>OX465297.1:94929256-96129256 GCA_949987735.1 Leucophora obtusa | reverse complement strand
GTTACCGAAATAATCTAAAAGAGCGTTACCCTTACCGATAACCGCATCGTTTCGGTTACCATCCATGTTTTAAATCGATCTTAGTTCTGACAATAAAACTGGCCCTAAATATTATTTTTTTCAGTAAAAGCCTCAAACATTTGTTCAATTTCAAAAAAAAAGGTTAATGGTTTCATATTAATTCTGTAAACAAAGTTCATTATAAAAAAATTTGAGGAGTATCTCTTGAAAAAATATAGAATCTGTCAAGTTTCCTGAAGAAAAGAAATTCTTGAATCCAGGAATCTACGCAAAGTCGCAAAATCATGTTGTCCATTACAGCATTAATTGCAAAAAAAAATTTTTGTCCTCAAGGGACGCCTGTTTAGTGGTGGTCAGCGACCTTTCTATTGGAGTAAATTGCTTGGATTGTTTTATCACTGTTAAGCACAGGTTTGGAACCAATTTAGGGTGCTGTTTAAGAGTAATTGAACTTTTGAAATAGCCATACTGACATTTGTATTAACTGTGAACAAAAGGTAGAGCACTGGACCGAGGACACTTCCCTGCGGTACTCCAGCTTTCATTGGCATTATGTTGGAACACTGCATAGATTACATAGATATCTTACTCTTCTTCTTCTTTTGTCAACAAACAAATTTTTACACACACATTGAAATATTTTTTGTATACATATAGGACATATGTCGGACACATTCTCATGAGATACGTGCACTGACAGCGAATGTCAAAGAGTAAGAGATCTAATGGAACACTGGTCTTTGTATTTGCCATAGAATTAGAAATAGCTTTTCTGGTAGAAGTTTTTTGAGTTTTTGCAAAAGCCCTTTATGACATACACTGTCAAATACTGTGGCTACCGATGTCGGCTGTAATTTTATTGGTTACTCTGTGAATTTTTTGAACACTAGAGTGCATACAGTTGCGAGCATAAAAAATGCAACACTACGCTAAATCATCTAAGTATGCTTTGATTTCTTCTAATGGTTTTTTATTTGAGCTTATCTTTTGTTATTATATTCGTTGATGTGTAGGTTCATATTTTAAGTCGTTTGATTTGCATTTATGTATGTGAATTAGTTTTTACGAACTTTTTTTTGAAACTAGTGTCTATTTTGTGCGAGCAAAAAAATGCAACTTTTATGTATTTTACATTTAATTGATTTTATTGGTTAAAAGTTCAGCATATTAATTAGATTTTTATGATTTAGTGGAAAAGCCATTATTTCTAATTACTCTTTTCATTCGTGAAGGCATAAAGTTTACGAGCGCAACCAATTTTGTGAAGGTATGTCTTGCTACACCTGTTTGGCAACAATTTCAAAATCCCTTACATTTGAAAGCTTTTTCTTTGGTATTTTGCTGTCTACAAGCTCCCATAGATTCTCTATGGGGTTTAAATCGAGTGACTGTGCTGGCCACTGTTAAACTTCCACACCGTTGTTATTTAGAAATTGCCTAGCTAAGCGACTGGTATGCTTAAGGTCATTGTCGTATTGGAATATGCTTCCAGCAGCCATTTTTCCTGCATGTAAGGAAGTATGTGCTCTTTTAGTAACCCTCTGTGTTTATTCTGTCATCAGTTTTGACTTCTTCTTTAAAAATTTAAACAAGTGTGTTATATTTAAGACAACGATTTCATAGCCCACAGATCCTCCTCCCCGCGTTGTTTCTAGTATCTAGGAGAGTACCGTTTATTTGGTGTTCTGCGGATGAACTTCAATCCATCGGATCCAAAACAATTTGATTTTGTTTCGTTACAAAATAAAATCTTTGCCCATTGTTGTTTTGCCCAGTGCCTAAGACGTTTTATAAAATCGAGACGCTCTTTGTATTCACTTTACCAGGCGGTTTTCATCGCCTCTTTCGAACAATGACAATTTGCATCGAAAATGTTAGCCTTATGTTATGAAGGGTTTCTTTGCTGGACGTCTTGCTAACAAGTTTGCTTACTTTAAGCGGCTATGTGCGGTATGAACTATGACGGTTGCGTCCAAATGTTCTGAAGCATACTGCATAACATCTACGGCGATCTTATTTGCGTCGCTTTAACAATAGAGATCATATTTCTGTCCTGTGTTTTAATTGTTTTTCGGGGTCTTTCACTTCCTATTTTCCTATGAATATAGCCGCGAGCCTAATATCGAGTTGCAATTCGTGACACAGTGGACTTGTTTCCTTGAAACATAATTCCGATTTCAAGTACAGGTTTGCCTTCCCAAAGCGCTGTAATAATATCAGCACGGATATCACTTGATAGTTGCTTTTGTAAATAATAAGCAATTTAGTTAATTTTGATTAATTCAGTTCAAATTTCGTGAGTAAATTAAATTTTTATACTTACCTGATACATATTATTCTTTCATTGTATTTTTTTGCTAGTTTCAAAAAAAAAAAAATAAATAAATAAATAAAAATAATAACAAAAGATAAGCGCAAATAAAAAACCATTAGAAGCAGACGCACAGTGCTTCGTCCCCATATAGTCAATCGGCAAAATTAGAGGAGTTATCGCAGAAGAATGAAATTTGGTGTGCTGGTTTATAACATGTAAATTAATAAAAATTCGAAGTTTCGTAAAAATCGGTGCAAGGACATGACTACCTCCCATACATCCTTTTTCACAAAAACCATATATTGACTACATTTATGCTCAGAATGCACTAAAAACTTAAAATGGTTTGTAAAATAATACTTTTTAACTCTATAGAAAATTTTTTTCATACGACTACCTCCCATATATACTTTTTCTCAAAATTTTGGATAGATTTATGAACAGAATGGACTAAAAACTTAGAACAGTTTATAAAATTATACTTTTTAGCTCTGTGGCAAATTTCCTTTCATTCGGTGCAAGGATATGACTCCCATATATCCTTTTTCTCAAAAACTATATTTTGGTCAGATTTAAGATCAGAATGCACTAGGAACTTACAATAGTTTATAAAATTATACTTTTTATCTCTGTGGCAAATTTTGTTTTATTCGGTGCAAGGATATGACTATCTCCCGTATATCCTTTTTGTCATTCATTATCAATTTTAAGGGCGCCACAGGCGAGCAGTATTATTGCTCAATTTTTACAAGTTTCTTATGGTGCAATATTATTTTATTTTAGCAAAACTTTCAATATGACACACACATGGTCAAAAATATTGGGAACTTGGTAAAATTTAGTGAAAACAATGGCCTTGCAACTCTCTCAATATTTTTTATTTGAAAAAATATTATGCTGCTTGGAACAGGAACGAACTCCGACTGGTTAATCAGGGATGGAAAAGGCTCACTTAATCGGGCTCTTATACCAAAAAATGTTAGATCGCTCTTACATATTTAAAAATGTAAGTAACTAAAAAATAGCTTCCTCTTTGGCTCGTTAAAAAAATTAAAATTAAATATTTAGATACTAGCAAATATTAGCACAAATTGCGAAAAAAAACATTTGCAAAAACCGAAATTTTTGCAACAATATATTCGTTTGCAGAATGTCGATCGCTGATTACCTCTTTTAATTTATTTTCTGTACCATAAAGCCTTTTTCGAATTCCGCCGTTATTTTGCAACTTTTTAAGTGCGGTTTTTTTTTAAATATATAACCTAGGGATTAAATTTTTGTACCATAATGTCTTTTTTCAAATTCCGCTATTATTTTGCAATTCTTTACGTGCGTTTTTTTTTTATTTATACTCGAGGGGCTATAATACAATTTCATACAACAAAGTTTGGTGGCTAGTTGCAAAAAAATCGCGAAAAATAAAATTAGCAAAAAGGAAAATTTTTGCATCAATATATTTGTTTGCAGAATCTAAATCGCCGATTACGTTTCCTAATTAATTTTTTGTACCACAAAGTCTTTTTTCGCGTTCCGCTTTTATTTTGGAATTTTTTAAGTACGTTTCTTTTTAATTTATAATCTAGGGACTATAATACACATTTCATACAACAAAGTTTGGTGGCTAGTTGCAAAAAAAAAATCGCGAAAAATTAAATTTGCAAAACGGAAAAATTTTTTCATCAATATATTTATTTGCAGAATGTAAATCGATGATTAAGTTTTTTAATTAATTTTTTGTACCATAAAGCCTTTTTTCGCTTTCCGCGATTATATTGCAATTTTTTAGGTGTGGTTTTTTTAAATTTATAATCTAGGGTCTATAGTACCAATTTTATACACAAAAGTTTGGTGCTTAGTTTGCAAAAAAAAAAAATAAATCGCGAAAAAAATATTTGCAAAAAGGAAAATTTTTGCGTCATTGTATTCATTTGCAGATTGTTAATCGCTGATTGAGTTTTTTAATTATTTTTTTCTACCACAAAGTCTTTTTTCGCGTTCCTCTATTATTTTGCAATTTTTTAAGTGCGGTTTTTTAAATTTATAATCTACGAAGTATAATGCCCATTTCATAAAACAAAGTTTGGTGGTTAGTTGCAAAAAAAAGAAAATTTTGGCATCGTTTGCAGAATGTAAATCTTTTAACTAATTTTTTGAACCCCAAAGCCTTTTTTCGCATTCCGATATTATTTTGCAATTTTTTACGTATGGTTTTTTAAAATTCATAATCTAGGGCTATAATACTGTTGGAATAGTATAATTCCATAGTATAGTTCCATTCTTGATTTTTATAACTAAATTATTATTTTCCATTCCTGGTTACAATCGATGTTTTGAGTCATACAAGTAGCGCACATAATGACCCTGCAAACATTTAAAAGATACCTTGCAAGAAGATATTAAAGCGATATCTTCTATTTGTGATTTGAATGAAAATAATCAAGTAGTATTTACTTTGAAATTTTCTTCCTTTTATCACTTGGAAGATAATTCGGCGATATTTGGTAAAAAATAATTCAAAAATTTTATCTTTTGTAATAACTCTTTATGACAATATTGCGGCAATATCACCTTTGTATCATTTGGAAGATAAAGCAAATTTGTTGAAATCTTTTATCAATTTTTTCTTCCTGGCGATATGTTCGGAGAATCTTCTTCGTATTGCCATGTTTGCTGGGTGATATTGGTTTGAGTATGTTCCTGTTCCAAGGCACATAAAAGAACAAATGCTTTCTCAGTGATAGAGAGTCCCCCAATCTCTTTATTATGTATACTCTTTGGTGAAAACAATTTTTGACAAAATAATCAATTTTCATAAAATGTCCTGGAAAGGAGTTGCTCCCCACTAGGGTTTGGGGTTCGGGAAATCCCGGGCGGGAATTCCCGGGAAATCCCGGGAAAAGTTTGCCGGGAATTCCCGGGAAAATAATATATTTTTCCCGGGAAAACGGGAAATTTTAAAAATATTAAATTTTTTAAATTGTTTTTGTTTCGAATAGGATTTTTTAATTTTAGTCATAAAAAACATTTTAAATACCAAAACAAAAATGTCATTGTTAAAATCTTTTAAAAGGGAATACATTTATTTGACACACAAATAAAATCTTTACCAAGTAATAAGGAGCATTTCAACTAATAAAGATTTTTCGCATAACTTATTCAAAATTTAAGTAGTAAAATCTAAAAACTTGGTAAAATATGAACAAAAAGTCTTGTTTCTTACAAATAATCGCCCTTACTATCTAAATTTTTCAAATGTATATTTTAGTTAAATTCGACTTTGTTAAAATATTGGGTGGCTTGGTTTATTTTTGGAGCATTCGGATTGGTTAATTTATTTTCAACCAATCAAAATATTTGAAAATATAAATATTTTTGTAAGGTTTTCATACACAAAATGAACAAAACCGTTTGATTAAAAATAAAGTCGACTTTAAATTTAAAATACGCCTTTATATTAAGGGTCAATAATTTTATAAGTAATGTTTTCATTAATAAATGTGAAAAGAAAAGACTAATGGTTAACGGTGGTATCTAAATTTGGTTATCCGACATCTAAATTTGGTTCACAAAAAAAAAAAATTGATGGTCATGCAACTTCTCTTGAAGAAAACAACAAGAATAACGTTTCAGCTAAAATTAGCAAAGTACCTGAAGAAAAAAGTGTGAGCTGAATAGGCAGTAAAGGTTTTATGGTAGGGCAAACATTTCCTGAAATGGTATCCAAATTAGCTGCAGGCAATCCGCACCATAACTAGATCTTCGTTTATTCGAGAAAGTTTTTATAATAAAAACCTGGCATTGCAAAAAAATGAAACCGATGTAAAGAACATTATATTAAATTACTACAATTATGTAAAAGATATCATGATAAAAGAAATATCGAGCAATATTTCTAACAATAGGAGATTTACTATAATCTTAGATGAATGGACAAGAATATCACAAAAGAGATATTTGAACATATGTACAAACGGATATAATTCATTCTATAACCTGGGGTTGGTTTATATATCAGGAAGATGCATTTGTATTGAAATAGTGTTTTTTTTTAAACAAAAATTACTTATATAGGTGGTTTTCATTACCAATTTTGTTAAAAAATATTTCCCGGGATACCCGGTATTCCCGGGAATCAAATTTTTTTATTCCCGTTTCCCGGGAAATAAAAAAGTCCGGGAAATCCCAAACCCTACTCCCCACACAAAACCCGAATTATCATTTTTTCAATTTATTATTTTTCTTTAATAATAACTATTATGTTACAAAAATAGCTTTTGCCATTTCCAAATTATGTATTTAAAAAAAAAATTGACAAATAAATAAAAAAGCCGTTTTTTCATTTCTATTAAATTTATGGGCATTTCGGTTCTAGGTTAAAGTGGGTTAATGATATCCAGCGAAACCAAAATTCCATATCTGAATAATTTTAAGTATATTTAATGATGAAGTTAAATAAAAATTTAGTGTTTGCAAAAATTTCGAATTTTGTGAATTTTTAATTGATAGGCTATTTTCTTTTTCAAAAATGGGCATTTTCGGCCGCAATTCAGCAAGGGTTAAAGTTTTCTAAAAAAAAAATTAAATTCTTCAATTTTGAACCTATTAGATGAAAACTTGGCAGTGTAATGAATAAAAATCGACAAATCGTATTTTAAGGCACAGCATATGTGACGCGCAAAATAGAAAGGGACCTGAGGGTAAAAAGGGTTTTGTTCAGGAGAGCCATTTTAAAGATTTAAATACGTGTATCTTTGGTGTACCATAAAAAAAAATTGATTTTTTTACCCTTAGGTCCCTTTCTCTATGCGCTGTCACATACATATATATCTACTAAAATTGAAAAATTGGGATATGTAGAAAAAGGTAAAATTATTATTTTTACACTACATAAAACCGAAGCTTGCGTTTTAATTTTCAAGTTCTTTTTTTTTTTAAAACGTTAATTTAATTTTTGGTGTTACCTTAAAATTTAGCTCTTTCTAACTTTGTTAAAACTCAGGTAAAAGGGTTTGGAAAATGTATAAAATTTTTAAATTTGCGGTTAAAAAAAACATTTTTTTCCAAATTCTATTAAAGAGCTTCAAGGTGTCCTAAAATAATAAATAAACAAAACATGTTTTTCCATATTTTTTTTCACTCTACTAAACTTAAGCAAAATTTGTCTAAAATTTGTCCAGTCAAAATTTGTCTAAAGTTTTCGATGCCACCAAAAATTATTCTATAAAAAATTTTGACTTAAAATAATTTCTGCTTATTGCGAATATAGTAAATAACAAAACCACCGTGTTTCAAAGAATTATCTTTAAAAATGAATTTTTGCCAATTTTTTTTGTAAAGCAGTTAAAATTAGAATTTCGTTTAACTATTTTAGCTCAAAATTTTTTTGACTTTACGCCCTCTGTTGTTAACAAAAAGAGGAGATACTGAATTCCTCCTTCATATCTATTTATGGTATTATGTCAGCTCTTCAAAAATGTATAAGTCACTAACGTTCCGCATACATTTTTTTTTTTAATTTTGCCTATGGGACAAAGCACTATGAGACGCATTGGTTTGTATGAGGAATAGCTATTATTTCTACTATTTGATATTAATTATTACATTGAAGATGTTTCTGATATACACTCTAATTAAATTATGTTGGAATTTACCCAACTTATAGTAGGAAATTGTACTCCTACTAAAATTTGGGTAAATTTACTCTATGTGTAATTTTACATTGAAAGTGGGTAAAAATTAAATGAAATTTTGAAATTAGTGTGTTAATTTTAGTGTTTCTAATTCGGTTAATACCTCTATTTCGGTTAATGTCGAAACAAATAATTTAAAATTCAAATAATTATTCGACCCGAATAATCGGTTAAAATAGGTCGATTAACCGGTTACATTTTTAATGTGTAATTAATTGCTTAATTTTTTCCCAAGACTTCATAATTTTCTTTGGCTAACAAATTGCAAGACGCGCTTAAAAAAAACTAACTAAAATACGATCAAATTCGATTGAAAGAGAAGCCTTTTTTGAAAAACTCCAAGCAAATTTTAATAAAATTTTTTGAAGTTTTTTTTAACAAAATAACAAAGTTTCTGTTTGTAAAAGCTTTAACAAAAATCGAGAAAGTCAAAAATAAAGGTGTTTTTTAAACTCAAATTCAAAAGACACTAAGGGTTTTCAAATAAACTCATATTCTACTCGTAAACGGTGTAAACCTATGAGTTTATGAGTTTAATGTCAAACTCCATATATAAAAAATATGGTTTGTATTTATGCAAGGTTCACGAGGAATTTACGAGTTTATATGAAAACCCCTAATATGTTATGTGTCTGGCTGGAGCAGCCTTTAGAAAATACAATACACAATTTTTCGTTTCTGTTTTAATTCTTTTAAAATTTAAAATTAATTTTTAAATATGAGAGCAGTTTTCAGCTTAGGGCTTCAGGTTGTCGTAATGGTTCCTTTTTCCTCGCCAGTAATGATTCGATTCAAAAATAACTTGTTTTATGGCGTTGAAGCAGCACTCCGGATATACAAAAACGTCTTTCAACGTCTCTCGGCTGCAACTCGTGTGGTACCCAATTTCCTTGCTTTTGGATGAATCCTGCTGCTTGCAAACCAAAAACAATTTCAAACTGCTCTTTGTAGCCATTCTGCGTAATGTGTATCATAAGTTGTTTCTTTTGAACCTGTGCCAAACCATCTTAAAGTCTTATAGTGAACAGACTCAGAAGCCTGTTAACTCAAAGGTCCTAATACAGTGTCTGTTTTAGTACAAAATTCCAATATATGTGACCTTCTCCGAGAAAAGGGACCTAGTGTGTCAAAAAACGGGTTTCGATAAAAATGAGAAAAACATTAAAATTTTATTTTTAATTTAACTTTAAATGCGTTCTTCTCAAAACTTCATTTTCACACACTAGGTCCTTTTTCTCGGAGAAGGTCACATATGGTGAAATACTGCATGCACCTTGGGAGTTACGGACAATTTGTGGTTAGTCAGTAGACTGCTTGAACAGTCATACAAAGGAATCATTTCTGGTCACTCCCAAGTGAAAGACAGTCAGAAACTTTCCGCACTACTTGCACCTCTGATGAAAGTCCCAATTTTGGCACCCTATGCTCCAGTGGGAGTTAGAGGAATAAATATATATATGAATGCCTCACTTGCCAAATCGAATAACTCCACTTTTTGAATTTTTTTAAATTTTGATGTCAAAGCACTCTATTAACTCCCAACTGTATAATATTCAAAACAAATTTCTCTTATAATAAGTATTAACACTACTAAATGACAAATTTTTTTTCCCATTGAATAATAAGTAATTTTATTCAGAAGCCAATCTGATTAACTCCATACTCTAATGTAAATCATAATAAAAATTTAGTTAATCACTTTATACAACGCAATTGACTGCTTCTAATATATACATATACTTCGCTTTTTAATGTAATGACGTAATATGAGAAAACGGTAAATTGTTTTTTTTTTGGTGTCCAGCACGCCAACTTTGACGATTTTTGAAACCAAATTTGATGAAATGACGATTGACGATTTTTCAAAATTTCATATATGAAAAATGACGATTTTGTAAAATGCCATGATTTTTAATGTTTGTTAAAAAACATGGTATTTTTATTAAAAACAACATAAATAAAAATATTCACATAAATAAAAATATTCAAAATAACATTTTATGCAATTGCAGAAAGATGTAATTTCTTTAACCATTTAAATTTGAATTCTATAAAATTTATGTTTTTCTTAAATACAATTAATACAATTTTTATTAAACTTCGTAAAACGAAATACCAAAGTGAACCAATTTTAATTTTTTTAAACAGAACCAGTATTTTTGGAACAGATTTTGAAAATATGAAATTACTATTTTAATTCCGGGTAGTAAGTTCTTAAAGATAAAGAGCTTATTATTAAGTTAGAGGTGATCCTTCGCCACTTATTTCAAAGCATTATAATATCTTAACCAATAATTATTATCCAAAAATAATTCTTTAATTTTTAAATCTAATATCTAAATATTTTAACTTTCATTTTAGTAATATTGATTTAAATTTTTCCATATTTTCCATTGATTTTAGTTATTTTTTAACATACGATTTGAGGAATTTACAATTGCGATTTTTTTTGCATCCCAATAAAGACAACCACATAACATCGTAAAAAATGGGATTTGTATATGCTCTCCACTGGGGAAGGATCCCCTCCACCGTACAGTAAAAATTTTAAATGGAATTTAATGCCGAAGATTTGTAGTTTACGAAAGTATTTTCAGTAATTGAGAAAAATTATCCGAACTTTAGCGATTAGATCATTTAGTTGGCTTTAATTGTAATTTTAGACATTTCAACATGAAATTATTTTAATTCTAATTGGAATTCAGTGCCAGATACTCTATAAGATCCCCAATTTTCCTTCCGTAACTTACAAAATTATACACACAGAAAAAAGCAGGGGGAACATTACCTAAGTACTAAGTAATTATACAATTTCATACTGTCGGAGTAAGTTCACAATTTTCTAGTGAAATATATATATTTTTTTGTAAAATATTTACTAGGTTTGAAAATATATACATTTTTGTAAAAAAAATTTCATAAATACATACAGCCTTACTATCAATATTTTTCAAAGGTATATTTTTGTTAAAGTCGACTTTATTTTAAACCAAAGGTTTTGTTTTAACCGTACTATACAAAATATTTAAAATAGAACTTTTAAAATAATGCCACACATACACAATCAAAAATTTCGTTTATTTTTATTGAAAATCAAAACAAAATATTCAAAAATAAAAAGGAAATTTTTAAATAAATGTAAAAAAAATTTCAAAACAAAATAAATATAAAATAAAAACAAATGAAAACTTCAAATTTAAAACTGAATTTTAAGGTACTTTTTAAATATTTTGTATGGTAAGAAATTTAAAATAATAGTCGACTTTTGTGATTTAAAATCGAATTTTTCTTTTTTATAGTAAAGGTGATATATTTTACAAGAAAATTGTAAATCTAACTTGAAACTTATCCAATAATTATATGAAAAAATTTTTTTTCGAGTACACAGAAAAAAGTATCACAAAATTTTAAGTAATTAAAAAAAATTGTTGGCTTTTTACTTAGATATCTAACAATTTTTTTTATTAAATATTTGTAAATTGTAACAAAAATTTCAAAAAAGTAGCTATAGAATTTTTTGAAACAAAAAAAACAAATCATTTATTTTTTGTTTTCAATTGCTCAAATGTTTGTAAATTGTAACAAAAATTTCAAAAAAGTAGTCTTAGAATTTTTTGAAACAAAAAAAAAAACAAATCATTTATTTTTTTTTTGTCAATACGACAACATAAAGCGAATAATTGTTTTAATATAACAAACTCGTTGTTGAATTTTATTTTTTTATTTTTAACAAATACAAACAAGTTAAAAAAAAAATTATTGTATTTACAAAACACATTGTTAAAAAAAAATTGATTTTATTTTTAACAAATTACAAAAAAGTTACAAAAAGGGATTTGTATATACAAATTCCATTGTTGGTGCCTTTTTAAAAAATGTTTTGTTTGTTTATGCAAAAAAGGTGTTTAACATTACAAACAGAATTTTGTAAATTTTTTCTGTGTACTTTAACTCTGTGTACAAAATAGATCTAAATTTCGAAAAATTTCAGACAGGTTTTCATAGAAAAATAGTATAGCTTTTGATTCCACTTTTAACCCTTAAATGTGAGACTGGCCGCTAAAAATATACGTGTTCCTATCACATAACTGAATTTTACCAAAATCAGAGAGAACCCATTTGGATACCTTCCTTGTTAGTTAATGTTCTGCAGGTCTGTGTTGCGAATGACAAAATAATAATAACTGAGTTTTTGGTAAACATATAACTTTTTATAGAAATATAAGGAATTTTTGGATTGACAATTTTTTGGCGATTTCTCATTCACAAAATGACGATTTTTTCTTCTAAAAGTGACGATTTTTCAATAAAATGGGTTGGCAGCACTGTTGGTGTCTCATCCCAAAGAAAGAAAAATTATTAATTAGTTGCATTCTAATTGCCACAGAAGCAAGTATAAATAAATAAATTTAAATTTCAATATAAGTTGTGTTTTTTTTAATAAGCCGTTAAATTAACAACATATACAACAAAATCAAATTTTTTCTAAAACAACAATTTATTCTGGCACAGTCGACCAAAGAAAAATATACGTGTATCGGTGTTTTAAAAGTTCACGTATTGAACAATGTTTTTTAGGGGGTTAAAGTTTCTCCCCTTTTACAAATGTTTATTGTGAATCGGCACAGGAAACCATGTGAATCTACCATTTTAGGTATAGGATATGTTCAGCGAACTGATGTAAAACACTACGAGGAACATTTTTGTGGAACATTTTAACCCAATATCTCATTAATGTAAGGGGCTTTTTGGCCCCTTCTTAAAAAGGGACAAAAACGACCAGTAGCTTAACCCTCTAACCGGCCTAAGCTTTTTTGCAATGAAATTTATACCATGTATTCCTCACGAAAAATAAACAACAAGTTCTTCTACAAATTTTTTTTTTTCGTTGCCTACTTTAGGCGATATGGGCCAAAATAGTTTAAGGGTGAATCTTGAAAACTAGCGCATAAAAATTACTAGGTTTAGGCACAAATTATTTCTCTTACAAAGAAATAATTGCAATAAAAAAATTAAATTTTTTGTGCTGTAACTTAAGAGGATGTAGCGATTTTCGTTTTTCGAAAAATGCGAAATTGAGCGAAAACGTACCAAAACTTCAATATATATTATTCAAACTTATAAGCTTTGCTACCTATACCAAATATATTCTTTTTACCAAATTTCACAAAGATCCGTCCATTCGTTTTGAAGTTAAGGCGATGTCCTTTAAAGGTATCCTTATGGAATCCTGTGCGTCCTTGGACCAAAGGAAGTAACTTTTTGAATAGCTTAAGCTCCAATCTTACTTCATGGTAACTATCAATTGTTTTAGTCAATTTAAATATGTTTTTAAGATTTTTGAAACTTTTGGTTGTTTTAAAATATTTAATTTTTGAAATTTTACGAAATTTTATCTTTGACACTTTCTCGCTTCGAAACCGTGCATTGTATACAAAAAAATTCTTCACAAAAATTTTATAAATTCTGTTTTCTGTTGAAAAAGCATAATTTCTTATTATAAAATACCCCTTTGGCGAATTTCTGGTCAATTTAATTTTGCCGGTTAGAGGGTTAAAATGTTCCGCATAGTGTTTTACATAAGTTCGCTGAACACATTATATAACTAAAATGGAAGGTTCACATAGTTTCCGCCCAAAATCCATGTTTGTGGGACATTTGAGCGCATTGAAGTTAAATTTTCAACTTTGATATGTTCAGACACTTAAAGTGGAATTTCATGACAAATATTTCTGCGGAACATTTAAACCCTCTCTTTTTGTCCCTTTTTAAAAAGGCGGCAAAAAAGTCCCTTTAATTGAAAAGTTAGAGGGTTGAAATGTTCCACAAAAATGTTCCCCATAGTGTTTTACGTAAGTTCGCTGAACAATATACCTAAATTTTTGGTCCTCTATGCCAGAATCAGTTGTCAGAATCAGTTGTCAGAATCTTGTTATTTTTTTTTTTTGTGTTGTACATTGTAATATTAACGATATATTCCATTTTATACTTTCAATATGTCGTTAGATAAAAGATGCATCTGCAGTTATACAGTCTACATCATTTGTTTAAATTTATAATTTAATAGGAATTTTAAAAAACAAAATATACTATTTTCTCATTTTTCTAAACTTTCTGTTTTATGGAGTTAATCGATTTGGCAAGTGAAACATCCATATATTTGAGATATTTGGCAGTACAATTGAATTTTCGTCCATAGGATTAGAGAAAGTTCTACAGGAATGTTCAGCGAGAACGATAGCTTTATCTAAATTTGTTCGTGCCGAAGAGAGGTCATCTTTCTGAATGAGTGTGAATGAGATACTGTTGTTAATTTTCTTTGCAGCTTTAAATAAAGAGTAATTTGTTGTAGAGGATGTACCTAGGTTTTAAAAATATCGTTCAATCTTATCTTTTCTGTTCTTTTTGAGTAGATACTTGAATTCCTGTCTTATCTTGGATTGACCTAGTAGACTGCCATTTCTTTCTTTGTTTTCTGTTTAATTAAATCTTTTCTTTCAAGTTTGATGGGATGCTGTATTTGTTTATTTTTCTGTTTGATTTCTGGAATAGAATTGTCTACCGCAAAGATCAATGTATTATTCATCCTTTAATAAGCGTGGATTTGTAAAATCACACGGAATTAAAAATGTTCGGAATTTGTTGTTTCGAACAAATATTAGAATTTATTCGTATAGACAAATTTTAAAATAAATTTGTATGTATTAATTAATATACATACCCAGCTAAATTGTCGGATGAAAAGAACCGGTTGTAGAACAACTTGTACTTGCATGCAACGTTTTCTATTGCACTTTATGTTCTATCATCGGCGACTTTTCCTCCGAACTAGAACAGGTTGCGTTAGAACCGGTTCTAGAACCAGTTATAGATCTGGTTCTGCGACAGTGACACCTTACATTTTGACTCCCAGTAATCAGTTCTAGAACCTGTTCCACGGAGCCAGTGGTAAAAAGACCTGTTCTAGAACAGATTCAGAGGCAACCAGTTCAAAAACATATTGCTGGGTATACTCGCTTTACTTTCAACAAACTTTTTCTACACGAAATAAAATGAAAAATGTAATTCGTGGATCACAGAATAGCAAAAAATAATTCAGAATGTTTCACTTTATAATTTTTTCATGTGGATTTGGAACTCAGAACACCGCCGAATATAATTAATTGCATTTAAAGACGGGTACACTGAAAGAATTATCCTTCATGATATTAATGATATAATTTCATTGAATTTTTTTCGTAGAACCAAAGAGTATACATAATAAAGAGATTGGGGGACTCTCTATCACTGAGAAAGCATTTGTTCTATTATGTGCCTTGGAACAGGAACATACTCAAACCAATATCACCCAGCAAACATGGCAATACGAAGAAGATTCTCCGAACATATCGCCAGGAAGAAAACATTTATTGCCGGCAATATCAATTTCGTATTCCGAAAGTTTCCTCCGTCTAAAACAACTGTTACACTAAAACAATACTTCCAGGCAATATGAAAGCAATAACTTATATGGAAGATAAAAGGGATATCGCTAAATAAACTCCCAGTACAATAAAAAAAAACGATTTCATTTTTTCACTATTAAATTTAAGCCTGAAAAACAATATCTGCATACATTATCCATTGACCAACTTATAAATTATTTTGATTTCATCTTATCCGATTTTTCCCGCACAATTAATCTTAACTTTTCACGAGTTTATTTCCTATATATCTTTTGATTGTTTTTGTACAAATTAAGTTTTAATTTTTTCCAAATTGATAAAAGATTTCAAACAAATTTGCTTTGTCTTCCAAATGATACAAAGATGATATTGCCGAAATATTGTCATAAAAAGTTATGACAAAAGATAAAATTTTTGAATTACTTTTTTCCAAATATCGTCGAATTATTTTCCAAGTGATAAAAGGAAGACAATTTCAAAGTAAATACTACTTGATTATTTTCATTCAAATGAAATATCTTCTTGGAAAGTATCTTTTAAATGTTTGCAGGGTCATCATGTGCGCTCTTTGTATGACTCAAAACATCGATTGTAACCAGGAATGGAAAATAATAATTTAGTTATAAAAATCAAGAATGGAACTATACTATGGAATGATACTATTCCAACAGTATTATAGCCCTAGATTATGAATTTTAAACAAATATCGTCGAATTATTTTCCAAGTGATAAAAGGAAGACAATTTCAAAGTAAATACTACTTGATTATTTTCATTCAAATGAAATATCTTCTTGGAAAGTATCTTTTAAATGTTTGCAGGGTCATCATGTGCGCTCTTTGTATGACTCAAAACATCGATTGTAACCAGGAATGGAAAATAATAATTTAGTTATAAAAATCAAGAATGGAACTATACTATGGAATGATACTATTCCAACAGTATTATAGCCCTAGATTATGAATTTTAAACAACCATACGTAAAAAATTGCAAAATAATATCGGAATGCGAAAAAAGGTTTTGGGGTTCAAAAAATTAATTAAAAGATTTACATTCTGCAAACGATGCCAAATTTTCTTCTTTTGCAACTAACCACCAAACTTTGTTTTATGAAATGGGCATTATACTCCGTAGATTATAAATTTAAAAACAGCACTTAAAAAATTGCAAAATAATAGAGGAACGCGAAAAAAAACTTTGTGGTAGAAAAAAATAATTAAAAAACTCAATCAGCGATCAACAGTCTGCAAATGAATACAATGACGCAAAAATTTTCCTTTTTGCAAATATTTTTTTCGCGATTTATTTTTTTTTTTGCAAACTAAGCACCAAACTTTTGTACATAAAATTGGTACTATAGACCCTAGATTATAAATTTAAAAAAATCACACTTAAAAAATTGCAAAATAATCGCGGAAAGCGAAAAAAGGCTTTATGGTACAAACAATTAATTAAAAAACTTAATCAGCGATTTACATTCTGCAAAGAAATATATTGATGAAAAAATTTATTCTTTTTGCAAATTTTATTTTTCGCGATATTTTTTGCAACTAGCCACCAAACTTTGTTGTATGAAATGTGTATTATAGTCCCTATATTATAAATTAAAAAGAAACGTACTTAAAAAATTGCAAAATAAAAGCGGAACGCGAAAAAAGACTTTGTGGTACAAAAAATTAATTAGGAAACGTAATCAGCGATTTAGAGTCTACAAACAAATTAATTGATGCAAAAATTTTCCTTTTTGCAAATTTTATTTTTCGCGATTTTTTTTTGCAACTAGCCACCAAACTTTGTTGTCTGAAATGTTTATTATAGCCCCTAGATTATAAATTAAAAAAAACGCAAGTAAAGAATTGTAAAATAATAGCGGAATTTGAAAAAAGACTTTATGGTACAAAAATTTAATCCCTAGGTTATATATTTAAAAAAACCGCACTTAAAAATTGCAAAATAACGGCGGAATTCGAAAAAGGCTTGATGGTACAAAAAATGAATTAAAAGAGGTAATCAGCTTTCGACATTCTGCAAGCGAATATATTGTTGCAAAAATTTCGCTTTTTGCAAATGTTTTTTTTTTTCGCAATTTGTGCTAATTAATATTTGCTAATATCTAAATATTTAATTTTTATGTTTTTTAACGAGCCAAAGAGAAAACTATTTTTTAGTTACTTGCATTTTTAAATATGTAAGAGCGATCGAACATTTTTTGGTATAAGAGCCCGATTAAGTGAGCCTTTTCCATCCCTGATTAACCAGTCGGAGTTCGTTCCTGTTCCAAGCCGCCTAATATTTTTTCAAATAAAAAATATTGAGAGAGTTGCAAGGCCTTTGGTAGAACCTATGAAGAATTTCATTATGTATATAATATTTAATTAATATTATCAAATTTTTCATAACTTTTCTTTCATAAAATTTCATAATTTCATTAAAAAAATTCATTGAATTTCATTAATTAGATCTCAACAAAGAGTATACATAATAAAGAGATTGGGGGACTCTCTATCACTGAGAAAGCATTTGTTCTATTATGTGCCATTGAACAGGAACATACTCAAACCAATATCACCCAGCAAACATGGCAATACGAAGAAGATTTTCCAAACATATCGCCAGGAAGAAAACATTTATTGCCGGCAATATCAATTTCGTATTCCGGAAGTTTCCTCCGTCGGAAACAACTGTTACACTAAAACAATACTTCCAGGCAATATGAAAGCAATAACTCATATGGAAGATAAAAGGGATATCGCTAAATAAACTCCCGGTACAATAAAAAAACGATTTAATTCTTTCATTATTAAATTTAAGCCTCAAAAACAATATCTGATAGAAGATATCGCTTTAATATCTTCTTGGAAGGTATCTTTTATATGTTTGCAGGGTCATTATGTGCGCTCTTTGTATGACTCAAAACATCGATTGTAACCAGGGATGGAAAATAATAATTTAGTTATAAAAATCAAGAATGGAACTATACTAAGGAATTATACTATTCCAACAGTATTATAGCCCTAGATTATGAATTTTAAAAAACCATGCGTAAAAAATTGCAAAATAATATCGGAATGCGAAAAAAGGCTTTGGGGTTCAAAAAATTAATTAAAATATTTACATTCTGCAAACGATGCCAAAATTTTCTTTTTTTGCAACTAACCACCAAACTTTGTTTAATGAAATGGGCATTATACTCCGCAGATTATAAATTTAAAAAACCGCACTTAAAAAATTGCAAAATAATAGAGGAACGCGAAAAAAAGACTTTGTGGTAGAAAAAAATAATTAAAAAACTCAATCAGCTATTAACAATCTGCAAATGAATACAATGACGCAAAAATTTTCCTTTTTGCAAATATTTTTTTCGCGATTTATTTTTTTTTTTTTGCAAACTAAGCACCAAAGTTTTGTGTATAAAATTGGTACTATAGACCCTAGATTATAAATTTAAAAAAACCACACTTAAAAAATTGCAAAATAATCGCGGAAAGCGAAAAAAGGCTTTATGGTACAAAAAATTAATTAAAAAACTTAATCAGCGATTTACATTCTGCAAACAAATATATTAATGAAAAAATTTATCCTTTTTGCAAATTTTATTTTTCGCGATTTTTTTTTTTGCAACTAGCCACGAAACTTTGTTGTATGAAATGTGTATTATAGTCCCTAGATTATAAATTAAAAAGAAACGTACTTAAAAAATTGCAAAATAAAAGCGGAACGCGAAAAAAGACTTTGTGGTACAAAAAATTAATTAGGAAACGTAATCAGCGATTTAGATTCTGCAAACAAATATATTGATGCAAAAATTTTCCTTTTTGCAAATTTAATTTTTCGCGATTTTTTTTGCAACTAGCCACCAAACTTTGTTGTCTGAAATGTGTATTATAGCCCCTAGATTATAAATTAAAAAAAAAACGCACGTAAAGAATTGCAAAATAATAGCGGAATTTGAAAAAAGACTTTATGGTACAAAAATTTAATCCCTAGGTTATATATTTAAAAAAACCGCACTTAAAAATTGCAAAATAACGGTGGAATTCGAAAAAGGCTTTATGGTACAGAAAATGAATTAAAAGAGGTAATCAGCGATCGACATTCTGCAAGCGAATATATTGTTGCAAAAATTTCGCTTTTTGCAAATGTTTTTTTTCGCAATTTGTGCTAATATTTGCTAATATCTAAATATTTAATTTTTATGTTTTTTAACGAGCCAAAGAGGAAGCTATTTTTTAGTTACTTACATTTTTAAATATGTAAGAGCGATCTAACATTTTTTGGTATAAGAGCCCGATTAAGTGAGCCTTTTCCATCCCTGATTACCAGTCGGAGTTCGTTCCTGTTCCAAGCCGCCTAATATTTTTTCAAATAAAAAATATTGAGAGAGTTGCAAGGCCATTGATCTCAATAAATTTAATGAAAATGTTCTTTATATGTATGAAATTGTTCAAAAGTTTTTACTTTTATAATTTTTTTTTATAAAATATCGTCATTTCCTGAGAGAATAATCTATTATAATATTAAATTTTTTTAAATTTAATTTTTTATTATTAATTTTGGACTATGAAATTTTTTTTTTAAATCATACTAATTTTTCGAAACTTTTTTTTTATGAAACTTTTTAATTTAATGAATTCTTTTAGATATATTTCGAACATCCGTAAAATATGCTACGATTTTTGCTTTTGCTAAGTACTTTTTATTTATCCACTCCAGCTTAGCAACGACAACAACCAACTATAATAAATAATAGTAAATGAAATTGCTTCATAGATTTTATGAAGCTCTTCATTGGCTGAATGATTTATTCATTGGACGAGTGGCCTATCAATTTTATGAATAGTTTCATTAATTTTATGAACTTTTCATAAGCATTGACTTTAATGAAACCTGTTTCATAGATTCTATGAAAAGTTTCAAAGGACGAGTTCCAGTGGCAATTTTCATTGAAACTATGAAGAAATTCATTACTGAAGTGATGATAATTCTCTCAGTGTAGTAGAGAAGTAGTAAAATTTTTAAAACAATTGACAGAAGTAGATAAAGAGTATTTCAAAGAATCTATTAGAAAATTTCTTCTTTTTAAACCAATTTTTAAAAATCGATTTTTTAGCTGAATTCGTTATTCACATAGATAGATTAGTTTTATGATTTAAAAATTTAGTCGTTTAAATTTAGTTTTACATTATAGAAATATATTTGCTAATAATTTTGTTGCTACTTAAACTAGGAGATTACGTTTTTTAGAACATAAGTTGTCTTAAGTATAACTAATTAAGTATCAAGTGCTGTTTAAAAACTCCCTTTACACTTAAAAGTAGTTAAGATTCTTGAATTTTGGACTCCTTTAAAGTATTGGACTCATGAATACTTCGAGGCAAAAACAATATTAAAATGGCACATGACATCATTGAAAAACAGGAAATATAAAATGTCATTTCACAATAAGAGGCCAAAAAAGCACCAACAATATTGGTACCTACTACACTGCCAATACGGCCCATCATTAACGAGACACATATTGCCATGGCTCTGGAATGGTAGCAATATGTTGATTAAATTAGGAACACATACATACATATATTATATTAGATTTCTTAATAATTACCTCAATTGTGTGGGGTATAATTCGACTGTCGCCCCACCTAAAACATTTATACAAACTCCAACCAAAAATACTAAAACATAAAATATGGCTGCTATAGAAGTGTATGGAAGCCAGATTGCTACTAAGCCGCAGGAACTGAACATTATTATGGAAATAACTGTAGAAAAGAGAAAAAATGTATATATTTCAAATGATTTCAAATATTTCAAATGATTTAGTATCAGTTGAGCCTATATTTTAAAAGTCATAAACTGCTGAAAACTGCACAAAATAAGGAAAAACAAGCGCGGAATATATTCAAATAATAGGTCCGTTCCTTTACGTTACCGCGGGAACCCGCGGGATCCCAAACTTACCCAAATAGCGTTCCCATACTCGAAAATTGGGCAAATGAGAGCATTCAAGAGAGTGCATTTGTGTTTCTCTTTTTACCAAAGTTACCCAAACTTTTTCTTCGGGTAACTTTGGTAAATTGTAAAACTAACAGCTGATGCAATGATAACCAAAAACAATAATTGAAAAATTAAATTAAACAAACAAATACGCAAAACAAATGTGTTATTTATAATAATTAATTGAACAAAATCAATAAGAACTTTTAAATGCAAATAAATATTTGTGTTTATTCAATTTTTCAAACCAAAATTATACGCATTTTCACATTTTTCTTTGAAATGCATTTTTGGGCTCGAAAAGTGGTTTGGTGCGTTCCTTTACTTTTGGGTAATTTTGTCATTTTGTGAGATTTTTTGCTTACTCTCATTTTACCGAACTTTACCCAAAAAGTAAAGGAACGCACTTATTAAAATTTGAGGTATCCGTTTGTTTTTTTCCTTTATTGTTTGTTATTATTTAAATAAAGAAAATTGTCAATTTTTTGAACAAAGTGCCATCTAGTGATAACGATTGTTATAACTTATCAAACTTATTTTTTTGGTGATGCCATACCCCTGGGCCCGATGCCAGTCCGTCCATCTGTCCATATAAAAAGTGCCCCAAGGATGAACCATATTTGATATGTTTAAAATTAGTCCATGCTTTAGTCACCATAGAAAGGTTATATATTAGCTTAAATGTTATTACCAGGGCTAGGAATTTCATAAACTTAAAAATCGAAAATATGTGCCTACAAAATGCAAATTTGCATTAAAAACATAAATGTGCTGTTAAAACCACTAGATTTGCAAAAATAACGCACTTGAAATAATATTAAAATAAGTAGGTTAGTTATTTTGCAAATAGACATATAATTCAAAGGGTTTTCTTAAGTCAACAAGATTTCTAAGAATCCCAGCAAAATTTTTTTCAAAGGTTGCGTGTGAATCTGTTCTACACCATTTCCAATTGTATTTCAGAAATTATCATTTTATTTCAGAAATTATCATTTGTTTTTTTCGATTTATCAATTGTATTTCAGAAATAGTCAATTGAATTTCAGTTTTATCAATTGTATTTCAGAACTTATCAATTGTATTTCAGAAATTATCTATTGTATTTCAGAATTATACTCTATTAACTATTAAATACAATCAATAAATTCTGAAATACATTTGATAATTTCTGAAATACAATTGATAATTTCTGAAATACAATTGACGATTTCTGAAATACAATTGATAATTTCTGAAATACAATTGATAATTTTTGAAACACAATTGATAGAACTGAAATTAAATTGATAATTTCTAAAATACAATTGATAAATCTGAAAAACAATTGATAACTTCTGAAATACAATTGATAAATCTGAAATACAATTGATAACTTCTGAAAAACAACAGAACAGGTCTTTTAACCACCGTTTCCATGCAACAGGTTCTGGAACTGATTCCTGGAAATCAAATTGTAAGGTTTCACTGTCACAGAACCTGTTCTATAACTGGTTATAGAACCCGTTCCATAGCAACCTATTCCAGTTTGGAGGAAAAGAACTTGTTGTTTTTGGGGAAAAATCAAACAAAAATCACCGACGATAGAACATAAAGTAGAACAGGTTGCATGCAAGCACAAGTTGTTCTACAACCGGTTCTTTGTATCCCATCCCACAATTTTGCTGGGCTATTAATTTTGAAAATAACAGAAAAAAAATAATATTTTGTTTGAAATAAAATATTAAAATGGACCCCTTTTTGTATTTTTTAAGAAATTTAAAAAAATTGTATTAAAAATTAAATATATATACCAATATGCATTAAAAAGCATAAAATATTCATAGAAAATGCACCAAATATGCATTTGCAGTGAAAAAATGTAAAAACATGCATTTTTTGTAAAAAAAAATGCAACTGCAAATCGATGCCGTTTTGTGCTAAATTTGATGATTGAGATAAATATTTAGTCCACATTTGTTTAGAACTATCGGGAGAAAATAAGCATTTGCATGGAAATCCTTGCCCTACTCCACATGCAAAATTTTTTAAACATGGATTTTATGAATAAAAATACGGTTTTTAACAAAATTTCATTGATTTCAAAAGTGTATTTTTTCCATATGAAATACACAAAAGTATACCTAATTTTTATTTTCATACATTTATCCCGGTTATCAAAATATTTTCAATATTAAACAATATAAAAACAAATTGCTGATTGTTTACATGATTATTAGATAAAATATTATTATAATCTTAAGTCTAAGAAGATGTCGACACCGCTCTAGAGACTTAACAGCTTCGATTCGGGAAGGCATTGTCTCAAAAAGTTTTTGAAATTCATTATTTGAAATCCCAATTTACCAGGCATTTTCCAAAATTCTTTTTAGCTCCAGTTTATTCTCTGGCTTATGTAGAGCCACTTTATGTTTCATCACGTGCCATAAATGTTCGATAGGATTTGATTCCTGGGAGTTTCCAGGCCAATCCATGTGCTAAATACCGAGGTCCTTGAATGTTTTTTGCACCTGTAAAAAAGATTTAAAAGATTATTTCATAATTTTTAGATACAAACATGCGAATATAATGATGCTACATATTTATAATCAAAACTTACCGATTTTGCACGGCGACATGGTGCGGAGTCATCCTGAAAGGTAGCCTCACTATAATGACCGTATTACTCCTCCACAATAGGCACGACAAGTTCCGTATTTTTCTCCGTTCATAATTCTATCCAAAAACAACAAAGGACTCCGTACATAATAAGAAAAACATCCCCAGATCATTTGACTCAGAGGATGTTTGACCGTTCTAATTACACACGTGTCCTTAAATCTTTCTCCTGGAAAATGTCGTACGTACGGAAGACTGTCAGTACAGTGCACACTCTCAGAACAATTCCGTTGTGACAACCGAATTTTTTCCAATCGAATTGGCTCGGTTGCTGCAATCTCGGTTCAGTTGTGGCAACCGATAATTCGGTTGTTGCAACCGAATTGAAATCGAATTCGGTTGTCGCAACCGAATTGAAATCTAATTCGGTTGACACAACTGAATTCGGTTGCTGCAACCGAATTACGAGGTTGCAGCAACCGAATCAATTCGGTTGGCAAAAAATTCCGTTGCCACAACGGAATTGTTCTGAGAGTGTATTTTGTAGTATTAAGTCTGTTCGGGTACTCAACATTGGTATCCCGCGGGATCCCAATTTTACCAAAAAGCGTTTTGGTAAAATAATAGCTGTTTCTTTACATTTTGGGTAAAGTTCGGTAAAATGAGAGTTAATTTGTTAATTTCTTATTTTCTGAAGATGCTACACAATGGAGTAGCGAAATATCGAAAATAAAAAACTTTTTTATAATAAAAAACAAACCCTACGCTCAAGAAAATTTTAAAATTAAAAATAAATTTATTTATGTTTCGATTTGTACCTAATTTTTTACAATATAAAAGTTTTATTGTAATTTTTGGATCATAGAAAGTGGTTATGCACTTTCTAAGTTTATAAATGGGTTATAAAACAAATATTTTATACAAAATTCATTTTATAAACGTGTTAAAAAGTTTTTAAATTATTATGCATAAGGACTTTTATATTTTAATTCTTAAATGTTAGTTAAAAAAAATTTTAAATGAAACAAATGTGCCGCTTTAATATGGAAAAACTGTAAAAAAAATCCATGAATTAAAAAAAAACTGTTTTTACATGAAAAAACTGGAAAACTGTTAGGCATCCCAAAAAACTGTAAAAAACAGTTAAAACTGGCTATATGGCAACGCTGGTTCTCAGTATAAAACTGGCACTAATTTTTATCCAAAAATTGTAAGCCCCCCATTCATTTGCAATATTATGTCCAATATAATGGCACAGTATTTTACTCGTTTTGCCACACCATACAATAAATTGCAATATTATGGAATATTTCAAGTTGTCCAATAAAAATCAAAAGTGTTTTGATTCACTAGATAGCATGCGCATTTCCAGCAATTAATATAAGGGGAAAAATCATACGCCTCAGTGTCCAACTCAATGTAATTGTTTACGGTGGCGTATGATTTTTCCCCTTATATTAATTGCTGGAACCGCGCATGTTAGATAATATTGCTCAACCTTCAATTTAATACATACACGGTCAATATGCTTGCACCACTTGGAAAGTTGTGTCATAATTTGCAAATTCATGGCCCGCTTTAGAAATAAAAAACTTAAAAAATATGAAATTAAAAAATATCACACTAAATTCAATAAAGAGCCGCATGTGGCCTTATTTTTAATTTTTTATGCAAGTTTATCCCATAGAAAATTGTCAAATTTATGATAAATTCTAATTTACTACTTAACATACAATTGTACGAATTGTATATTCCATCAATGTATTTTAAAAATTAAACTAGTGAATTTATTTTTAATTTAAAAGGTATATATAAAAGTATTACTTACACAATATTGTTACTTTTCCTACACGATTTATTATTAATCCTATCAGAGCAAATGAAGATGCATATAAAATTTCCATTAACAATGAATACATATAAGTTGTTGTTTCTAACTTATCTGGACAATCCATGGTCTAAAAGAAATAAAATAAATCTGTTTTATAAAATTTAATTTTAATATTTTTAACAATCTTCTTACGCCCTCAGTTTGATTTGCGTGTTTTGCATACACAATTCCACATAACAGTTGATTTTGACCCGGATTGTTTCTCATAAATTCACCCATTGCATTTATGATATATGGAAACCACATGTACAGACCATTCGTGATGACATACAACCAAAATTGTGTGATACATACAATTAAAGTTGACCTTATGTATTTGCGACAAAATAATGGCACAGTTTGATTCCACATTGTTAATAAAAATTTACTAAATAAATTTAAATTTTTATTTTTTATAGCCGAAACTTCATTACAATCTTCTTCGGGTAACAGATGGGGTATCTGAGAAGAATATCGTAACAAAAATGTATCTTTATCTTGTAGGTTAATTGTTTAAATAAGTTTTGTTTGTTTGTTAGTAACAGAATTCACGTATTTCACGTTAATTACCTTCAATTCTTCTTCTTTTCCTACATTCATTTTATACATTTTTTGTAAAACTTTAATCGTTTCATTTTCTTTATTGAGAGAAAGTAAAAATTTAGGACTTTCGGGTAAGAAAAACATTGAAACACCTGCTATTAGACCTGGTAAACCACAAACAACAACAAATAAACGCCATGGTTTATAAGTAATATCCAAAAATTCTATAGGTAATCGCCAATCTCGATTTATAACCGAAAACGATAGAAAAGGCATTAGCATTGCACCCAGGGCAAATATAAAAGCTGAAATCATCATGGCTCTTGAACGTGTACGATCAGTATGAAATTCTCCCAAATAAGCGTAAATAGTAGCGGAACCACCAGAAACACTGCATAAAATAAATATTCTTACATACAATTTTAAACTTGACAATTACACCAAGAAAAATGTTGTTGTCCCAATCGAATTTGGTGCCAAACGAATGTCACAACACAAATTTAGTTGTTCTAACCCTCCAGTCAGAAAAATATGGCAAAGGACTTTAACACGTCGTACAAGTACTGACAAAAAGTGCTTTTCCATTTCCAAAATGATAACATCAATAGCCAAAGGAACGACCGTTCGAAAAGCTCCTTGAAAGCACTGGGGAAACGAAGTTTTCAACATTGAAAAAAACGCTGGGAAAACCAATAAATAGGTGGTCTGAAAATACATTTTCCAAAATAAAACTTAAAAATGTTCATATGTATTTATTTAGTCCTGCCGTGATTTGAACCCACCCCGTGAGAGTGGCAGACGACAGTGAACTAACGAGACATATAATACTTAATGGCTAAAAACATAAATGAATGATAAAAGCTGGACAACTACTAGTTGCGCTAAAATGCTAGCACTTGCAAAAAGTCTTTTGGAAATAATATGTCAGCGTTGGGAAAATGAAAAAATGTTGGGCTTAAAGTAGCTTCTCCATAAGTAAAAAAAATGATTTTATGAAACAAAAATTTTTTTAAATTAAACAAAATAAAAAAAAGTTTGCATGCAACCGGTTTTGAACTGGCAACCTTATGACGACAACCTATTTTAACAGAGCGTCATCATTTTTATAAAATCATTGCTCTACCAGTGAACTAATTTCTGTACCACAGGCAATTTCTGACTAGGTACAATTGTCATAGCACTTTAAGCCCATGCTTTGCCAGTGGCTTTTTTTATAAGCCACAGAAATTTTTGTAAAACAAATACTGGCAAAACGCTTGCAAAGCTTCCCAAATTAGTTTCCTGACAGTCATTTTTATTTAACACCGCGGTTTCCATGTGGTATACCAGTGCTTGATGTTTTGCACCACTGACAACTTCTGTCTGGGACTTTTTCAGTTGAGGCAGCAGAAATAGGGTTATGACAACAATTTTTGTTTGTAACAACTAAACTAAATTCGGTTGCGACAAATATTTTTTACCTGTGTGTATACAATTTGTTATACTTACAAAATACCATTAATAAAACGTAAAATTAACATTATCCAATAATTTGTAGAAAAACTTGAAAGCAGTGTTACCACAAAACCAATCATCAATGTTGGTCTTATAACTCGCCTCCGGCCTTTAGTATCAGCTAGAAATCCCCATAAATGGGAGCTAACTATCATACCCACATAACCAATGGCACTTAATAAACCCTTTCGAAAATTTGTTAAGTGTAAATCACAGTGAGCAACGGGCATATAAAATGCTACAGACGAGGTTTCCAATAAAACATTGGCCAATACAATGCCGGATACAATTATCACAAAGTAATTAAATTTCCCAAATTCTGAAAAAATCAATAATTATGAATTTACTTTATATTTGTATCAGTATTTCTAAAATCTTACTTGTTTTCTCTAAAGCTTCTGAAAATGGTATAGCCACTTCAAATTTTTTTAGTTTGCCATTAATAATATGATTCGAATCTTGAGATTTTTTAATTGGAAGTACTGAAAAGAAAAATATATAAATTATTATTATAATAGGTCTGTTTCTTTACTTTTTGGGTAAAGTTCGGTAAAATGAGAGTTAACAAGAAATACTCTCACGAAGTAACAAAAATGCACAAAACGCGAAAAACCATATTTTAAGCCCGAAAACAAACGTCAATAGATTTGTGCATTATAGTTCGTTTTGGTGAGCGCTCTTTCTTTTCGTTCTTGTTCAATTTGTTGTAAAAATCTAGATAGCCTTTCTAGTTAAAGCGCTTTTTAAATCAAAAATTTAAAAAAAATTTCCTTCTCAGGCATTTTTATATACAAAAAGGAATACATAGTTTGTTAAATCTGAAAAAAGATTTTGATATTAAACAAAAGGTTCGATTTATTTACAGATTTATCTCTTTAACACATTTAAACAAGCGTCTTCCAAAACTTGTCGGTAATTTTATGGAGTTGTAACATTACCGATAAGCCTTTGCAAATTTTGCGCTAATTTTTGTAAATGATACACATATTTTTCTGAATGAATAAATGAGCGATTGAACTAAAAGAGCTATTAGTTGTGAACTAGGTCTTTGGTTCAAATTCGTGAATAGTTCAATTGAACTAGTTGAATCCAACAGATGATATAACAGCTGATAAAAACAATTTACCCAAACTTACACGAAAAAAAGTCTGAGCTTCTTCGGGCAAGAAGAAAAAGAATATTACTCTCTCATGACAGCTCTCATTTACCCAATTGTGCAGTAAGAAAACGTTTTTTGGTAAAATTGGAATCCCGCGGAAACCCAATGTTGAGTACCCGAACAGACCTAATGTTGCATGATTTATATTATTAAAAACTAATTATCACACGTCAGAACTATGATCGGTTTTTCCTTATACGAGGGTAACTATTTATATTTTGAGCCTATTAAAAATGCCTTTATTGTTTTTCAAAATATTCTTCTTTATGATCTATACACTTTTGCATGCGTTCGAACCACTTGTCATAGCATTTTTTCCATTCCGCGTAAGACACCTCCAAAACATGGTTTTGAATGCATCTACAACTTCTTCTGCTGACGAAAATCGTGTCCACGTAGATTATCTATGATGTGAGGGAACAATAAAAGTCATTGGATGCCAAGACAGGGCTGTACGGTGGATGATCCATTAGTTCAATCTTTTGAGTGCTAAAAAAGTCACTTTCTTAACCCTCTAACCGGCCTAAGCTTTTTTGCAATGAAATTTGTATCATGTAATCCTCACGAAAAATGAGCAATAAGTTCTTCTTCAACATTTTTTTTCGTTATGTATTTTATGCGATATGGGACAATATAGGTTAAGAGGGAATCTCGAAAACAAAATCATAAAAATTACTAGGTTTAAGCAGTGATGCCAGAAGCTGTTTTGAAAATTCATTAATAAATTCATTCCCTACGTTTGTTATAAAAATTCCCCTTTTTTCCCTACATACAAAAAAATGTTCCCTACATTTTTCCCTTCTCCATAAATGTATTGAATTTAACAACACAATACCATGTCAGTACATTTAAAAAAAAATTTTTTTTGTGCAAAGTTATAATCAAAGTTTCTGAAATTTCTATGAAAAAGTCTTTTTAAATTATAATTTTTTAGACGAAATAAATGGTTTCATAAAGAACCTCCTTATAAAGATGTCATAAATCGTATTCTGCAAATACCAAATACCGAATATTATGACCAGTTTTATATTACTACCCAGGTAGAAATTGCCGACGGTGCAACAAAAATTGTACTGGGAGAGCACTTTTTTCTACGAAATGTCGGTACTACTTAAAACGTGCTTCGCCAGTACTGTTTTCTGAAAATTAACCTTCTTTTTTTAATTTATTAAAATTAATAATTTTATAAGTTTTATGTGTTTTTGCACCTATTACAAAATTATTTATGTAAGAGAGACATAGCCATTCTTTTCTTGTGAAGTTTCGACAGAATGCATTAAAAATCTGTGATGTACACTAAAAGGACAGTAAAGCACGAGCAAACTACTAAATTTGTTATTAAATGTACTGGGATAATACCAAAAAAATAAAATCCCAAGCATGCGCCAACGTTGAGAAATAGCTACGGCCAAGCGTTTATTGGTGTTATCATTTCGACAACATGCCAGTACAGTGAAAGTTGAAAATCCGACGCATTGCCAGTACATGTACTACCGTCTCCAATACCGGGCCGACATTGTGCCGTTTGTATTTTTCTACCTGGGTAGTTCTATAGTCTACTAGTTCTGACTATAAAACTTGCCCTTAGTTACTAAGTTTGAAAAATTATTGACATTACATCAAAAAATTTTCGTAGAATAAACTTATAATTTAGAATTCGACGGAATAACAACAATTTGCTGATTTATATTAAAAAAAATATGAAAATTTTCCTCAGAAGTGTGAATTTAGTATTTTTTGACATGTGTTTTGCTTTTTTTGTATGAAGATCTAAGTTTTTTTTTTAATTTCCCTACATTTGTCCAAAAATAAAAAATCTGTCCTTTTTTCTCCACACGTGAAATTTTGGGAAAAAAATCCCTACAAAAAGGGAATTTTCCCTACAAATGGTATCACGTTTTAAGCATTAATTATTTCTCTTACTAATATGTAATTACACTAAAATAATTACATTTTTTGTGCTGTTACTTAAGAGCAAATTCTTTTTCTTTTTAGCAAATTTCAGAAAAATCGGTCCATTCATTTTTAAGTTAAGGCGATGTCCTTTAAAGGTATCCTTATGGAATCGTGTGTGTCCTTGGACCAAAGTAAGGAATTGTTTTAATATTTTAAGCTTCAGTCTTACTTTGTGTTTATTATCAATTGTTTTAATCAATTTAAATATGTTTTTAAGATTTTTGGAAATTTTTTTTGTTTTAAAATAGCTGTGTTTTCGACTTAACTATATCCGTTACCTCATAAATAAAACTCAAAGTGCATAAAAACACATTTAAGACGAAAACTAATAAATTACTTTTCGTATGTACGTTAACTTTCAACGTGGATAATTATCAACGTTGAAAACTAAACATTTATACATTTTCACGTCCGACATAACCTTTTCGCGTTACTATCTATTTTTTTTTTGCTTACCCAGCAAAATATTGGTAATGACACCTCATTGCTGTCTGCATTACCAATAATGATATATCATTACCTTTTACATTATTTTATAACATAAAATAATTGCTTCCTAATAACGGCCTATTGTATTCATTGTTTCCAAATATAAAATAATGACTTACTCGTAATAGTTTAAATAAGTACTTTTTACACAGTTAAATTTTATACATTTTTATTTATTATAGTAAATATGTTTTATGTTTAAATTTTTATGACGAGTCCTAAAATTACACACTAGAGAAAAATTTTTCTGAATGTATTTCCTTAAGATAATAGTATTTGCTTATCTCCTTATTTTTAAGAATCAAGTAAGCTATCGGATAACCACTTATAATTCAACTTTTTGTAAGCATGTGTGTAACCACTTATTTTTCAAAATCTCATAACTACTTATTTCCAATTTTTTCGTAAGCGAGCGGGTAAGCGTGACTACTTATAAAAACGACCACGCCAAACAAAAATAATGAGTTTAGACGCCAAAAAATAAGTTGTGCGGAGCTATGAATTTCTATTATATAACCACTTATTTGGTAATGAAAGATTTTGCTGGGTACGTACGTTCGATTATACCGCAGTTATCATAAACACTAACCTTTTAAAGTTTTTATGTACTGCAATCGGTTTAACGTAGATTTGCTTTCATTACTTAACGTTGATAGTCATGAGCGAAAATACAGTTTTATTTTTCGAAATTTAAATTTTGACACTTTCTCGCTTCCAAATAATTCTTCACAAAAAAATTAATAAACTTTGTTTTCTATTGAAAAAGCTTAAATTTCTATTATTAAATACTCATTTGGCGCATTTGTAGTCAATTTAATATACACCGCCTGGAGGCGGACTTGCCGATTATAGGGTTAATATTCAGTGCACATAAGACCGTACCTCAAAATAAAAGTTCGCGTACACCCTCCAACATGAAGAATTTTTGCAAGGCAATTTCAAAAAAAAAATGTTTTGCCGAACGTAGAGGTTGCCTTTTTCAATTTTTCGTTATAGCTTCGGCATTTAAAGTCGGATTTTAAAGTGTGATATATCGATTTTTTTGCCTCGAAGAGACCAGTGTTTTGTTATAAAGGAAAAATCCAATAAAAAAAATTTTAAAGGCGACCACTACGTTCGGCAACAAAAAAAAATAAAAAAAAGTTCTGCTGGGTTTATCGAAAAACTTCCTTAGCAAAAGTTTAATGATTTTTTGCGAGCTTTAATTTGCTGACATTAGAGTGGTAGCAACGGAGATCTGGTGGGTAAATTCTAGAACGGGTTACTTGAGAAGAAAACATCGATGTATTACACTTTACGATCCGACTGTAAATACCAAAGATATAAAGAAGAATGTAAAATTGCGACCCCTACCTTCGGCAAAAAAAATTTTTTGAAACCTCCTTGCAAAAATACGCATTTTTTTTGCCTGTAAGGTGGTACGGTCTAATGTTCAGTGTACATCTTGATTCTCTTACAAGGAATGTACCCAAAGTGGTAAACGCCGATTTGAATGAAACTCGGATATGTGATAGAGAATAAAAATCTTAAGTTGACATATTTTTTTATGTACAACCGCGAAGGTTTAGGGGTTAAAAAGTGGGGTCAAAAATGAACCAATTTTTTTCGGCTTATTTCATATTTGTTCCAAAGTATCTATGGGAAAATTTGGTGTCAAGTGAGAGGTATTTAAGAGGCCTATTTACCGGTGTATAAAACATGCATATTTGTTGATGGTATAACACAAAACATCAAAATTTTAAGTGGTTTTGTATGGGTGTCTATACAGGGTTAAGGGTCAAATTCACATGTATTAGTCCTTAAAATATTTAAGTGAGGTGTGTTTCGGCTTTTTTCGATATTCGGCCTACTTCGGGTTTGAGTCGAATTTTCCCGAAGGTCTATATTTTTAAAGATTTGTGAAACTCTGACTATCTAACAAAGACAATATGGATATGAAACTTCGCGATTAAAAAATTTATATGGGGCTTTATATAGTTATATGTAATTTAACATGTGTCTGTATACAATATTATCCGAGAAATGGGCCCATATAATTACATAAGTTTGCATCAGTTCAGTTATAATTTGATAACATCATAACTTAACTGTTTGTAAAAATTTTATAAAAATTCTAAAAGCATGTGTTATAAAAAAATCAAAGAATTTCTTTCCATCGCAAATTTTTTTTAAAGTCTACTGAAAAATTACCTCTAAAAAAATAAGTTGTTTTGCCTTAAGAAAATTTGAAAAAAAACTTATAAATAATTGTTTCAAATTTTGTAACATATTCTCACTTAGGTTGTTATAGAAAAGGAAGGTTTCAATTTTTAAATGTTTGAGCTTAATGAGAAATAATTTGTTTCGCCAAAATGATTTAAGAATTCGCTTATCCTTACAACACTAATTGCACAAATATGGAAAATAAATGTTACAATCTATTACTTCTGAATGAGAGAATTTTTAGTTGATCTTTTATTCTGGTTAATGAATGTTTTTTAGTTTGACTCTAGATCATAAATTAATATCACTTTCTGTTTAAATTATTTTTCAAATTAAAGAAAGATGATACAATTTTCACAAGTAAATTACAAAGAATAAACATTTGGAAGAATTCAATAAGGCCAGCAAGACAGAATACGTATTTTCGGTTTTCGCTATAAAGCCATCATCAGTGTCGTTTGCCGTAAATGGGTTAATAATTGATGATCGTCTACCAAAGAGTATATATTATAGAGAGAAATTATGCTACTCTTAACTCTCTCGAAAAACAATCAAACGGGCCAACTCGATGTACAACATTTTTCTTTTAAAATTAAGTTGAGTTGCAACATTTATATGTTGAGTTGCAACATTTTGTGTATTTAATTATGGTGGAAGAATGCCATATTCACAAAAAAAGTAAAAAGTATAAATTTGCAGGTTTTTGGTAAAATTTGCCTGTTTTGGGTTTAATTATGCCGAGTTTTTATTATAAATGTTATAAGGACATTAAGTCATAGGACGAATATCTTTATTTCCAACATAATCAAGGTAAAACGTTCACCACAGATATTTCCATATAAATTTGACATGGATAACTATGGGTAAGCATTAAACTTAGTTTATTTTAAAATGAGTTAACAGTTAAAGAAAAGTAAATTTTTGCTAAAGTGCAGTTTATGGGCATAACTCTGTTCAAAATTTTTATCGTAGGTAGATATTTTTATTGTGAGTTCAAGGCGGGGCTTTAAAGTTGAAAAAAGCCAACGTTGATAGTTTGCCGCGCAAACACAGCTAATATATTAATAAGGATGGATGCGAACTGGCTAAATAAAATCTAAACTAATTCAGGTTTCCAAATTTCTAAGAAATTTGAAAAAAATTAAAAAAAAAATGTTTAAATAAATTTTAAACCCTTTTGTCGAATTGTATTTAGTTTAGAATTTATTTAACCATCTCGCACATCGTTAATGTCACATGAAAGATATTTTAAATACCTTTTCAATAGTATGCGTACTGTCCAAATCCGACCAAAAATTCCACAGTTATAAGCAAGTCCAACTTCAAACTTTGAACCGAAATAACTCCCGAGATAGGCCCAACCAACAAAAAAGCAAAGTTGTTTTGCAAGCCCAATTAAAAGTTTTACCTGTGGTAAAAATTTTGACCCGATCGGACCAATTTTTTTTGGTTTTTTATTTATTTTTGGAAATTTTTTCATATCCAACTGAACCTGGCATTTTTAACACAAAAAATGGGTGAAATTTATATGGCAGCACACATTTCTGACATTTCTGCACATTAAATCAATTTCTGTACATTCAAACCAAATTTTCATACAAAAATTCCCTAAAATAAGGGAATATTTACTCTTTGGTTGTGAACAAAAAAAAGAGTACCAATTGAGTACGTAAGAGTAGCATGGAATGAGTATGGTCTACTTATGTGATAGTTGAAAGCAAATCGAATATGTTAACAACAACTCAACTTAGACTAACATCAACGAAATCTAACAATGCTATTTTTATCCTTTGTTATTAGTACTCTTTTTTGCTTTTAACCTTAACTTTTATGGTATCTCAGCTGGTTCTATTCAACTCTTTGTATGAAAACCACAGATTTTTGAATTACAACGAATCGTTAAATTTAAATGCATGTTATTTAAATCATATTTTGCACCGTATCATGTGTTTTTTAAAATGAATGAGGGAATTTTTAGTTGATCTTTTATTCTGTTAAATGAACGTTTTTTAGTTTTACTCTAGATCATAAATTAATATCATTTTCTGTTTAAATTATTTTTCAAATTAAAGAAAGATGATACAATTTTCACAAGTAAATTACAAAGAATAAAAATTTGAAAGAATTCGATTATTTTTTATTATTTTTATGGCTTTGCAGCTCCCCCTAGCGGATCTTTTTGGAATTAAAGTTCACATATTAATATGTTGCAGGTCCCGAACAGGTTAAGGTCATTTTTTAATTTTATATGATTTCTATTACTAAGCTCTACATAAAATTTTTTGATTTTTTGAACTTTATCATCGCACAATTTTTGAGACTAAGGCCCGATTACTTAATATCCAGTTAAAATTTAGCCAATAGATAAATTAAAATTTTATATGGGAAACAACAACAAATGTGTCAGTTAAAGTACCAGTTAGTAGCTAACTGAACACTCAGTAATCGGGCTTAATTTAATTTTTCCTTAAATTTTGATGTGAGAAAAAATGTGTGTGGGCACTATGAAAACCAGCTGGCAATTGAAACTATTAAAGCCTGCAATATGAAATTATACATAGGCAGTTGCCACAAACAAAAAATTTTTGTTACCAAAATGTTTAAAAAAAAGTTACCAAATGAGAAAAAAATAACCAAAATTTAAAGTTTTTCAGTTTTTATTTAAATATATTAAAAGATTTACCCCTAAATTCATAAATGTTTTGTAAAATTATAGGAGGTTTATTGAACAAATTTTGTATGAAGATTTCTTTTTGTAAACGTCCTATAACTTTACAATGCTTTTATGAATTGAGGGGTTATTATTTAAATTGAATTATTAACAAAATTTGTATTTTAGATCGTTTTACATATTAAATACTTACTTCGGTGGGTCTCATACTCTAAAACCTTCAGTATGAGACCCACCGTTAATAACTAAAAAATTTAATTTAATTTCATTCCAAAAGAGATCAACAAATTAGTTTCAGGTAGAATTCATCACTGTGTTATTTGAGGTATAAAAAATATTATTCTATAAGGTTAAAACATCTCTTTGGCAGACCACACATAGTGGGAATTATTTTGGTTTTTGCACAATTTTTTTAATTGCATTATATTATTAATAAAATCAAGGTTATTTCGAAACTTTATTTTTATTAAAATAAGTTGTGAAAATTTTCTTTTGGCAGCAACTAAACTATGTGGCAATGTTAGTGGATTGTGATCAAAATAAATTAGTTATTCAAAACAGTTTTCATCCATTCCCTTTTTTTATTTGAATTCTTCATCCGAAAATTCAACTATATCCATGTCACTGTTTAATTGTGTAATGTTCGAAAATCTTAATAATTTCCATTGGGTAAAAATATTTTTTTCATTACCGCTCGTTAAGTTTGGGAAAAGTGACAATAAAGGCTCCAAAGTTATTGCTAGATTATTTAAAATTTAATTTGGTGTTATTATGGCAAGATGTTTTAAATATTTTCTTGAAAATTCAAAGTATTTTGAGATTTCTTTTAAATAAAAGATTGTGTTTTTTTTTTTTAATTTCATATTTTTTTAAGTTGGACAAGTTACCCTATAAACAATTTCATTGGAATTCAAGTTGAAATAAAGTTCAATTCCAGCCCTGTTTTCCAGTTTCAAGGCTTGAATACAACTTTCATTAAATTTTATTTCAATAGCATACTCCAGCAAAAGGGAAACAAAAATTCAAGTTTGAAATATTTTTGTTAAATAAACAAGTGCTAGAATTTGAAATCTACTTTAATTCAAGCTAAATTTAAAGCACTTGAATTTTTCAAACCGATGTGCTTATTGGTGCTTATTGGGTACTTTCATTTAAACATAGTTCAGCTTTACGGAAAATAAAATTTTTTCTACATTTAATTAATTACATCAATTAATTTCATCAAGTAAATTAACCGTTTTTAATGAAATTAAACTATTAACGTAATTACTTTTGGTGAAATTGCTCAAAACTAATTTAAAATTTAATTTCAATTGACCATTAACATATGGAAGACGCATTTCTTCCGATTGAATTTCTTTATTTATTATATTAAGAATATATGAGAGAAATAAAAAATAGACCTTAAAGCTAGTATCGCCTACTAGTTAACCCAATTCCCAAGCTTTTTACTGTTTACTTCCAAGTCGAACGATATAAAATATAAATGCAAAACAGGCCACTGCTCAGTTATACGATTGATTACATTACATAGTGTCAGTCACCGGGTACCATAAATACCTAATATTTTATATGACTCTACACTGCAATAATCTTAAAATTCTTTAAATTCAAGAATACGTTTCGAATTATGCGCAAAAAAGTTACAAATGTTCCTACAAAGATATGCAATTTGTACGGGAAGCTTCTTACAAGCATAAGCAGTACATAAACCTAAAAACACAGAAAAAAAAATTTATAAGTATACTTGATTGCCAAAAAAGTTACCAAAATGAAAAAAAAGTTCACATCTCCACATTGGAAAACAAATAACCAATTTTGGATAAAAATAACCATACGGCAACATTGTACACAGGCATTGTGGAACTCCAATACTACTGAGAAAAAAATTGTTATAAAAAATTAAATATAACGGGATTTATAGACACATAATAACCAAGTTGCCTGTAGGCAACGTTAAGGTTGAAAGGGCCCATTCTTTTAAAATACTTGCAACAAATTTTTAAGTTTTTATTAAGTTGCGAGAACAAAGTTGATTATTGATATTTCAGGCATTTTTTTTTGCTATTTATGATGAATTTGATATTCTTAAAAATAAAAAAAAATTCTTTTAAAATAGAGCCGGTACTGACTAAAAATACTAAGAAGTCTATATATAACAAAAATGAAAATTTTAATCTTTGAGATCAAATAACTGCTGCATTATAAGCTTTTTTTTATCTTATTAAGTATAATTCAAAAAGTCTAAAGTCATTGGCATCGGTCCACAATTTCAAAAGCCAAAAGTTCCGAAAGCTTGTTTACACTCGATGTGGTATACTTTGGTACGCTGGTGCTAAATAGGTGCCTTAGTAATAAAACAGGGTGACTAAAAGTTTTTCAAAACCCTTATTCCTACTCTAGAATATTCTATACAATTTGTCCAAATCGGACCATTAGTTTAGAAGTTGTATATGTATTACCACTTCTCTCAGTTTGAAACCACTGTATGCCGAAGACATTTTAGAGTTTTTATGTCGTATTTCACTGTTTTATTTTCCAGTAGAATTGATAACACTAGCTTAATTTTTGTCTATTGTGTTATATCGGCAAAAACAAAATTTACTTTTAAGCCGAACTTTTCAACTTTTGCATCACAAGAAAGTCGACTTTCAAAAAGTCGAAAATTTACGCAAAAAGTCGGTTAATCGATTAGTCGATTTATAGAACCCTACGTGAAACAATTTCCTTTAATTTCAGGGACCAGCCCCTCCCAAAAATAACTTCGGTTTTTTTCTTTTTATAATGAGTAAGATAAAAATAGCAAAAAAAAATCTGAATTAGAAAATTTAAGCTATATTTTTTAGTTAATTGCAAAGATCAATTTACCCCGCTCAACAGCAAAAAAAAATTTTAAATATTAATAGACTAAAAACAAAACAAAACGTGTTTTATTTTCCAAGTTTTTTTTTAGATATGAATAGCAATTAAACCTTCCGAAATCAGCACTGGTCTATTATCCAGCAATAATTTTTGTTGAGTTTTGCAGAATAATTATTGCTTGCAGAATAATTGCAGCTTAATTTTACTGACAGATCATTACCGTATAGATTACCAAGCAATGATAGGTCGTCACCCTTTGCATTACATTAAAATAATGACTTACTTAAAATGAGTAGAAGTACTTATATATTCTATTAAAATAATTAGTTGCTGTTAATTGATTAAATAACTACCGACTTATTGTTTTTGTTTATTTCAATACATTTATTAATTAGATTTAATAATTTTTCCAGCTAAATTGAAAATTTTACAACTAAATAGAAAATTTTCCAAGACAAAAATTGTTTTGCAAAAATCTGATCCTACCCAGCAAAAATTACTGCTTGCTTGGAAGCAGTTTTGTCAGGGAAAGTTGAGTAGTGAAGGGATTGCATTATTGATGATATCTTGCCTGATTTTTGTTCGAGATAGCTCGCGTGAAAGCACTTGTTTCGAGATCCGAAAAGGCATGAATTCACCGCTTTTAATTAGTGCTCCTGATTTTCTTTTAAAATGTCGATAATTCATGCCTTCTGGGAAGTGCATATTATAAAGCTTTTCAACTATTTAAAATCATGCCTTCTCAAAAGCACAATATTCCTGCATATTTTTCCGTGAAGAGAAAATGCCTCTTATTTTTAGTAAAACCTCTTATTTTCATTAAAATAACTTTTTTCCGCATTTCCAAAAATTTTGATAAAAGAACGCAAAAATATTTAAGCAATCAAAATGTATTGCTTAGAACTTAGGCCTTTCATTAGTGCTGTTTACGAAGCTATACATTTTAGAAGCGGCAAAAGTAGCAGTAAGGACCCAGTAATCGTTTTTACTGCTTCCACATTTTTGCTGGGTAAAACCTTTAGTTTTTTTAGATATTCTTATTTATTTTTAGATTTATTTATTTAAAGAGTCAAGCATATTTCTCCACGAAGTTCTTACAAATGTAGCGAAACCACTTATTAACTAGCTTCTAGATAACCATTTATTTCCTAAATTTTGGGTATGCACTTATTCTTTCACTATGGGTAACCTTGCTGGTAATTCATTATTCGCACTTTTTTTGTAAGCGAGAGTGTAATGACCACCAATTAATTTTGTGACATCGCGAACAAAAGTAATTAAGCGAGTAAATAAATAGCCTGGTAAGTAGTGAAACCCTTTGTGTGCTACTTACTCGCTTAATTACTTAGTAATGCCCATTTTTGCTGGGCACAATAAAACTTTTTTGATGTAACAGTTTTTTCTTGATGTTTTTTTATATTGATTTCAACATGATAATTTGTCATTTACAATTTACTACAATCATACTTGGGATTTTTTCATTGGCATTGAAATTTCATTATCATTAGTTGACTAATGCTAATGGCAAAAAAATTTCATTACCATTTAATGGTACTGAAATTTTCTGGCATTAGAATTTGTAATACTAATGCTAATGAAATCGCACTAATGCCTTAAAAACTATGAAGAATTGAGTAAAAAAAGCATTTGTTTACAAAAAAAGGAGATGAATAGATTGTTTTTTTTTCAACTAGCCCCCGAACTTTGTTCTATGAAATGGGTGTTATAGTCCCTAGATTATAAATTTTTAAAAACCGCACTTAAAGAATTGCAAAATAATCGCGGAACGCGAAAAAAGTCTTTATGGTACAAAAATTTAATTAAAAAACTTAATCAGCGATTTTCATTCTGCAAACAAACATACTGATGTAAGAATTTTCCTTTTGTAAATTTTTTTTCCGCGACTTTTTCTGCGATTACCATGTACCATAAAGTCTTTTTTCGCATTCCGCGATTATTTTTCAATTTTTTTAGTGTGGGTTTTTAAAATTTATAATCTAGGGACTATAATACCCAATTCATAGAACAAAGATCTGTGATTAATTGAAAAAAGAAATCGCGAAAAAAGTCGCGGAAAAAAATTTCCAAAAAGGAAAATTCTTACATCAGTATGTTTGTTTCCAGAATAAAAATCGCTGATTTAGTTTTTTAATTTAACTTTTGTACTATAAAGTCTTTTTACGCGTTCCGCGATTATTTTTCAATTTTTTAAGTGCGGTTTTTTAAAATTTATAATCTAGAGACTATAACACCCATTTCGTAAAACAAAGTTCGGTGGCTAGTTGAAAAAAAAAAAATCGCGAAAAAATGTCGCGGAAAAAAAATTTGCAAAAAGGAAAATTCTTACATCAGTATATTTATTTGCAGAATGAAAATCGCTGATTAAGTTTTTGTAAAATGCGTTCCGCCATTATTTTGCAATCTTTTAAGTTTGGTTTTTGTAAAATTAGAATCTGGTTACTATAATACCCATAACTCGTACCAAAGACTGGTGGTTAGTTTGCAAAAAAAAGTTTGCGAAAATAATTTTGCAAAAAGTAAAATTCTTGCATCAATATATTCCTTTGCACAATCTAAATCGCTGATTAAGTATTTTAATTAATTTTTTATACCACAAAACCCTTTTCGCATTCCGCATTTGCAAGCTCAGAAATGATTATGAAATCTATAAAATGACGTTTACAAATGCCAATTCTTTCTTATAATTGAGGCATTAGTAATCGTAATGAATTTACTATACAATTGGCATTAGTAATGAAATCGATATATTTCAAAGCATTAGCATTAGTCCAAGTAATAATAATGCCAAACATTTCATTAGCATTAGTTTCAATTTAATGGTAATGAAATCACCAATTAATTTGTCCAAATAATTAATTAGTCTCATGTATGACTACAATATAATTCAATATTTTTTTATCTTCTGATATTTAGCAAATAGATTCTGCTGATATCAGCGGTCCTTTAAACCATTTTTTAGTAGCTTTTTGCGCTTCTTGTATAGGTTTATTTCTGTTAGTGTAGTGTTATCAAAACATGTTGCTATGGTCATTTTTTTGTTTGACTCGCTGCGTGTTTGTTATATTTATTTTTAATAATTAGGTTATTCACAAGTAATGTATGTTTCGTGGTCCTAATAAAAACAGAGTTGTAATTTATTATACCCTACACCACTATGTGGTCAGGGTATTATAAGTTTGTGCTGATGTTTGTAACACCAAAAAATATTGGTCGTAGACCCACCTTATAGTATACCGATCGGTTCAGAATTTTTTTATTTCGATTTAACGATGTCCGTCTGTCCGTCCGTCCGTCTGTCTGTCTGTCCATGCAATCTTGTGCGCACTCTACAGGTCGCAACTATTAAGATATTATGATGAAATTTGGTACGCAGACCTATGTTGGCCCAAGGACGAACAAGTTTGATTTTCGTGAACATCGGTCCATGTTTAGACCTAGTGCCCATATAAGGGTCCTACCAAAATTATATTGTTTATACGCTGCGGGTCGTAAATATTAAGATATTTTGACTAAATTTGGTACACAGACCTATGTTAGCCCAATAACGCAGCCTATTGATTTTGGTGAACATCGGTCCATGTTTAGACCTAGTGCCCATATAAGGGTCCTACCAAAATTATACTGTTTATACGCTGCAGGTCGTAAATATTAAGATATTTTGATGTAATTTGGTAACCTATATTGGCCCAATAACGCAGCCTATTGATTTTGGTGAACATCGGTCCATGTTTAGAACTAGTGCCCATATAAGGGTCCTACCAAAATTATACTGTTTATACGCTGCAGGTCGTAAATATTAAGATATTTTGATGAAATTTGGTACACAGACCTACATTGGCCCAATAACGCAGCCTATTGATTTTGGTGAACATCGGTCCATGTTTAGACCTAGTGCCCATATAATGGTCCTACCAAAATTATAACGTTTATACGCTGCAGGTCGCAAATATTAAGATATTTTGATGAAATTTGGTACACAGACCTATATTGGCCCAATAACGCAGTCTATTGATTTTGGTGAACATCGGTCTATGTTTAGACCTAGTACCCATATAAGGATCCTACCAAAATTATACTGTTTATACGCTGCAGGTCGCAAATATTAAGATATTTTGATGAAATTTGGTACATAGACCTATGTTGGCCCAAGGACGAAGCCTATTGATTTTGGTGAACATCGGTCCATGTTTAGAACTAGTGGCCATATAAGGGTCCCCCCAAAATTATATTGTTTATACGCTGCAGGTCGCAAATATTAAGATATTTTGATGAAATTTGGTACATAGACCTATGTTGGCCCAAGGACGAAGCCTATTGATTTTGGTGAACATCGGTCCATGTTTAGAACTAGTGCCCATATAAGGGTCCCCCCAAAATTGGCTTGGTTACAAACTGCAGGTCGCAAATATTAAGATATTTTAATGAAATTTGGTGCGCTGACTCACATTATAGAAAATGTTGACATAAGCCCCATTTTAACCCATTCGAATTTCGGATCCAAACAATACACCAGACTGGTGTAGGGTATTGTATAATCGGCATGGCCGAACTTTAACCTTTTTACTCGTTTTTTAATAAGTTTAAAGGGGTAATTTTCTAAAACACTTCGGTGAAGTGTTGTGTTATTTCTATAGAAATTGTTTTTGTAACAAAATTTTGTAACAAAAACAATTTACATTGAAAGTTCCCTTCACTTCACCAAAGTGTTTTACGAAATTAGGTACTAAAACACAAGATGATGAGATGGCCACGTGAGAAGAATTTTGCATGATTCATGTAAAGAACATTTTTTAGGGTGTTTACCTATAACCCCAGTCTATATTAAAAAATAAATATGTTGACATATATTGGAGCAAATGTCAAATGTTACCTTCAGTGTATACAACTCGATTGCGTACATATCTGCGGCCGGCAATATATCTGGTAATAGTTCTTTGGCAATATTCGTTAAAAATTATTGCCAAGATAAAACGTCAAAACCAGTTGTCATTTTCGTTTGACATTTATAAAAAAGGACGCCAATGAAAAAAGTAAATAAAGCAGAAAACAAACACAACTAATTAAATTTAAAATTTTTAAAAGAAAAAGTTTTACTAAATATAAACTAAATCCAGAAAAAGTGGCAATTGTGGAAATTAATAAATGTATTTACAAGTAAGCGCCGAATAACACGTAATATAACTACGTGTTCTCATACCTTTAACCAGAGCTTCTAAAGACTTCAATACCTCATTCTATTTTCAATTCTGATTGACTATGGAATGATTTAATTCCACTATGCGACAGTCAAAATCGGGATGGGATGAAACCAACGGGAAATGTTATATCGGTCAAAAACAAGTTATACGTGTCCCGGCGTTTCGCTGGGTCACCTCTAGGAATCGAGATATATCTTTTTTTTGACATAACTCGAGAACCACTAATCCGATTTTGCTCAAACAATTTTAAAAAAATTAAAAATTACAATTCCTTTAATCTGTTCTTATAACGTTTTTCTATATACTCAACAGTTTTGCCGGTAAAAATAAATGTTTGTTACCGCTACCATAAAAATCAATAACCTTTTGTTTATTACTTTTTTTTAATATTTTAGGCAAAAAATATTTTTTTCTTCATACATTTATTTTTACCGGCAAAACTGTTGAGTATATAGAAAAACCTTATATGAACAGATTAAAGGAATTGTAATTTTTAATTTTTTTAAAATTGTTTGAGCAAAATCGGACTAGTGGTTCTCGAGTTATGTCAAAAAAAAGACCACCAAAGGTCAAATCGATATATCTCGATTCCTAGGGGTGACCCAGCGAAACGCCGGGACACGTATAACTTCTTTTTTACCGATATAACTTTCCCCGGTAGTTTGAACCCTTCCCGATCACTGACCCCTACCATTTCTCTCACAGTGTTCTTAAACCACAATTTTACACATCGCATGAAGTTGTAATTGATGACATTCGATTTAATTTTAAAGAGTTTTTCATCATTCAGTTTGTTCAATCACTGAATTTAATCATTAGGAATTCAATCGTTAGGAATTTAATCGATTTTTGCGCAATCGATTGTAAAGGTTTGGGAATTTAATCGATTTCTAATTCATTTGATTGAGTAATTTCGATTTTCTTCATTAGATTTAAAATTTAGAAAACAAACAACTACACAGAAAAAACAGTAGGTACCAACAATGGGAATTTGTATAAGCAATCACATTTGCTTTTAAATTGAAATTTTATTTCCAAAAATTTTTTTGTTTGAAATATTTGTTACTCGTTTGTAAATTGTTATCTTTCATATAAAAATTGTTTAAAAATAAAAATTCAAAGTTACAAAAACAAAAAGAATTTTTTTTTGGATTTACAAATTATTTTGTTGGTGCCTTTTTAAAAAAATTTTTTTTTTTGTGTTTACAAATTTGGTATGAGAAAGGTGTTTAAAAATTTAATTAGAATTTTGTAAATTCTTTCTGTGTACGTTATTAGTTTTTATTAAAGGAATTTAAAATTTTTAAAAACAGCTTAAAACTTCCATAGGTTTAGGTGCACAGCTCTGATCGGCTCCAAATTTTTACCACGGGTAAAATTTTTTATTTGTTTTTCGGTTGGACTTATCTCGGGAGTTATTTCGGTTCGAAGTTGGACTTGCTTATAACTCCGTGATTTATAGTCGGATTTGGACAGTACGAGCAACGTTGGAAAGGTATTGAAAATATCTTTAATAGAAATTAAAGATTTTTATACCAATTAACCCATTACGGCCCAGTTAAAATTTTTAACTTTTCTTTCTTTCTCCTTCTCTATTTCTTATCTTTCTAAATGACTTCCTCTGTCAGACTTCCAATCCTATCTACTCTTTTGCAGATGACAGCAACATTTGCCATTCATATTCCTTCGATTATAGGCCAAGCCTTGCAGAGATTGGGGGCAGGAGGCAGATTATGAATGACACACTCAATCAAGACCTTATTACAATCTCTGAGTGGGGTCGCGTGAATAGGGTCGATTTTAATCCACGTAAAACCCAATGTTGTTTGCTGACTCATAAAACCGCGGAGCCATCATTGTCATCTGTATACATGGGCGGTATCAATATTAAGGAATCAGAAGCTCTTGATGTTCTGGGCATGAGAATCCAGTGTGACGTCCGTTGGAAAGATCACGTCATTCAAGTGTCGAAAGAGGCATTCAAGTGTCTTGGCTTTCTTAACCGGTGTAAGAACTACTTCACTTCTTCTGATCTCCTTTCTATTTATACCACCTATATCCGGCCGAAGATGGAATACAACTCCCATATATGGGCAGGCGCTTCAAAGTCTATTTTGGAGCTTTTGGACCGTGTACAAAGGAGGGCGTCGGCGCTCATTAATGACAGTAGGGTATCCAGCCCTATTGACTCGTTGGAGCATCGTCGGAATGTGGCTTGTGTAACACTGTTCTATCGTTACTACCATGGGAGATGTTCTGCTGAGATAAGTGCACTTATCCCGATGCCCCGTGTTTTTGGCCGTAACACGCGCTTGTACAGTAGATCTCATCCGTTTGTGGTTGATTGTCCAGTTAGTCGCACAACGCATTATAGAGAGAATTCGTTCATTAGTCGAACCGCCCGTATGTGGAATAAACTCCCCGCAGATGTCTTTCCTGATACTTACAATTTAGGGAAATTCAAGTCAAACGTTCACAAACACTACTCACTCTTTCCTCCTTCCCATAACCTATTTTCCTGATATCAACACAATGCATTGCATTAGTAGGGGGCATCCCCTGAGTGTTGGACTATAGTAAAAAAAAAAAATAGGGTTTGGGGTTCGGGAATTCCCGGGAAAAGTTTGCCGGGAATTCCCGGGAAAATAATATATTTTTCTCGGGAAAACGGGAAATTTGAAAAATATTAAATTATTTTTATTTAGAATAGGTTTTTTTAATTTTAGCCATAAAAAACATTTTAAATACCAAAACAAAAATGTTATTGTTAAAATTTTTTAAAAGGGAATCAATTTCTTTGACACACAAAAAAAAATCGTTGCCAAGTAATTAAATTAAGTAATATAGATTTTTCGCATAACTTATTCAAAATTTAAGTAGTAAAACCTAAAAATCTGGTAAAATGTTTAAAAGAAATATGAACAAAAAGTTTTGTTTCTTACAAATAATCGCCCTTTTTATCTAAATTTTTCAAATGTATATTTTAGTTAAAGACGACTTAACATATTGGGTGGCAGTATACCTTGACTTGGTTTATATTTGGAGCATTCTGATTGGTTAATTTATTTTCAACCAATCAAAATATTTGAAAATATAAATATTTTTGTATTTTTGTATATTAAATAATAAAATGGCAGGAGTATGGAAATACTTTACAAAAAAGGACAATACAGCGCAGTGCAATATTTGCCCTAAAAGACTAATGGTTAACGGAGGTAGTTTATCCGACATCTAAATTTGGTTCACAAAAAAAAATTGATATTCATGCAACTTTTCTTGAAGAAAACAACAACGAGAATAACGTTCTAGCTAAAATTAACAAAGTACCCGAAGAAAAAAGAAATGCAAACATTTCGTGAAATGGTATCCAAATTAGCAGCAGTCGGCGGAATGTCAATCCGCACAATGCCATATATTATTCCAGAAAGTTTTTATAATAAAAACCTGGCCGTGCCAAAAAATGAAACCGATGTAAAGAACATTATATAAAATTACTACAACCATGTAAAAGATATCATGATAAAAGAAATATCGAGCCATATTTCTAATAATAGGAGATTTACTATAATCTTAGATGAATGGACAAGAATATCACAAAAGAGATATTTGAATATATGTATAAACGGAAATAATTCATTTTATAACCTGGGGTTGATTAATATATCAGGAAGATGTAATGCTGATGAAATAAGAAGAATTGTAAAAATAAGACTAGAAGAGTTTTATTTGTCTTTGGAAAATAACATTGTGGCCAACATATCTAATGAGTCAAATGTGATACAGCGGTTCGTTTCCGACAGTCCAGTAGTGGGTGCTTTCTGCTGGAATCATGCAATTTATTTGGCAGTGCTTAGAATAATTTATGTGAAATCAAATGTTCAACATTCTGATATTTTTACTTTGAATTCTCACTATACAGACTGCATTTGTACTGAAATAGTGTTTTTTTAACAAAAATTACTTAGAAAGGTGGTTTTTATTAACAATTTTGTTAAAAAATATTTCCCGGGATTCCCGGTATTCCCGGGAATCAAATTTATTTATTCCCGTTTCCCGGGAAATAAAAAAGTCCGGGAAATCCCAAACCCTAGTTACCAATGACAGGTTTCAAAATTTTGTATGATTTTGTTTACATGGAATTAATGTCAAGAGGGAGATAACAATATAAAATCTCCATACATTTTGTATTGCGCATTTTTTGTATATATCTGTCCCTTTTTAGACTATTGTGCTTTATCTTTTGTGTTTTTCTTAAATTTTTGCATCTCATTTTGCTCATTGTCTATCGGCCATGTTGCCCAAATCAGCTGATTCATATGTATAATTCATGTGTATAATCTGTGATAATAAGTATTCGATACACTCATGCAATATATATTTTTAATTCTCTTATACCAGTGGTTCGTGTCAGTTATAAGGTTATAGAAATATCATTCACTAGGACCAAACATAACACCGATTAGTTAACCCATTTAGAAACAAGAAACCCGCCAAGAGACTTTTTCATGGAGATATTTTAGAAATTCGCAAAAAATAGCCACACCGAAAAAATTGTTTCCCAAATACTAGGTCATTTGAACTAAATTTAAAGAAATTTGGGAATGATTTGGCTCCAAGGAAATTTTAACTTAAATCGAGTACACAATTTTCTTAAAAACAAGTTAAAACAATTAACTTAAATTAAGTAAATTTTTTCTGAAATTTAGTAAATACTGTTTTAATTTTTCTGAAATTTTTACTAAAATTAATATGTATTTTACTTAAATTTAGTATAAACTTGTTTTTAAATTTAGTAAACATGTCTTAAAATCAAGTCAATTGTTCTTAAATTTAAAGATGCTTTGAACTTGTGCTAACGCAGAATAAACTTATTTTTAGTTCATATGTTATGCTCGTATTAAGTAAGAAAATCCAAAAAAAACATGCAAAAAACTGCAGGTATTATTTATTAATTTTTAATTCTCATTAGGTATAAATATTAAAATATATAAGTATTTTAGTTTCACTACCAAAAATCTAAGTAATCAATTTCATATATTTTTTTATGAAAGTATTAACGAACATAATTTTAATATTTTTTCCGATAATATAAATTTGTGTAAAATTTATTGCTTAAATTTTCTTCACAACACTAAAATACTTATATAATACAAACTACAAACCAAATAAGAATTCCATAGGTTATAAAATATTTTCAGGAATGTGAAAAAAAATCTTTACTAGAATTTAAGAAGTTTATACTTGGTTTAAAGAAGTTAAAATGTTTAAACAAAATTTAATGAAGATCATTATTTGAATTTAGTTTTTCATACAATTTTAAATTTCGTAATTTTTAGTTCAACCAAATTCTTCACATTTAAGATTATTAACTAAAAATACATACATTTTTCAACAGTTTTAAGAAATTTTAACCTAATTCAAGAAAATAAATTTAAGGAAAATGTTTTATTATTTCTGAGTTAATACGAATTTTGGATAAAATCAAATAAAATTTGCATTATTTGAAAGCAATTTTACTTATTGGAAAGAAATTTAACTTATTTTTATTAATAACTCATATACATTGTTTTAGTAAAGTGAAACCTTAATTTTAGTTCATACAATTTTTTGAGTGCATATTTGGAAAGAAAAAAATGTGCTATTTTCCCATTAACTACTTTTTTCCTTTAAATTTTAGCTAAAAAATTTTAAAATTAATTTTAACCCCTTACAACTTTGCCCGTATAAGGGCTAAAAGCAAAAATTTTACCTCTAATGAATGTTTGTAATCTAAGCTATAATTATATGTGCACATCGTTCCATTATATAAGCACTTAAAAAAAACCGGAACCAGCTCGTCATGGCTTAAAAAATATTTTAAAAAAATGTCATGTTTACGCCATTTCAATTAATTACACACACAAAATAAATCGGTTGGATACCCACCAACACCACAATTATTTTACTTCAGCAATAAAATTTACGTTATATCTACAGAAAAAGAGTTGCAGTAGTTAAATATTGGCTCTAACAAATAACAATTCTAAACGTTACCATAAGAAGGTTACAACTACTAAAAAATTCTGCACTCCCAACCAATTTAAAAAAAATAAAATTTTTAAATTTTATTTGGTAGAGGTAACTATCCTCAAATTAAATTATTAATTTTCCCTCATAAATTGGCAATACGCATTACTATCAGTTGTACCTATCAATTTTTTTAAATATCTCATTACTAGTGCCTTACTAAGAGTTTTCTACCAAATGATGGTTGCATTTACTGAATTGAAAAAAGAGTTTGATCATTTCTATAATAAATTCTCGGTTATAGTAGCCAAAATAAAAAAACAAAAATGCATTTTATTAATTTTGGTCATCATAACCAAAAAAGAAACAATCACGACCGAAAGATATTAAAGTACATTGAAAATGTCAAAAATTAAAAATACTAAAAATAATTAAAAAAAAATATTTAATATACATGTATATAATTCTTGAACATATAAAAATTAGCGCTAAAAAGCGGATTAGGGCATTTTAAAGGTAATGTAATTAAAAAGCCCATTTGTACAGTTAGTAATGATTTTTTCTTTTGTTTTTAGTATAAAAGTTGGTGCATCACAATTCGGCTTGTTGGAAATACAAAAACAGCTAATAAATATGGTGTAAACATTCAAAGAGTGAGTTGTAGTAAGCATTTAAAGTTTGTGAAGTTCTCTCCGTTTTTTTGGAGGAAACTCTTAAAGTCTGTGGTATTCTGAGGTCTTTTGCCAGAAGGAAAACCATCAGGTTCTGGGAGGGGTTTCTTTGGGAAATTGGCCTCAGAATCTGAGGGATTTTGTGTAGGGATGTGTGCTCAGAATCGGAGGATTTTGCTAAAGGAAAAAGTCTTCGGAATCTCTAAATAATAATGTTTATATTTTAATTTTCGTATTTCATTAAATTTTTTTTGTGATATTTCTGTTATGTTCTACTAATTAATAAAACAAATAAAAAAATAATGGAAACGGTGTTGTATTTAATTTGATTGGGATTTCTTAAGAATTCGGTTGGATTTACAGAATGTTAAATTCGATTCGGTTGCAACAACTTCTTTATATTGTAGTAGGATAGTAGGTATGATTGTAAATATCGATAGCTGCAACCGAATAATGTGATAGTACATGTGACTACCAAAATTCGGTTGGCGACTAATTCGGTTGCCACAACGATTCTGTTCTGTGTGTGTACCTTTCCAATGGTGCTCATACTTTCCAAATCCAGTAATAATTAGTGGAGATACAGACAAGTCCATGTTTCACCTTTGATGCAAAATAACACCCGAAATAAGGGTTTCCAACAAAAACTTTTGTTCCCCTATTCAGTTGAAAAAGTACTATTTATCTGTTCATTTTCATTTTACTGTTATAAAATAACATAATTGTTAATTTTACAAATTTTTTAAATCGAATGAAGATAATCGAATGTCATTTCCAAATTGCTCAATCAAATGATAAAAAATCGAATGAGTGATTGAATTCCCAAATTGTCAATGGAATGAGTAAGAAATCGAATGAATTACTAATGATTGAATTCAGTGAGCGACGAAATCGGATGAGATAAATTGATTTAATTCCTAAAAAGTGAATTCGATCGCATAAAATCCAAAGAATGAAGTCTCTGCGAATGATTAAAAATAAATTCAATCGATTTAGAAAGAAATCGAATTGTATTTTTTAAGCTCTGCCCTTAATTAACTTATTGCTAAGATATTTATCTTAAATATAGAGTAGGGGATAGTTTCATAAATTTTTTTGAATTTTTATACACAAAATAAATATCAAAATTTCATACTGGACCCATTTATTTTTATTGGTAAGTTTTTATTTCGTGAATGTGAGTAACTCACGTGAATCACGCGTTAGCGCGAGTGATTTAGAGAAGAAAAAAATTCTTCGTGAGTATTTGTGTGTAATTGAATTTTTCCTCTTGAGCTTGAGTGAGTGTGATTCAAAATTCACTTACATTCGGAGAACTTCTGCAGTTATAATTTGTTAGTTTTTTAAGTAGAATTTAATTTTTGTTATTTCAAGTGGAAATAACATTCATTTGTAGAAGAAATTTTAATTTGAATTACATTCGTAAGCCTTAAGGCACATTTACACGAGAGAGAAAACTGCTAGACATAGAACAAAAAGTAATCCTGAAGAACTTAAATCATTCACATTAGAACTGTTTAGAGGTGCCTTTTGCTCTATATCTAGCAATTTTATCTCGCGTGTAGATGTGCCTTTAAAAAACAAATAACTTAAAATACTAATGTGAAAATTCATAAATGCTTTATAAAGTTATAGGAGGCTTATGAAATAAATTTTGTATGAAAAATTTGTTTTGTAAACCGCCTATAACTTTATAAAGCATTTATGAATTTACACATAAGAATTCATAACATTCATTTTAGTCAGTTATTTTGTTTTTTATAAAAATAAACCAAAAAAATGTTATACGTAATTTTTGTTTGTTGTTTTGACTGATTTGTGGTTCACTTTATTATAAGTCAAAAACAAAGGAAAATGTAAGCTGAATTCGGTCTTTACATACAAAATATTCTAAGTGTACACCCAGAAAACAGATACGGTACTGTCGACCCAATTTGTTGCCAATCGAATGGTTTCGTTGCATCAAATGAATTTTTTATTTGCGACTACCGAATTATTATTGATACAATTGAATTTTTGTTGTCACAGTCAAATTAGTCCTGTATCCTGTTGCCACAACTGAAAAGTTCGGCTGCTACAACCGATACATTCGATTGGCTACAAATGCGGTTGTTAGCATCGAATCTGTTTTCTGGGTGTACGTACCCAGTAACTATGCTTAGTGAACTAACAAAGAGAAAATCCAGTTAAAAATTTTGTCTCATTTTAAACAACTCTATTCCTTAGGGCAATAGAGCACATACAACCAGGGGGTATCCATTAAAGTTTTTTAAGAATTCGTAAAAATTTCACACACGAATGAGAAGAAAAACACAAAGAATTTGAAGAAATTTAACAGCGAACGAGAGGCATCCCCTGAGTGTTAGTCCAGGCACAAGGCACATCACTAGTTGTCACAATCAATCGTCTATGTCAGGGGTGGCAAGACTGTTTTCTCTGCGTACCAGAAATGGACAAATTTCTCGCGTGCCACCTTAAATTTAGTTGTCTTTTAAAAGTCCTTTTTTAAAGTTTTTTAAAATTTCTCTTAAAAATATCATCGAAGGTGTACATATTTATCAGCGCTACGGATAACCCCCATGAAATAACCCCCAAAGAAAAAAATTAAATTAAAAAATTAAATAACTTCCAAGAAATGAGGTAAAAAGTTTTGACGGTTATTCAATTTTTGGGGTTTATTTAATCTTTAAATATTGAGATTATTTCATTATGAAAAAATCCCCAATGAAATAAAACAGTTTGAACATTATTGCCATTTCATTTCTTTGAGGGGTTATTCCATTTTTGGTGGATATTTTATTTTGTTAAAAAAGTTAAATTATTGGTCGCCATCAATTATTTAAGTACGTAAGAAACTAGTTGAAAAATGTGCTTCGGGAAAAAATTTGATTTTGTTAAAATAAATCGCGCGGCTTTTATCATAATAAATTATCAAAATAAAAAGCGAATATTATGGATTTGAACAGAGAAATTTCTATTTCAGATGAAATGGCTCTGCGACACACGATCAAAGCCCAATTTCAAATTCCAACAAAGAAGGTTATTTCATTATGAAACTTATTTTCAGCCTTTATTTCATTGAGGGTTATTTCGTTGCACCTATTTTCCCTTTAAAAAAAATAATTTTTTAGATCCAATTTTATTACAAGTTGTTTTCCATTTTTGTGCAATTTTCTGGTACTTTTTATTTATGAACCAGCAAAATCTTTCATTACCAAATAAGTGGTTATATAATAGAAATTCATAGCTCCGCACAACTTACTTTTTGGCGTCTAAACTCATTATTTTTGTTTGGCGTGGTCGTTTTTATAAGTAGTCAGGCTTACCTGCTCGCTTACGAAAAAATGAGAAATAAGTAGTTCTGAGATTTTGAATAATAACACTATGCGGCAGTCAAAATCGGGATGGAATGAAACCAACGGGAAATGTTATATCTGCCAAAAACAAGTTATACGTGTCCCGGCGTTTCGCTGGGTCACCCCTAGGAATCGAGATATATCTTTTTTTTTGACATAACTCGAGAATCACTAGTCCGATTTTGCTCAAACAATTTTAAAAAAATTAAAAATTACAATTCCTTTAATCTGTTCATATAACGTTTTTCTATATACTCAACAGTTTTGCCGGTAAAAATAAATGTTTGTTACCGCTACCATAAAAATCAATAACCTTTTGTTTATTATTTTTTTTTAATATTTTAGGCAAAAAATATTATTTTCTTCATACATTTATTTTTACCGGCAAAACTGTTGAGTATATAGAAAAACGTTATATGAACAGATTAAAGGAATTGTAATTTTTAATTTTTTTAAAATTGTTTGAGCAAAATCGGACTAGTGGTTCTCGAGTTATGTCAAAAAAAGACCACCAAAGGTCAAATCGATATATCTCGATTCCTAGGGGTGACCCAGCGAAACGCCGGGACACGTATAACTTCTTTTTTACCGATATAACTTTCCCCGGTAGTTTGAACCCTTCCCGATCACTGACCCCTACCATTTGTCTCACAGTGTTATTTATTATTTATTTCACTCTTAAAGTTGTTTTTGTTACCGCGTTAATCAATAATCATAAGAAACAATAAAAACAGTGCCCTGTTAACTTTTTCGGTTTTCCTTTTGTTTCTCTTATTCTTCAAAGGAATTAACAGGAACCCAATCCATATAAAGTTTAAGGGAACCAAAGAGTACACTTTTTCCGTATGGGAACTCTTTAGCCTATATCCTCGTTGATACAACACTTAGTATAACTGTGAATAACTTTAATACTTTTTCATAAAATTAATTTAATGAATACCTATACATATGTCGTCGTCATTTTATTTATTGCCATAACAATTTGTGCTCGTAAATTCGGTTACTTATCAGCTCTTGAGCTTTTAGTTTGGATAATCGATACTTCTCAATACTTTTAACGGATTCTTTACATTTGCAAATCGTGAAATTTTCAATTAATTTTTAAATTTTTGATGGAAGTTCTTTGAAATTATTTATGTTTATTCAATATCTAAATTTAGGGTATTTTTAAAGGTTTTTACTAATTTTTGTAAATTTTGTTCACAATTTTTAAACTCTTCTATTAACTTTTTACTTAAGCTCTTTCTCTGTAGTAGAGTATTTTAAGGCTGATCCAAATCGCATTTTTTGTTTTGTATATTTTGTCTGCCCGTTACACAACTATGAGAATATCGAGTAGTAACGTTTTTGTGTCGAGTACTTAAAAATAGAGCAAATACTTGGGCTCTCGATAATCACTACTCTACTAGCAATTAAATAAAATAAAAAAATATTAATCACCAATTCATTCTTAGCATTGTCAATAGCAAAGCGGCATGTTTTCAGAAGCACGTGAAGTATTTTAGTCAAAAAAAAAAGACTCAGCTTACATTGAATTTAAAGTTTTTATACTCGTATATACGAAAAAAATTGTTCACCAATTTGTACACTTCTTTCATTATTGTTTTATTTTTTAAAAAGTAACAAAAAAAATTAATTAACAGAACATTGCGTTCTGTTCAATTTATTGTTATCAGCAATTGTGTTTTCGAGCATTTCAATTAAATTGTGAAACAATTGTCGTGCCAATTTTATTTTGTTTTCTTTTATTCAATTGAAAAACGTGATTTATATTGAGATTTTTTAACAAAATAATTCGATTTTTGTAGGTATATAATAAGTTTTTTTTTAAATATGTATACATGTTTCATTTTATTAATTTTATTATACCCGAAAACAGTGCAAATTTTTATTATTATGTTATTTTTAATATTTGTTGCGTGTGTATTTTTTGTGTAAATTATTACCAATTTTGAATATTTTGAACCGGTTTTATTCAAATTTGAAACTTACAATTTTCATTAGCACCATCATTTATGTCATTTATTTTTAAAGTACTCATAATTATGTTAGTTTATTTTATAAATATTATTTTGATAAATTTTAATCAACTTTAAAATATTCTTTTAATTTTTTTTGTTTTTATATAACACTAAAAATAAAATATATATTTTCGATTGTTCCGTCTTGTTGCCGCTTTAAATGAGCAATTTCATTTAACTAATTTCTTTTCGAAAAAATCACATAAATTGTTTTTATTATTTTCAAACGAAATAATATAATAATTATTCGATACACTCATACAATACTTATATATTTTTAGTTCTCTTATACCAGTGGTTCCCAACATAGCAATGAGTAAATTGTAATTATTTACTGAAATTTTTATGAATTTTAAACGATTCTTTTCATAAAATTTAAGATTTTAACCCCTAAATTCATAAATGCTTTGGAAAATTATAGGAGGTTTATTGAACAAATTTTGTATGAAAATTACGTTTTGTAAACCTGCCATAACTTTACAAAGCATTTATGAATTGAGGGGTAAGAATACTACAATATATTTGAAGACCAAAATTTACCAAAATCAGTATCTCAAAAAAACAACACTTTGCAGATCAAATAAAGCTCAAGTGTTTATTTATTTTAAATTCCATACATAATATTAAGACATTAAGTTTTTTCAGAATATCGATGGTCACTGATTGGCAAGTCTTAATTGACAATATTCTTAAACTTGAACGATATAGCTCAATAAATACTAGGGATGCCAATCGGGATTGGTTTTTTAAAATCCCGGGATTCGGGATTTCAAAATTAAAAAAACGGGATCCCGGGACGGATCGGGATTTTTCGGGATCCCGAATTTTTTCTGGATTTTTTTATTTTTTGCCATTTTGGGAATTTTTTATTTAAAAAAATGTGTAAAAACTTCAAATTTATGTAAAAGAAATAAAGGCTTATATGCATAAACACTTTTATAATTTATAAGTGACTTATAAAACAAAGTTTTCATACAAATTTCATTTTATAAACATGTTATAAGTTTTTCAAATTATTATACATGAGCACTGTAAAATATAACTGTTTTATACGTTTTTTACATACTCCTGTTTATTTATAAAAAACGAAAGAATTGAAAAAAACTCAAGAATTAAGAATTTAACTCCGGCGATATGTTATATGCTATTTGTGTTTATAATAATTTTATATTCACTATTCTCATATCATTTTAATTTAAAATTGTCAATTAAATTTTAGAATTTGCAATTGGTTTCAGAATTTTTTAATTTTTTTCCTTCTCCGAGAAAAGGAACGCATTTAAAGTTAAATTAAAAATAAAATTTTAATGTTTTTTTTCATTTTTATCGAAGCCCGTTTTTTACACACTAGGTCCCTTTTCTCGGAGAAGGTCACATGTGCAGAAATTCATATGAAATATAATGAAATACAATATCTTATTCTGAATTTTAATCGATGATTTCAGAAATATAATGAGAACTACCAGAGCTTCGAAGAATTAATTCCCTAATTCCCTTTTTTTGAACTGAATTTATATTTTGGGAATGAATTCCCTGACCAAACTTAAGGAATTGAATGAATTCCTTTTTTTTCATTCGATTTATATTAAAGGAATTCATTCATTTTTTTCTAATGCCTTCATAAAATTTTATGAATTCATTTGACAAGGAATTCATTCAATTCTAGTTAATTCAACTTTTGGTAAAGGAATTCATTCAATGCTAGTTAATTCAACTTTTGGTCAAGGAATTCATTCAGTTCGAGTTAATTCAACTTTTGTTCAAGGAATTCATTCAATTCTGGTTAATTCAACTTTTGGTCAAGGAATTCATTCAATTCTAGTTAATTCAACTTTTGGTCAAGGAATTCATTCAAGTTAATTCAACTTTTGGTCAAGGAATTCATTCAATTCTAGTTAATTCAACTTTTAGTCAAGGAATTAAATTTATTTCGTTTAATTCCCTAAGGAATTAAATTTTTTTCGTTTAATTCCCTAGGAATTAAATTTTTTTCGTTTAATTCCCTGAATTAAGTTTTCAATTGCTAGGGAATTAAACAAAAAAAATTTAATTGCTAGGGAATTAAACGAAAAAAAATTAATTCCTTAGGGAATTAAACAAAATAAATTTAATTCCTTGACTAAAAGTTGAATTAACTAGAAAGGAATGAATTCCGTGACTAAAAGTTGAATTAACTAGAATTGAATGAATTCCTTGACCAAAAGTTGAATTAACTAGAATTGAATGAATTCCTTGATCAAAATTTGAATTAAGTGCACAGTTGAATGAATTCCTTAGCCAAAAGTTGAATTAACTAGAATTGAATGAATGCCTTGACTTCAAATTGAATTAAATAGTGTTGAATGAATTCTTAAGTGAATGAATTATTTAATTTTAGTTCTTTACGCTTTGATCAGGGAATTCATTCTATAAATTTGAATTCTTTGAATTCATTCACAGGAATTAATTCCTGCTTATGTCTTATTGATGAATTCATTCCTTGAATTAAAGAATTGAATTAAATTTTTGGGAATTCATTCCAAAAAGGAATTAATTCTTTAAAGCTCTGAGAACTACTGCACAATATAGATTTTTATTAAATTATATTTAACAAAAACGGTTTAAAAAAATCAGCAGGATTACAATTTTGGAAAAATTACCACATATTTTTGAAATTGTGAAAATCCCGGGATTCGAGCTGAAGAATCCCGGGATTCGGGACTCATTTTTATTAAATAATCCCGGGATTTCGGGACTCGGGATTTCGGGATTGGCATCCCTAATAAATACCAGTAAAATAAAATTACATACTAAACATTGTTGATCTAGTGTTGTTATTTTAGAAGTTTTGGCGAACTTGGGTTTTAAAAAATTTCGAAACTTAATGAAAGTAAAGTTTCGATGGTCACTAATTGGCATGTCTTAATTGCACACAGAAAACAAATTCGTAGTTCCAACCGAATTTTTGTAGTTCCAGGTACAATCACTTTTATTTATTTATTTTTAACAAAGGTTTAAAAGGCTTAATTTTTTCATTCACTTTTTAAAAATTAATTTAATTTGGGTTAAATTTCATTCCTTAATAGCATTCTTATGAAATTCATTCGATAGCTCAATTCCCAAAAGCTTTAAATTATATGAATTAATTCTATTTATATTGAATTCTAATTGAATAAAACCAAATTTACTTGAATTCACTTAGTAAAAAGGTGAATGCAAAATGTTTTTCTTCATTCATTTAGCCAAATGAAAAATTTAAATTTGCATGTAATTGCTGAAATATTAGCATAATACAAATGAAAAATGTTTAAAATTCATCTAACATAGATAAATATTATTGTATACGTTGTTACAGCTTGTATGCTTTGGTTTTGATTATGTGTTAGTTTTATGCTACACTGCACTAAGTGAATGATAATAAAATTTCTTCATTCAATCAGTAAAATGATGAATGAACATGCGATTTGAATGATTCAAGTTGGAAATTCATTCAATTCTTATTAAAGCTTTGTGAATGAAGCTTATGAATGAATTCTTTACGAATGGTTTAACGGAATGGTACATGCACATTTTTAAAATCTGAATTAAATTTTTTGTGATTTGAGCTTAAACTGAATTAAGTCTTTCGAAGCTCTGATTTTTAATACCATTGTAATAACCGAAATTTATTTACAATTTTTGAATTTTTGTTGTGTTAATAGATAACTTTAGTGTTTGTGGATTATAAATTCTATAAATAGAATAACACGTTCCACAAAATTTATTTAAAAATTAAAAATTTTTAATGTCGCGAACTGGAATAGAACCGCCGACCTTCCGCTGGTCAGCCGATTGCTTTTCCTCTAAGCTAAGCTCTATTTAAATTTTTTAGTCCAATTTCAAATTTGAATTTCTTTAAGTTTGAATATTTTGTCTATAAATAAAATTATATCAACAACAGAAAATCAATTGTGTCTTTTAATTTGAATAAAATAAAAATTAAAAAAAAATTTTTTTTGTCGCGAACCGAGATAGAACCGGCGACCTTCCAAGACACAAATTGTTTTAAAAAATATTTAATGCCTTGGTTGCGGTTTGAACTCAGATCTCTAAGGCTATAAGGATGTGTCTCTACCGCCTGCGCCACAGATACTTATATTTAGTTGTTGTCTAACTTCGAATTTAAATATGCATATTTATGAAACGAAAAAATATGATACATTCCAACATTTTATTTTGATAAATAAAATTTCTGTTCCTAGTCTCAATATATTATCATAATTACCAAAATAATGGAAATTAATGGTTAAAGCTACTAAAGTTGAAAAAAAAATTTTTTTTAATTGATTAGAAAAACTAACACTTTTGATAGAGTGATCGATTTTAGTGAAACACAACTGATACTATATTTTTACTGCCGATATTTTATTAAAATGACTAAGGGGGTAATTTTGTAAAACACTTCGGTGAAGTGTTGAGTTATTTCTATAGAAATTGTTTTTGTTACAAAAACAATTTACATTGAAAGTTCCCTTCACTTCACCCAAGTGTTTTACGAAATTAGGTACTAAATCTGGTTGTTGGTATTGAAGGTAATGTAGAAGTATTTTTTCAATATTGGTTAGAAAAGCCAATATTTTGGATAATGTGACAGTGTTATGGTTCATCGGGTATATTTTCTATTCACAAATAAATTTAACTTCCCTGATGATTAATTTTAAATAACTGCAATTAAAATTATTGAATAACGAAAAAATTTCGTTGGTTCCGATAGAATTCCAACCAATTTATTTTCTGTGTGTGACAATATTCTTAAACTTAAAAAAAAATCTAGTGTTGTTATGCTAGAAGTTCTAGCGAACTTGGCTTTAAAAAAATTTCGAAACTTAGCGAAAGTAAAGTTGACACTAAACATCAATAAATCTTCGCGTAATTGGGTAAGCTGACTACTACTAACTCAGATTATTTCAGCTGCGCTTATTTAGAAGAAAAATGTTCGCTAGTTTTCCAGACATTTGTAGAACATGTTCTTCCGGTATCCTATGAGTCCAGTAGCAAAAATAATAGATAACTCATTTCACAAGTACAGATTCTAGCCTATCTTTGTTATTATTAATAATGTAAGCCAGATCGTAAATATATTTTCGACAATTTTGTAAATATTTTTCCTGGTTTAAAAAGTTATTTTTTAGAATTTAGAAGAATTTGATTTTGCATCCTTCTCGCTTGAAAAAAATTAACTACTTATGTTTTCTATCGATATTATACAATTGCTTTAATAAAAAAAATTGTTATTTATCCAAAAACTATTTCAAATCTGAAGACAGCTTTTTTACTATCGATTGGAATTATTTCATACAAACTTAAATATTTTATACATGGGAAAATATTTTTCTTATTTCGTGTCCTTTAATTTACTCTTCGCTTAAGGAGTTTACTCTCTTTAGAAATCAATAAAAACAGCAATATTAAAGCAGATAGAACGCCACAATATTATGTATTTTTTGAAAACTTAAATTTGTAGTTCGGACGGTAACCCTGGTGGTCATTTCATTATGCAGTATTATTGGGTGTCATTGTGCAGCCGCGAGCAATCATCTGAAAATAAAAAATGAAGACATGAAAAAATAATTAACGTAAAGTATCGAAATAAATATATGATAAAAATAATAACTGTTTTCAAGCAAATATTTAATTGTACCAATTAATATTTTAATTGTTTCAATTAATCGTATACAATTTTTAGTAATTAATAGTATTATTTGAGTGATAGGTGCAAAATCAATTAAAATTTTAATTAATATAATCAATTTCGTATTTAAAACTCGTTTTTAGTTTTTTCTGTGTATGTCGAATAAAGATTATCTAAAGTCCCTGACGTGGCCGGATTTTTAAATACTTGATTTATGCCAATGGTACGCAAGTAAACCCAAAAATTAAAAAAAAAACAAAAAAAAATCATTATTTTTTATTTGTTCAAAAGAAAATAGATAAAAGATTCGAAATGTCTGTGCGTCAAGGACTTAATTTTTTAGTCCGCTACAAAGCAAAATGGACTGGCCAAAAATTGGTGAACCCGTTTATGCTGCACAGTGGCACCCGATTTCCAACACAATCAGAAAAAATATTAGTAGAAAAATTTGTAAACGGTTTAATTTCACTTTACTAATTTTATATTAATTGTTTGTAAAAATATATACTTTAGGAAATATTTTTGCTATTCTCATTTTATAAATTACCGAATTTTTAACTAAGTTTCGTTGCTGATTTCAAAATTTCCCTATTACCCTCCCCCCCCCCCCCCTCAGAGAAATCAAAAAAGAAAAAAGGAGAAAAATTGTTATGCAGCAAAAATTTTTAGAATCCGTTACCTATGAATCTATTCTAGAACAAGTTCTTTTACCGCCGGTTCCAATGAACAGGTTTTACTACTGATTTCTAGGAGACAAAATGTAAGTTTCCACTGTAGAAAGTACTTTTTTTTTTAAAAAAATACTTTTTTGAAGTTGTATTTTTTTGGAAAAAGTACATTTAGAAAAAGGACCTATACGCTTAACAGTAGCCGGGGTAAATCCATTTAAAATTTCGGGTTGTATGGGATTTTCCACGTCCCCTAATTTTGTCTTGCCTACTTTTGGCAGAGCACTTTATTGAAAACACCATACCAAGTTTTGCTGAAATATGTTCAACGTAAGACGATGTAAAGCAATTATAAAATTTTATGAGAAGTACCCCTTTTCCTATAACACCCACTGCCACAGTACTTAAAAATTATATTTAGAAAACGCCGTGCCAAATTTTTTTTTATATACATTCAACATTAGCCGAGGTAAAGCTTGTAGAAGATGTGCCACAAATCCTGGTCCAATACCGTAAACTTTTGGAACAGTACTAAAGAATTTTGTCAGAAACCACTCTACCAGGTTTTGGTCAAATATGTTACACGGAAGCCTTTGTCCGATCAAGATCTAATATCACCTATTTTAACTTGGAGAGTTGGTACTAGCTGTTCAAACAATTTCAAGAAAATGGGTTCGCCGTTCGGGCCTGACGATTCAACAAGCATCTGCGAAAATCTACGGAACCGTACGATTCCATGTAACTCAGGTTTTAAGCCATTTTAAGAGCAATATGTAATATTTTTGATGGTAGCAGCATTTTCGAGGCAACGAATTTAATCTGGCCAACATCTTAAATTTTAATATTTATACTGTTAGGGTGGGTCTCATACTGCAGGTTTAAACTTAGGTTAATAGTTAACCCAAAAATTTTTTATTTTTTTAAATAAATTTTTTTGACATTTTATTTTGTTTTTAGTTAAGTTAAAGTTAAACCTACAATATGAGACCCACCGTTAATGTGCTCTACTCAATTAAAAACCACTCTAACTTACCCTTATTTTGCTTGTAAAGCACCGTAAGCTGTTTTTCACGTGGAAAAATTTCACTCGAACTTTAAAGGCCTCAAATTGCAATTTAGTTTATAAAAGTTATAAATTTTTTTATTTTATAACAGACACAATCACAATAAACACAAAAGTCGCTTTTTCCCAAGAAAAATAATAGTCTTGTACATTTGCGTGATAAGAAACTCTACACACTTTTCACGTGAAACTCATTATCGTGAAAAATCATTTATTATATGGAGTATAACAGTTTTTCACGTGAAAACTGAACAACTTACGGTGCTTTACTTTCAAAAGTTGTTCAACTCTTTTGGGTATAACTTTTTCAGCATAAAAGGAAATCGCCTAAAACCTTTGGTGGATAATAATTTTGATGTTAACAAATCTCACACTTGTTGAAAAAAATAGTTGCCCTCAATTAGGAACAAATGGTAGTTCTTTAAAATCTGTAACTCTTTTTTTTTAATAATGAGTAATTTCAGAGATTTATTTATTTCAGACTATTATTGTGTGTAAGTGCTAAATGGATCGTACTATTATTATTTTGGTACCCAGAGCCATTTTAGGTTAAATTGTGTAGCTTTTCATAGATTTTTGGAGCTAAAAGTGACGTAGAAACGAAACGGATAATCCGTTCATTTTAGCACTTACACACAACAATGTTAATGGCGATATATGTATATCGTATGAGCTAGATTTCAACTATTACTTCTTTTATCTGTGGATGTGTCAGTCAATTGAAAATTGAAGTTTTAGCGTATTGTGCAGTGAAAAGTGATGTAAAGCCTAAAAAAATCCGATCTGTTTAGCATTTTCACATAATGATAGTTATGATAACATCTACCGTTCCAGATAGATTGGAATCCATAATCCTTAAAACTGTGGAGGTGCCTTCACCCAGAAAACAGTCTCAGTTGTGGCTACCGAATTTGTTGCCAATCGAATTCGTGCAGTTACGACAACTATCTTTATATTAGTTTATATTTTTCGTCGTGAAAACCAATATTCGGTTGTCTAATTCAATATTATGTTCCATATCAATATTATTATGTTCCACAAAATTTCATTGAAATTAAAAAACTTTTTTTGAATTTTCTGGTATTGAACCCGGCCATTCAGGTTTATAGTTCACACTCTTACCCACTGCACCACAACTACTTTTAATTTTCTTAGCCATATTTACTGTTTATATATATGAATATTTTAATTTAAAAAAAACATATAAAATTTTTGTCTTTTCCGGGATTTGAACTCGGAAATCCGGCGTACTAGGCCAACTCTCTACCGACTACACCACAAACACTTATTAACTTTGAAGTCTAATTTTGAATTTATATGTTTTGCTTGGAAAACAAATATAGTAAAAAATTCGTTAACCAATACCAAACAATAGTTGTGTGTGTTATCAATACAATCCACAATTCGGTTGGTTCAACAGAAACTCGACTTTAAGGTCATATTTGATTAGGATACCCGTATTTGTAGTTACCACTTTTGAATATTGAAATTTTTTTAATAAAGGTTATAGGTAACACCAATTTTCTTGTACATTCACTAAATAATTGGCTGCTTCTACTGCATAGAATTACTAAACTGATACTAATTTTAAAATTGATTGGAGATACCAATAATTTGTGAAAAGGATTGTTTTTTAGTCTGCTTTCCCTATTTTTAATACCTAGTAAAATATTTTTGGTGTAGTATTCAATTATAGGCAACTCCAAATAAAATAATGTCCTGGAAAATTAATTTTAATGGTTTTGATCGAATTCCAACCAAACTTTTTCCTGGGTGTTCAATTTTAATTTAACCTTTTAGTGATTTTTGGAGAAAGATATGCTGTAGAGAATACGAAGTTCATTCGATCCATTTAGCACTTTCAGATAATAATAGTATGGAGATATGTACCATTCAAGACATATTTGATCGCATAATTATTTAAACCGTGGATGTGCCATTAAATTTTGTGGTGCAATTTTGGGGCGAACTCTATATGGGCACTAGGTCCAACCATAGACTGATTTAAACCAAAATCATTAGACTTCGTCCTTAGGTCGATATAAGTCGGTCTACCAAATTTCATCACAATATCTTAATATTTGCGACCTGTAGAATGCGCACAAGAATAAATGGGGAGTCAGACGGACGGAAAAATTAAAAAAACAACATTACTTAAAATCAATAATGGAAATATAGCGCGACTATGCGTTTTCGAATAAACTTACCGTGATGATTGCAAAACTCGTGTCATCTTTTTTCATTAACTCGAGGTAAAAGTGTGTAAAAACAACTCAAAAATAGCCAAAAAAAGGCTTTTGTTAAATTTGACCTCATTGTAACGACGCGTTTGGAAACCAGAACGTAAAGAATACTTGTAAACATGTGGTCACATCCCCGAAAAGTCCAAAAAGTTATAAATATTTATTAGCGAAAATGTTTGGGGATTTTTGTTAATAACTAGGGCAAGGAATTACATGCACTTAAAAATGGAAAATATGCGGCTAAAAGAGAAAAATATGCATTAAAAATATAAGAAATATGCACTAAAAACTATTATTTTTGAAAAAATAATGCACTTTAAAATTTGAAAAATATATTTAAGTTAGTTATTTTGCAAAGAGACACAGAACTCGAAGATTTTCTATAGGTAAATAAGGTTTTTAAGAATGATTATTTTCATTGAATCAAAATATGAAAACGTATAAATTTTTTATATTTTTTTACAAAATGGAGTATACATAATAAAGAGATTGGGGGACTCTCTATCACTGAGAAAGCATTTCGTTGCTGCACCTAAGAAAATAGCTATTTGTTTTCAAAAATTATTTATGTAACACCTAAATTAGGTCTTTATTTTGTGTCTTGGCCATGTTTTTTGGAAGTAATTCTTTTATAAATGAAAAGCTTGAAGTTTGATTTATATGTGCATAAAAAGATAATTTCTAAAAAGTTCCGCATAAGACTGAAATGAAGCAGATTTGTAGGTCTCCTTACAAAAAAGTTTTTCGACAAATAGCTATATTCTTAGGCGCATCTACGATTTGTTCGATTTCACGAGTTTATTTCATACATACATATATATCTTTTGATTGTTTTTGTAGAAATTTAGTTTTAATTTTTTCCAAATTGACAAAAGATTTCAAACAAATTTGCTTTATCTTTCAAATGATACAAAGGTGATATTGCCTCAATATTGTCATAAAAAGTTATGACAAAATATAAAACTTTTGAATTATTTTTTTTTCCAAGTACCACCGAATTATCTTCCAAATGATAAAAGGAAGACAATTTCAAAGTAAATACTACTTGATTATTTTCATTCAAATGACAAATAGAAGATATCGCTTTAATATCTCCTTGGAAGATATCTTCCAAATGGGTTATTATGTGCGCTCTTTGTATGACTCAAAACATCGATTGTAACCAGGGATGGAAAATAGTAATTTAGTTATTATAAAAATCAAGAATGGAACCTTAATTATACTATTCCAAAAGTATTATAACCCCAGATTATGAATTTTAAAAAATCATACGTAAAAAATGCACAATAATGTCGGAATGCGAAAAAAGGCTTTGGGGTTCAAAAAATTAATTAAAAGACTTAATAAGCGATTTACATTCTGCAAACGATGCCAAAATTTTCTTTTTTGCAACTAACCACCAAACTTTGTTTAATGAAATGGGCATTAAACTCCGTAGATTATAAATTTAAAAAATCGCACTTAAAAAATTGCAAAATAATAGCGGAACGCGAAAAAAGACTTTGTGGTAGTAAAGAAGACTTTGTGGTAGAAAAAAATAATTTAAAAACTCAATCAGCGATTAACAATCTGCAAATGAATATAATGACGCAAAAATGTTCATTTTTTTCAAATATTTTCTCGCGACTTTTTTTTGCAAACTAAGCACTAAACTTTAGTGTATAAAATTGGTACTATAGTCCCTATATTATAAATTTTAAAAAACCACACTTAAAAAATTGCAAAATAATCGCGGAAAGCGAAAAAAGGCTTTATGGTACAAAAAATTAATTAAAAAACTTAATCAGCGATTTACATTCTGCAAACAAATATACTGATGAAAAAATTTTTCGTTTTTGCAAATTTTATTTTTCGCGATTTTTTTTTGCAACTATTTAGCCACCAAACTTTGTTGTATGAAATGTATATTATAGTCCCAAGATTATAAATTAAAAAGAAACTTACTTAAAAAATTTTAAAATAAAAGCGGAACGCGAAAAATTACAAAAAATTAATTAGGAAACGTAATCAGCGATTTAGATTCTGCAAACAAATATATTGATGCAAAAATTTTCCTTTTTGAAAATTTTATTTTTTGTGATTTTTTTTGCAACTAGCCACCAAACTTTGTTGTATGAAATGGGTATTATAATCCCTAGATTAGAAATTTAAAAAAACGCACGTAAAGAATTGCAAAATAATAGCGGAATAGGAAAAAAGACTTTATGGTACAAAAATTTAATTAAAAAACTTAATCAGCGATTTACATTCGGTAAAAATTCCTTTTTAGAATTTTTTCTCGCCCCAGGTGAAAATGTTCATATATGTTCATATATTGTCATATATGGTTTAATGTATGAGCATATATGGTTTAATGTATGATCATATATGAACATAGATGTTATGTATGGAAGCATATATGGGTAAATACATTCAAATGTATGAATCCATATATGATAATACTAGCGGGCGCAGCCCGCTACGTTGTTAGCGTGCCTTAAAGGTTCAGGGGGGGGGGCTGCGCCCTCCCCCCGGGGGGCTGCGCCCCCCACAATTTTTATTAAATTCGTTTTTTTATTTAAAGTTTTTTTATTTAAAGCCTTCACCCAGCCACCACAAATAAATAATTCTGCACAACAATGGGTTTAAAATAAATAAATATTTGATCACTTTTTCTCATGAAAGTGGATTGTTAGTAATGAATCCATAATAAATTGCAATATACGTGTGTATGTTAAGATAATTTGGTAAAGTGCGAACTTAGGTAGATAGACCCGTAAGTAGTTTTGTTCATTTGTGTTTTGAATGAAAATAAATAACGTAAAGCAGGGTTGGAAAGCATTTTATAATATTAAAAATAGCGGGCAAATCCCGCTACGTTGTTAGCGTGTCTTGAAGTTTTTTTTTAATTCCAGTTTATGTAAAGGTAGACCTGGCAATTCAAGTAAATTCACAAATTCAGTTGGAAAATTTACTGCGTCGGTTTCTTCCACCGGTGCTTCGTTACATGGAGTTTAAATATCGGAATATATAAGTTCCATTCCTTTTCTAAGGTTTTTTCTCTTTTAGAAAATTTGTTTAACTTTTTGGAGAGTAAGTTTCAATGCTACATAAGTTTCATATTCCGTGGATAGTGTTTGAACAGGTAATTCCCTCTTCCAATCCATTTGCATTGTCTATAACTTCAATTCTACTCGTTCAACGTTTATATCCATTTCATTCCACTTGTGTAGTGTTTCATTCCACTCGTTTCCTATTTAGTTTCTTAATTTTAGTGTTTCATATACACTTGTTCTTTAAGTTTTAGGTTTCTAGCTAAAGACGCAGACGTTAAGGGCGGGGGGGGGGGGGGCAACTTTCCCCTTTTGAACCACCATTTTTACCACGTTATTCCGTTTTTACCACTCCCGGTAGGAATTTCCAAAAATTCCGTCTTAGAGGACGTCTGCGTTGGAGGAGGAACCTACTACATACATAATTTTAGGTCTCTATATCCAGCAGTTTGGCCAGGCCGTCAAGGGGGAAGTTTTTTCCCTTTTTACCCCTCCCGGTATGAATTTCCAAATTTAATTGGCCAGGCCGTTAAGGGGGAGACTTTTCCTGTTTTTGACCCTACCTGTAGAAATTTCCAAAAATCTCATCTTAGCGGATGTCTACAATAGAGGAGGAACTTTAATACCAAATTTCAACTTCCTACCTCCAGCGGTTTGGGCAGGCCTTTAAGCGGCACTTTTCGCTTCATTAATCCCCATTTTTGCAATGTCCCTGTCCAAAAAGCACCTTCCCGGTCCAAAAAGCCCATACTCCAAGTAACATATGTTTTACATTTCAGGTTTCTAGCCAACTTTTACTATTTGTGCCCCTCTCGGTAGGAATTTCCGAAAATCCATCGACAGGAAATTTCAGCTTCCTAGTTCCAGCAGTTTGAGCAGGCTGTCAAGGGGGACACTTTTTCTTTTTTTGTCTCTCCCGGTTGGAATTAGGCTGGAAGAGGAACCTAAGTACCGAATTTCAGCTTCCTAATTGCAGCAGTTTGGACAGGTCGTTAAGGGGCAACTTTCCCTTTTTGAGCCCCCATTTTATAACGACCCTGTCCAAAATTCAAAAAAGTATCTTTCTAATAAGTTAGCCCTTACTCCAGGGACCCACATTTTAATCTTCAGGTTTCTAGCCGAAGGGGTTTTTACCGGCCCCCAAGGTGAGGCTTTTCTTATTTTTGCCCCTTCCTTTTAGGAATTTACAAAAATTCCATCTTCGCGGCTATCTGCGATGGATGTGGAACATTCATACCAAATTTCAACTGCATTGCCTAAGCGGTTTGGGCAGGCCGTTATTGGGGACATTTTTCCCTTTCAACCACCATTTTTACTATGTTGCTGTTCCAAAATAGAAAAATTACGTTGCCGGTGAGTTAGTCCTACTCCAAGGAATACATATTTAAAATTTTAGGTTGGCCAAAAGGGATTGGGCAAGCCGTCAGGAGGAGACTTTTACCTTATTTCCCCTCCCGATAGGAATTTCAAAAATTCCGTCTAAGCGGACGCCTACACAGAAGGAGGAACTCACATACCGAGTTTCCTTTTGGGATATCCTGTAGGGAATTCCAAAAATACAAACTTAGTCGATGTCTACTACAGTGGAGGAACCTTTATACCAAATTTCAACTTCTTACCTCCAGTGGTTTGGGCAGGCACTTTTCCAATTTGTGAGACTGTTTATGTGGAGACTTTTCCCCTTTTTGCCCGTTCCGGTAGGAATTTCCAAAAATCCCGTCTTAGCGCACGTCTATGCCGAATATCAAGAAACCTTGTTTTAGTGAAGATATCCGTGGAGGAGGGAAAAAAGTAGTTTTTTTGAAATTATATATTATTTTAAATGGTACTTTTTGGAAAAACGAAATTTTTTGGAAAAAGATACTTTGTTTTTACAAAGTACTTTATTTGTACTTTTTTTGGAAAAGGTATTTTTTTTTAATAAGGTGTTTTTTTTGGAAAAATGTATGTTTTTTGGAAAAAGGTACTTTTTTTGGAAAAGGTACTTCTTTTGGAAAAGGAACATTTTTTTAGAAAAAGGTCCTTTTTCTTGGGAAAAGGTACTTTTTTGGGAAAAGGTACTTTTTTTTGGAAAAGGTACTTTTTTTGAAAAAGGTATTTTTTTTGAAAAAATGTATTTTTTTTGGGAAAAGGAAAATTTTTTGGAAAAAGGTACTTTTTTTGAAAAATGTACTTTTTTTTTTGGCAAAATGTACTTTTTTTGGAAAAAGGTACTTTTTTTGGAAAAACGTACTTTTTTTTGGAAAAAGGTTCTTTTTTTGGAAAAAGGTACTTTTTTTGGAAAAAGGTACTTTTTTTGGAAAAGGTACTTCTTTTGGAAAAGGAAAATTTTTTTAGAAAAAAGTACTTTTTTTTGGGAAAAGGTAGTTTTTTTTGGAAAAGGTACTTTTTTTGAAAAAGGTATTTTTTTGAAAAAATTTATGTTTTTTGGGAAAAGGAACATTTTTTTAGAAAAAGGTACTTTTTTGGGAAAAGATACTTTTTTTGGAAAAGGTACTTTTTTTGGAAAAAGGTACTTTTTTTGGAGAAAGGTACTTTTTTTGGAAAAAGGTACTTTTTTTGGAAAAAGATTCTTTTTTTGGAAAAAGGTACTTTTTTTGGAAAAGGTACTTTTTTTTGGGAAAGGTAAATTTTTTTAGAAAAAGGTACATTTTTTGGAAAAAGGTACTTTTTTTGGAAAAAGGTACTTTTTTGGAAAAAGGAATTTTTTTTGGAAAAAGGTACTTTTTTTGGAAAAAGGTACTTTTTTTTGGAAAAATGTACCTTTTTCGGGAAAAGGTACTATTTTTGGAAAAACGTACTTTTTTTGGAAAAAGGGACTTTTTTTGAAAAAACGTACTTTTTTTTGGAAAAAGGTACTTTTTTTGGAAAAAGGTACTTTTTTTGGAAAACGGTACTTTTTTTTTAAAAAGGTACTTTTTTTGGAAAAAAGAATTTTTTTTTGGAAAAAGGTACTTTTTTTGGAAAAAGGTACTTTTTTTTGGAAAAAGGTACTTTTTTTTGGAAAGAGGTACTTTTTTGGAAAAAGGTACTTTTTTTTGGAAAAGGGTACTTTTTTTTGGAAAAAGGTACTTTTTTTTGGAAAAAAGTACTTTTTTTTGGAAAAAGGTACTTTTTTGGAAAAAGGTACTTTTTTTGGAAAAAGGTACTTTTTTTGGAAAAAGGTACTTTTTTTGGAAAAAGGAATTTTTTTTGGAAAAAGGTGCTTTTTTTTGAAAAAGGTACTTTTTTTGGAAAAAGGTACTTTTTTTGCAGAAAGGTACTTTTTTTGGAAAAAGGTACTTTTTTTTGGAAAAAGGTACTTTTTTCGGAAAAAGGTACTTTTTTGGAAAAAGGTACTTTTTTTGGAAAAAGGTACTTTTTTGGGAAAAAGGTACTTTTTTGGGAAAAGGTACTTTTTTTGGGAAAAGGTACTTTTTTGTCCCCTTTTTGCCCCTCCCGATAAAAATTTCCAAAAATGCCGTCTCAACGGACGTCTACACCGGTCGAGGAACCTACATACCAAATTTCAACTTCATAGCTCCAGCAGTTTGAGCAGGCCGTCAAGGGGGAGACTTTTTCCCCTTTTTGCCCGTCCTTGTAAAAATTTCCAAAACTCCCGTCTTGGTGGATGTCTACGATAGTGGAGGAACCTTTATACCAAATTTCAACTTCCTACCTCCAGCAGTTTGAGCAGGCCGTCAAGGGGGAGACTTTTTCCCCTTTTTGCCCGTCCCTGTAAAAATTTCCAAAACTCCCGTGTTGGTGGATGTCTACGATAGTGGAGGAACCTTTATACCAAATTTCAACTTCCTACCTCCAGCAGTTTGAGCAGGCCGTCAAGGGGGAGACTTTTTCCCCGTTTTGCCCGTCCCTGTAAAAATTTACAAAACTCCCGTCTTGGTGGATGTCTACGATAGTGGAGGAACCTTTATACCAAATTTCAACTTCCTACCTCCAGCGGTTTGGGCAGGCCGTCAATGGGGGCCTTTTTCCCCTTTTTAACCCCCATTTTTACAACGTCCCTGTCCAAAATTCTAGAAAGTACTTTCCAGAAAAGTTAGCCCCTACTCCAAGGAACACATATCTTAAATTTCAGCTTTCTAGCCAAAGGGGTTTTGGCAGGCCGTCAAGGGGGACACTTTCCCCCTTTTTGCCCGTTCCGGTAGGAATTTCCAAAAATCCCGTCTTAGTGGACGTCTACCCCGAAAGAGGAACCTACATACCAAATTTCAACTTCCTAGCTTCAGCGGTTTGGGCTGGGCGATGTTGAGTCAGTCAGTCAGTCAGTCAGTCAGTCACGTTATTCTTTTATATATAGAGATACTGCAATTATTGGTCCGTATATTGGATCATGTATTCCATATATCTTCATATATGAATTCATATATTATTCCATATATTTTAAGTTTTTTTATCATGGGGGTAATTATGTGAGCGGATTCAAAAAATATTGAAATACAATAAATTTGATAATTTCTTAAATACAATTGGCAATTTCTTAAATACAATTGATTATTTATAAAATACATTTGATAATTTCTGAAATGCAATTGCGAATTTCTGAAATACAATTGCGAATTTCTGAAATACAATTAATAAATTTGTGAAATACAATTTTCAGTTTCTGAAATACAATTTATAATTTCTGAAATACAATTGGTAGTTTCTGATATACAATTGATAAATATGAAATTAATTGATAATTTCGGAAAAGCAATTATAAAACTGGAAATAAATTGATTATTTCTGAAATACAATTGGTAAATCTGAAAAACAATTCATAACTTCTACAATACAATTGAGTAAACTGAAATTCAATTGATTATTTCTGAAATACAATTGATAAATCAGAAAAGCAATTGATAACTTCTGAAATAAAATGATAAATTTTGAAATACAATTGAAAATGTTGCAGTAAGATAAAAACAGCAAAAATAAAACTTCTAAATTTAGAAAATCTGCAGAAAATTTCGCAAAATATTAGTAAACTAAAAATGGCTAAAACAAACTGTTAAATTTTGTCCAATGCAAATAGCAGTTTATAAAGTCAACAGAAATATTTGCTAAAAATATTAAACTGTTGATTTCAGAAGGCTAGATTTGTATTTCCATTAAAAACAAAAAACGAAAAAGAAACTTTGAAAATTTTAAATTTTATGTGATGTTTTTTTGTCTACTACTAAGTACAATTTAATTTTATTTTCTAATCACTGAAATTTAGCTCAATTATAACTCAAATTTTGTAAATATATTAAACAGTTTTATTTTTGCTGTTCCTATCTTATTTATATTTAGCAAAACTACTCTGATAATTCAGTAGTTTTTCATTATGAACTAATTTTTAGTAGCTTTAACTAAAATTTTTACACACTTTTTTCTATTAGTGTATAAACAATCATTAAATAATCAAAAATCAGTCATAAAATATTTTCTAAACTTGAAGTAAAATGTTTATGTCCATTAAAAATTTCATAATTTCTCAATTTCATTCAAATGTACAAATTCATCAGTAACGTATGAATAGAATTATAATATTTACATTTAATTTGAATAAAAAAAACCAATATTTTTATTAAAAAATAAAAAAAAAATTTATATGAACATTCATATATCTCCATATATGGCCATATACCCTCAAATTTCGGATCCGAACCCATATATGAACCCATATATGGCCATATATGAACATTTTCACCTGGGGCGTTTGTTTTTTTTTTTTTGCAATCAACCAGCAAACTTTATTGTATAAATGGGTATTATAGTCCCTATGTTATATATTCGAAAAAACCGCACTTAAAAAGTTGCAAATAACGGCGGAATTCGAAAAAGGCTTTATGGTACAGAAAATGAATTAAAAGAGCTTTTTGGATTATTCTTAACTGAAAAAAAATATGAAGTGATGTGGTAATTTGTGACATAACAACCCAGTCAGAAAAATACAAACGGGAAAGCGGTGGCAAAGTCCTTTAACAGGTGGTACAAGTACTGGCAAAAAGTGCTTTCCCATTCCCAAAATGATAACATCATTAGACAAAAGGACCGGCTATTCAAAAAGCGCCGGAAAAGTACTGGGGGAACAAAATTTTTGAACGTTGGCAAAACCAGAAATATATTTTACTAGAAATATATTTTCCAAAATAAAATTTAAAAAAAGTTCATATGTATGTTTTTTGGTCCTGCCGTGATTAGATTGGCAGACGATGGCTCTACCCACTAAGTTGTGGCTAAACACATAAATGACTGATAATAGCTGGACAACTACTAGCTATGCTAAAATGCTAGTACTGGAAAACAATTTTTTGTAAATAATATGCCATCGTTGGGAGAGCAACAAAAAAGTTGGTCTTGAAGGAGCTTTCCCACAAACAAAAAAATTGATATTAACTGTATTTTGTCTCATACCTATCGACGTTAAGTATTTAAAACAAATCTTCCTTAAACCGATTGTAGTATAAAAAAATTTTAAACATGTTATGTTTATAATTTTAATCGAACGTACGTCAGCAAAAGTGTTTAGGAAGTAACGCGAATAAATTACGTTAGATGTGAAAATGTATAAACGTTGAGTTTTCAACGTTGATAATTATCCGTGTTGAAAGTTAACGTGCATACGAAAAGTAATGTGTTATTTTTAGTCTTAAACGCGTTTTTATGCACTTTGAGTTTTTTATGAGTTAACGGATATAGTTAAGTCGAAAACACAGCTTTTATAAAACAAAAAAATTTTAAATTAAAAAAAATCAAACAAACCTTTTTTAATGAAGCTTCAGTATTTTTATAAAATCATTGGTCTACCAGTGAATTAATTTTTGCACCGCTGGCTATTTCTAAATAGGTAGCACCGGATAACCACTGGTTGCAAACCTTGTCATATAACGCTAAGCCAATTCTTTGCCAGTGTTTTTTTTTTATAAACCACCGAAATTTTTGTAAAACAAATACTGGCAAAACTCTTTTTGCAGATGCTGGCAAAGGGTCCCAAATGCGTGTTCTGTCAGTCATTTATTTTTAACACCGTGGTTACCCAGTGGTATGCCAGTGCTTAATTTTTTGTATCACTGGTGATTTCTGACTGGGAAGTTTTATCATTTGCAGTTGTTGCTCGACGCTCTAACTTGCCATGGCGGTTTATCTTTATTCTCTGAAAAATATAAAACAGGGAAAATAAAATTCAATAATGCTTGTTGTGATGTGTTATCAATCGTAACATAAACACCAGACCTTTCAGAGACGAAATAAATAAAATAATTGTCCAATTAACGAAAATTTGCAATTATAAAAGTTCTGAAAGACCTAGAGGGTGGTAAGATAGGCCAGTAGTTAAATTAATTATAGCTTAAGTTTTATGAAACAACTTCTGTTGAAAAATAAGTATAACTTGTGTTTTTGTCAAATTTTACTGATGACGATTTTTGAACGATTTTTCATAAAATGTTTGATGATTTATTTTATCATTTTTGACGATTTTTGACCAAAAAAGTCTGGCACCTCTGCCTCTATTGTACACAAAACTAGTAAAACGAAATAATATTTATTAAGTATTGCCTATTTATAGGCATTTACAAACATATTGGGTAAATATTTTAACGGTTTTTTCTTTCAAAATAAATAATTCAATTCCTTATCAACAAAAAACGATTAAAAAATTTTTTTTTCAAATTTAGAAAAAAAATTTTTTAACAACCCAGGTGAAAATGTACATATATGGCCATATATGGCAACATATCTGTGTTCGGATCCGAAATTTGAGGGTATATGGCCATATATGGAGATATATGAATGTTCATATAAATTTTTTTTTATTTTTTAGTAAAAATATTGCTTTTTTTATTCAAATTAAATGTAAATATTATAATTCTATTCATACGTTACTGATGAATTTGTACATTTGAATGAAATTGAGAAATTATGAAATTTTATAATTTAGAAAATAAAATTAAATTGTAGTAGTAGACAAAAAAACATCACATAAAATTTAAAATTTTCAAAGTTCCTTTTTCGTTTTTAATGGAAATACAAATCTAGCCTTCTGAAATCAACAGTTTAATATTTTTAGCAAATATTTCTGTTGATTTAATAAACTGCTGAATACAATTGGTAAACAAAATTTAACGAAAAGATACAACAGTTTGTTTTAGCCATTTTTAGTTTACTAATATTTTGCAAAATTTTCTGCAGATTTTCTAAATTTAGAAGTTTTATTTTTGCTGTTTTTATCTTACTGCAACATTTTCAATTGTATTTAAAAATTTATCATTTTATTTCAGAAGTTATCAATTATTTTTCTGATTTATCAATTGTATTTCAGAAATAATCAATTGAATTTCAGTTTACTCAATTGTATTGTAGAAGTTATGAATTGTTTTTCAGATTTACCAATTGTATTTCAGAAATAATCAATTTATTTCGAGTTTTATAATTGCTTTTCAGAAATTATCAATTGATTTTCATATTTATCAATTGTATATCAGAAACTACCAATTGTATTTCGGAAATTATAAATTGTATTTCAGAAACTGAAAATTGTATTTCAGAAATTTATTAATTGTATTTCAGAAATTCGCAATTGCATTTCAGAAATTATCAAATATGTTTTACAAACAATCAATTGTATTTCTGAAACTGGCAACTGTATTTTAGAAATTGCCTATTGTATTTAAGAAATTATCAAATGTATTGTATTTCAATATTTTTTGAATCCGCTCACGTAATTATCCCCATGGCAAAAAAAAAACTTAAAACATTACCCATATATGGAATAATATATGAATTCATATATGGAATATATGAACCAATATATGGACCAATAAATGCAGTATATTATCATATATGGATTCATACATTTGAATGTATTTACCCATATATGCTTCCATACATAACATATATGTTCATATATGATCATACATTAAACCATATATGCTCATACATGAAACCATATATGACAGTATATGAACATATATGAACATTTTCACCTGGGAATAAAAAATGTTTTTTCAAGTTTACTTGAAAACAAAAATTTAAGGAATGAACAAAAGTTTTTGTTTGGCAATTTAGAAAATCTTAAGCCCAAACCACATAGTGAAAGTGCCAGTGGCCAGTGGCAGTGCTGTCAAACTTTGTTCTTGAATTTCGCGAAAACGATTTAATATTTTTAAAAACTTCTTATTGCATTTTGTTTAAAAAAAGCTCTTGTTTATTTAGAAACTTTTCTAATTTCTCAGCAGTGACAAATAGAGAAGATACAAAAAAACTGCTTTATCGACAAAACTTCGCACTGCGGCCGACACTGCGTTTATCTGGTTTAGGCTTTAATGAATATTTAACCCATATTGGACATAGATCGGCTGAGTATTATTAACCGCATTTTCTAGGCACATATTTAAAAATAGAGCTTGTAACTCTGGACCATAAAAGCTACCATATTTTAAAGCAAATGCATCACAATTTTTTATGAAATTTAGAAATAACCCAGCAAAACCTTGGTAATGACTGATCATTAGTACATGCATTACTTAGATCTCATATCTCCTTACAATTTGAATTACATCTAAGCTGAATGTAATGAGTTACCGATAATTATACCCCATACATTACTATTTCATTATTAACTCGATACACAATAGCTGAAACAAATAATATGTGTTCTAAATCAATAAAAACCATTACTATGGCGTAGCCTAGTTGTTAGAGTTTTTGCCTGACAGTCATAAGATTTGCTGATCAATTCGTGTCAGCTTCCATTTTTTTTTTTGTAATTTATATTAAACATCTATTTATAGAACTGTTGATATTCATTACCGTCAGCATTACATGTAAGCAGTATTTCATAACAACAAATTTTGTAATAAATAGACACACAACAGCTGCCACAATAAATGTACACATTAAAGCATTGAAAATCATAGCCATGTCGTGGTGGTTCCAAACCAAATAAAAATGGCAATAATTATGGATCTTCTAAACTACTGATCCAATCGAAAAAAAATGTTAACAAGAACTGAAGAGAAAGATCCAGGCTTTTATAAAATTAGTATTGTAGCCACCCTGTTTTATCACAGAGTGCGCTACAGGGTGTCAAAGTTGACCATCTCGGGTATACAAAAGATTTATTGTCGTGGAACTTTTACAAATGTGAACCGATTTTGCTGATTTTAGACTTTTTGTAATCTAGGTTATAAGATAAATAAAAAGCATGCATCAAGTACTATAGTATCTCTTATAGTTTAAAAAATATTAACTTTGAATTTCAAAATGTTCATTTTTTACCTTTAATTTTTTTGGTTTTTCCCCAATAAGTTTTTATTATCAGAACAATATGTTTGAAATTTTGTTGTGTCATTGTAATGACCTTTCTAAATTTCAGAATGAAAACTATTTTCAATTATCTCGAGCCGTTTAGTAGTAATAGTTTTTTAAAGTCAAAACTTTTAAGCGTGTCCTGAAAATGGCAATTTTTTTGCAAAGAGGGGGGTTACTTCATTCACTTTTATATCCAAGGGGGTTACTTCATTCACTTTTATAACCTTTTTAACATTTTTGGACATTTTCTAAAAGAATGAGCTTCAGAAATGCTTAATAGTCAAATTGAGAACATTTTTGAGCATGCACGCTACGCCCAGCATTGGTCGAAAATGATGAATTTTTGAACTTTGAATAATGTTTCTGAATGTGGTAAAAAAAGTCACGCCACTTAGATAAATATTTTTAATTTTGAACCATAAGCAAAAAAGTTCCAAATGATTTGTCCCTAAATTTCGCGCCGCCCGCTCAAGAACATCGATAGGGGAGCAAATTTTGTGGAAAATGTCATATTTTTAAAACCATTTTTTTTATTTGTAAGAAAAATATTTTTGTTTTTTAGCTAGCTCTAACATAATCTCTTTAAATTTTTTACTAAATCAGTTAAAGGATAATTTGTGAAACCTAGACAACGTTAACCAAGTTCAATTTTCAAAAATTTGAAAATTTCACTTTTGACCTTGATATAGAAAGGGTTAACGTTGTCGAAGTTTCACAAAATTTTCAGAAAACAATATCCTTTAACTGAGTCAGTAAAAAATTTAAAGAGATTATGTGAGAGCTAGCTAAAACAACAAAAATTAATGATATTACCCAAATTATTAGCATGCGCAATAACATGCTTGTGAAGGAAATCTTTCCTCACTTTTTTTCGTTTTTTATACCGGAATTCCTTGTTCATGCTTGTTCATGTATGTTCATGCATGTACACACATGTAGATATTACCTCAAATTTCGTTAATGCACACGTATGGTCATATACGATTCATGTATGGAGATTTATTTATTCATGTATGGTCATGAATTCATGTTTATGAGCATGCACGCACATACATTTAACCTGTATGAATCCATATATGTCGATTTTTAGCTGGGCTTAGTAAAAAATGTATTTATTGCGATAACTTTTGCAAATGGAAACTGTTTTGCCTGAAATTTTGCAAGAACAGTTTTTAGAGGTGACCTCATATTATAATAAAAGTTGGACTTTGGGGACAACTTGGAAAGCTATGCTGCCATACAAAATGTTTGAAAAGTCGCGATTTTAACGTATAGGCCGCTGTAGATAAATACATTTTTTTTGTTGAAATATTTTACTTTTTATTGCTTCTTTACTAAGCCATAACATTTATTAAGGTCGATTTTGCTTTCAGCGATTCAATTGGCTAAAACCTTAAAAAACCGTAAAATCCATATAAAACGCGAACAGTGGTTTTAATATCAAGTTTTATGCATTAAATTTTAAGCCTAAATATGAATACAGGTCCTGTGCCAACATTTCACCATAAAAAATTTATAATGATTGCATTTGAAAATTCTTGTATATAAAAAACTAATTGGAAAACCGCTAAACTTTAAAGGCATCGAAAAATAAAGTACGCCATTTTAATTAGCATGTCCGAAATATATAGAATTGATGGTAAGAGCACTATTAATTTTTAAAAGTCAAGATTTTGTCATGCAGTGTAATCTGTTGAAAGCATGACCCTATCCGGATTTCATTCTTGGCTAAGGAAATCGTCAGGGGATGACGCACAGTGCTTTGTTCCATAGGCAAAATAAAAAAAAAAAATATGTGTGCGGAACGTTTGTGACTTATACATTTTTGAAGAGCTAACATAATACGCTAAATAAATATGTAAGAGGAATTTAGTATCTCCTCTTTTTGCTAAAAACAGAGAACGCTAAAGTCAAAAAAATTTTGAGCTAAAATAGTTAAGCGAAAATAAAATTTTAACTGCTTTACAAAAAAAAAATTGACAAAAATTCATTTTTAAAAATATTTCTTTGAAACTCGGTGGTTTTGTTAGCTACTGTATTTGCAATAAGTATTAATTATTTTAAGTGAAAATTTTTTATAAAATAATATTTGGTGGCATCGAAAACTTTAGACATTTTTTTACCGGAAATTCTAAAGTCGCTTAAGTTTGGTAGAGTAAAAAAAAATGGAAGAACAGACATTTTGTTATTTATGATTTTAGGACATCTTGGAGTTTTTTAATAGAATATGAAAAAAAAATCAACCGCAAATCGAAAAATTATATACATTTTTACCTTTTACCTGAGTTTTAACAAAGTTAGAAAGAGCTAAATTTCAAGGTACCACCAAAAATTAAAATAATAATGTTCAAAAAAAAAACTTGACAATTAAAATACAAGCTTCATTTTTATGTCAAGAAAACTAAAAAAAAATTTTTTTAATAATAACACTTTGATATAAAAAAACGGGTAATTTTTTATGATTTAGATAGTCCGTTAGGGTGTATAATTTTCTGTAAAAAAAATTAAGATTTTGTACCACAAATTTGAAATTTTTAATTTTTTCTACATATCCCAATTTTTCAATTTTCTACAGTAATATATATCTACAATATTAGAATGTCCCTTAAAATAGCGATTTGTCGATTTTCTTTAATTACACCCCCAGTTTTATTGGAAATGGTCCCAAATGGAAATAGATTTGGTAAATTTCCTAATAGGGCGTTTTTGGTCAAAAGTATAAAAATTAACCCCATATGGATCACGTTACATAAAATAATTATTTTTATCCAGTTGAGCTTTTTTTTATCAATTTAATGGCTTTACAATCGCGTAGTCATAATTAATATTAAGTTTCATGCGTCTTTTCTGACCTCAGGCCACTAAGGGTTAAATATTTTTTAAACAAATGTTAAGCTAATTATATTGTAACCAAATTTAAGTGATGTTTTTTCCGAAAACTGTGTAAAATTTGATGAAAACATTCAAATTTTGTTTAATTTTTGACAAAATGAACAATTTTTGTAAAATTCTCTCCAAACACAAACTCGAATTATCATTTTTTTATCACAATCATGTTATAATTATCTTTATTTTTATTTAAAAAATCTTTAACTCTTAGAGTCCTGGAGACAAAAAATTATCTTATTTAATTTCTGACTCCAGGTTTCTAAAATTTTGAAATAGCCCCTTGATTAAAAGTACTATGTTATGTAACCTGATCCACACAGGATTAATATGTATTTTAAAAATCTTTAACCCTTAATGTCCTGGGGGCAAAAAGTCCCATGAAGCTTATTTAATTTCTGACCATATTTTTATGAAATTTTGAAATTACTCGAAACATTTGTTCTACTTGAAAAAAATTACTATTTTATAAAACCTGATCTATGGTTAATATTTTGACTTCTGGTCAAAAAAAAAACCCCAAACAGTTACTGGGAAGCTTGTAGGATAATGCCTTTTAGGCGAACTCTCAGACTTTAATTGAATTTGGGTATATGCTAGAGAGATCTATGTTATCAAATATGCTCTTTTTTTACGGTCCAATCTCACATTTTAGGGTTAAAAAGGTGGGATCAAAAAATTAAAAATTTTAGATTAAGGATGTATGGCAGGTAGTCATGTCCTTGCACCGATTTTGCCGAAACTTCGAAACTTTCTTAATTTACATTTTCTGAACCAGCACACCAAATTTCATTCCTCTGCTATAACTCCTCTAATATTGAAATTTGGTATGCTGATTCAGAACATGTAAATTTAGAAAAAATTGAAGTTTCGGCAAAATCGGTGCAAGGACATGACTACCTACCATACATCCTTAATCTAAAATTTTTAATTTTAGCTACAATTATAAAAAGCACTTTGCGACGTTTTTAGAATTTCTAGAAATATTTGTTGAGTTAAATTACAAACTCAATGAGAATTTCTTGTTCTCGTTTAGGAGCGTTATTTAACACTTAAAATATCAAAGATATTATTATGCTGATATTACCAGTTTTTTCTAATGGATCCTTTTTTACTATTGTTTAGTAGCTTTTTCTGCTATTTGTGTAGGTTCATTTCTATGAATGTGGAAAACGACAACGATCGTGTCAGTTAAAGTTCCAGATTGTAGCTAAACGTACATTTTGGAAATTAGGCTAAATTTTACTTTATCCAACTTAAACAATTTTCTGCAAAATAATTTATTTATATTTTTTTGAATAAAAGATTGTGATTAACCTTGTAAAAAGCATTACAGAAATCAGGGTAAATAACATGGTTGGTAACCGAAGCGATACGGTTCTAGGTAAGGGTAACGCTATTTTACAGTATTTTAAGGATAACGGTATTTCGGTTACTTCGGTAACGGTATTTCAAGGATAATGGTGGTCAGCTGAAAGGTCAAAACCCTTTCAACAATTTAAAAAAAAATCAATTTCTTGTTTGATCATAAAACATGTTTTCACTTATATAAATCTTATAGTGGGCACATAAACGTCTTGAAAATCCGAATTTGGGATTTCACAAACTTACCATATTACACTACTCGGAAAAAACAACTTCTATGCACAGCCTTTTACTAAAATTTTTTGATGTATTTCTTAGCCCGAATCTGAAGTCAAAAATATTCAATTGAATAGCATTCGAATTGTGGGTCCTTCTTTTTTTATCCCCTCACAGAAGGAAAATACTTTCTTGGTCAATATTGCGTAAAAATACATAAAAATCTTTTACACTTTTTTAGGACTTCGTAAATAGGCACAGACTCATAATAAACTTTTTTAAAGGATTTTGGCCTACTTAATACGAATCGAACGTAAAAAATGCTTTGTCGAATTAAGTTTCAAAATACATATATAGTTCTCGAGATTTAAGCCAGATTCACAGTGCTGGAGTACTCCACTCTACAGAGTGGATTTTGTTTCTTTCTTTTTCGCACTTATATATGTGTCGCATTATGCCATCTCTACTTTAGTACTTTGTGAATGTGGCTTTAAAAGAATTTGGTTTAAATTTTTTACCAAGTTTTTAAATATTTTTAAGTTTAATCCACTCATTTTGATATACACTCAAAATAGTACGTCTGTAATTTTACAGAATTATTTCTAGTTTTTGGCTTAAAAAAAATTTATTGAAATTAGCAACAGTTTGTGATAAAAATAAAAATAATAAACCTGCAACTGATTTTTGGAAACGAACACAAAATTGTTGTTAGTTTCCAAAAATTAGAAATATTTCTGTTCAATTACAGACGAATTATTTCGAGTGTAGTTCTATTTATTGAAACGTATAATATATATATATATATTATGTGACGCACGGGATTTTGATACAAATGCGGAAAGTATAATTTTTAGAGAACATCTTATTCAAAATTAAATCTGTTAGTTAAAATTGTTTAAAAAATGTTATAAGACTACCTAGTCGGAAATTGCCAGCGGTACAAAAAATCAAGCACTGGCATAATACTGGATAACCACGGTTATAAAAATAAATGGCATGGCACGCTGTAATAGCGTCTGCAAAAGCGTTTTGGCAGTATTTATTTTACAACGTTTTCGGTGGCTTATAAAACAACCACTGACAAAAACTTGGCTTAGGGTACTATGCCAATGTTTCCAACCAGTGGTTATCCAGTACTGCCTAGTCAGAAATTGGCAATGGTATACAAATAAATTCATTGGTAAACATAGCAATGATTTTATAAATCTGATGACGTTTCGTTAAATAAAGGTTTGTAGTCGGAAGGTTCCAAATTCAAATTCGGTGGCAGGCGAAAAAATATTTTTTTTTATCTAAAAAATTTTTTGTTATATAAAATCGATTATTTCGTTTGTTGAAAAGCTCCTTTAAACAAAGTAAGTTGTTTCGATTTCACGTGAAAAAACTGTTAAGGCACATTTACACGCGAGAAAAAACTGCTAGAGATAGAGCAAAAAACACCTCTGAATAACTATTGTGAATGATTTAAGCTATTTAGGGTTGCTTTTTGCTCTATCTCCAGCAGTTTCTCTCGCGTGCCAGTGCTAGCATTTTAGCGCAACCAGGGATTTTCCAGCTCTTATTATTCTTTTAAGTTTTTAGCCATCAACTATTATATGTCTCATTAGATCAGTGGAGAGAGCTCTCTTCTGCCAATCTGACGACCTGGGTTCAAATCGCAGCAGGACCAAAAAATGCATATGACTTTTTAATTTTAATTTGAAAAATGGTTATCCAGGCAACCTATTTATTGGCTTTGCCAGCGTTTTGCCAAGGTTGAAAATTTAGTTCTCCCGGTGCTTTCCCGGCACTTCTTGAACAGCAGGGCCTTTATCTAATTATGTTACCATTTTCGGAATGGTAAAGCACTTTTTGCTTGTTAATCCTTTGACGACCACAGGCAAGTATGCTTTCCAAAGGGTTTTTCGCACTTATAATTGCCCAGACATAAGATAGAGTAAATATGTATATCTAAATATGATTTGTAGAGGAGGGTTGAGGTAACAAAAGTGTAGTAGGCGGTAAATCCCTACCTGATTCCGCTTTCCTCTTGCGAGCCCTCGAAGTTGGTTATCTAGAATCTTCGTTTGAAATAAAGCGCAAGCAATTTTTTGTAAAATATCTATAATTTAGTTGCAGATCACAAAAATATAATAATCCCTTTAGAAAAACGTGTAAGTCAACACAATGTAATCGATTTCGTGTACTTCACATTGTGTGTACTTACGATATGGGATACTTGTGTATAACAATTGTATATGAAACTAAAATATTTGAAAATTTCCAAAAATTTTGTCTAACTCACATGCCACAATATACGAAGTATATTGGCTTGTGAGACATTACAATGCGGCCATACACTGGGTAAAAAGTAAGCTAGCTTGTGTGTAGGGTTTGAAAGTACTCGGAGATACTTGTGTGTACTTACTAGTGTCCTCGAGTGCTTTCAAATGAGGGGTAAGGAGGGATTCAATGGAGCCAATTTTTCTTAACATACCCAGTGTAGAAACGGTAATGACATATCATTATTTTTTGGACTACCAGTAATGACACCCACTTACCTTCTGTATTATTTTAAAACATATAATAATGAGTTACTGATAATTACTTATTTTTATCATTATTTCAAATAGAAAATAATTTTTTAGATTTTTTGGAAAATTTTTTGAAATCTACTTTTAGACTCAATATTTTTTAAACACTGATAAGGATATATGTAACCACATATTTTTTGATTTTTTGTATGTTGGCGAGTAAGCTTACTTGTGTGCAGCAGGTCAATTGTGTTTTTATCTATTAAATATTACATGTCGATATAGCTCAGATGGTAGAGCTGTTGACTGGCAATCTGTAGATTCCCGCACCAGCAAATTTTATTTAAAAAAAAAAATACAATAAAAAATATTTTTTTTTATATAATTTATTTATTTATCTATTTTTAGACTCATTATTTTTGTCAGTAACGGTAAGCACATAGGTAACGATATATTTTTTGATTTTTCGTATGCTGGTGTGTAACTACAACTCATTATTTTTCGCGACATCGCCATATAAAGATAATAAGAAATGTAATAACAAAAGTAACTAGTTACCATTACCAAGTATGTAGTTACATAACCACATATCTGGTAATGATTTTCTACACTGGGTAATTATAATTAGGTCAGAGATCAGAAAATGTATGGTCCTCAAAGGGTTAAAGTGCCTTACCATCACTTTCCCCCTTGTATTCTGACTGAGTACTTAGACTGTCTTAAGTTTATTTGACAGGAATATTTATTCTATGGACAAATTATTAGATTTCGAAAAAATTTACTTTGTATTTACAACCCAAAATGTTGTAAGTGAACACTTTTATTACACCAACAAAAAGTCTTTTAACACCTTAAACAGTCAAATTCAGTGATTTTTACAGTTAAAATGAATTATAAATTTCATTAATTCTATCTAATATTAGATGTTTAATCATTTCTTAATTTTAATAATAATAATTAATAATTTCGTTAATCTTGATTCATAAGAACTCGCGAATCTACAAAATTTTCTTATCAAAAATGTACAACCAAGATTGAAAGAAAAAACTGCTATATCAACACTAGGGTTTGGGGTTCGGGAATCCCCGGGCGGGAATTCCCGGGAAATCCCGGGAAAAGTTTGTCAGGAATTCCCGGGAAAATAATTTATTTTTGCCGGGAAAACGGGAAAATTTAAAAATATTAAATTTTTTAAATTGTTTTTGAACATTTGAAATACCAAAGCAAAAAAGTGATTGTTAAAATATTTTAAAAGGAAATCAATTTATTTGACACACAAAAAAATCTTTGCCAAGTAATTAGGAGCATTTCAACTAATAAAGATTTTTCGTATAACTTTCATAATTTAAATTCAAAATTTAAGTAGTAAAATCTAAAAACTTGGTAAAATGCTTAAAAGAAATATGAATAAAAGTTTTATTTCTTACAAATAATCGCCCTTACTATCTAAATTTTTCAAATGTATATTTCAGTTAAAGTCGACTTTAGTTAAAATATTGGGTGGGAGTATACCATGACTTGGTTTATTTTTGGAGCATTCTGATTGGTTAATTTATTTTCAACCAATCAAAATGTTTGAAAATATAAATATTTTTGTAAGGCTTTCATACACAAAATGAACAAAACCGTATGATTAAAAATAAAGTCGACTTTAAATTTAAAATACTCCTTTATATTAACGGCCAATAATTTTATAAGTAACGTTTTCATTAATAAATGGAAATTTACTATAATCTTAGATGAATGGACAAGAATATCACAAAAGAGATATTTGAACATACGTATAAAAAACGGAAATAATTCATTTTATAACCTGGGGTTGGTTTATACATATATCAGGACGATGTAATGCTTATGAAATAAGAATTGTAGAAAGAGTTTTATTTGTCTTTGGAAAATAACATTGTGGCCACCATATCTAATGGGCCAAATGTGATGAAACGGTTTTTTTCCGACAGTCCAGTAGTGGGTGCTTTCTGCTGGAATCGTGCAATTCATTTGGCAGTGCTTAGAGTAATTTATGTGAAATCAAATATTCAACATTCTGATATTTTTACTTTGAATTCTCACTACACAGACTGAATTTGTACTGAAATATTGTTTTTTTTTAACAAAAATTACTTATAGATGTGGTTTTCATTAACAATTTTGTTCAAAAATATTTCCCGGGATTCCCGGGAATCAAATTTTTTTATTCCCGTTTCCCGGGAAATAAAAAAGTCCGGGAAATCCCAAACCCTAATCAACACCCATATCAGTCATACTCTGACTACACTAAATTAATCCTTAAATCTTTAAAAATAAATTACGAGATAATGGAACGTGAATATTTTTAGTTCGATTTTAGATCATAAAGATCACTTTCTGTTTAAATTATTTGTCAAATTAAAGAAGCATGATACAATTTTAACAAGTAAATTACAAAGAGTAGAATGGAACTTTATTAAAAATAAATTATGAAAAATTTTTTCAAAAGTTGAAAATTATATTAAAAATTCAGGATAAGGCGGAATTTTTGCTTAAAAAACGTTATAAAAATAATAAAAAAGTCTGCAAAAAGATTTGCTAAAACTGCTAAAAATTATTTAAAAACGAGTAAAGAAAAAGTCGGTCATGCCGAATATACATATGATACTCCAACTAATGCTTTGAATGGGTTGAAATGGGCCGCATGTGGCTCAAAAATTTTTTAAAAAATTATATTGTTTTTTTGAAAACACTCTTTTTTTGGTAGTAAATATGAACCCTCAAAATAGTTGTCAGAAAAAGTTGTCTCTACAATCTAAAAAGCTGTCTAAAAATGAGTGTTCATTTTTCAGACTGATTATTCAAATTTATAAGGAAAACTTCAGTTTTATACGTTCTTTTTTTCTAATTCATTTCTGAGTACAAAGGGGGCTCTTTTGGACGGACCAGTTTCATAGGAAGAAATGAAAAACTGCTTATGTTTTTGGAGCTCATTTCCGAGTCATTAATGATCATCTTTGTTTGCTGGGTAAGCTAAAGCTACTAAATGTATAAACAATTTTAATTAAATTAGCTAAGAACTTTGCGAATAATTCAACAGAAATTTTACCTGATGTAACTAAAATTTTCTGCTAAAATATTGCAAAAAGTCTGGGATTTTGGACTTTCCGAATCAGACCTGAGACAGGTCCATATTTATTACTAGGAGAATAGGTTGTAGGAAGTGTGTAACGATTTTCTATCCATTTTGGTCTATCTCGTATTTTATGATTATACAACAAAAAAAAGATGGGAAATAGCTCCACCTATATCTAATGATGGTGGACACACAAAAATATAATAATATCAAAGCAATTGTGTTTTGAATTACGTGTCAAATTTTTTATAATTAAGAAATGCAAAAAACTAAAAATTACCATGCAAAATTAGTTTAAATAAGGATGAAATTAATTGTTATGCTAAATTAGAATTACAAAAAATATTAGTTTAATCCTAAAAATTTAACACAAAATAACATAAAAATTTTTTCAATTTAACAGAACGCATTTAATAGCCTTTTGTAACAAATTATTAGTATAAGAAACATTAAAGTGATTATGCGTAATAATTTGAAAACCTTATAACACGTTTATAAAACGAAATTTGTATGAAAAATTTGTTTTATAAGCCATATTTAAATTTAAAAATTGACTATGCATATGACCATAAGAAAATAAAAATGTTCTTATAAATGTGATACACACTATATACACACCTAAAATAAAACTAAATTATATATTCAAATACACATTTCAAATTTAAATTTATTTTATTTACAAATTATATTTAAAATACATTTAATGCAGACTTATAGATTACAGAAAAATGATATCAGGTAATTATGATAAATCAGACTTTATGATGAATACTAATCTAATTACTAACAAACGCGTAGCACTTGTAACTAACATGCAGTATAACTTAGAAAACAAAATTATACTTAAAAATTTTAAACAAAAATAAATTATTTTTAAAAATAGAATTTAACTAGTTCCCCGTCATTGAGACTAAACTTGCACGCCTAGGAAACTCTTGAGGATTTCTATTTTTAATATCTTTGGTTATGAGAAAGCCTAAAAGGCCAGCTATAATTAAAGAAACTCCCGATGATATAAAAGCAGTTTCACAATGATTGGCAATAAGAGCGCCAACAACATTGGCTCCGACAACACTACCCAAACGTCCCATCATTAGGGAAATACACACAGCCATGGCTCTAAAACGAGAACATAGGGAAATGAATTTAATTTTTTATTTATTTAAAACAAACAAAAAAATCGAAAATTTACCTTAATCTGGTGGGGTATAGATCAACAGTGGCAGCACTTAAAACATTAATGCCTAAACCACAAAGTAATAAAATTACATAAAGATAAATAGCCACCATAGGTTGATTAACAAATACGGTTGCCACACCACAAACTCCACAGGCCGCCAAACAAATAACTGTTATGAGAAATTACATTTTAATTAAACTTTTCCTATTATTGAAAATTCCTCTAATTAAATACTTACAAAGTATTAAACGTTTACCAACTTTATTGATAATACCTCCTATAAGAGCAAAACCTACAGCATACATAACTTCCAATATCAAAGAATGTTGATAGGTACCAATTTCCAACTTTTCATTGCATTCTGCTACTACACCAGAAGATAAATCACGATTATTATAAGCCATTTCCAATTTAAACATATTTTGTTGTTTAGTATAAACAACATCACATATATAAGTCTTATTATCTGGATATTCAGCCATGAATTCAGCTACACTGTTCAGGATATGAGGAAACCACATATACATCCCATTGGAGGTAACAAATATCCAAAACTGTATAAAACATATTAAAATAGTTGTGCGTATATGTGTACGATTAAAGAGTGGTTGAGTTTGAGACCACATTGATTTGAGTAAAGCTAAAATAGCATTCGAGTGTCCAAGATCGTCATGTACTCTAGGTCTCATATACACATCAAGATCTTCAGTAACATGAGCAACCTAAAAAGAAAAAAATTTTTGTACACTCATAGAAATAAATCTTTAAATATAGCAGAAAAAGCAACTAAAAATTTGTTAAAAACGATGCTGCAGAAAAACTGTTAAGTTAGCAGATTTTATTGCTAAATACTACTAAAAAAGGAACAGCAAAAATAAAACTGTTCAATTTACAGAATTTTAGTTATATTTAAGATAACTTTTAGTTACTTGAAAATGACAAATTGTACTGTAAAATATGTAGAAAATGTTGCTAAATATTAGTAGACTAAAAATAGCAAAACCATACTGTCATATCTACAAAATTTTGCTTTTTTAAAGCTTAATTTAGTTGAATTCTATTCTGTTAAATTAACATAAATATTTGCTAAAAAAAATTGTAAACTACTATTTCAAAAGGCTCGATTTTTATTTGCATTAAAAAAAATCGGAAAAAAGATTTAAAAATTTTAATTTTTTTCGTGACTTTTTAGCAGGGACGTAACAGTTATAACTTTTATTCAAAAACTAATTGTTTTACAATTATTTCTTGTTTGAATATTTTTAATTTTCTGTTTATTTGCTCTGTTTGATTTTTATTTTTAATTCAAACAAAAACAATCCAAACATGATTTAAATTTTTTCAAAAATAATAAAAGTTATTTTGTGATTTTTTTTCTTTATCAAAAATTAACAATTAAGAATATAAATCAAAAGCCATAGAACCAATGACTTTGACAATTATAATACCCTGATGATGTCTACTAGTGTTAATAAAAGATTGAACAGTGATTTAAAGTGAGTAAATATGTATATTCCAGCAACTTCCGGCATTCAATTTAGGTCAATTTTTAATTTTTATTTTATTATCAAATAAAAAAGTTAGTGCTTAATTTTTCTAAAAAAATCATTCTGTAACTTTTATAAAAAGTTTTAAAACAAAACTCAAAAAACAACAGAAATTTATAGAGTAAAATATAAAAATTGAAAAAATTAAAATGTTTGCCAATATGATTTATAGCATATAGTGCATTATTGAAATATTATAATTAAACAAAGTTGGGTTGTGACTTTTTATTAAATATAACAGTTATTTGGGAATCTGCTTTTTAGGCTACTAATTACTTAGCAGATTTTTGCTGATTTAACAGGTTAATTTGTCATCTTCTATTAACAAAAATTTAACTCAAATATAACTTAAATTCTGTATATTTAACAGTTTCTTTTGCTGCTCCTATCTTACTAATATATAGCAAAAATAATCTGCTAATTTAGCTGTTTTTTCTGCAGCATAATTTTTAGCTAATTTTTAGAAGTTTAACAAATTTTTTTACAGACTTTTTTTCTATTAGTGGAGGATTTTTTTAAAAATTGCAACATTTTTTATATTGAGTAGTTTTCTAAGTTTTTTTTACTATTTTTCAGAAATCTAAAGTTTTTCTATGAAGAGTAAAAGTTCTTCATTGCAAAGTCTTCATTGTAGAATTTTATAAATGTAAAGTTTTGTCAAATATACCCAATAAACAATTGGTTCCGTTTAGGTATCGTTTTCGGTCCGTCATAAATTGGATCCAACTCCGTTTACATACCGTTTTCTGGATCCGTATACGAACGATAAAACGGAATTTAAGGAACATTGAAACTGATTCGAATCCGTTGAAAGTCCGCCTATGACGGACCGTTATATCGTGTAAAAAAGGGACATCAGTCCGTTGAAAGTCCGTCAAAGATGAACAGTTCGAATCCGTTCCGCTTTTTAAAACAAAAACGGACTTGTATATCTACCTAAATTAACCCCAATTCTTTTAAATAAATGTATTCTTTATTTGTAATAAATTTTTTATTAAAATAAATAAATAAATAAATAAATAAATAAATAAATAAATAAATAAATAAATAAATAAATAAAAATAAATAGCGCTCATAAATAAGATTTTTGTTTTTTTGAAAACACTCTTTTTTTGATAGAAAATATGAACCCTCAGAAAACAATCCAAAAAGTTGTCTCTACAATCTAAAAAGCTGTCTCAAAACGAGGGTTCATTTTTCGGACTCAAAGAAGATTCCAAAATTATTTAAATTTATGAAGAAAATTTCGATTTTATACGTTCTTTTTTCTGAGTCATTTCTGAGTACACAGGGGGCTCTTTTGGACGGACCACTTTCATAGGAAAAAGTGGAAAAATGTTTATGTTTTTGGAGCTCATTTCTGAGTCATTAATTATCATCTTTGCTTGCTGGGAATTTATAAATTTAGTATCCCAGCAAACAAAGGTGATCATTAATGACTCAGAAATGAGCTCCAAAAACATAAACATTTTTCAACTTTTTCCTATGAAAGTGGTCCGTCCAAAAGAGCCCCCCGAGAAATGACTCAGAAAAAAGAACATATGAAATCGAAATTTTCCTCATAAATTTAAATAATTTTGGAATCTTCTTTGAGTCCGAAAAATGAACCCTCATTTTGAGGCAGCTTTTTAGATTGTAAAGACAACTTTTTGGATTGTTTTCTGAGGGTTCATATTTTCTACCAAAAAAAGAGTGTTTTCTAAAAAACAATAATCATTTGTATGATCTATTTAAGAATCTTATTTATGAGCGCTCCGAAATTGCTGGCTGGGATATTTACTGGAGTTGATTTATAAAATTTAACAGACACAAGGAAATCACCAGACTGCCGCAGTTTCGTCTCACCCAAAGACTCGTCAGTGGTTAGTTTATGTGTCAACTGATCAAAGTAATTTTTAATTGTTAATTTGTCTCTATATGAAAAACTTTTTGTGTATTTCCATGACCGGGGATTGAACCGGCAGCCCTCTGCACAGGCTATGACTCGTAGCATCACTTCTTAACATTACACGCAAGAGAAAACTGCTAGATATAGTGCAAAACGCAACTCTAGATTTAACCCAACTGTATGATTTAAGCTTATTAGGGATGTTTTTGCCCTATCTCTAGCAGTTTTCTCTCGCGAGTAAATGTGCCTTAAAGAAGCTTTTCACGCCTACGTACCTCGGAACATAAGGTTCTTGCGTCTTTGCGGAGCAAATCAGAATTAGTGTTTTTGGTATTACGCCAATTTCTCTGGATCTGACTGCATTTCTGCAAGTCTGATTAACTTAAATATTACAGATTGCACAGCAGACCGTACCACAAAAAAAAGTTCGCCGTACACCATCGAATCTAAATTATTTTAGCAAAAGGTTTCAAAACAAAAAAAAAATTTTTCCCGAACTTAGGGGTCGCCTTATATTTTTTGCTATATCTTTGGCATTTAGAGTCGAATCTTAAAGAATGATACTTCGATGTTTTTGTCTCGAGGGGACCAATGTTTTGCTCTAAGGGCCATTGATCTTAAGTATCCCGTTCTAGTATTTCCCCACCAGATCTCAGTTGCTACAACCCAAATGTACCATCCTAATGTCAGAAAATTAAAGCTCGCAAAAAATCATTAAACTTTTGCTAAGGAAGTTTTCCGATAATTGCAGCACAATTTTTTTTTTTGCCGAACTTTGGTGTCGCCTTTTTAAATTTTTTTTCATTGGATTTTTCCTTTATAGCAAATCACTGGTCTCCTCGAGGTAAAAAAATCGATATATCACACTTCAAAATCCGACTGTAAATGACGAATCTATTACGAAAAATTGGAAAAAAAATCCGAAATAGCCTAGCAAAAATACTTGTAAATACTTGTACCAGTAAGGTTGTACGGTCTATTGCACAGTCTTCTGGGTGTGGTGTTTTTTCTTACTAATGTCTAGCAAAAAATTTTTTCCTGATTTTAGTAGTTTTTCTATGCAGTGCCCATTCCAAACTACTTTTAGTAGCTTTCAGTACACTGATAATAATCCATGCATAAAATTACGAAAAAATGTCAAAATAACAAAAAATTTCGTAAAATATACGAAAAATTTTCTTAGCGGACAACTGAAGAGTAGAGTGATGTCTACGAAACAATTGTATTGTCTATCATGAAAATGATCAACCCTTTTTGAAACAACAAATAAAAATCTAATATGACAATATCATATTAGAATTTGGACTTGAGGTGGAAGAATATTCTAACTAAATATATGAAAATATAGAAAGTCCGAAAAAACAATTTTTGTATTTTTTAATGCAAAAATTAAAATAATTGTTGAAAATAAGCACACCACGGCTAAAATCTCATTCAAATATTTATTTTGTTTTGAGTTTAAAATTAGTTGTTTTTACAAAATGTATTGACAACAGACATACATATAAATAGTACCCAAAGGGTACTTTTATGTAATTGTTGCTTTCAAAAAGGAGTTGATTTATAACTGGTTTTACCAAATCAGACAGTTCATATACGAAAGTACAAAATTCTCATCCCGTTGGTTTTTTGTACCTTATGTAATGTCTCGGTTTGAGTAGGAAAGTTATCATTTTCTTAGCGGACAACTGAAGAGTAGAGTGATGTCTACGAAACAATTGTATTGTCTATCATGAAAATGATCAACCCTTTTTGAAACAACAAATAAAAATCTAATATGACAATATCATATTAGAATTTGGACTTGAGGTGGAAGAATATTCTAACTAAATATATGAAAAAATGGTTTATTTTACGAAAGTATTTGTTGTTTTGACATTAATTTCGTATTTTTATGCATGGATTATTGTGTGTGTACTGTTTGTACAGATATATTTCTATAAGTATATACGATATTTTGTAGATAGCGCTTTTCGCCATCTACCTTTTTTAGTTACGATTGGATATTAATTAAGGAAAAAAATACAAATTAAAACTTTTTTAGCGACTCATTCCCAATTGTAAGAGATAAAAGTTGCTCCAAATTGACGAAATACCTCCGTAGCAAAAACCTCCGTAGGAAATACCCCCTAGGAAATACCCCAGTAGAAACTATCAGTGCAGTAGAAGGGTAATATTTTTCCAAAAAGGAACTCGAAATTAAAACAAAGCAAAAAAAATAGTATCTCGAAAACTTTTCGCTAGATACCGAGAGCATATGGTACAGTGTTGCCATTTCAGTGCTTTTCGGGTCTTTTTTGGTGCTTTTTTCCTTTCCGTACCCGGTGATTTTTTACAAATACTCGTTTATAAAAAGCGGGTATTTACAGTGCTTTTTCAGATTTCTGGCAGTGCTTTTAGTGCTTTTTGTACAGTTTATATTTTTGGTATTTGTTCTCCTTTTTACAATTTTTCTTGAATTTTTTGTCAAAATTGAAAAAATAATACGAAATATACAAAAAATACATTTTTGCACAATGTTTGTAGTACAATTTTAAATAACAACTTTGTTATATTTAAACTTCAAAATTTTGAAATATTAGTTTGGTGCTTTTTTACCCCTTTTTGGTAATTTTTTGAACCTTTTTTACATGATTTTGTGTTTTTAAAATCTTGACTTAAATTTTTCAAAAAATTATTATCGTGCTTTTTTACCCCATTTTTGGTAAATTTTTACCCTTTTTACCCGTTTTCAAAATGCTCACGGAGCTTTCCTGCCTTCAAGAGTTGGCAACACTGATATGGTATATTTATATTATTACCACAGAAGAAGCTTTCCTACTTTCCTAATTTGCTTGTTCAATTAACAACCTTTTTGTGTAATATTAAATTACTTAGGTTTGAACAAGAACACAGTATTTGTACCATACTTGGGACTAATGAATTAGGTGGACTAATTAATTGGCGATTTCATTAACATTGATTGATATAAATGGTAATGAAATTTTTTTTCGTTACCATTGTTTCAAATTAATGTTAATGATTTTGGAATCTGATTTCATTGAATAATGACAATGGTTTTTAATTTCATTACCATTGATAATGTATCAATTAAAAAAAATAATTACCATTGACAGATAAGCTTTTATAGGAACGTAAAAATGCAGGGTTGTCAAAATTTTAAAAAATTTCCAAAATTGAAAAAAATCACAAAAATTGGAAAATATTGGAAAAAATCGTCAAAATTTGAAAAATCGTCAAAAATTCGAAAAATCTCCAAAATTGAAGAAAAACGTAAAAATTGAAAAAAATCATAAAAATTGGAATAAATCGTCAAAATTTGAAAAATCGTCAAAAATTCGAAAAAATCGCCAAAATTGAAAAAATTGTCAAAATTTGAAAAAATTTCCAAAATTGAAAAAAATTATAAAAATTGGAAAAAATCGTCAAAATTTGAAAAATCGTCAAAAATTCAAAAAAAATTGTCAAAAATTTACAAAAATCGTCAAAAATTTGCAAAAATCGCCAAGATTGAAAAAAATCGTCGAAATTTGAAAAAATTTCCAAAATTGGAAAAAATCTCAAAAATTGGAAATTTCGTCAAAATTTGAAAAATCGTCAAAAATTTAAAAAAAAATCGGCAAACTTGAAAAAAAGTGAAATTTAGAAAAAAATCGTCATAATTTAAAAAAACAAAAAAATTGCATAGATGTCAAAACTGTCGGAAATTCGAAATTTAAAAAATTAGAAAAAATCTCCAAAATTTCGGTTTTACAAAATGAATTGAAAATCGCTTAAATAAAATTTTAATCGTCCATATATCGAAAACTATAAGAGCTATAAAAAAAAATACGCAGCAAAGGTCAAAACTCACTACCAATACCCCGATATCGAAACTAGATTTTGACTTGCATTGCTAGATTTTAAAATCGCGTTTTTCTCGAAAACTAAGCCTCGTAGAGAGAAAAGGGTTTTTATTTGGAATATACCCCATATCGTGAGTTCTAAATGAATTAAATGAAAACGGACAACGGTTTTTAAACAGGGAAGTCATAGTGAGTCATCTGCGGAAAAATAAATGCGAAAATCGCTTAAATAAAATTTTAATCGTCCATATCTCGAAAACTAGAAGAGCTGGAGGAAAAATTACTGCACCAAAGGTCAAAACCCACCACCAATACCCCGATACCGAAACTAAATTTTGACTTGCATTGCTAGTAGAGATGAGCGATCCGGTGATTTTTGAATAACGCTGCTACCAGTGATCGTGATTTTCAAATAACCGTTCTTTTAAACAGTGACCGTGATCACGGGTTTGAGATGGGCGATCCGGCGATTTTTCAGTAACATTGTTCTCAGTGAATGTGATTTGCAAACCGTTGTTCTTTTAATCTGTGATCGTGATCACGGTTTTTCTATGGAAAAGACTGCGATTTTCTGATAAATAAACGAAATAATATTTATGGCAAGTTTTTAAGATGTCAGTTAAACTTGGTTTAGTTAAACCGAAAACGAATTTTGTCAGCCATTTCAAAGTTTATTAACAAAAATTTGCCGGAAAAACTTATTCTCGAGTATAATTTATTTCTTTATTGAAATAAAACAAAATAAACCACATTTTAAAAGCAGCATTCCAGTTACAAACTGCGTTAAACTAAGTTTTATTCAGAAGTGTGAAAGCAAGTCACTGTTATTGAAAAAAAACATGTATTACTGTGCACAATGAAGTTTGTAAGAAAGAATAGTACAAAAATATTAAAAGAACGACATTCCGAGTAACTGCGACTTGAAATATTTGATCACTGCCGTTACCAGTGATTTATCAATAACAGTGACTAAATCACCGGTATGAAAATATCGCTCATCTCTAATTGCTAGATTTTAAAATCGCGTTTTTATCGAAAACTAAGCCTCGTAAAGAGAAAAGGGCTTTTATTTGGAATGTCCCCCATATCTAGAAAACTAATTGAGATAAATGAAAACGGACAACGGTTTTGCTACAGCGAAGTCATAGTGAGTCATTTGTAAAAAATAAGTGCGAAACTCGCTTAAATAAAATTTGAATCGTCCATATCTCGAAAACTAGGCCTCGTAGAGAGAAAACGGCTTTTATTTGGAATATCCCCCGTATCTCGAAAACTAAATGAGTTAAATGAAAATGAAATTTGGTTTTTTAATACCTGGACTATTTTTTAAATTTTGGCGATTTTTTCTAATTTTTGTCAATTTTCACAAATTTTTACAAGTTTTTCAATTCTGGCAATTTTTTTCCAATTTTTGACGACTTTTTGAAGTTTTGACGATTTTGGTAATTTTTTCAAATATTGACAATTTTTTCAAAATTTTTACGAAATTTTGCAATTTTGGCGATTTTTAATAATTTTTGACGATTTTTTTTAAATTTTGACTATTTGGGCAATTTTTTAAAATATTGACAATTTTTTCAAGTTATGATGATTTTTTCAAAATTTTTCAATTCTGGCAGTATTTCAAAATTTTTCGGATTTTTTCCAATTTTTGACAACTTTTTGAAATTTTGACGATTTTGGTCATTTTTTTCAAATATTGACAATTTTTTCCAAATTTTTACGATATTTCACAATTTTGGCGATTTTGTCTAATTTTTGACGATTTTTTTTTTTTAATTTTGACTATTTGGGCAATTTTTTCAGATATTTTCGATTTTTTCAAGTTATGACGATTTTTTCAAAATTTTTCAATTTTGGCAATTTTTAAAATTTTTCCGATTTTTGACGAGTTTTTGAAATTTTGACGATTTTGTTAATTTTTTCAAATATTGACAAGTTTTTCAAAATTTTTACGATATTTTGCAATTTTGGCGATTTTGTCAAATTTTTGACGATTTTTTTTTTAATGTTGACTATTTGGGCAATTTTTTCAAATATTGACGATTTTTTCAAGTTATGACGATTTTTTCAAAATTTTTACAAAATTTTGGCATTTTTTCAAATTTTGGCGATTTTTTATAATTTTTGCATTTTGTTTGCGATTTTTTCTGGTATTTGAACCTTTTTTTAATTTCAGCGATTTTTTGCATCCATGTGCGCGCACATGTGTGCACATACACATCTTGATGTGTAATGTGCAAGTACTAGTCTGCACTTGCACATGTGCGAATTTGTATTCGCACATCCGCTTTTTAGCTTTTTAGAAAAATGTTTATATTTTTGGCTCGCTTGAGGGCTTTTCCATCCCTGATTGTAGCTTATGTTATATATTAAAATTTTTGTAAACAAATGGTTTTTAATCAATTGTAATTAGTTTTTTTTATATTAGTGTGATTTCGTTACCATTAGTAATGTTTTTTCTAATGCAAAATATTTCATTATCATTAAATGATAATGAAATTTTTTTCATTGTCATTAGTGGCAACTAATGGTAATGAAATTTCAATGGTAATGAAAAATTCCCATGTATGATTTGTACCGACGTATTATTTTGAATTCGAGGACAATAGCTGTATTTTTGCTCATACCTATCAACGTTAAGTATTTAAAGCAAATCTACGTTTAACCAATTAAAGTAAAAAAAAATTATAAACAGCTAATGTCTATAATAGTTGCGGTATAATCGAACGTACGGCAGCAAAAGTTTTTAGGAAGTGACGCGAAAAAGTTACGTTGGATGTGAAAATGTATAACCGTTGTGTTTTAAACGCTGATAATTATCCACGTTGCAAATTAATGTGCATACGAAAAGTAATGTATTAGTTTTCGTCTCAAACGCGATTTTGTGTACTTTAAGTTTTTTTTCTGAGTAAACGGATATAGTTAAGTCGAAAACACAGCTAATGTTAATACATGAACTCATATTATTGCCTTTTAATCGAGTAGTCCTTGGAACAACAATGTCACCAAATACTAATGAATTATCTTCAAATTTAGTTTTAGAAAAATACTTAAATATTATGGTATACTTACTGGATACGCATCTTTGGAATTCCCTGTATTTATATGATAGATATTCTGTAAAATTTCTAAACATCTTACTTCCTGTCCCTGGCTTAGTAAAAATTTTGGGCTTTCGGGTATTTTGAATAGACTTAAACCGCATAGAAAGCCAGGAATACCGCATACAACCATAAATAGTCTCCAGGGTTTGTAGGTTAAGCCCAAAAATGGGATTGCCAAACGCCATTCTTGATTAATAAACAACCAGGCAATGGCAGGCATTAACATGGCACCGACACCGAATATAAACGCTGAACCCATTATGGCACGTGAACGATTCCTTTGTGTATGAAATTCACCCAAATAGGCATAAACAGTAGCAGAACCACCAGAAACGCTGAAATGAAAAAGGAGATTAATATAATACATTTTGTATTAAATATGAAATTGTACTTTAATAATTGTTCTATATAGGGTTGATGCGAAGTGGCTAAACTAAATCTAAGCTAACTTTTAAATGGGAAAAACAAATGTGTTCTTTAAGTCCTAGTTAGCCAACTAGACATTCAATAGCCGGCCATAAACTGCTATAAAATTTGAAATTTTTTTCAACCAATAGCTGTATTTGTGCGGCATTTCTATCTTTTTTATCTTGAACAATTTTGACAGTAAAAAACCGGAATGCGTTGAAAATCTGTCAAAATCGTTCTTGATTACGCTGATAGACAGTCACACAAACACAGTTAATATACAAATTAAAAACCCTTTTGTCAATTTGTAGTAGTTTACTCAGCCAGCTAAATTTGGATACTTTTTGGAAGGTTCTTATTAAATAAATCGAAAATTATTTAAATAAAACATATATTTTCAAAATTTTTAAATTTTTTTGTCAAAAATTACTAATTTTTGGACGCAAATGCAGGAATAATAAAGGAAGGATTTGAGAAAAATTATTCAATCAAAAAAATGCTTCAGAAATGACTCACAATTGTAATTATATTTGGAAATTTTTTTAACAAATCAAAAAATAAAGATCTTTTAGATGAACCACTTTCATACAAAAATCTTATCTTTTAATAATATATTTTGATCTTTTTTTGATTATTTTTTTGACCTCTTTTACTGACAGGATCGTATAAATTTTGTCATCTCGTAATGTGTTCGCAAGGTTAATTGTGGGAAACTTAGATAAATAAGTTTAGAAATTTGATTTATTCTTGTTAAAAGTCTTACCAAAATCCATTTAAATATCGTAGAATAACCAATGTCCAAAAATTTGTGGCAAAACTTGAGAGTACTGTGATAGCAAAACCCAATAGCAATGTTGGTCTTATAATATTCCTTCTCCCCGTTGTGTCAGCTAAAAATCCCCATAAATGTGAGCTGCTTATAATTCCAGCGAAACCAATAGCACTCATAATGCCACGTTCCTGTATCGAGAGATTGATATCACATTGTGATACTGGCAATACAAAACTAATGCCCAATGTTTCCAATAATACATTGGAGAGTATTAAACCGCATATTAGTATTAGATAATAATTAAATTTGCCAAAAGCTGAAAGAAATAATGAGAACATATTTTAATACCATATTCACACTTTATCAATTCCATATTCTATTAGATTTCGATATAAATCTTAAAAAAACATCACTTACTTGTCAATTCCAATGCTGATTCAAAGTATTCGGTACCTTTACTTAATTCTGGTTGACCTCCAACAATATTGCTACCTTCTACTGTGGCTATTGTCAGTTTTGTTTTTTCCGCTAAAATAATAAATAAAAATAGAAAAAATATACAATTAAGATTAGTCAAATTTATAAATTTATATAAAGTATATACATAAATATTATTGCAATAAATATTTACTTATATACAACAGCTTAATGATAATAAGTAGGGCAGGGAATTTCATGCACTTAAGAATCGAAAATATGCGCCAAAAAGATGCGGCTAAAAAATGCAAATATGCATTAAAAATTACAATTTTTGCAAAAATAACTTGAAGCTTTAGCTTTAGTCCATATTAGTTTTGGACTACCGAGAAAAAACATGCATTTGCATGGAATTTCTTGCCCTAATAATAAGACATCCCTCACTAACACACATAGTGAATCATTTTGTCATTTAACAGTAAAAAAAATTTCTTTTTAAGAGATAACAAACCCCAAGAAGTAAAAAAATTATAAAACAATAAAATTACAATATTAAGACAATAAATGTATAGCCATAATTTTTGTCGCTCCAGTTTTTAATAAAATTTGTAAAACGTTTATTGATCTTAGATTCACGAATTTGCTAATTTGGGTGTATTTACATTGTGCTCGAAATCCAGTTCAAACTACACAGAACAAAATAATTCATACTTGGAATGAATTTTTTCATACTATGTATGAATTTAACATTATAATTTTTTCCCAAAACTTTTTCATACCATGTATGAATATGTTCATACATGTAATGAAAACGTTCATAATATTTTTTTTAGTTTTAAGGAAAATTTATAATCATATCCATGTACTCAACTAATATTTGCATACCTAAATGCAAATAGCTGTTATTCCTTCTTGCAAACCCGCGTTTGTAATAAGTTTTTCAGTTTTATTAACATAAAAGTATTCAGTATACAAAACTACATTAAGACATTGTTTTCACATCAGGATTACAAAAAATTATCAAACAAATCAAGATTTATAAATTAGAAGATCAAGATTTATCACAAATTTCATGGTAGACTTAAGTAATTGATGCAAATATTATTTTGAGCAATACGGAAAATAGATACCCCTAGATCGTATTTAGTGAGACTTGGTCACAAAATTGGAATCTGTAAACATATTAAGAAACATGTTTTATATTATCGGAAAGAGATAAAATAAAATATTGCACATAAATACCTTTTCATGGTCCACGTTGAAAAAATTTGAATTTTCTTTGATAAATTTATTTTTCCACAAAATATTAAAAAAAATTTTCTGACATTTTTTTCTATTTGAAATTACTTTGGTGAAAAGAAATGTTTTTAAAATTTACATGTTTATGAAAGATTTATAAATTGTATGAATTTATTCATTCATATTATGAATTGAATTTAATGAAAGTAATTCATACTATTTAGGAACACATTTGGTTCTGTGTAGATTTCAAAATCTAGTTTGCAAATCATAATTTTTGTACTGCCATATCAAACTCTAGTTTTAACTGGATTTTGTGCGTAATGTAAATACAGCCTAATTTGTTTTTGACTGCTTGTACGGATTTTCAAAATAATGATTATCATCTTAACCATTTTCACTGGCTATTTTGACTTTTTGGAAGGTTATTATTAGGGAAAGGAATTTCATGCACTTAAAAATAGAAAATATGCGCCTAAAAAATGCAGCTAGAAAAGCCAAATGCACTAAAAATTATTTGTTTTGCAGAAATAATGCACGTAAAAACTTAAACATATTATATTTTTATTTTTTGTCATAATTTTTTATGATAATACTTATTGCGGAAATGCTAAATTTTTTCATCTAGAAGGTAACCTAGTGTCTTGACATTAGGGAAGTCCCGGGATTATTCGATAAAAATTAAACTCGCATACCGGGATTCTTAAGCTCGAATCCCGGGATTTTTACAGTTGTAAAGATATGTGGTAATTTTTCAAAAATTGTAACCTTGCTGATATTTTTAAAACGTTTTTATTAAATATAATTTTATATACTTAAATCTATATTGTGCAGTATTTGTTATTATATTTCAGAAATCATCGATTCAAATTCAGAATAAAAAGTTATATTTCAGAATTTTTCATTTAAGTTTCTGCGCTATACACTGAGAGAATTATCTGTATGATATTAATGAATATTTGCATAAAACCAATGAAGTTGCACTGGAATTCATCCATTGAAACTTTTCATTGAATTAATGGAATTTTTCATAAAATTTTGTGAAAAATTTCATTTTATTTACTAAAACTTTCATACACTCAATGAAAAAGTTTCATTAGAACTGCATTCATAAAATATATGAAGCTTTTTCATCAAATTTAAGAAATTTTTCATTTACATTGTGAAGAAAACTTCATTAGTTTACTGAAAAATTTCATTAAAACTCGTCAGTAAAATTCCCTCTGTGGATGTGTAAAAGAATTAAAAAATTCTGAAACTAATTGAAAATTCTAAAATTTAATTGACAATTTTAAATTAAAATGATATAAGAATAGTAAATATATGTGACCTTCTCCGAGAAAAGGGACCTAGTGTGTGAAAATGAAGTTTTGAGAAGAACGCATTTAAAGTTTTCTCATTTTTATCGAAGCCCGTTTTTTGACACACTAGGTCCCTTTTCTCGGAGAAGGTCACATATGTAAAATTATTGTAAACAAAAATAGCACACAACATATCGATGGAGTTAAATTCTTAATTCTTGAGTTTTTTCAATTCTTTCTTTCTATAGAAATAAACAGGAGTAAAGGTTTTCCTCCAAACGATAGGATTTCGAAATATTTTCGTATAGCAATGTTCGCACGAATATGTATTATTAAAAAAACGAAATACAAGTTCTTGTTTGAATTCGCATTTTTATTCTTATGCTCATATTGATTGCGATTTAAAATACAATTTGTTTAAAAATTTTCCCCCGTTGAAATGCACTAGAGTTTCCCGTAACCACTAAAAAACATTTTCCCCGCTATGAGGAACAAAAACGCACTAGATTAGCGGGGAAAGCGCCAAGTTGAAAACAGTGAACAAAATGCGTACTAAAAATCCTAGTATGTCTACTAATTTTAACTGCTGAGTTTTTTAAACTCAATAATAGCTGTATTTTCGCTCATACCCATATACGTTAAGTGTTTAAAGCAAATCTACGTTTAACCGATTAATATATAAAGAAATTTTAAACATTTAATGTATATAATAATTGCGGTATAATCGAACGTATGTCAGCAAAACTTTTTAGGAAGTAACGCGAAGAAGTTATGTTATATGCGAAAATTTCTAAATGTTGAGTTTTTAACGTTGATAAATATCCACGTTGCAAGTTAATGTGCATACGAAAAGTATAGTGTTAGTTTTCATCTCAAACAAGTTTTCATGTACTTTGAGTTTTTTTCCTGGGTTAACGGATATATTTAAGTCGAAAACACAGCTAATATTTAACAACAATTATTTTTACAAAGTATATTTTTGTGTCCCTGATATCAACCACTTTGCACTATGGCTATTGTTCTTTTATGAAAAATTACTGTTATTTCGACTAAGACTAATAAAAGAATATCCCAATATGAGTGGCACTTCTTACTGAAAATTGACCTTCTAAGAAAACCGGACTCAAGGCGAATATCTCCGAAGTACTAATTTACACATAAACTTGCTAAAAAAATCGGTTTAGATCCCGAATGCCTTAGATTCAAATAAAACTGTAATTTTCCTAATTTGTTAGTTGAATTAAACCAAGTTTTTAACTTCATTTCATATTTTAATGTCAATTTTTTTTTTGTAAATTTTAAATCGTAATATGAGGAATATTGAAGTTATATTTATAAAATAAAATCAAAATATAAAGGTCAATTCACGCATTGGCTCCCCTAACACTGAGGTTACACGATCAAGATTTTGCTTTCAAGTTGATAACACATACTGCTTGTCAAATTCAGTTGAACTTGAAACTGTGACGTAGGCTGCATGCAACTTGATAGTCAATTTTGCTTTCAAGATGCCGTCGTCAAGGAAAGAACTAAAAATGCTCGCCTCTGTGGGCCGTTTCCGCACTGTAGGATGTTCGAAAAGACTTTATTTTTTTCTTCACATCTTCCACAGACATCTTCATGTCTGCAGAAATTGATTTGTTATTTATTTTTAAATCATTTCGTCGATATACCGAAATATTCACATTCCGTATTTTATCAATCGTGTTTTATTGCGGCACAATATTTGTAAAAGAAAAACAAATTTACAAGAAATTTGCTCAGCTGTTTAAAACTTGACCGTCAAGTTTTCTCAAAACTTGAAAGCAAAAATTGATATCAAGTTGCTGTTCAATTTTTAAAATGTGAGTGTGTTAGTAAAAAAATGTGAGTGTATTGAAACTTGAAAGCGAAAAATTGAACGTGTAACCCCTATGTTATCTACTATATTCCGCACTAAAAATAATATGTCAGTTTGCTCAACAGTAAAAATTTTTTAATTTAAAAAAATGTTTTCCTGTTTTTTTTTGATTTAAAATAAAATTTATTGATTTTAACACAATTTTCTTAAAATAAACAAATCTAAATTTAAGTAAAAAATTACTACACTTTTGTTTGTAATTATACTGAGTAATAAAAGAGAGAGTTCAAATTATAGGACATTTAAGAATATTCCGAAGAAGCAAAGATTTTGTCTGTTTTGATCTGTTCCTCTTAGTTTTCGTAATATGGCAAACAAATAGGAATGGGTTCCTAAAAATTAACAGTAAATAATTTTGAAAATTTACACTCAAAATCAGTTACTGTAGCTGTATTTTGTCTCATCCCCATCAACGTTAAGTATTTAAAGCAGATATATGTTAAACCGATTGTAGTATATAAAAATTTTAAACGAGTTATGTTTATAATTGTTCCGTTATAATCCAACGTACGACAGAAAAAGTTTTTAGGAAGTAACGCGAATAAGTTACGTTAGATGTGAAAATGTATAAACGTTGAGTTTTCAACGTTGATAATTATCCGTGTTGAAAGTTAATGTGCATACGAAAAGTAACATGTTAGTTATCATCTTAAACGCGTTTTTATGTACTTTGAGTATTTTTATGAGTTAACGGATATAGTTAAGTCGAAAACACAGCTTGTGTTAAATAATCATAACTTAAATATTTGTTTAAATCAGTGTTTCAACTAAAAATTTGTCAAATCGATTTGAAACATGTTTAACAGATTTTTTTAATGTCGTGTCGTTCTTAAAACTATAGCTCTTAACAATTAATAAAAATGGTTAGGCCTTTATGATTTACTCTAAATATTTCGTGGCAATTGTTTACTTTTGTGAAATTTTCATTATCACATAAATATTTATAATCATCCTATGAATACATATCGATGGGTTAATGTTAAAAGAACATAACTCAGTTTTTTATTTCTTAAAAAGTAAAGCGAAAACTTAATCAAATCTAAAAAACTTTGGATATAAAATTTCTTTCAAGCAAGTTTATCACAAATATTAGCAACAATACAATAAAGAATTGCATTTACGGAAACTTTATATCAAAAAGGTTTCTGACTTTATTATTTGTTCAACTTTATCTCTAAATAAATAAAAAATCTAGTTAGTACCTTTTTACATTAAGCCACCGATATACAAATATATAACATTCAATTTGTTTATTATTCGAATCCGATTACAATTTCATATTAAAAGATACTTTTATGAATATTATTAAGAAAAACGAATTCCAATAGTGTTTTATTGGACAAGGCAATTAAAAAAAGTCTTAAACAATTGAAGCAGATGAAGGCAGATACAGATAAGGTAAAAAGTACATGGTACAAAGTAATAAAGCGACATTATTTTTTAGTAAGTTGCCTTTCTTTTAAATATTATATATTTCAATAATGTTAGATTCGAACTTTTAAAGTGCTTTGCATTTGCAATTTAAACTAAATTTAAGGGATTTATTGAAATGCCCTTAAATTAAGTAGTGCTACATTACGAGAATTATATTTTTAAAATTAACTGCAATTGCAGTGGAGATAGTGTTTTTTTTAATTGCAATTGTACACTAATAGAAAAAAGTCTTTAAAAAATTTAGCTAAAACTACTATTGAAAATGATGCTGCAGAAAAAAACTGCTAAATTATCAGATTATTTTTGCTTTATATTAGTAAGATAGGAGCAGCAAAAATAAAACTGTTAAATATGCAGAATTTAAGTTATATTTAGGTTAAATTTTTGTTAATAGAAAATAACAAATTAGGCTGTAATATCAGCAAAAATTTTGCTAAATAATTAGTAGCCTAAAAAATCACAAAATAATTTAAAATTTTTGAAGTTTTTTTTTCGATTTTTCTTTAATGCAAATAAAAATCGAGCCTTCGGAAAACAGCGGTTTACAATTGTTTAGCAAAGCTTTAACAGTTTTTTTCTGCAACATCATTTTTAGCAAATTTTTAATAGCTTTTTCTGCTATTTTTACAGATTTATTTCTATGAGTGTAGTTAAAATAACTGCAATGTCAATTAATTTTAAATGAGATTTTACCGACATAATTCTCTAAGTGTAGTTATACCATTAGATTATAAGGGTTATAATAAAATTATTTATTTACTAATTTTTTTGAAAGTCTAAAATTATTCAAAAATTTTAGAAAATTTTACATAAACACTTGTACCATATATTTATTTCCATATCTGTATGTATCTTTATGAATGCCTTATTAATTTATTATATAAATTCAAAATTAATTTGTGACACTTTATTGTTTATATATCTGTTTTATTATACTATAAGAAAATATTTCAATTAAATTTATGGCACAATGATATTTAATCGAAATATAAACACACTTCTTTCTTAAATCTTAAGCTTACTATAAACATCCATTATTTGCTGGCTTAATTATTGAAAAAAATATATTAGATTTGTTACATTGATTACAAAATTTTTTAAGCTCTATCACTCTTTTAATACATTTTTAATAAATGAAATTTGAATAGAATCTCAAAGACTTGAAACGAGTACTTTCTACTTGGAATACTAAAATACGTCTGTTTTGTCATTGTTTATGTCATTGTTTCTGTCATGATAATATTAAATTTTTAGGTTATATTTTACATATCAGTTATTTTTAAAACAGGAGCGTAATATTTGCTCCTATGGGCAGTATTTTTCTTTGAGTAATAAACAAAAATTGTATTGTACAAATAAATCTCGTAAAAAAATGTTCTGCCTAAAATAGAAATAACACAATCGAGGTGTTACTTAAATATATGTATGTACTATATCGCAAATTGTCCGCTTCTGTATAGATTATTAAAAAGCTTATTAATTCAATCTTTGAATTTTTATTGTTCTTCTTTATTTCATTTCTGCTTTCCAAATTATCTCTTACTTTAATTGTTTTTTTACCATATTTACTAATACAAAGTAGTTCAATCTATAAATTATTGACTTCATCTCGAAGAAAAATTATTTGTATTTGGCAAAAAAGAAAAAAAAATATTGTTCGATGTATCTACTCGATTGAATGTAAAATATTGAAACGACATACAATTACCTAGTTTTGTAAAATGTATGAGTATTTTTGCTAGGGAAAAATGTACATAGGTACAAAGTAATATTTTGCCATTTTCCAACTGAAATTTGATTCCTTTTACTACACTATTTTTAGTGAAAACTACTAAAAATAAATTAAAAATGACATTTGCAGAAAAAACTGCTTAAATTAGAAAATTATTTGATAATAAGAACAGCAAACACAAATCTGTTAAATATGTAAAATTATAGTTATATTTGAGTTAAATTTTAGAAAATAACAACTTATTCTGCTAAAATAAGAAAAAAGATTTCGCTGAATAACTAGTAGACTAAAAAATCAAACGAAAAATTAAAATTTTCTAATATTGGGTTTCTAGAAAATGTTCCTTGTCACACGTATGAGTGACTACAGCTGTCTCATGCCTATTAACGTTAAGTATTTCAAGCAATTCTACGTTAAGCCGATTGTAGTATAAAAAAATTCGAACGTACGTCAACAAAAGTTTTTAGGAAGTAACGCCAATACGTTACGTTAGATGTGAAAATGTATAAACGTTGAGTTTTCAACGTTGATATTTATTCGAGTTGAATGTTAACGTGCATACGAAAAGTAATATGTTAGTTTTCTTCTAAAACGCGATTTTATGCACTTTGAATTTTTTTACAATATGAATTAACGGATATAGTTTAGTCGAAAACACAGCTTACATATATTTTGGATTTGTATTGTATGTATTTTATTACTGTATTTTCGCTCGTGTGACGAAAAACGTCAACTAGAAACAAAACTATGTTTTGTTAGTGCGAATAAAAATCTAGCCTTCTGAAATCAGCTGTAAACTGTTTTTTAGCAAATATTTCTGCTAATTTTAGCGGAATAAACAGTTATTTGCATTCAACTAAATTCAACTCAAATATAAGTAAGATGGTGTAGCAGAGGTGCCAGACCTTTTTGGTTAAAAATCGTCAAAAATATAAAAACAAAACGTTAAAATCGTCAGCAATTTTATGAAAAATAAGAAATCGTCATCAGTAAAATATCACAAAAATAATACTTTCATCTATTTTCTTATTCGAAATTCAATTCATTTTAACTGCTTGCTTACATTACCACTTTCAAGATAATTCACAGCTTTTATAAATTCGAATTATGTGTAACAGGACGCTATTTTTTTATTTTTCTTATAAATAATTTAAGTTAGTAATTCCCAACTCTGTTTTTTAAATTAACGTCATAATTGTTCTATAATTTACAAATAAACCAAACACAGCGTATTTCGGTATTTAAACAGCGATTTTCTAAAAAATGCGACGTGACTGAGACATTTGAAAAACAAATTTCGAATCAACTTGTCAAAATCTATAAAAATGTTTAAATCCCTGCAAAAGATTCATTTTGTAAAGCTGTGTAGGTAAATTAAAAATTAACCTACTAGTTCCAACTTTTGTTTGTTGTTTTCAACCACGAACATATTTTTCCACTAAGAACCGACGAGTATTGCGATTTTCTTTATAGTTTTGTTTAAAATTCGTTAAAAAGTCAGTAATTTTCCTAAATCGTCAAAATATGTGTAGCTTTTATTCGAAAATCGTCAATCGTCATTTATAAAACTTTGACTAAAAAAAATTGTCAAAATGACGTAAAATCGTCACTTCTGACATCACTGTATTGTAGCAACGAGCATAGAATCACATTTGAAGAAATTTTAATATGGGGTGATGGGTTAAGTTTTATTGTAAAATTTTAATGAATATTAAAAATTTTTTCAATAAAAGTGCATAATATTAAAAATATATCAAAAAACTAAACCCATTATCTGCAACATAACTTCTTCAAATCTCAGCCAGAGCCAGTGAGAGAGCCGCTAACAGTACGTGAGCATCTTGCATAGAGCCTGCTTGCAGTTATGACAGTTTGTTCTTTCCGTTTGTTGTCTACTAATAGTCAGCAAAATTTTTGCGAAGAAAGTTCTTTAAAACTCTCCAACAAAACTCAATATGTGTGTGAATGATTTTCTTTTATAATCTTAATAAAATGTTTAATTAGAAATTTATTAATTTAGTAATGCCACCACTCTCTAAAGAAAACTGATGAAGGGGACTTGGAAAATCCCCGAAACTATCGTATTTTCATTCTTGAAAGTGGTTTTTGAAAGCAAAAACTCTGTGAAGTATTTGTCAGGAGAGTATTCTGATGAAGAAAAATAGTAGTTTTTGGAAAAAAGTACTTATTATGTTAATTCATAGTAAGGAAATTGGCCTCGAACTTAATTAATAAATTTCTAATTAATCAATTAAAAAGGTCGAAAAAACAATTTTTATTTTTTAAATAAAAATTAAAAACCAACATTTTGATTTTATAAAAAATATTTATTGCAAGAGGAGGTTTTTTTCTACTTTTTTATAGAAATATTCCAAAAAAAATATTTTTAAATTATAAAATTTTTTATTAAGGTAAAGAAATTCAATTCATTCAATTTGTAAAGAAAATACAATGAAACTCAAACAAGTGATAGTCGTGTAAGTAAATTTTGACTCAAGGGCGGATTATGGGACCGTAAACGTATATGTGATGTAACTGTACTGTGCCGTAGCTAAAAAGTACACTTATAGATTATCGTAAACGACATTACTATTTAGCATCTATTTCATGTGGTTTTATATTTTATTCTAAATTTTTCCATTTATTTGTTAATTTTTATTCCTTATTTGTTGTTTGAATCATTTTTCTTTATTCATTTCATATTTTTTCCGACTAAAATCAGTCAGCTGTTTCGATGCCGGATAGAAAATTCTGATTTCAACAGAATGATCCGGCAAGTTCGTTTACATTTACGTGTTAGTAACCATTCGTATACATTTCTTCTTGTGGTATCGAAACAGCTGATTCGTTACAGATACGTTTACGGTTGGGTAAGTCAGCCTTCACGCTCACAGGCTAAATTTAATTTCTACTCAAGCTATCGCAAAACTTACATTAGTACTTGAAATTGAACTCACACGCAAGAGTTAATCACTAAATTTTCTACAAAAATCGGACAATGTTTCAAAAGGGAAAGTCTTCGAAATCGAAAATCTTTTTGGAGAGGGGTATCCTCCATTCAATTCAATCAAATAATGAGAATTTACCAAGGTTGGTTACCGAAACGCATAACGGTAAGGGTAATGGTAACGGTATCGAATTTTGTTTGTAACTGTAAAGGTAACGGTATACCGTTATCGAAACAGCAATAAAACAACACATAAAAACATAGCTTATTTTTAATTTTAAATGTTAAAAATACTAATTATAAGCAATAAATTTGATGCTTGTGGGTTTAGAAAGTAGAATTATTCTCCATAAATATTTTTGTAAAAAATTCTCTAGATTATATAATTAAAAAGTTAAAAAATTTTTATTTTTTATTTAAATTCACAAATACCGGTAAAATACCGGTAACTACCCTTAAAAATAACGGTATCAGTAGCGATAACGGTATTTTGAAATTTTTTTTAAAGGTATTGGTGAAAATGCATCTAAAATTTAGTAAAAATGATGTTGAATAACAAGGAAAATCACTGATGAAGCCTGTCCATAAAAAAGGCAGAAACTGGATCTAGTCTGATTTGCAAAGTTAATGTGTTTATAACTTTTGAAGAAAATGTTTATTCTTCTTCTTAACCTCAAACCTACTAAACTAGAATTAATAAAAATACATATAATTACATTACTAACTGTATTTGGTCTATACACTCAATAAAAAAGTCAGTAGTCAGCAAAAAATGTTGCTGTGTCAGCAAATTTTTAGTCAGGAGCGTGCTTGCAAAAAGTTGGTAATTTCAGCAAAAAGTTTGCTGAAAATCAGCGAGCTGATTTTTACTAAAAAATAGTAATCTTCAGCTAAAGTTTTGCTAACACTTATTTGACTGCAAATGAAAAAAATCCTTGCTAAAATCACTAAACTTTTTGCTGAATATTAGTAGACTGAAAAAAACTCAAAAAACTTGTAGCGAAATTTTATTTAGTTATTTAATTTGCTGAAAATTTAAATATAGAATATGTGTAGAGTTGTTTTTCTTTTTTTGTCATTTCCGTTTCCAGACAAGCTGCTACATCTACATGAATCCGGTTATCAGCACAATTTTTGTAGTAAAATAAATTAGTAAAACATTAGTTCAAAATTAGTTTAGTGCTAAAAAAATATAACTAAATTATTTAAAACTAGTACACTTTATATACATACAAGACGTTTTACTAATTTTTCTACTAACTAATTTTTTTTTGAGTGTACGACGCGCTTGCAAAAACAACACTTAACTAAGAAAAAGCTGTTAATTTAGAAAATTTTTTTGCTAAATAGAATTTTAGTTATATTTAAGTTAACTTTTTGTTAATTTGAAATGACAAATTGTACTGTAAAATCCCCAGAAAATTTTGCTAAATATTAGTGGACTAGAAATAGCAAAAACAAAGTGTTATATCCACAAAACTTTTGTTATTTTTAAACTAAATTTAGTTGAATGCAAATAGCAGTCTATCCTGTTAAATTAACAGAAATATTTGGAAAAAAAATTGTAAACTGCTGTCTTTAAAAGGCTCGACATTTTTTTTAAAGAATCGAAAAAACAACTTCGCAAATTTTAATTTATTTCGTGATTTTTTTTTTAGGCTAATAAATATTTATCAAAATTTTGTGCTGATTTAGCAGGTTAATTTGTTATTTTCTACTTATTAACGAAAATTTAACTCAAATATAACTAAAATTCTGTATATTTAACAGTCTTTTTCTGCAGCATCATTTTTAATTAATTTTAAGTAGTTTTAACTAATTTTATACAGACTTTTTTCCATTAGTGTAATAATCAGTGTGAACACAAATTTTATTAAAGCGCCCGGTGAAAAATCTCCATATATGAACATTTATGGTTCAACCATATATGTATGGATCCGAAAAATGAGGTAACACCTAAGTATATGTTCATATATGGACATATATGAACATATACATTTATTAAATATATGCGAATACATGCGAACGTTGCTGTTCTTTATTATAAGGTTGTACTATAGATATAAATTTATGTATGACATTCAAATTAGGCGCTACATATGTTCCTTTTTTTATTCATGGCATTAAATATAATTCCATATTTATCCAAATATAGTTCCTTTTACACATATTGAAAAATGTATTCTTCCAAATATGTTCATATACAAGTCCCGTTTGCATAAATTGAATAACATATACTTCCATATTTGTCCATATATGAGTGCCATTTCCATATATGAAATAACATATGCTTCCATATATGTCTGTATATGAAATTTTTTCCATATATGAAATCACATATACTTCCATATATGTTCAAATAAAATCCATATATGTTCATAAAAAAACCATATGTGTTCATATGTGTCCATACATAAACCATATATGAACATGTTTGAGTGTATATGAACATTTTTCACCGGGCGGTGTTTAAATTTTAATGTTTTCCGAATTTCTAAAATATTTTGATGAAAAGTTTACAAAAAAATTATTAAAATTTGAATGTAAAAATCTGTGACCCAAAATATACTTGTCAAAAATTCAAAATTTTGTAAAAAAAATTGAAAAATCCTAAGAATTGAAGCATTTTTTTATGCAATTAACTGCAAAACATTAAAAGCAAAAGTGGATAGGGAAAATAAAATGGCTAGATCTAGCCGGAAAATGGCTAAACCGGCAAGCTTGGTCAAAAGAGCACACGTAAGTAACAAAGCATTTATGTGTTCACTATAATGCTGGCATTAATGATATTAATAAATTTCTGAATCTCAATGAATTTTCCCTGGAGTTCTCGTCCATTGAAACTTTTCATTAAGTCAATGCAGTTTTTCATACAATTTAATGAAAAGTTTCGTTTTATTTATTAAAAATTTCATACAACCAATGAAAAACGTTTATTAAAAATAGTTTCATAGAAAGTCAAAATTCCAAACCGTTCTCCTGCTATTACGTTTTTCTGCATTGAAGATACAATACAATTTTCCGGTTTTTGTTTGCAAATGATGAATATATCAATAATAAAAAATATATGTAAACTAAACAAGAATTTTAAAAAACTCAGCGAAATTTTTTATTTTTGAAATAACTAACAAAAATAACTGTTTACTGCAAAAATACTGTTTTGGTAGTTGTTTATTATATTAAAAATAACTGCCTTAAACAACTATTACGAAAACCGAACCTAATTTTCGTTAGTTGGTTTTTTAATTTGGGTAAACAGTCCTCACATATTCTATTAAACTAGTACACTACAGGTTCAAAATCAACAAGAATGCAATAAAATAGAATCGATTTGAAATGCATACGAGTATTTGTTTATAAATGGTGTTGACAAATTGTTCAATAAATACATGTGAACTAAGAGAATTATGTCATAAAAACTAACTGCAATTGCAGTTAAAAAAATATACACTGCAACTGAATTTTAAATTAAATGATATTGCAGTTATTTTAACTACAATTGGAGTTAAAAATAACTGCAGTTGTAATTAATGCAATTGCAGAGTACACTTTTTTAAGTGTAATTACCGTTAATTTTTAGCGACATGATTCTCTGATTGCGCAAATAGTAAAATTTAATTAATAATATTTAGAAGTCTGAAATAAATCAATATTTACATATATTTAAATGCATATTTTTTAAATTTGTAATGCATATTTTCGATTTTTAATACATATATTTAAATAAAACACGATTTTTATTGCATGAACTTCCTTGCCCTGGTCATCAGTAGAGACACAAGCACGCCAAACGATCTCATCATTATACTCAAGTCACTTGGCATCAAAATTAAAGAATTTAGAGATTATGCATAATAATTTGAAAACCTTATAACACGTTTATAAAATGAATTTTGTATGAAAAATGGGTTTTATAAGGCATTTATAAATTTAAAAAGTGATTATGCATTGGACACTTTTTGTTTATATAAATTTAAAACATTTCAGGAGAAGTAATTGTAACACATATTTGTCAAAGATTCCACAGAATCATTTAACTATAAAAAAAAATTGTTCCGGTTTTTTCGAAATCAATTTGGAATACGTAAAAAATATGTTACAATTTTACTTGTTTGTTTTTAACTATTATTTGTTGACAATTGTGTTTCACATTTAATTGTTTAAATAAATATTTGATTTTCAATGTAATAATGTTGTTTGTAAAACATTATTGATTTATTGATAAAAATTCCATTAGAATAAAAAAATAAATCAATAAAAAAAACATTCAAAATAAAATTTTTTACTTACCAGCCACGCTGTTTAGTTTGTTTTTAAATTCACACATTATTTATAATAATTTTTATAAAAATTAAAAAATATTTTTTTTATATCAAAATAGTCGATATACGATATAAAGAAAGATTTTTATTTTAAACAGCCTCGTTTATAATAAGAAAATATTTTAGCAAAATATGATTAGGAAATTAACACATCCTTTCAAGGTTACAATAAACAAACTTTTAATGTTTTTTTTTTTGTGATTTAAAAAGTTTTTAAATTATATTCAAGCTACTCTTGCTTGCTCTTCACATCTAAACTAACTGATCTTCAATGTGACAAATAATACATTTTTATAGGCAACCGGTAGAAACCAAAATTTTTGCAACTGAAAACCAAATCACATTAATAAGGCGCAAGTGCCATATACTCTGGAAGTAAACTGAGAAATTGCAAACAGAAAATGTATCACAAATAGAGTTTGCCGTAAAGGGAATTAAATAATGTCAAAAGTTTTTCGGAATATATTAATACTATTATTTTATACGTTACTTGTGCATATTTTATACAATTTCATTCTCTTTTAGTTGAATAGAAAATAACGTACACTGAAAATATTATTACAGTAACTGACTGTAGTTTATTTAAAAAGTTATCCGCACATTTATTTTTAAATGATTATACAGTTAAAATAAAAAGAAATATATTTTTTAACTGTTTTTGTCGTTTATTTAAAAAATAAATTACATTTAAATACGGATTTTCTGTTACAGTTAATATTTTCATTTAAAATGTTTTGTTAAAAAAAAGAATTCCTTTTCGATTTCTTGGTCACGAAATAAACTAAATATCATTTATTCTTACGGATTTTGTAGTTAATTTTTTGAAATTTAAAAAAACGAAATAAATGAAAAATCATTATTTTTTAAGGATTTTGTAGTTTATTTATTAACATTTAAAAATAAATGAAAAGTTCTTTTTATTTAAATGAAAAGTCAGTAGACCGGTTTTCAAATGATTTTTCATTTAATTTAAAGTACATATTCAGTTAATTTAAACTACAAACTATTTTGAGTGTATTTATACAAAAAAAAATTTTTTGGCTCTATAAACTTTGATAAACTTTCCGAAGTTTTTGTCGGCAAAATATAAAAGTTTGTAAAATGTATACAAAAAACTTTCGAAAGAACTATTTTACCGGATTTATTTTCAAACGTTTTGCAACGAAGTGCAGTGCTGTATGAAATAATGATATCAATCAAAATGATAAAGTTATTTATTTGTTTTTATATCACAGACGATAAATATTTATAGAATTATATGCCAGTTAAATTTCAATATTTTTATAAAATACGATCTAAGTAGGTACATTTTAGAAAACTCACAGTCATTATCCCTTTTTCGGTTTTGGGAATTATGTCAAAATTGTTTTCGATCATTGATTATATTGTTATTTTCTCCTCTGGATTTGTCCAAAAACGTATTCAAGTAAACTTTAAAAATATATTCCGTATATGAAAACTCTAATATTTTATAACACAAATAATAAAAACATTTTAAAAAAATACACACACATACAAGATCTCATAAGTATTAGATATAATTTGTATATTTTTTGCAAGAAAATAGCGTTACTTTTATTTTATATACGGACCATTTCATAACAACCGGAGATATCTTACCGCCAAAATTGTGTTTAACCAAACATACTAAATTTTTGATTTTACAGATTAAAAAGATGAAAAATATTTACGAAATTTTTCTATAAAAAAACAACTCGATTCAGGTCACCAATATCAATGAAAGGTTTAAAAAACTTTAAGGGTAAATCACATGTCAACTACCCTTATGTACTATTTTATCCAGTATTGCGGATAGAAAATGGCATTTTGTATCTGCATTCCTGTCCTCCTTTACCTACTATTTCCCAGTCATTGTAATGTCATTTTAAAAACAGAATTTACAAAAATTTGACAATTTAAAGCCCCAATACTGGGTAACAATACAGTACACTCATAGAAATATATCTGTAAAAATAGAAGAAAAAGTTGCTAAAAATTAGTTAACAATTATGCTGTAGAAAAAACTGATAAAATTAATGGTTTTTTTAACTAAGTACTAAGTACAGTCTGGGTAAAAGCCAACTAATGTTTGGATCCGAAATTCGAATGGGTTCAAATGAGGCGTGTGTCAAAATTTTCTATAATGTGAGTCAGCGCAACAAATTTCATTAAAATATCTTAATATTTGCGACCTGCAGTTTGTAACCAAGCCAATTTTGGGGGGACCCTTATATGGGCACTAGTTCTAAACATGGACCGATGTTCACCAAAATCAATAGGCTTCGTCCTTGGGCCAACATAGGTCTATGTACCAAATTTCATCAAAATATCTTAATATTTGCGACCTGCAGCGTATAAACAATATAATTTTGGTGGGACCCTTATCTGGGCACTAGGTCTAAACATGGACCGATGTTCACCAAAATCAATAGGCTGCGTTATTGGGCCAACATAGGTCTGTGTCCCAAATTTCATCAAAATATCTTAATATTTGCGACCTGCAGCGTATAAAAAGTATAATTTAGGTAGGGCCCTTATATGGGCACTAGGTCTAAACATGGACCGATGTTCACCAAAATCAATAGGCTGCGTTATTGGGCCAATATAGGTCTGTGTACCAAATTTCATCAAAATATCTTAATATTTGCGACCTGCAGCGTATAAAAAGTATAATTTTGGTAGGACCCTTATATGGGCACTAGGTCTAAACATGGACCGATGTTCACCAAAATCAATAGGCTGCGTTATTGGGCCAATATAGGTCTGTGTCCCAAATTTCATCGAAATATCTTAATATTTGCGACCTGCAGCGTATAAAAAGTATAATTTTGGTAGGACCCTTATATGGGCACTAGGTCTAAACATGGACCGATGTTCACCAAAATCAATAGGCTGCGTTATTGGGCCAATATAGGTCTGTGTACCAAATTTCATCAAAATATCTTAATATTTACGACCTGCAGCGTATAAACAGTATAATTTTGGTAGGACCCTTATATGGGCACTAGGTCTAAACATGGACCGCTGTTCACCAAAATCAATAGACTGCGTTATTGGGCTAACATAGGTCTGTGTACCAAATTTCGTCAAAATATCTTAATATTTACGACCTGCAGCGTATAAACAATATAATTTTGGTAGGACCCTTATATGGGCACTAGGTCTAAACATGGACTGATGTTCACCAAAATCAAACTTGTTCGTCCTCGGGCCAACATAGGTCTGCGTACCAAATTTCATCAAAATATCTTAATATTTGCGACCTGTAGAGTGCGCACAAGATTGCATGGACAGACAGACGGACGGACGGACAGACGGACATCGTTAAATCGAAATAAAAAAAAATTCTGAGCCGATCGGTATACTATAAGGTGGGTCTACGACCAATATTTTTTGGTGTTACAAACATCAGCACAAACTTATAATACCCTGACCACATAGTGGTGTAGGGTATAAAAACAAAAAATATATCGTTACCTATTTGCTTACCAGTCTAAAAATAGATTTTCTAAAAAATAAATTATATAAAAAAAAATATTTTTTATTGTATTTTTTTTTTTAAATAAAATTTGCTGGTGCGGAAATCGAACCTGGGTCTACAGATTGCCAGTCAACAGCTCTACCATCTGAGCTATATCGACATGTAATATTTAATAGATAAAAACACAATTGACCTGCTGTACACACTTAAGCTTACTCGCCAACATACAAAAAATCAAAAAATATGTGGTTACTATATCCTTACCAGTGTTTAAAAAATATTGAGTCTAAAAATAGATTTCAAAAAATTTAAAAAAAAACTAAAAAATTATTTTCTATTTGAAATAATGATAAAAATAAGTCATTATCCGTAACTCATTATTATATGTTTTAAAATAATACAGAAGGTAAGTGGGTGTCATTACTGGTAGTCCAAAAAATAATGATATGTCATTACCGTTTCTACACTGGGTTGTATCGAAAAATTCAGCCATAAAGCCTAAACCACATAAACGCAGTGTCGACCGCAGTGCGACGTTTTGTCGATAAAGCAGTTTTTGTATCTTGTCTATTTGCCACTGCCGAGAAATTAGAAAAGTTTCTAAATAAATAAGAGCTGTTTTTAAACAAAACGCAATAAGAATTTTTTTAAAATATTAAATCGTTTTCGCGAAATTCAAGAACAAAGTTTGGCAGCACTGCCACTGTCCACTGGCACTTTCACTATGTGGTTTGGGCTTAAGAATAACACACGTCTGCAAAGGCTGATATTTTTCGATGCAAACTGTTAATGTTCGAAAGAGGCGATGAAAACCGCCTGGTAGTATGTAATAGAGATGGGCACGAACTCTCGTGTGAGTGAGAGTAATACTTTAATTTTTAGTTAATTTACTAATTTTTAAACTTTAATTTTCTGAAACTGGTAAAGAATAGTGAGCTGTAGGCAAATTTGCTTAAAAAATAATAATGGTGCAGAATATCATATTATTCACTGATCGAAATCTTGTTCTGATCGAAATCTTGTTCTGATCGAAATCTTGCTTAAACATGGTTATGTCTGTAATGTAAATATTAGTGTTTCCAATTATTCGACCTAGGCGGTTAACCGGTTAATGCATTATTCGAAAAATCACTAAAATTAATTAACCGGTTACTCGGGACGGTTAATCGACAAATTTGGAGATTAATCGATTAATTGTTTGATGCAAAATTAATTTATTTCCTTGGTTTTTTATCAATAAAATCCCAAAGAGCTGCTTCTTTGTTTAATTTCAAGTTAATCTGATTACATTGGATTATAAAGTGCTTGTTAAAGATGATTTACAGATTTTTTAAAAAAACATGCCTTATAATGTATGGGAATTTTTTTTTTTTGAGGAATCCGAGCATTCTTAAAAAAGGAAATATGGACAGATATGTATGTTCAGTGGAAGTAAGTCCTTAGAGTTAAGGAGTTTTTCATTAAAAAAAACATCTAAGAATTTGCCATTTTCAAAATATACGAGTTTGACTTCTGATTAAAGTTTTTGTTAAGTACGAGGGCAGTACGAAATGTTCTTAGCCTGACATAGAGATGGCGGTATAAACAGCAAAAAGCTTTGTATAATGGAAACTTCCATCCGTCATATGAACACATGTTAAATTTCATTTCGATCTGTCAACTCATTCGTATAGTAACAGGTGTTCAAAAAAGGCGCTTCAATGATTTTTTTTATAATGGAAAAATTAGAAATTCGTGGTGTGATTAAATATTTACATAAGAAAGGTTTATCGGGACAAGAAATACATAATGCTATGGTGAATGTGTTAGGTGAAAGTGCTCCTTCATATGCAACAGTAAAAAATTGGGTTTGCTGAATTTAAGCGTGGTCGTATAAGCATTGAAGATGAACAACGTAGTGGACGTCCAAAACTGCAACAACGCCAGAAATCATTGCTAAAGTCCATGATATGGTATTAGACGATCGACGAGTGAAAGTGCGTGAAATAGGGAATGCCATAGGCATCCCAAATGATCTAGTACGTTTTATTTTGCATCAAGAATTACAGATGAAAAAGCTTTCTGCAAGATGGGTGCCGCATTTGTTAATAGTTGACCAAAAACGCATTCGAATGAAAATTTCTCATTTCTCTGATTTAGCTCCCTCCCGATTATTTTGAGGAGCTTCAGGAAAATTATTTTAATCAAGGAATAGAATAGCTAACAAAACGTTGGACTAAGTGTACTGAAGTTTAAGGAGATTATATTGAAAAATAAAATAGTTTTAAAAATCTAGCTCTTGTTTTTCATTGTTAGGCTAAGAACATTTCGAACTGCCCTCGTAGCTCAAATAATAAAATACTTATACATAATGATTTGAAAACATTATAACATGTTTATATAATGAATTTTGTATGAAAATTTTGTTTTTTAAGTCAATTAGAAATTCTAAAATTGATTAAGTATACGGCCCCTGATATGTAAATAAAAATAAAATAATTATCTTCAATAGGTATTTCTAGTTGAAACTCTCAACGTAAACTATAGATGAGAATTTTTGAAAGGAATATTTCTTAGAATCTGAAGCAGTAACACTGTCCAACAAATTTTCGGTCACTGTCATCAGCCTGAATGACTTCAAAGCCAAATGAGATTACACTATTGCTAAAAAAAACCCAGAGTGTTTTCAAAATTGACTCGGATTTTCATTTTATGTCTCGATATACAAATAATGTCGATCACGACACGAAGACGGTTTGGGGAAACGTTTTATGTTTTTTCGAGCAATTTAGTGTTAAAAGTGATCGAAATGGATACAGATCATAATTTTTCATTCAAATTGGTATATTTTGGTGCTTTGCTAAAATGTATGGAGATTTTGCAGGTGCTCTCACATTTTTACTAACAATTTTAGAACCGATTAATTGACTTTGATAAACTGCCCAGCAAAATCTTTCATTACCAAATAAGTGGTTATATAATAGAAATTCATAGCTCCGCACAACTTATTTTTTGGCGTCTAAACTCATTATTTTAGTTTGGCGTGGTCTTTTTTATAAGTAGTCACGCTTACTCGCTCGCTTACGAAAAAATGAGAAGTAAGTAGTTATGAGATTCTGAATAATAAGTGGTTACAAACATGCTTACAAAAAGTTGAATTATAAGTGGTTATCCGACTGCTTACTTGATTCTTAAAAATAAAGAATTACACAAATACTATTAGCTTCAGGAAATACATTCAGAGAAATTAAAGTTTTTGCTAGAGTGTAATTTTAGAACTAGTCAGAAAAATTTTAACACAAAACATATTTACATGTAATAAATATAAATGTATAAAATTCAACTTTGTAAAAAGTACTTATTTAAACTATTACGAGTAAGTCATTATTTTGTATTTAAAAGCAATGACTACAATAGGCCGTTATTAGGAAGTCATTATTTTATATTACAAAATAATGCAAAAGGTAATGATATATCATTATTGGTAATGCAGACAGCAATGAGGTGTCTTTACCAATATTTTGCTGGGTGTTGTAATCTGTGCAAAAGAAAAACAAACAACTTGAGTAGAAATTAGTAGCATTTTTTAAGTCTACATTAAAACAGACAGACATTTTAGGAGACCAAAAATAATATCCGAGCAAACTTTGCAAAACCCCTTTGGGAGTTTCTTCTGATGGTGTACTTCAGTTCGTCTGAGAACCATTAATAATGAAATTTCTTGTTTCAATGTGTAATTTACTCAGCTTAATTTTATTCTTTTCCCATTCTAACGTTGGATTTAACACCGACGTTGGTGTAGTAACAAAAAATATTGGACCTAAACCCACCTTATAGTTGACCGATCGTCTCAGAATCACTTTTTGAGTCGATATAGCGATGTCTTTTGTCCGTCCGTCTTGTTGGCCATGTATTATTGTCCGTACCTTACAGGCCGCAAATATTAGGATATTTTAATGAAATTTGGTACACCCACTTATATTGGCCTAAGGACGAAGTGTATTGCTTTTAGTTAAAATTGGTCCATCTTTGAACGTAGCGCCCATATAAAGGTATTTTAATGAAATTTGACACTGGCTCGTATGTGCCCAATGACAAAGCCTATTAGTTTTGGCGGTGCGCCCCTCTCCAGAGAAAAGGTTGTCATGTCTGTCTACATTCCTTAATTTGTACAGCCCAAAAAAAAAAATGCGAAAAAATCGGTGTTTATCCATGTTTAAACCTAGTGCCCTTATAAAGGTCCTCCAAAAATTGGCTAATACCCTAGTAGCAAATGGTCGAACTAGTTATAACACGTTCTAGTTTTTTGACTAGTAATTACATAACTAGTTCTCAAAATAATCATTTTGAACCAGATGTGCACTAGTTAAATCTCTATATATAAAAGAATAACGTGACTGACTGACTGATTGATTGACTGACTGACTGATTCACTGACTCAACATCGCCCAGCCCAAACCGCTCAAGCTTGGAAGTTGAAATTTGGTATATAGGTTCCTCCTTCGGTATAGACGTTCGCTAAGGCAGGATTTTTGGAAATTCCTACCGGAACGGGCAAAAAGGGGAAAAGTCTCCCCCTTGGCGGCCTGCCAAAACCCCTTTGGCTAGAAAGCTGAAATTTAAGATATGTGTTTCTTGGAGTATGGGCTAACTTGTCTGTAAAATATTTTCTGGAATTTTGGACAGGGACGTTGTAAAAATGGGGGCTAAAAAGGGGAAAAAGGCCCCCCTTGACGGCCTGCCCAAACCGCTGGAGGTAGGAAGTTGAAATTTGGTATAAAGGTTCCTCCACTATCGTAGACATCCACCAAGACGGGATTTTTGTAAATTTTTATAGGGAGGGGCAAAAAGGGGAAAAAGTCTCCCCCTTGACGGCTTGCTCAAACCGCTGGAGCTATGAAGTTGAAATTTGATATGTAGGTTCCTCGACCGGTGTAGACCTCCGTTGAGACAGCATTTTTGGAAATTCTTATCGGGAGGGACCTTTTTCCAAAAAGTACCTTTTTCCAAAAAAAGTACCTTTTTCCAAAAAAAAGTATTTTTTTCCAAAAAAAAAGTACTGTTTTCAAAAAAAAGTACCGTTTTCCAAAAAAGGTACAGTTTTCCAAAAAAAATACCTTTTTCAAAAAAGTACTTTTTTCCAAAAAAAGTACTTTTTTCCAAAAAAAAGTACCTTTTTCCCAAAAAAGTACCTTTTTCCAAAAAGAGTACCGTTTTCCAAATAAAGTACCTTTTTCAAAAATAGTACCTTTTTCCAAAAAAAGTAACTTTTTCTAAAAAAAATTTACCTTTTCCAAAAAAAAGTACCTTTTCCAAAAAAAGTACCTTTTTTCAAAAAAAATACATTTTTCCAAAAAAATACATTTTTCCAAAAAAATACCTTTTTCAAAAAAAAGTACAAATAAAGTACTTTGTAAAAACAAAGCATCTTTTTCCAAAAAATTTCGCTTTTTCCAAAAAGTACCATTTAAAAAAATATATTTAAAAAAAAATTACTTTTTTTCCTCCCCCCACGGATATCTCCACTAAAACAAGGTTTCTTGATATTCGGCATAGACGTGCGCTAGACGGGATTTTTGGAAATTCCTACCGGAACGGGCAAAAAGGGGAAAAGTCTACACATAAACAGTCTCACAAAATGGAAAAGTGCCTGCCCAAACCACTGGAGGTAAGAAGTTGAAATTTGGTATAAAGGTTCCTCCACTGTGGTAGACATCGACTAAGTTTGTATTTTTGGAATTCCCTACAGGATATCCCAAAAGGAAATTCGGTATGTGAGTTCCTCCTTCTGTGTAGGCGTCCGCTTAGACGGAATTTTTGAAATTCCTATCGGGAGGGGTAAAAACGGAATAATTCTCCCTATTGATGGCCTAACCGAACTCTTCGGCTAGAAACGGCCTGCCCAAACCGCTGAGGCAATGAAGTTGAAATTTGGTATGAATGTTCCTCATCCATCGCAGATAGTCGCGAAGACGGAATTTTTGTAAATTCCTAAAGGGAGAGGCAAAAAGAAGAAAAGCCTCCCCTTGGTGGCCTGTAAAAACCCCCTTTGGCTAGAAACCTGAAATTTAAAATGTGGGTCCCTGGAGTAAGGGCTAACTTATTAGGAAGATACTTTTTTGAATTTTGGACAGCGTCGTTATAAAATGGGGGCTCAAAAAGGGAAAGTGGCCCCTTAACGACCTGTCCAAACTGCTGGAACTAGGAAGCTAAAATTCGGTACTTAGGTTCCTCTTCTAGCCTAATTTCAACCGGAAGGGACAAAAAAAGAAAAAGTCTCCCCCTTGGCAGCCTGCTCAAACTTCTGGAACTAGGAAGCTGAAATTCCCTGTCGATGGATTTTCTGAAATTCCTACCGAGAGGGGCACAATAGTAAGTTGGCTAGAAACCTGAAATAAAAAACATATGTTCCATGGAGTATGGGCTCACTTATCGGGAAGGGGCTTTTCGGAATTTTAGACCGGGACATTGCAAAAATGGGGATTAATGAAGCGAAAAGTGCCGCTTAAAGGCCTGCCCAAACCGCTGGAGGTAGGAGGTTGAAATTTGGTATTAAAGTTCCTCCTCTATTATAGACATCCGCTAAGATGAGATTTTTGTAAATTTCCACAGGTAGGGTCAAAAACAGGAAAAGTCTCCCCCTTAACGGCCTGGCCAAACTGCTGGAACTAGGGAGCTTAAATTCGGTATTTGGGTTCCTTCTCCACCGTTGACGTCCCCTAAGATGGTATTTTTGGAAATTCATAACGGGAGGGGTAAAAAGGGAAAAACTTCCCCCTTGACGGCCTGGCCAAACTGCTGGATATAGAGACCTAAAATTATGTATGTAGTAGGTTCCTCCTCCAACGCAGGCGTCCTCTAAGACGGAATTTTTGGAAATTCCTACCGGGAGGGGTAAAAACGGAATAATTCTCCCTATTGGCCTAAACGAACCCTTCGGCTAGAAACCTGTAATCTATAATATGTTTTCCTTGGAGTATGGGCTAACTTATCGACAAGGCATTTTTAGGACTTTGGGAAAATTGCCGCCCCCCCCCCCTTATTGTCTGCGTCTTTAGCTAGAAACTTAAAACTTAAAGAGCAAGTGTATATGGAACACTAAAATTAAGAAACTAAATAGGAAACGAGTGGAATTGGAATACTACATAAGTGGAACGAAATGGATATAAACGTTGAACGAGTGGAATTGAAATTATAGACAATGGAAATGGATTGGAAGAGGGAACGAAATGGAATGGACTATAGAACGAAATGGAATGAGGAGCGAGATGGCATATAATGGGGAACGAGTGGAATTGAAATATTGCAGTTAAAAAAGGAATGGAACGGAGCAAGTGCAAAGAAATGGAAATAGAAGCGACTGATATCAATATCGATACACAAGACAGTAGGAACGAAATGGAATGAAACGGCGAACGAGTGGCATTGGAATAACAGATAATGGGAACGAAATGCAATGGAATGGTGAACGAAATGGAATCTTGGAAGGAGTTGCATTGGAACACTAAAATTGTTAAACAAAATGGAATGGAATTTGAATGACACAAACTGCCGGAGTTTGGTACTTGAAATTTCACATGCGATTGAGGCAAGATTATATATATTTGGGATTTTTACTGGGAGGAACAAAAAGGGGTGAAGAAACCCTTTTAATTACCTGTTCAAACACTATCCACGGAATATGAAACTTATGTAGCATTGAAAGATACTCTCCAAAAAGTTAAACAAATTTTCTAAAAGAGAAAAAACCTTAGAAAAGGAATGGAACTTATATATTCTGATATTTAAATTATCTTGACATACACACGTATATTGCAATTTATAATGGATTCATTACCAACAATCCACTTTCATGAGAAAAAGTGATTAAATATTTATTTATTTTAAACCCATTGTTGTGCATTTAATTGAGGTGGCTGGGTGAAGGCTTTTATTATAAAAACTGTACTTTAAATAAAAAAGCGAATTTAAAACCACGAATACGACCTATCTACGCCGATGGTTGAACAACAGACAATTAGTTGTTACATGCTCACGTGTTGGTATACTAAATGATTTATTTATATAAAAATGAAGAGACAAAAAATAGTGTTTGTACTTAAACATTACAATAAATTTACCTTAACAATTATTTTACCTTAACAACAAATATTGTGTTTTATTTTAAATAAAATAAATTTAATTCTAAACTTTAAGGCACGCTAACAACGTAGCGGGCTTCGCCCCCTAGTACGATATATGTAGAGTAGAGTTGTCCAAAAAAACATGAAAGTTAGAATTCGCGATCTCCACAATGTTGCCCCTATTCCTTAATATCTCAAAACTATCTGTGCCAAGTTTCAACTAAATCCGCTTTTAGTTAGAGGTAGCAGAAAAAGTTATCTTTTAAGAGTAATTAATACAAAAAGTAAGGTTGACTTTAAATTGAATTATTTCTTAACCTGTACGCTATTGTTTAACAATTTTTTTTAAATCTAGTCTTAATTAATATGAAGAAAAGGAATTTGAAATTAAAACTTTAAAAAATTTTTAAGGTTTTGATTTCAAATTTACCGAAAAGATGTAATTAAAAACTCAACTTTTTTTTGCCTTGCATGCGCAAAGTTCTCAAATCTGATCTTTATTTTAACGAAGATTATGAATCAGCAATCAAAATTTAAAAAAATTTGTGGTTTATGAATTATTCGCGATTTTTGAAAATTCAAAAAAACTCAAGTTTTTTGAGTTATTTTCCTAATTACCTGTAAACAGTGTTATCGAAAAATTCAATTTGTTATACTTTTGCAATTTACTTACCAAGGGCCTTCATTATATATAACATTGATTTTAATATTAAAAAGGATAACAGAGATCCTTGGAAATTAACTTAATATTTTACTTTTTTTAATGTTTCGCTATTATTTAGCTTATTCCTACCAAAAATCCTATCTCACATAATCGAACCTTCCACAGATATATATTAATGTAAAAAAGAAATTTTCATAGTGGTAAATATAAGAAAACATCCTGATCAAAATTGAACATTTTTTTTAATTTTCAAATTTCGCGAAATGCGCGACTCCGATTTCAATTTTGATTTCATATTCGTAATGTACACCTAAAAATATATTAGATTTGATAGTCGCGATCATTGTAATTATATTTAATTTTTCTGTTTTTTTTTCCTTTTTTTTTTGAACAAGTCTAATGTAGAGCCTAGCCTGTTTAAAAAAATTACCTGAATTAAAATATGAGATTTGAAATTATTATTTTTTTTTTTTTCATTTATATTTAATAAAAAAAATCAGACTTTGTAAATAAACGCTTAAATTTTTGTTGTGAATTGAATTGAGGTGTAAATAGGGAATGCATCTCGGGATTTCCCGTCCCGGGATTCCCGGGAAATTAGGCATTTTTCAGGAACCGGGAATTCCGGGATTTCAAAAAATGCAGTTTAAAATAATAAAGTTAATTATTTGAAATTTTCTTATACAAAATATTCCAACCTTTTGAAAATAGTAAAAATAGCCTTGTTTGCTTACTTACTACAATTTGCTACTTTTACTTTACAACTGGAAAAATTGAAATTCACGATAATGAAAATTTGAGGTCTTTAAGACATTTTATTTTTAAAAATTTTTAAATTATTATAAAATATTTTCTAATTTATTTCCCTTGCGGGATCCCGGGAATTCAAGATAAATTTCCCGCTTTCCCGGGAAATCAAAAAGTGCGGGATTTTGCATTCCCTAGGTGTAAATCAACTGATACAGTACTGGTGCCGAAAAGTTAATCCAGAACTAGTTTCTTGTTCTTCTTCCTTCAACAATTTGTACACTCACAATATATTTTCCATAACCGATTGTGGTAATAGGTAAAGTTTGTTTTCAATTGACGAATCAATTAAAATACATTGAAACATATTGTTTAACTTTTTTATCAATCAATAAAAAACTAACTATAAAAAAATATGTATCGTCTGTAGGAGTTGTTATTTTCAGTCAAATATTCTATTTTTAGATTTCTATTTTTAGAAAAAATAATTTAAATAATTTCGTTGTTTTCTGTTTTAAAACAAAAAATTCAAATATTTTCTGTTTTCTTTTTTCTTTTTTGTTAAAATAGTTTGTTTATATACAAAATTATTTCAATTCAAATTACAAGAAAATCTTTACTCATCCACACAAACATAGCCAATTAAAATATGAACACGTGTGTTTGTGTATGGTGTAGTGTTTTGAAAACTCAAACAAAACTCAAATATGAAAAAGCAAACCACAAAATCGTTTTTTTTTACGTTTTGTCAGTTAAAAATTGATGATTGTTTTAATAGACTTTTCAATTATTTTTATTTCTTTTCTGGCTTGTTTAAACAATGTTTGAAAATAAATAGAAAAATGGTTTGAATATATGAAAAATCAGTAGTCCTTTTTTTAATTGTGTTTTAAATTAATTTCCCAGCTAAAAATCGACATATATGAATACATACAGGTTAAATCTATGTTCATGCATGCTCATAAATATGCATTTATGTGCATACATATACATAAATCTCCATACATGTATCATATATGTCTACATATGTTCATTAACGAAATTTGAGGTAATATCTACATGCATGATCATGCATGTTCATCCGTACTCATGCGTGTTCATGTGTGTTCATACATGTACACTAGGCTGGGTCGATTTGTGGGGAGGCAAAAAAATCGCCCATGGCTCAGGGAAAATCGTATTCTAGGGATCAAAATAAGAAACTTTGCCGAAGGAACCATACCTCTAAAACGAATTCTACTACCCCTAACTGTTGACTTTTGTCCCGTAGGGTCAAGTTTTGAAAAATCCCACTTTGACCCATTTAGAGTGCCCCAATCGAGTCCAAATGTATGACCGACCCCCACTAACTTTGGAGGGCCGATCCACCCATGCCAGTGGTACACCCCCTGGAACTCCCCTGGGGGGTTCCCCATACAAACATTTTAAAAAATCACCATTTTTGGCACTTTATTTTATTATTTTTTATTTATTTTATTTATTTTTATTATTTTATTTATTTTTTCTCCTTAGAAATTTATTTAGTCAGAACATATGTAAATGAAAAAATTAATTTAACTTAGTAATAGAAAAGAAAAAATGCCCAGACTTGAAAGCAAAAAAGACTTCAAACAGTAATTTTTTTTATTTTCTATTACTAAGTTAAATTAATTTTTTAATTTACATATGTTCTGACTAAATAAATTTCTAAAGAGAAAAAATAAATAAAATAATAAAAATAAATAAAATAAATAAAAAATAATAAAATAAAGTGCCAAAAATGGTGATTTTTTAAAATGTTTGTATGGGGAACCCCCCAGGGGAGTTCCAGGGGGTGTGCCACTGGCATGGGTGGATCGGCCCTCCAAAGTTAGTGGGGGTCGGTCATACATTTGGACTCGATTGGGGCACTCTAAATGGGTCAAAGTGGGATTTTTCAAAACTTGACTCTACGGGACAAAAGTCAACAGTTGGGGGTAGTAGAATTCGTTTTAGAGGTATAGTTCCTTCGGCAAAGTTTCTTATTTTGATCCCTAGAATACGATTTTCACTGAGCCATGGGCGATTATTAAATCGACCCGCCCTAATGTACACACATGTAGATATTACCTCAAATTTCGTTAATGCACATGTGTGGACATATATGATGCATGTATAGAGATTTATGTATCCATGTATGGATATGAATGCATGTTTATGAGCATGCATGAACATAAATTTAACCTGTATGTATTCATATATGTCGATTTTTAGCTGGGTTAATATGTATTTTAGGTTGTTTTTAAGGATAAAATACTGTGAGTACATACCTAATAGTTTCATTGAAACTGTGCAGAGACTGTTTCAAAAGATTGAATTTATATACGAGTTTTGAAATACTAGTTTTGGTTACCTTTGTTTGTAATATGTAATAGATTCTGAGTTTGCAAATAAACACTAAAATGTTTTATTGTCGTTAGAAATCATAAACACCAAAGAGGTTTTCATATAAACTCGTATTCTACTCGTAAACGGTGTAAATGTGTAATGTTCCATACATAAAAAATATGGTTTGTATTTATACAAGGTTTACAAGGCATTTGCGAGTTTATATGAAAACCCCTAAAATATTTTAAATTTCATATAGTAAATGGATATAATTATCTCAGTAAGAGGAAACTTTCAGTATAATCTGAGTTTTATCAAATGAAAAATCTTTGTTTTTTATCTATATAATTCAGATAGCAACCAACTGGTACAGTACTATTTCGGAACTGGTTCCGCGAGTGTCACATTAGTACAGTAAAAATAGTTTAGTACGAACTCGTATAAGACGAATTCTCGGTTAATATGAACTAATTTGAAATTTCCGACTTTTTCGCAACAATTTTAATATAAAAAACATCCGTTAATACGAACTCGCTTAATGCGAACCCTCGGTTACAACGAACTGTTTCTGATAGTCCCACAAACACATTTTCATAAAATTTTCCATTTTTAAAGCGAACTTTCCAAAATTTGGCAATTTGTTTATATATTTTTTTGCATTTTTACAAATTTTTAACCGAACACACAGACATTTTTTGTTAAATATTAAACATTTTAGTGTTTATTTGCAAATATTGCAAACAAGTTATTTCAGAAATCAAGTAAAAATATTTTACAATTTTTGAATTTCTTTTTAGTAATATTAAATATTTTGTGGATAATTAAAAAACTTTAAACAAATTTTGCCCCGGTTATTACGAACCTCGCTTATGAACTTATTTGTCTGGTCCCCCGGAGTTTGTCTTAAGCGAGTTTTATTGCAATAGTTTCGCTCCCTATTTTTCGTCCTTAAATTATAATTCCTAAACCAGTTATACAATGAGTACCAAAGTGGGAGTTTGGCGACTATTGCCCCCATCCCTATGACATCTCCATGTTAAATTCTACAGTTGTTTGTATGGAGAGGCGTTAGAACTCGTACTAGTTGCATGGTTTAAATAAATTAGTAACATACATAACTGGTTCTGAACCAGTATTTTTTGCTACAAGCCGCAGATATAGTGAAGATAGTGAAATTTGGTACCCTGTCTTATATGGGTCCAAAACAAATCCTATTGATTTTGAATAGAATCGGTCGATCTTTGGGTCTACCGCCCATATGGAAAATATTTTCTCATAATAGGCGTATTTAAGGTGTATTTGGCAAAATCAAATTTTTTTACCGATTTTCTAATGTTTACTAATTTAAAGACAAATTTTGGCACTTGTTTTTGCTTGAAATTGTTCCAAAATCAACCGGCTCTATTGATTTGAAGTAAAATAGCTACTCTGGAACCACTTATGAAACTAGTTATAGTTAACTATAACTTACATTTAAGTTCAGTTAAAACCAGAATTCTATATGTTTTAGTGGAACAGTTTGATGTGGTTTGAAACCGATTCTAAAAAAATTCTTGGGAGATGGAAGAAAAGATAGAATTCCTACAAATTTAACATGTCGATTGAGAGTAGTTTAAAATCGATTTAAAACAAAAGCAGGGAAACATAAATTATTAAAATAACTTTTTGAACGAATATGATGATACCTTTCTTATTTCTTGGTGTTTGAAGCTTTTTTTGTCAATTTTTAGTCGAAATCAAGAAGTTTAAGGGAAAAGATAAAGGGAAAACGTCATATTAAAAACCGGTTAACGATCTATTTTAACCCATTACTCGGTTAAAATAATTATTTGACTTTTAAATTATTTGTTTCGACATTAACCGAAATAGAGACGATTAATCGAGGAATCGGTTAATCGATTAATCGAATTGGAAACTGTAGTAAATACTAGTGTTTCCAATTATTCGACATAGGCGGTTAACCGGTTAATGCATTATTCGAAAAATCACTAAAATTAATTAAGAGGTTATTCGGGTCGGTTAATCGAGAAAATTGGCGATTAATCGTTTAATGCAAAATTAATATATTTTCTTAACTTTTTATAAATTATACCACAAAGAGCTGACTTTTTTAACATTAAAAACTAGAAGAGCTTTTTACATTGAGTCATCAATATAAAAAAGTTAAGCTCTATTTGAAAATACCAATTTACTCTTCAAAAATCAGGAAAAAATTTTGATGAACATTAGTAGTCTGAGAATATCATAAATAATTGTTAAATTCTCAGTCTTTTCGGTTTTTAAGGGCCATTAACAATAAACAAATTTTAAGCTAATTTACGCAGAGAGAATTTAATTGGACGAGTTTTAATGAAAGTTTTCACTAAGCTAATGAAGTTTTCTTCACAAAGTTAATGCAAAACAAATTTTACGAAAAAGCTTTTTAATTGGGTGTATGTAATTTTCAACAAATAATACGAAATTTTTCATAAAACTGCATCAATTCAATGAAAAGTTTAGTACAGTGTTATTTTAACGTCCTATAGACAGCTGCAATTAATATTGTAATTAATATGCAATTTTAGCAATTTTAATTAATAGATTAAGATTTTTCTCTAAAAATTATAAACACATTATAATTTTCACATCAGACTAGGTCAAGTTTCTGCATTTTTTTTTTGTATGGACAGGTGCGCAGTGCTTTGATCCCATATAACGATTGGACAAAAATAGAAGGAGTGGAGACAGAGTTTTGAAATTTGGTACACTCACAGAGACCCCTTAGTTAAGAAAAATTTAAATTTTTTGAAATATCGGGCCAAGGACACGCCCACCTCCCATAGGTCCTGAAATTTAAAAATATTGTATCAGCTACAAAAATGGACGTAAAATTACAAAAAGTATCCATTGTGGTACACATAAAACTGGAAACGTTTGTGTCAATTTTTATCAAAATCGTCCTGCCATATATCCTTTATCTTAAACTCTTTATAAAACCTGCAAAAAGTATCTGCCATGAAATCGAGCATGTGAATTGATATAAGGTCAAGCCATATTTGTGCCAAATTTAGGTAAAACCGATTCATTAATAAAAAAAAATGCCTCTCTTAAAAAAATGCGTTTTAAACGCTTAAAATGATTTTTATAAAAGAAAAAAAATTAAATAGGATTAAAATAGGAATCCATGTGAATCCTCCATTTTAGGTATAGGGTATGTTCCCTTATGTAACACACTACGAGGAATATTTTTGTGGAACCTTCTAACTCTTCAATTAAAGGGACTTTTTTGGCCCCTTTTTAAAATGGAAAAAACGACCCGTAAGTTGAAGAGTTACAGACCCGAGTAAAAAAGTTTTGATATAATCATATATTATTTTATGTAATTGCATATAGTAACTTATAGTTACATATGGCCACATATGCTTTTAAATTCAAGCATATATACTTTAATATAGTCATATATTAGATATTTTTTCCTCAAAGGTTTTAATATGGAGACATATGTGATTTTATATTATTACATACTGGCCTACATATATATGTATGTGCTATATATAAGTACATAAAGTAACATATAAAAGATACAATTACATATACGTTTATATATAATTTAGTATGACACTATACATAATAATATACAACTATGTGGATCCATATAAGAAATATTTTATAATTTGTGGTAGTTATGATTATATATATTTATATATTGACGAATATGAACCCATATATAACTTATAACATTCTTTATAAAATCATCTATAATTACTATATATCATCCCACCTAGGCAATTTTTTCAAAGTGATTTTATATAAAAATATATAAGGTCCATATAAAACCGTATTATATTATATTTGGTTCCATGTTATCAATGATTTTGAAATAGTTTTAGATTTAGTAATTACTAGGGATTGGCGCATGACGCGAAATGTTCGTGAGTCACGTTATTCACACGTGATCGTGAGTAATAATTACTACACTTAAGTGATTCGTGCGTGAGCGTGAGTAAGAATAACCCGTGCATGATTCATGTGTGAGTTTATTTTTTGCATGTTTTTAGTAAATTTTACTGTTTTGCGTGAGAATTTTCTGATTGTAAGTTTTTAATATACTCACGTGTGCTGAGTAAGAAACGAAATGCTCGTGCGTGAGTAATTTGTTTTTGTTTAGGAGCATGAGTCAAAAATGCCTTACGCACCCATAACATTAACAACACTGAAGCTTTAATACGAAATTCTCTATACTATAACGTACACTTGACTGATTTCTTATATCTTGGTTGTATATCATAATCCCATTAACTTTAAAATTTCAGTGTTAACTTTATTTTAAAATTACTAAATTAAAAGAAAATTTTTTTTCATGTTTAATGCAATGTCATGATAAATCTGGATGAAAGTAATGGAAGATTTATCGAAATTATAAGATTTCCAGGAGACCTGGGGTTAATCATTACATTTTGTAATTAATTACATATGCAATTACACAATTACATGTAATTGTAATTGAAAAAAAATATATTTCTCTTAACATAGTATTTGTAATTGCAATTCAAAAAAGAACAATTACAATTACAAGTAATTGATAGATATGGTCCTATATAATATGATAAAAATTATAAGGTTAATATTTAGATATAATTGTATCAAACTATGTCCACTTTTATAACAATTTATATAATTTTATATAAAAAGATATAATTTGATGTAATTGGATGAGGACAAAATTCGGATACAATTGTATCGAATTGCATAAAATTGTATCAAATTGTACCAAATTGTATACAATTGTATACAATTCGATACAATATGATACAATAAGACGTTCTCATTTTTCGGATATAATTATATCTAATTACATAAAAGATTATATATAATTAAATATAACTTCATATGGCTCCATATCATTTTTTTTTACTTGGGGATTTAAAAAGTTACGGAAAAATATTTGTCATAAAATTCTACTATAAGTCTTTTAAGACATCGGCATTAAAAATTTAATTTCAGTGCCAGTAATAAGTAAAAACTTAAAATGTGTTTAATGGTTAATTTCGTATTTATTCAGAATTGGCGTTCAAATGTCCCACAAACCTGGATTTTAGGGAGAAACCATGGGAATCTTCTATTTTAGGTATAGGATGTGTTCAACAAACTTATGTAAAACACTACGAGGAACATTTTTGTTGAACATTTTAACTCTCTAACTCTTCATCTTACGGGTCTTTTTTGTCCCTTTTTAAAAAGGGGCCAAAAAATTCCCTTTGATTGAAGAGTTAGAATGTTCCACAAAAATGTTCCTCGTAGTGTTTTTAGCGTTGATACTTTAGTGAATTTACCAAGGTTGGTTACCGTTACCGTTATAATACCGTTATCGCTAAAATACCGTTTCAAATTGATTACCGTTACCAATACCTCTAACGGTGGGTCTCATACTGTAGGTTTAACTTTAACTTAACTATAAACAAAAGAAAATCTCGAAAAAATGTACACAAAACAACAACAAATTTTTGGGTTAACTATTAACTAAAGTTTAAACCTGCAGTATGAGACCGACCTTAAAAATGTTTCCAAATACCGTCATCGTTACCGATACCGTTATTTTTATAGATATTTACCGGTATTTTACCGGTAGTTATTAATTTACATAAACATGCAAATTTTTTAACTTTTTTGTAATAATCTTAAGTTTTTTTGTCTAAAAAAAATGATGGAGAATAATAATTTAGTTACTAAAACTACCAGCATTGAAATTAAAGCTTATAATCTATATTTTTAACACGTAAAATGATATACATGTGACCTTCTCCCAGAAAAGGGACCTAGTGTGTCAAAAAACGGGTTTCGATAAAAATGAGAAAAACATTAAAATTTTATTTTTAATTTTACTTTAAATGCGTTCTTCTCAAAACTTCATTTTCACACACTAGGTTCCTTTTCTCGGAGAAGGTCACATATGTTAAGTTTGTACTTGTTTTTAACATAATTTATAATACCGGTACGTACCGGTATTGCTGTTTCGATAACGGTATACCGTTACTGAAACAAACGAAATTCCATACCGTTACCCTTACCAAGTATCAATTTACAATAGCGGCCGACAATGAAATTCAATATCTACAAGAAAAAGAACAATAAATTAGTTAAGGTTTAACTGATTGTAATCGCGATGGTGTTTTGCATACGGTACAAGTTCGCACACTTTGCTACCAAAACAACTAAATGTGTCAGTAAATATTTTTCAATTGCATTCGGTTGCAAGAAAACCATCTTTAAAACACATCATAATTTAATATATCTTACCATCCATCTGATTTATGAATATGGCTTGAAGTTGTTTAGTTGGTGGGGTGTTAGGACAGATTCACGCTTTTGCGAATCATTTTTCGTACCAGTATTATTTTCTAGCAACTGAAGGGCTAAGCTGCATTTTTTTAAAATAATTTGAGAACTTTTTTCGAAAAACAAACTAACACCGATGAAGTCCGTATTTAACGTTAAGGAAACGGATACGCCAAAACGGAGTTAAAACGTATTGTGTTCGAAATCCGAATATACGGTCCGTTAGTGTTCCGTACATGCAAAAGTGTTGACGGATACGTGCATTCGGACCGTTAATGTACCGTAAAAGCCGGATCCGTACGTACCGGACAGTCCGGAAAAATGTTACTTGGGTATTACCTTAATTTTTGGAAAAAAAAATTATACCATTTAATTAAAATCTAATACTACGTTCACAGTATGATTGTTAAACACGTTTATGTAAAAGTTAAACATATCAGTTCACACTTAAAAATGAAGTGTTTAAATTAAACATTCGAACAGCTGTTTCTTAACAATTGTAATAAAATTTTCCAAAAAGTTATTTTTTCTTCGGTCGGAGGCAATAATTAATAATTTTTCGCATTATCGAACGTTATAATTGCTATAAAAAGTGAAATAACATTATTCGCCCCAGTCGGAAACAAGATTTTTCAATTTTTAGTTAAAGGACAACTTCATGGCTGTTTTTAGATTTTTCGTTCACCGGAAGCAAAGTTTAATTAATTGTTTTGTTCATCTATCACTTTAATAAGAAAAAAAAACACATTTTAACTGGTTTTTATTTAAATTTAGTTTATTTTATTCAATTTTAATTCTTTATTTTTCTTGTTGTGTCTTTTTAAGTTGTCATTCCACACCAATTGATATCAAACTTATCCTGTTTAACAACGTGTTTAAAAATTAAACACGATAATTTAGCGTGTTTAAGGGTAGAAAAAATGTACTGTAGACCATCGCTTAAACACGTCAAATCGAGTTAAACACGTATATGTGAACGCCGCCTAAGAAAGTTGACAACAAATTTTTAAATTTTAAAATCAATTAACATAATTTTTTTAAAGTTCCATTTAACTTTTCATATTTTTAGGATCCCAGCAAAAATATTGTAAAAATTCAAAGATTAATTTGATATGTTAATTGCAGATGTTTTTACAATTTTATTATCTTTTATTGATTTGAATATATTCAAATATTTAAAAAAAGAAACATTTTAAAGTTACCTCTAAAAATTGTACTTTTCCAGCCCTCACCAAGTTTTTTTTAAATAAAAAGTACGTGCGATCGAGGCCAACCATGCAGGAAATACTATTCTGTACGACACAAAGACATGCTAACTTATATTAAAATAACCAATAGTTGTGAATATCAAATTTATATGAAAATATAAGTAAATCAATACCTAAGATTATAAAATTTTATGTTAGTATAATTCAATCAAATAAGTTATAGTCAGGCACCCGAAAACGTTTTATTTTTTTGTTTTTATCAAAAATAAATATCACTAAAGTTCAAAGTGTTTTTATTTCTCAATCGAAAACAAAAAAATTTCAAATGTACTTTAAAATAAAAATATCCCTCAAGTTGAAATTCCAAAAATATCTTTAGGTATAGATATCAAAAATAAAAAAATTTATTAAAAAAATAAAATGTTTTAAAACGATTTTTTTTTCATCGTTTGTTATAAGTACAAAAATATTTATAGAATTTTAAGATTTTTGTTCTATTCTAGTTTTTGGTTTCAAATCTGTTTTTTCTTTCTCTTTTTTATTTGAACAGAAACGAAAAACATAGAACGTAACCATCAGCCAGCCATCACGCATAAGCAACATTAGCTCAGACGGTAGAGCGTTTGCCTTACAAGCAGAAGGTTGTGTTATCGAGCCCTACTTCCACGCCAAGTAGATTATTTTTAATTCTTAATTTTTTATTAGTTTATTTGAAAAGCTATTTTTAGACACACCACCTTACTGCCACAATGTGTCTAAACTGTGGCAATTGGTCATTTCCAATGACAACGCCATGTTAAAGTGATATGTCTCTTTCAAACAAAAAGACCGATCAACGACCGGTCTGCGCCCCCTTGGGACCTATCCTGCGTGTCATCTGGGACCGGTCCCTTTCCCCGTAGGGACACACACACATCAAATAAAAAAACATGGAAAATAAAAAAACAGAAATAAAACAACATTAACATACACACAAATATGGTGGAAGTGCCTTGAATATGCCCCCGATTGACCGGTCATGGGATAGGTCCGTTAATGGCAGTTGACTTGTTTTTTGCGTTGACCATAATTAAATTAAAAAATCAATTAGAAATTTACCTCAAAACCTCTGATAATATAAATAAAAATTTTAAAAATTCCCCTTAAGTTAAAAAGAAAAGTTAAATGAAATACTACTTAATAATTGTTAAAACTAAAACAGCTTTAACATTAAAAAAACGTTGAAAATACAAAACTTAAAATTTCTTAGCAAAACATTATAGAAATTTAAAATAAGAGCTAAAATAAGCAAAGCGTGAAAAAATAAAGTTAATAATAAATAAAAGAGTAAAATAAATAAAAAATATTTTTAAAAATATGCCGAGAATTTTGTTTTTTATTTCGGTATCGGTCAAGCTTTTTTAAAAGCAACGGATCAGAAAATACATAGAAAATTAATTCATTTTCTTTTCTTCATATTTGTACTAATTTAATAATATGCCTTTGGTTAACCGGTCACGGGATAGGTCCTAGGAGGGCAATTGACTCCTCATTCCCCGTAGGGAAATCATATAATACCATGGAGTGCACTATTGGGCGGTATATACATATATTCCAAATATATATATTTTATTTTGCTAAAATTTTTGCCAATAGACTGGTATTTTTTTTTTCTTTGATGGACCAACACTCAAGGGATGCCCCCCTATTAACGCAGTGCATTGTGTTGGTATTAGGAAAATAGGTTATGAGGAGGAGGAAAGAGGGAGTAGTGTTTGTGAATATTTGATTTCAATTTCTCAACATTTTAAGTAACAGGGAAGACTTCTGCGGGGAATTTATTCCACATACGGCTAGTGCGACTGATAAACGAATTCTCTCTATAATGCGTCGTGCGATCCACTGGACAATCGACTACAAACGTATGCGCTCTACTTGATAAGCGAGTATTAGGAATAAAAACTTGGGCTTTGGGGACAAGTTCACTTATCTCAGCTGAGCACTTCCCATGGTAATATCGATAGAACAGGGCCACACAACCCACATTCCGACGATGTTCCAATGAGTCAATAGAGCTGGATACCCTATTGTCATTGATAAGCGCCGACGCCCTCCTTTGCACACGGTCCAGAAGATCCAAAATAGACTTCGAAGCTCCTGCCCATATATGGGAGTTGTATTCCATCTTCGGTCGGATATAGGTGGTATAAATAGTGAATAAATCGGATGGAGTGAAGTACTTCTTGCACCGACGTAAAAAACCTAGACACTTGAATGCTTCTTTCGACACCTGAAAAACATGTTTATTCCAACGGACATCACACTGAATTTTCATGCCCAGAACATCAAGAGTATCCGATTCCTCAATATCAAGATCACCCATATGTACAGATGACAGTGTTGACCACACAGTATGGGTCAACATACAACATTGGGTCTTGCATGCATTAAAGTCGACCTTATTCGCACGACCCCACTCAGAGATTGTAGAAAGGTCACGATTCAGTGTGTCATTCATAATCTGCCTTTTGCCCCCAATCTCCTCGGGGCTTGGCCTACGATCGAAGGAAAATGAATGACAAATGTTGCTGTCATCTGCGAAACAGTAGATAGGGTTGAAAGTTTGACCAAGAAAATCATTAAGAAAGATAAGAAATAGGGAAGGAGAAAGAACAGAACCCTGCGGTACGCCTGAATTCAGCTGAAACTCGTCGGATGAGACCCCATCTATAACAACACGAATAGTGCGATCTCTCAGAAAGCTCGAAATAAAACGAGCGAAGTCATTACCCACACCAAAAGCAATAAGCTTTGAAATAAGCGCCACGTGCCATACACGATCAAAGGCCTTTGAAATATCCAGAGCAACCACTTTGCTCTCACCAAAACGGTGGATGGACCGACTCCAACGCTCCGAGAGGAACGTTAACAGGTCTCCCGTAGAACGACGTCTGCGGAAGCCATACTGTCGGTCATTAAGAAGTGAGTTGGACTCTAAATAATTCACAAGATGGTAATTAACCAAACTCTCCATCGCCATTGAGAGCGCAGAGCATATTGCGATCGGGCGGTAATTTTCAGGGTTGTTAGCCGCAACCTTTTTAGGGTTTCGCTGGACATTGGCAACCTTCCAGCACGAGGGGAAAACTCCCGCATAATACGAAGCACTAAAAAGGCTTGCCAATGGACGAGCTAGCGTCGAAGAACACTGTTTCAGCACCAGTGCTGGTATACCATCTGGCCCCGATGACTTATTTACGTTGCGGTCAGCAAGAACCCTTTTAACTGCTCGAGCTCGAAAGAATATCTTAGGCATAGTACTCGACACTCTTTCAAGCTCGGGCAGTGGTTGATCGCTTTCCGGCAGGAATGAATTACCTGCAAACATCTCAGCTAAAAGGGTAGCTTTATTCAGTGTATCAATATTATTCATTTTCGGAATGAAATCGCTGTATAAGTTTTCTAATTAAATTTTTCCACCATAAAACCTTTTTCGCATTCCGCCATTAATTTGCAATTTTTTAAGTGCGGATTTTAAAAATTCATAATCTAGGGACCATAATACCCATATCTTATACCAAAGTTTGGTAATTAGTTTGGAAGAAAAAAATCCAAAAAGAAAAATTTTTGCATCAATGTATTCTTTTGCAGAATGTAAGCTATATAATGTAAATTTAATTTTCCCTATGGAAATCTTTCTTTAATCATGCCTATATTTTTATACGGCATTGAAGTACAGTAGCCGCTCGGTTATATGAATAGCCAGTTATGTAAACTTCCAGAATAGTGAACAACAAAATTTAAACACAGGAGGTTCTAAAGAGTGAACACAGCCTATCTCTATTATGTGAACAGCTTTCACGGGAAGACGTGGAATCAAGACATTGGTAGCGAAGATATAGATAGCGAAGTTGAAGATGATGATCAAGAGCAGTGCATCGTAACAACAGCCGAAATTAGCACAACGGAGGCAATCGAAGCATTCAATAAAGTTATTGCTTGGAGTGAAAATAATATATAATAATATATCTGATATTAATGATATTTTGGCATTGCGAAAATGCAGGGACAAGGCACTACAGAAATCCCTTGAAGCAAAAACAGTACAAAAAAATATAACCGACTACTTTCATGTACATTAATTATTTAAAAACTTATTAAAAATAAAAACTTAATGTAATAAAAATCATTTGAATTACTTATTTTATATTCTCTCGATTATGTGAACTTCTCCATTTAGTGAACAGGCTCTGTTTGAATTAGTTCATATAACCGAGCGGCTACTGTATATAGTGGCACTTTTGGTAGTACTATGAAAATACTTTCATTATTGTTTAATAGGGTAATCCGTTATCTCTTTTGTTTAAGGAGGCTTTATCGTACTCATATGACGCCATATGTTTCTAAATTTTTGGGTTGTTCGTTTTGGAACTATGTTAAAGCTAGAACTTTACTTTATTTCTTCAAGATTTACAATAGTAAATATATACTTGAATTCGTTTTTTACTTTTGGTCATTCTAGACGAAATCACCAAATTCAGACTAACATCACTTTTAGAGCATTCATTTCATGTAAGGGTGGCACATATTTTTAATTATTTGCCTACAGAGCTCAAGTGCTTAGAATTATCATATCACACCTTAAAACGCAAAATTTTGATCTATATTAAAAACAACGTGTTGTAATATGTTTAACTTTTTAACACAAATATGATTGCTTGCAATCTATATGCTTCACAGTGCCTTCATTCATCACTATAATTTTTTTTCTTCTTTTTTCTATTACTTCTAGTTATTACAGTATAATTATCTTTTTATATTACTATATTGTTACCTATGTTTTTTATTTATTTTAGTAGTTTTGTGTAGTAGTTATTTCTTAACCATATATGGCCCTTTGGGCACGGTTATGTAATTGAAGAATAAATAATAAAAAAGATTCTGATTAAGTTTCTTAATTAATTTTTTGTATCATAAGGGCTTTTTTCGCATTCCGCCATTATTTTGCAATTTTTTTAGTGCGGTTTTTTAAAATTTGTAACCTTCGGACTATAATTCCCATACCTTATGCCGAAGTTTGGTGGGTATGCAAAAATTTTCGAGAAAAAAAAATGTCCAAAAAGGAAAATTTTTCCATCAACATATTTGTTTGCAGAATGTAAATTGCAAAGTTAGTTTTTTAATTTATTTTTTGTACCTTAAAGCTTTTTTCGCGTTCCGCCATTATTTTGCAATTTTTTTAGAGCGGTTTTTAAAATTCATGATCTAGGGACTATAATACCGAATTTCTCATATTAAAATTGAATGGTTAGAGTGCAAAAAAATCGCCAAAAAGAGTTTCCGAAAAGAATAATTTTTGCATCAATGTACTAGTTTGCAGAATGTAAATTTCAGATTAGGTTGTTTTAATTTATTTTTTGTACCATAAAGATTTTTTTCGCGTTCCGCCATTATTTTGCAATTTTTTTAGAGCGGATTTTTAAAATTCATAATCTAGGGACTATAATACCTATGTATATCCTATACCAAAATTATCTGGTTAGATTGCACAAACAAAAAAAAACAGGGAAAAAAAATTTTGCAAAAAGGAATAGTTTTGCATCAATATATTTGCTTGCAGAATGTTAATCGCTGATTAAGTTTAAAAATTTTTGCGTTCAGTTTTTTGAAATTCATAAATTTGGGAGAATAATACCCATATCTTATGCCAAAGTTTGGTGGTTCGTATGCAAAAAAATTCGCCAAAAATTTTGCAAAAAGGAAAATTTTTGTATCAACATATTTGTTTGCAGAATGTGAATCGCTGACTGAGTTTTTTAATTTATTTTTTGTACCATAAAGCTTTTTTCGCGTTCCGTCACTATTTTCCAAATTTTTTAAGTGTGGATTTTTAAAATTCATAATCTAGGGCAGGGGTGGCAAGACTTTTTTCGCTGCGTGCCAGAAACGGACAAATTGTTTTTGTAAGTTTCTCGTTTTAGTTGTCTTTTAAAAGTCCTTTTTTGAAAATTTTTAGAATTTGGAAAATTTCTTTTAAAAATGTCATTACAGATGTACATATGTATTTATAAGCGCTACGGATAACCCCCATGAAATAACTCCCAAAGGGAAAAATTAAATAACATCCAAGAAATGTAACAGTTTTTGAGGGTTATTTAATTTTTGAGGGTTTATTTAATCTTAAACTAGTTTGGATTTTTTTTTTGGGAATAATCCATTTTTTGGTGGTTATTTCATTTTGTTTAAATTTTAATTATTGGGCGCCATCAATTATAAGACACTAGTTGAAGAAGTTGCCGCTGGCTAAATTTTCATTTGATTAAAATAAATCGCGCGATTTTTATCTTCATATATGTATATTTTTTTAAAGAGAAGTAACACCATTTAAATAAACTATTAACTTTTTTCCTATTTAATTTTTAACATTATTTCATTGCAGATTATTTAATTTTTTTCTTTGGGGGTTATTTTATTATGAAACTTATTATCAAGCCTTTATTTCATTGAGAGTCATTTGGTAGCACCTATTTTCCCTCTGAAAAATACGTTAAAAAAAATCAAATTTTATTACAAGTTGTTTTCCATTTTTGTGCAATGTTCTGGCACTTTTTATTTCTCCGATTATGAAGCATTTTCTCATCGAAAGATTTAAACTTCTTGCAATCTACCATTATTTTGCAATTTTATAATTGCGTTTTTTTAAATGTATAATCTATGGACTGTAATATATATATCCTATACCAAAATTAGCTGGTTAGATTGGAAAAAAAATCGGGGAAAAAAAATTTTACAAAAAATTTAATAACGCAAAGTTATAGTTCATTGGATACAGAAATGTATCCATATGAATGTTGTTTTAAGAATTTTTACAAAATTTATAATTGTAATGAGGCACCTGATATTGTTTGTTTTAAGACGTTTTATTTTGTTTTTCCTCAGTACAAAGATGAAAATAATTATCAACTTTCCTAAAAATATCAGTACCAGTAAAAAATTGATGAAAAAAAATATCCATCTAGAAAAATAAATTTATTTGTACACAAGTGATTGTTTTTGTTGAGGAAAAAACAAAATAAATCGTTTTAAAAGTATTAATATCGGGTGCCTGGTTTTCAGTGTTGCCAACTCCTGAAGGCAGGAAAGTATCGTGAGCATTATGAAAACGGGTAAAAAGGGTAAAAATTTACCAAAAATTGGGTAAAAAAGCACGGTATTAATTTTTTGAAAAATTTAAATCAAGAATTTAAAAACACATTTTAACTTTGCAAAATCGTGTAAAAAAGGTTCAGAAAATTACCTAAAAAGGGGTAAAAAAGCACCGAACTAGTATTTCAATATTTTTAAGTTTATATGTAACGAAGTTGCTATTTAATATTGTACTACAAATATTGTGCAAAAATGTAGTTCTTGTATAGTTCGTATTATTGTTTAAAATTATAAAAAATAATACGAAATTTCAAGAAAAATGTAAAAAACGAGAACAAATACCAAAAATATAAACTGTAAAAAAGCACTAAAAGCACTGCCATTTGTTGTATCGTTGTATCGTCCTAACAAAAAACAGAGTTGTTAAAATTTAATTTGACAAAATACAACATTTGAGAATAACACGATACAACATTTTTACTTATGTTTAGTGATATGTTTACAGATAGAAAATCGAACACAAAATCGTTGTTAAACTCAAATAAAAATTTTAGCAACTCTGTTTTTTTGTTAGGACGATACAACAGATAGCACACACATTGTGAACAACCTATTTAATTTGATTATAAAAAAATTTAACAAAATATTTAAATTTAACCCTTTCACTACCGACTTTTTGTTTGCGGATATATCGTTATTTTGACTTCAGATTCTTGTTAAGAGTCCTCAAATTAGAAAAAAAGTATGTGACATATTTTGCCCCCTCCCCTCCTACCCACTAAAAATGACGTTCGAAAATCGACTTTTTTAAACTTCTGAGCCCCGTTTTACCCCTTAAACATTCGATTAGCCAAAAATCCTTTGGTTGCTTTTCTTCTCGTCATAAAACGAAGCTATATGCCAAATTTCAATTATCTATCTTCATTAATTTAGGAGATATACCAAAACGCCCTAATCACACGAAGATTATTATATATTCAAAAAATTAGACTTCATTAACAAATATCGGGACCATATTTCCATGATGAACTGCTTATACATATAATGATTTATTTGAAGTCCAATATCCTAATAAACTTATTTGTAAAAAGTATAAAGTTTTTTTTTACTATTAAATTTTATATATTCTTTTAAAGATGTGTACACTGTAGTGTACAAGGGTAGTGAAAGAGTTAAGAATCTGATATCAGATACTTATTTAGCGACCCCAAAAATCTGCTAGTTGTATCACAAATTGCCAGCCATATTCTCTTTTCGAATTAGAATAACTTAATTTTTGATCCTCTGTAAAAATGTTGATATTAACAATAATTTCGTGTCAAGGTCTTTTCCGTTGATATGAAATACCCCATATTTATATTAAAAAAAAAAAATAAATGTAGATAGATAATTAATTGTTGGGACATACTTTTTTGGTAGATATTTTTTCTTTTGAGTGTTAATTTTAAGGCTTTAAACTAATTTTACTAATCCCTGTTTAAGCTTTTAAATCTTTTATGTTGATGTTTATTATAGAATTTAATTACCTTCTTTAAAATTCGCACAATACTATAGAGAAATGTTTAAATGCTTTATATGTTTTAATAAAAGTACTTTAGAAGAAAAATAAACAAAAAACGAAGAATTTTTTATACGATATTTGTTAACCCCTAAATGCATGGTGTAGCCATTTTGGAACATACCAGTTTCTTAATAAAAAAAAACCCACTTGATGCACAAAACTGCATTTTAGGGCATTGGGGACCCTTCTGTACAAAGTGTTCTTATAGTTTAGCGCAGATTTTTTAAACAGTTAGAGAAAAATGCGAAATTGAGAGAAAACGCACCACAATTTCAATATATATTATTCAAAGTTATAAGCTTTTCTACTTATACCAAATATATTCTTTTTACCATGCCCTTTAAAGGTATCTTTATGGAATACTGTGTGTCCTTCGACCAAAGTAAGGAATTTTTTGAACATATTAGGCTTCAATCTTTCTTTGTGGTCATCATCAATTGTTTAGTCATTTAAATATGTTTCTAAGATTTTTGAAAATTTAGTTTGTTTTAAAATATTTATTTTTTGAAATTTTACGAAATTTTATTTTTGTCACTTTCTTGCTTTAAACCCGTGCACTTTATACAAAAAAATTCTTCACAAAAAATTTTATAAAATTTGTTTTCTATTGAAAAAGCTTAATTTCTTATTTTAAAATACTCATTTGGCGCATTTGTGGTCAATTTAACATACCCCGCCTGGAGGCGGGCTTGCCGGTTAGAGGATTAACAGCGAACGAGATAAAATGAAGGAAGTCGGGAAAACAGAAAATTTAATAAAAACGGTTTTACAAACAAAAAACAATAAAAAAATAATTAAAATTGATTATGTATTATTTATTTCATTCTTAAAGTTGTGTTTGTTACCGCTTTATTCAATAACACAGTACACAGTAAAAATGCATCGGGCATGCGACTGACAGGGAACTTGTACATTAGGGCGGGTCGATTTAATAATCGCCCATGGCTCAGTGAAAATCGTATTCTAGGGATCAAAATAAGAAACTTTGCCGAAGGAACCATACCTCTAAAACGAATTCTTTTTGACTTTTGTCCCGTAGGGTCAAGTTTTGAAAAATCCCACTTTGACCCATTTAGAGTGCCCCAATCGAGTCCAAATGTATGACCGACCCCCACTAACTTTGGAGGGCCGGTCCACCCATGCCAGTGGCACACCCCCTGGAACTCCCCTGGGGGGTTCCCCATACAAACATTTTAAAAAATCACCATTTTTGGCACTTTATTTTATTATTTTTTATTTATTTTATTTATTTTTATTATTTTATTTATTTTTTCTCTTTAGAAATTTATTTAGTCAGAACATATGTAAATGAAAAAATTAATTTAACTTAGTAATAGAAAAGAAAATAAAAAAAATTACTGTTTGAAGTCTTTTTTGCTTTCAAGTCTGGGCAATTTCGCACGGCTCTCTAATGTCGTCACCATAACAGCCTCTACATTTTCCGGTATAACTCGTTTTGAAACGCTAGCTAGCAATTGAACGTGTCGTTCTGTTGCAGGTCGTAAAATAGGTTGTGTGGGTTTTTTAAGCCACCACAAGACACATCTGCATGTCGTAAACTTACTTAAGCTAAATCGGTTACAGGTAGAATTGAGCATAAAATTATCATAAAGGATTTTCCAGAAGTAATAAAAGGCGCACTTGCTTAACAGAATTTGTGGTCAGATTAACGTTTAATTTACATGTAAGTACTTTATGGGCAGTTTTGACAACAAAATCGGTTACAGGTAGAATTGAGCATAAAATTATCATAAAGGATTTTCCAGAAGTAATAAAAGGCGCACTTGCTTAACAGAATTTGTAGTCAGATTAACGTTTAATTTACATGTAAGTACTTTATGGGCAGTTTTGACAACAAAATCGGTTACAGGTAGAATTGAAATTACCATTTCATTCTTATTACCTCGTCTCCTAGACCATATATAACGCAACAGTTTTTGTGAATGCATTAAGTCGTTGTGAAGAACTCGAAGTGTGAAGTGCTAATTTGAGATAAAAAAATATTTTAAAAAAAATCATTCCAAATCAAGAAGTTTACAATGAATCCACCATCCTCTACACCGCAAGATGAAGCAATAACAACATCAACAACTATCGAAAACCCAATGAGTCATATACCCAGGCATGATGTTACTTTTTTTTTGGTGTGTCTACTGATTTGACTGATCTTAATTTACCAACCCATCTGGATATCTTGAGATATTATTTTTACTTGAGCGAACAAAAAAAGTTGTCCTATAAAGCATTCACTATTCAAGTACAAGATAAGTTGATTGGAATTTGGGAAAAACTTGGTATGGAAATAATGCTGAAAAAAAGTGTATGTAATAAATTGAATAGATTGCTTGACAAATATCAAGAGCAAATCAAGAGAAGAAACAAACCCCAACAATTTACAGAGTATGCAAAATCTCTGGAAACAATTTTTTTCATTGGAACATGTAAATGCGATTTGAAGGCAGCTCCATGTGCATGCGGTTTGGTTCCCGAACGCCTCAAAGAGTTTATGCACGATCAACATAATCAGAGAAGTCTAACAATGGATGGATTTGCGATGGAAATTGAAGAGCAAGGAGCAACGTCTATGTCATCAATGCCAACATACCAAGATCCCGATGATTCAACATACGCACCGCCACCGGTTCAAGAAAATTTGGATATAAGCACAAGTTCACAATACACACAGAGATACGATTGTTTTAACTTTGCCTTGGTATGTGACAGATTTGGCGTGCCTGATAGAGTAGCATCAGCAATGGGAACAGCTCTTTTCCAAGATTTTAAAATGAAAGATATCCATGGCAAACCTCTCATCATGGATAAATCGAAAGTTCGCCGAGAAAAAGAGAAATGCAGACAAGAAGTGCTTCGCAAACGGTTAGATGATACCAATTTGTTAGCATTTTCATTCGATGGCAGAAAAGATGATACTTTAACGAGAGATACAATTGATGAGAAGTATCATACTAGAATGGTAAAAGAACCTCATCTTGTTATTTTGAGAGAACCGAATTCTGAATTGATTGGTTACGTAAGACTGGAACATGAAACCGCTGAATACAAAATAACCAAATTAAATGATTTTTTCAACGATAAAAATATATCACTGGATGCATAATATGCACTGACGGTGAGCCAACAAACACTGGCCCAAACGGTGGAATTATACGACGATTCGAATTGCTGTTAAAAAGACCATTGCATTGGTTCGTTTGCCTTCTACACTTCAACGAACTTCCGTTTCGGCATTTGTTTGAAGCTTTGGATAAATCAACCAGCACTGGACCAAGATCGGCAACCGGAAAATTGAGCCGTCAAATCGAAACTTGTGAAACTCTTCCGGTAAGTTATTGCTATCACTCATTTATTATAATTGTCAACCGTTTTTAATTGTTTTATTTTTATATATTTTCAGGTGGTGGACGGCTTTCAGAAAATTGAGTTGAAAAATATGCCCCCTGCTCCAGAAAAAATTGAATTTTCCACCGATTCCAAGTACTTATACGACATGGCCCATGCAATTTCTAGCGGCGTGGTTTCAGTGGATCTGGCAAACATCAAACCAGGGAAAATTGTATATTCTCGGTGGCTCACCAAGGCCGCTAGACTATTACGATTATATGTGACAACGGAAAATCCAGATGCAAATTTAAGAATACTGGTTGAATTTATAATTACATGTTATGTGCCAATGTACTTCAATATCAAGTATTACAGCTCTGTCGTGTACGGTAGTAGATTATTTTTCAAATTCATTAGTTGGTCAAGATTTCTAGAACCTCGTTTACGCAAAATTGTCAATAAAGTAATTACAGATAATTCATATTATGCGCATTCGGAAAATATCTTGTTATCAATGTTGTTTGATGATAGCAAAGAAAAGCGCGACTGTGCTATCAAGATAATTCTACGCTATCGAACCGATGCTGACGACCCAACGGGACTTAGAGCTTATAAAAAACCAGATATAAACTTTTATTGCACAAGTTACACGGAAATGATCAATATGAATGACATAAATGATGTATTTGAACCACCATTCACGCGAAGCATTCCATACGATACTTTGAAAGAATATTTAAATCAAGATGATCCACCGTTTAATGATCCAAAAATTCCATCACACATACAAGAAACAGAACGACACGTTCAATTGCTAGCTAGCGTTTCCAAACGAGTTATACCGGAAAATGTAGAGGCTGTTATGGCGACGACATTAGAGAGCCGTGCGAAATTGCCCAGACTTGAAAGCAAAAAAGACTTCAAACAGTAATTTTTTATTTTTTCTTTTCTATTACTAAGTTTAATTTTTTCATTTACATATGTTCTGACTAAATAAATTTCTAAGGAGAAAAAATAAATAAAATAATAAAAATAAATAAAATAAATAAAAAATAATAAAATAAAGTGCCAAAAATGGTGATTTTTTAAAATGTTTGTATGGGGAACCCCCCAGGGGAGTTCCAGGGGGTGTGCCACTGGCATGGGTGGATCGGCCCTCCAAAGTTAGTGGGGGTCGGTCATACATTTGGACTCGATTGGGGCACTCTAAATGGGTCAAAGTGTGATTTTTCAAAACTTGACCCTACGGGACAAAAGTCAACAGTTGGGGGGTAGTAGAATTCGTTTTAGAGGTATGGTTCCTTCGGCAAAGTTTCTTATTTTGATCCCTAGAATACGATTTTCCCTGAGCCATTTTTTTTGCCTCCCCACAAATCGACCCGGCCTAATATATATACATATATAAAAAATGGGGGTTTTTATTTAACCTTAAGTTAAATTTTCAACTCTAGGGTTTGCACAATTCAATTTGAGGGTAAGTATTTAGAAAATCAAGATAAGTTCACTAATTTACAATTTTTATTTTTTTTTAAGAGAATTTTCTTTAAATTTCACAATTTCACAAATTTAGGTTTAAATTTTTACTTTATATTTAAGTTTTAACATTAGCTTTACGTTTTAACGTTAGATTTAAGTTTTAATTTGGGTTTAGGTTTTAAGCTCACTACTTTCAAAACTGCCACACGATCACGAAACGATGTTGTTTGCTCGACGGATTGAATATTTAGTTTTAAGTTGTTTACAGGTTTTTTTTTATTGACATGCAAATGTCATTAGGTGGGAACCGTTGATGGTGGCCTCTTTGGTACCATCGTAAGGTACCTTTTGCTTGCAAAGTGAACAGGAAAAAAGATACTTTTTTGGAAAAAGATACTTTTTTGGAAAAAGGTACTTTTTTTGGAAAAAGGTACTTTTTTTTGGAAAAATGTACTTTTTTGGAAAAAGGTACTTTTTTGGAAAAAGGTACTTTTTGGAAAAAGGTGCTTTTTTGGAAAAAAGGTACTTTTTTTGGCAAAAGGTACTTTTTTTGGAAAAAAGTACTTTTTTGGAAAAAGGTACTTTTTTGGAAAAGGTACTTTTTTTGGAAAAATGTACTTTTTTTGGAAATAGGTACTTTTTTTGGAAAAAGGTACGTTTTTGGAAAAAGGGACTTTTTTTGGAAAAGGGTACTTTTTTTGAAAAAGGTACTTTTTTTGGAAAAAGGTACTTTTTTTGGAAAAAGGTACTTTTTTTGGAAAAAGGTACTTTTTTGGAAAAAGGTACTTTTATTGGAAAAAGATACTTTTTTTGGAAAAAGGTACTTTTTTTGGAAAAAGATACTTTTTTTGGAAAAAGGTACTTTTTTTGGAAAAAGGTACTTTTTTTGTCCCCTTTTTGCCCCTCCCGATAAGAATTTCCAAAAATGCCGTCTCAACGGACGTCTACACCGGTCGAGGAACCTACATACCAAATTTCAACTTCGTAGCTCCAGCAGTTTGAGCAGGCCGTCAAGGGGGAGACTTTTTCCCCTTTTTGCCCCTCCCTGTAAAAATTTACAAAAATCCCGTGTTGGTGGATGTCTACGATAGTGGAGGAATCTTTATACCAAATTTCAACTTCCTACCTCCAGCGGTTTGGGCAGGCCGTCAAGGGGGGCCTTTTTCCCCTTTTTAACCCCCATTTTTACAACGTCCCTGTCCAAAATTCTAGAAAGTACTTTCCAGAAAAGTTAGCCCCTACTCCAAGGAACACATATCTTAAATTTCAGCTTTCTAGCCAAAGGGGTTTTGGCAGGCCGTCAAGGGGGAGACTTTCCCCCTTTTTGCCCGTTCCGGTAGGAATTCCCAAAAATCCCGTCTTAGCGGACGTCTACCCCGAAAGAGGAACCTACATACCAAATTTCAACTTCCTAGCTTTAGCGGTTTGGGCTGGGCGATGTTGAGTCAGTCAGTCACGTTATTCTTTTATATATGTGACGCGCAAAATAGAAAGAGACCTAAGGATAGAAAGGAACCTAAGGTCAGGAGAGCATGGGATCGGTCTCATTCGATGCTCAGATGTTGTCCACAAAAAAAAAAAAATTGATTTTTTACCCTTAGGTCCCTTTCTCTATGCGATGTCACATATAGAGATAATAATTCTATCAAATGAGTTATAGTTAACCCTCTAATGCTCTTTCTTCTGATTAAAATAATATTTAAACCTTATATTTGGCGTTGAAAATCAACTATGGAACAAATATTAAAATTTTAATTTATCGCTTTATTTATAATTTCGATTTTTGCTGTTAATAACACTATTAATAAAAAAAAATTACGTACCGAAAATTGTTGATCAATTGTTGTTATTTCAAAAGTTATGGCAATTTTTTTTTACGATGTTCTTTACATCGATATTTTTTGGCAATGCCAGGGTTTTATTATAAAAACTTTTTCGAATAAACGAAGATCTAGTTATGGTGCGGATTGACATTCCGTCGACTGCGGCTAGTTCGGATACCATTTCAGAAAATGTTTGCCCTACCATAAACGTTTGCCGTACTTTTTTCTTCGGGTGCTTTGCTAATTTTAGCTGGAACGTTATTCCCCAGCAAAATATTGGTAATGACACCTCATTACTATCTGCATTACCAAAAATGATATATCATTACCTTTTGCATTATTGTATAATATAAAATAATGACTTCCTAATAACGGCCTATTGTATTCATTGGTTCTAAATATAAAATAATGACTTACTCGTAATAGTTTAAATAAGTACTTTTTACACAGTTAAATTTTATATACTTTTATTTATTATATGTAAATATGTTTTATGTTTAAATTTTTATGACGAGTCCTAAAATTACACACTAGAGAAAACTTAAATTTTTCTGAATGCATTTCCTTAAGCTAATAGTATTTGCTTAATTCCTTATTTTTAAGAATTAAGTAAGCAATCGGATAACCACTTATAATTCAACTTTTTGTAAGCATTTCTGTAACCACTTATTATTCAAAATCTCGTACTACTTATTTCTCATTTTTTCGTAAGCGAGCAGGTAAGCGTGACTACTTATAAAAACGACCACGCCAAACAAAAATAATGAGTTTAGACGCCAAAAAATAAGTTGTGCGGAGCTATGAATTTCTATTATATAACCACTTATTTGGTAATGAAAGATTTTGCTGGGTCTTGTTGTTTTCTTCAAGGGAAATTGCATGACCATCAATTTTTTTTTTGTGAACCAAATTTAGATGTCGGATAACCAAATTTAGATACCTCCGTTAACCATTAGTCTTTTAGGGCAAATATTGCACTGCGCTGCATTGTCCTTTTTTGTGAAGTATTTCCATACTTCCGACATTTTATTCTTTAATACCCAGCAAAATCTTTCATTACCAAATAAGTGGTTATATAATAGAAATTCGTAGCTCCGCACAACTTATTTTTTGGCGTCTAAACTCATTATTTTTGTTTGGCGTGGTCGTTTTTATAAGTAGTCACGCTTACCCGCTCGCTTACGAAAAAATGAGAAGTAAGTAGTTATGAGATTCTGAATAATAAGTGGTTACAAACACGCTTACAAAAAGTTGAATTATAAGTGGTTATCCGACTGCTTACTTGATTCTTAAAAATAAGGAGTTAAACAAATACTATTAGCTTCAGGAAATACATTCAGAGAAATTAGAGTGTGTAATTTTAGAACTCGTCATAAAAATTTAACACAAAACATATTTACATGTAATAAATATAAATGTATAAAATTTAACTTTGTAAAAAGTACTTATTTAAACTATTGCGAGTAAGTCATTATTTTATATTTAAAAGCAACGACTACAATAGGCCGTTATTAGGAAGTCATTATTTTACATTACAAAATAATGCAAAAGATAATGATATACTATTATTGGTAATGCAGACAGCAATGAGGTATCATTACCAATATTTTGCTGGGTATAAAAGAATACGGGCGACCGCATAAGTAACTGGCCTAACATAAAAAGAACCGTTTTTTTGGAATTATTATTATTTATTTTTCAACATAATCTCCTTCCAACTCAATACACTTCATCAAACGTTTTTCAAGTTTTTTAATTCCATCCGAAAAATAAGATTTTTCAAGACCTTCAAAATATGCCTCAGTTTCAGCAATGGCCTTGCAACTCTCTCAATATTTTTTATTTGAAAAAATATTAGGCGGCTTGGAACAGGAACGAACTCCGACTGGTTAATCAGGGATGGAAAATGCTCACTTAATCGGGCTCTTATACCAAAAAATGTTCGATCGCTCTTACATATTTAAAAATGTAAGTAGCTAAAAAATAGCTTTCTCTTTGGCTCGTTAAAAAACATAAAAATCAAATATTTAGATATTAGCAAATATTAGCACAAATTGCGAAAAAAAAAAACATTTGCAAAAAGCGAAATTTTTGGAACAATATATTCGCTTGTAGAATGTCGATCGCTGATTACTTTTTTTAATTCATTTTCTGTACCATAAAGCCTTTTTCGAATTCCGCCGTTATTTTGCAATTTTTAAGTGCGCTTTTTTTAAATATATAACCTAGGGATTAAATTTTTGTACCATAAAGCCTTTTTTCAAATTCCGCTATTATTTTGCAATTCTTTACGTGCGTTTTTTTAATTTATAATCTAGGGGCTATAATACACATTTCAGACAACAAAGTTTGGTGGCTAGTTGCAAAAAAAATCGCGAAAAATAAAATTTGCAAAAAGGAAAATTTTTGCATAAATATATTTGTTTGTAGAATCTAAATCGCTGATTACGTTTCCTAATTAATTTTTTGTACCACAAAGTCTTTTTTCGCGTTCCGCTTTTATTTTGGAATTTTTTAAGTACGTTTCTTTTTAATTTATAATCTAGGGACTATAATACACATTTCATACAACAAAGTTTGGTGACTACACACATAATAATCCATGCATAAAAATACGAAATAAATGTCAAAACAACAAAAACTTTCGTAAAATAAACCATTTTTCGTATATTTTACAAATTTTTTTGTTATTTTGACATTTTTTCGTATTTTTATGCATGGATTATTATGTGTGTAGTTGCAAAAAATATCGCGAAAAATAAAATTTGCAAAAAGGATAAATTTTTTCATCAATATATTTGTTTGCAGAATGTAAATCGCTGATTAAGTTTTTTAATTAATTTTTTATACCATAAAGCCTTTTTTCGCTTTTCGCGATTATTTTGCAATTTTTTAAGTGTGATTTTTTTTAATTTATAATCTAGGGTCTATAGTACCAATTTTATATACAAAAGTTTGTTGCTTAGTTTGCAAAAAAAAAAAAAAAAAATCGCGAAAAAAATATTTGCAAAAAGGAAAATTTTTGCGTCATTGTATTAATTTGCAGACTGTTGATCGCTGATTGAGTTTTTTAATTATTTTTTTCTACCACAAAGTCTTTTTTCGCGTTCCTCTATTATTTTGCAATTTTTTAAGTGCGGTTTTTTAAATTTATAATCTACGGAGTATAATGCCCATTTCATAAAACAAAGTTTGGTGGTTAGTTGCAAAAGAAGAAAATTTTGGCATCGTTTGCAGAATGTAAATCTTTTTATTAATTTTTTGAACCCCAAAGCCTTTTTTCGCATTCCGATATTATTTTGCAATTTTTTACGTATGGTTGTTTAAAATTCATAATCTAGGGCTATAATACTGTTGGAATAGTATACCATAGTATAGTTCCATTCTTGCTTTTTATAACTAAATTATTATTTTCCATTCCTGGTTACAATTGATGTTTTGAGTCATACAAAGAGCGCACATAATGACCCTGCAAACATTTAAAAGATACCTTCCAAGAAGATATTTTATTTGAATGAAAATAATCAAGTACTATTTACTTTGAAATTGTCTTCCTTTTATCACTTGGAAGATAATTCGACGATATTTGGAAAAAAGTAATTTAAAAATTTTATCTTTTGTCATAAATTTTTATGACAATATTTCGGCAATATCATCTTTGTATCATTTGGAAGATAAAGCAAATTTGTTTGAAATCTTTTATCAATTTGGAAAAAATTAAAACTAAATTTTTACAAAAACAATCAAAAGATATACATATAGGAAATAAACTCGTGAAAAGTTAAGATTAATTGCGCGGGAAAAATCGGCTAAGATGAAATCAAAATAATTTATAAGTTGGTCAATGGATTATGTATGCAGATATTGTTTTGCAGGCTTAAATTTAATAATGAAAAAATTAAATTGTTTTTTTATTGTACTGGGAGTTTATTTAGCGATATCCCTTTTATCTTCCATATGAGTTATTGCCTTCATATTGCCTCGAAGTATTGTTTTAGTGTAACAGTTGTTTCCGACGGAGGAATATTGTTTTCTTCCTGGCGATATGTTCGGAGAATATTCTTCGTGTTGCCATATTTGCTGGGTGATATTGGTTTGAGTATGTTCCTGTTCCAAGGCACATAATATAACAAATGCTTTCTCAGTGATAGAGAGTCCCCCAATCTCTTTATTATGTATACTCTTTGGTTTCAGCAATAACCTCGCTATTGGACGAAAATTTTTTGCCACCGAGAAATTTTTTTAAATTTGGAAACAAGAAATAATCAGAAGGAGCTAAATCTGGACTATATGGTGGATGCGGAGTAGGGTTTTTCTTTTCCCGGACTTTTTCATTTCCCGGGACAGCGGGATTTTTTCGGAATTTCCCAGGATCCCGGGAATTCCCGCTCATTAGAAAATATATAAATTCGACATATATTGTACTTGAAAAACTACTTTTTGGTTAAACACCGTTCGACAAAGTTCATCTTTTGGTTGTATGCATGAGAAAATGTTCTGAAAGGAGGGCTAAATATCCATGTCTTCCACTTTTTCCAAGTCAATTCGTTTAATAATTTAAATCGTGAATTAGTATTTATGTAATATATTTATATGGAAGGCCGTCCTAATTAAAAAAAAACTCTTAGTAATATATTAACTAAATATTAATTTCGCGGTTTAAGTTGTTAAACGAATTGATATAGAAAAGTGAAAGACACGGTTATATTATTTTGATCCCTTTTTCAGGATATATTGGAATTGTTAATGGGTGCAAACTTGTGTCGGACCAGTTTTATAGTCAGAACTAAAATCAATTTTTTGCTTAAATATTTCTTATACATTAAATCCAAAAATTTCTATTTCTAGATATTTTGTTTTTTTCTATGCAGACTTTCAGAAGTATCCGTCTAGAATTATTTTTATAAAAAAGTTTTAAAGTGAGCATTTTTCACAGAAATTTTTAGGCAAATTCGCCTAAATTCCCAGGTAAAAAAATACAAACGGCACAATGTCGGCCCGGTATTGGAGATGGTAGTACATGTACTGGCAATGCGTCGGATTTTCACTTTCACTGTACTGGCATGTTGTCGAAATGATAACACCAATAAACGCTTGGCCGTAGTTATTTCCCAACGTTGGTGCAGGCTCGCGATTTAATTTTTTTGGTATTATCCCAGTACTTTTAATAACAAATTTAGTAGTTTGCTAGTACTTTACTGTCCTTTTATTGTACATCACAGATTTTTAATGTATTCTTTCGAAACTTCACAAGAAAAGAATGGATGTGTCTCTTTTACATTAATAATTGTGTAATAGATGCAAAAATACATAAAATTGTTAATTTTAATAAATTAAAAAAAGGTCGTTAATTTTCAGAAAACAGTACTGGCAAAGCAGGTTTTAAGTAGTACCGGCATTTCGTAAAAAACAGTGCTCTCCCAGTACAATTTTTGTTGCAACGTCGGAAATTTCTACCTGGGTTGTTTTATAAAAGTAGACACCAAAATATTAAATAGTTTCATAACTTTAATTAGTTTTCTTGAATAGAAATTTTTTATGCCACAACTCCTTAAAAAGAAATTATTTAATTTTCATATTTAGTTGCATTTTAAATTAGCATATAAAAAATTCAAAATAATTTGAAAAAGCATTTGATGTATTTATTTTAAAAATTAATAATATTTAAAAAATATATTTAAAATAAAGGCATAGCAATTGGAATAGCAATTGAACTTTAAATGAAATTATTTGAAGTAAAAGAAACTCGAAATACTTATGTTAATTTAAAATACGAAAAAATTACTATTTTTTAACTTTAATCCCTAGTTTATTGGAGGTATTTGGAACTGAAATAATGATGTTGAAATGTTGTATAAGGCTGGTTAACACTATAAGATTTTCGGTACGATTTTACTTCAGATACGTGCAAAACATATAGGCAAGGTTGCAAAATCTTTCCGAGAATCTTGTAGTTTAAAACAGCCTATATAAATATTGCTTTATTTAAACAAATATCATCATCTTAAAGAAGAAAAAAATTCCCGAAGGACAAGTATTTTAGTGTGTAAATTTGGTAATTGCTAATATAATATTTTTCGGCTTAACTAAACCAAATTCAATTGGCATCCAAAAACAATTTGGCTTAATTCAGTTTATTAAATTTTGATCCGTATTTTTTAATTTTAAATATTCTTTATTTAAATTAATTTAAAAAAATCAATGCTTTACATTTAGATAACGCTTCTAAAATTGCAATAAAACTAGCTAAAACTACTGTAAAGTACTAAAAAAAATCCCGGGAAATCCCGCATAAAATTCCCGGGATTGCGGGATTCAAAAAAGGGCGGGATTCCCGGGAATCCCGTCCCGGGAATTCCCGGGACATAAACCCTAATGCGGAGCAATTTCAAATCGTAATTCGGCCAGTTTTTGTTGAGTTAAAAATGCAGTGTTTATGGCTTTTTCATGTAGAGTTCATCATGTAAAATACTCCAAACTTGTTTTTCGTGTATTTTAACAATATCAGCAAGTTCTCTGAGCTTTATTCGTCTATCTTTAGTTACTTCATTAAATATTTTTCTAATGTTTTCAATAGTAGTAGCAGTTTTCGGTCTTCCAGAGCGTTGTTCATCTTCCGTACTTGAACGACCCATTTTAAATTTTTGAACCCAGGATTTCACGGTGGAGTATGATGGTGCATTATCACCATGAATAAAATCCAATTCATCTTTGATTAATTGTGGCGTATAACCTTTCATATAATAGTGTTTAATTACCGCACGGAACTCTTTATTTTCCATTTTTCAAAAATTACAAAACTTGTTTACTTCAATCCCCTGTAGCAAAGCAAATAATCGTTAAATATTTCGGAAATTTTGACAGATGGCTTATAAAAGATTGCTTTAAAAAAAAAAAAAAAAAATGCTAGTAAAACAGAAAATGTGCCAGGCCAGCTACTTTTGCGGTCGCCTCGTATATTAGTTTGAAGGCAGGTTTATTAAAATAAAGTAAACTTACTTGAAAATATCACATTTATTAATGAAAACGTTGCTTATAAAATTATTATAAAATTATATATACTCCTTAATATAAAGGAGTATTTTAAATTTAAAGTCGAATTTATTTTTAATCATACGGTTTTGTTCATTTTGTGTACGAAAACCTTATAAAAATATTTATATATTCAAAAATTTTGATTGATTGAAAATAAATTAACCAATCAGAATGCTCCAAAAATAAACCAAGTCAAGGTATACTGCCACCCAATATTTTAACTAAAGTCGACTTTAACTAAAATACTAAGGGCGATTATTTGTTAGAAACAAAACTTTTTTTTCATATTTCTTTTAAACATTTTACTAAGTTTTTAGGTTTTACTACTTAAATTTTGAATAAGTTATGCGAAAAATCTTTATTAGTTGAAATGCTCCTAATTACTTGGCAAAGATTTTTTTTTGTGTGTCAAATAAATTGATTCCCTTTTAAAAAATTTTAACAATGACATTTTTGTTTTGGTATTTAAAATGTTTGTTATGACTAAAATTAAAAAATCCTATTCCAAGCAAAAACAATTTCAAAAATATAATATTTTTAAAATTTCCCGGGAAAATATTTTTACCGGGAATTCCCGGAAATCCCGGGAAAAGTTTGCCGAACCCCAAACCCTAGTGTTCATGTATGTTCATACATGTACACACAGGAAAAAAAAAATTGCCAACCGAATTGCTAAGCCGATTTTGGTTGCCACAACCAATAAATTCGGTTGGTGAAACCATATTGGAATGTGATTCCTAAATATTTTGGGTGTTACAACTAAAATTCAGTTGTATAAACCGAATTTTGTTGTGATAACCAATATTCAGTTGCAACAACCTATTTTAGTAGATGTAACCGAATTTCAGTTGGAAAATGGCATATTTTTTCTCTGTGTGTAGATATTACCTCAAGTTTCGTTATTGGACATGTGTGGACATATATGATGAATGTATGGAGATTTATGTATCCATGCATGGTCATGGATGCATGTTTATGAGCACGCACTTACATACATTTAACCTGTATGAATCCATATATGTCGATTTTTAGCTGGGATATTTCAAAATATTTACATTTCAGCTTTGAAATATTAATATTTATTTACTTACTTCAAATTATTTGAAATAAATAAAAATTATTATTACTTACTTAAAATTATTTGAAGTAAATAAAAGATTATTAATATTTGAAAGCTGAAATATTATTATTTTTTTATTTATTTATGTATATGCGTATTTTAGTAAATAGAACAATACTGCTACTTCCCAGTAAACATGGCAATACGAATACGATTCCCATATCGTATTGCCTGGAAGAAAAATTTTATTGTGGCAACAATCATTTTCGTATTGCGGAAGATACCCCATTTGGTAGAAAACGTGTCCCGAAAGCAATACTTCCACGCAATACAATAGCAATTCTTCTGGAAGATAAATAGTTGATATTGCTTTATTTGAGTATAGAAGATATAAAAAAGCATTCAAATATGGCCGATATATATTCTGGAAGATAAAAAGAAGATATCGCTAAAAAACCACCCAAATAATACAAATACGATTTAATATATATATTTTTAATTTTTTATTAAAAACAAATATACGTCAAATTTACATAAATTTATTTATTTACCTTACATTAGACTGATCTTAAACAAATTACCCCATCTATTCGACTTCCGTGGATTCATGTTGCCATTAGTCATTTTCTGTAAAAAATAGAATTTGAAGTTTCGTTCAAATTATACATATAAATAGATAAATAAAATTCAATTTATCTCACCTTAATTTCTGCAATCTTATTTCTGTACGTCATCCAAAAATTATCTGTTTTTTAATTTGTTTTAAATTTTGTCTGTGAATTATTAAAATGTATTTTTGACATTTTTTTCGGTATCGCCGATATATCTTCCAACTGATAAAAGGAAGATATGTTCAAAATACTACTTTGATTGTCTTCGAAGTGATAAATTAATGACATTTCCGTAATATCTTTTGGAAGATATATCTTCCAAATGTTTATTGGGTTTAAATTTACAAATAAATCAAAAAAATATTTCAAATAAAATTTTATACAGGTCTGTGTAATTTGCAGGTCTGTGCTTTTAGGGAGTAGTCTAGTAGCAAAGTTGGGTAATTAATTACTCTGTAATGCCCATTACCTCTTTATTACCATTATTTACATGTAACGGAAATTAAAAAAAAAATATTTCCTTTTCTTTATGTAATGTTAATGAAATTTTGATTACAAAAAATGTTTCTTTTATTTTATATATTTTTTCATATATGTAAAAGCATCTGTATATAATCAATATTATTGTTCAAAAAGTAATTATTATTCAATAATGTGGCAAGCAAAAATAAAAAACAAAAATTTAAACAAAGAAATGAAAACATTGCAATGAAAATCAATGTTTTCATTACTATTCTTTACGTAATGGAAATGAAAAAGTAATGGAAATGATTTTGGTCCATCTCTGTGGAAAAGTGTGATTTTGAAGTAAATGCATATGTGGGACATGAATATGTCAAAAAAGTTTTTTTCAAATAAAAACTATACTTATGATAGTTTAAATGTTACCATGCAAAAAAAAAAGAACTAAATCAACAAACTTAAAATCGCAAGTTTTCCATTGTAGACTCGTCTGTATATTTGCTGTTAAATTTTTAAAAATAAAATTATATTTATAACACTTTTATAACTTGATGCTATTTTATTTATGTGCAATAAACTTACTTATATTTAAATATATGTATTTACCTGTGATTCTTATCAAAAAAAAATACATAAATAGCCATTAACTCTAACAGTCTTTTCGTCAGCAGAACCAGTGAATAGTGTCATCATCTTTATAACCATAACACTCAGATTCCCATGTACTCACACACGGGCACAGTATCCAACGAAACCCCCACCATCACCACCTTTTGAAGATAAGATGAAACGACACCCTCATATACATTTTAACGTTGTTAAAATGTGATTGTTGTTTACCCTAACGTACGTTTCATTCATTAGGAATTTGGGGAGACAACTCGGCTTTATCATTTTTTTGCTTACTATTGCAAGTCGCGAGACTTATTTTGTTTTTACGTTGATATTAAATATTTTTATTTCCTATTATATTGTGATGTGAAATGTATACAATGTATATATTTTATAGGCATAGATGGCGCTCCCCCTAAAATAAATAAGAAATATTCCAAGATTTTAGGTTAAAAATTTACTTTGTAAAGTTAAGGTTACATTTTTGTAAAATATGCTTTGAAAATTATATATCATAAGAAATATTATGCAAAGTTGTTATTATTAGTTATAAGTAAGTGATAGAAATAAATTAATTAAAAAATTACTTTTAAAATACAAAATTTTGTGTGGACATTATTTTAATTTATAAATAAAATGTTAAACATTCTCTAATGTTTGTCTGTCTAACTTTTTTAGCTTATTTTTTATTTATTTTTCCCACGCTCTTATTTTAAACCACACTTCACATAACTTTTTGAATCTTTCAGCCTAACTATTTAAAAATTCAAAATGTATATTTTTTTAAAGTCGACTTTCACCTACAAAAAAATGTTCTTGTCCCAACCTAATTTGGTTCCAACCGAATCGTTCGGTTGTTGTAACCGAAATAGGGTTATGAAGGGTTAAAATTACCGAATTTTCGGTTGCAGCAACCGAACGATGCGGTTGGGACAACAAATTTTTTTTTAGGTGTTATTTTAGAGTAAAGGTTTTGTTTTATCCGTACCAAAAATAAAAATAAAATTTTGAAAAATAAGAACATTATTTGATAATATAGAAACAAAATGATTAAATATAAAATAAAAACAAGTGACAACTTCAAATTTAAAATGTAACTTTAAGGTATATTTTAAATATTTTTTATTTAATTTTTTTTTATATATAGTTAGGGTGTATGTATTTGTTTTTGAAATTATTATGTCAAAAACCATATAACTTAATAAGTTGTCTACTACTTAATCTTGTATCAATTATTAATCTTAAAAAATGTAAATTTTTTCACAACCTAATGACAAATATTTATTGAATTTATTAACATCTTCGACTTGTGATTGATATTTATATTATACGCCTAATATAATTAGACACTAATACGTATGAGTGATTTTAATAAGATGACCAATATGCAAACGTATGAGTAATATTAATTTTGATTTCAATAAAGCTGCGTTTTCACACATGCATCGAAATCTCGAGATTTCGATATTTACCACATTGAAAAAACATTAAAGAAAGGCTCATACATGAATTCCCTATCTGATCAGGAAATTTCTAATATCATAGTTTTCATCTTCTTAATTATTGAGATCTTGTTTTGAAAACACAACACATTGTTTGACATTGACATTCCACAGTGTTTTTTTTTTTTTATTGGTTTCGATACAATATCAATGATTTTATCACTATGTCTAGGGCTCGAAAGTTCATGTAAATACCTGTTTGTTGCCATTAGTCGGAAAAAAGAGAACAACAAATTTTCAACAAAATGACATCGATTTGTTAAAGCATATTTTTCTATATATTGCATATTTTTCCATCGGGGTTCCCATAGCACTTAACCGCACCGAAGTAAAATAACATAACAGCGCTATAAACTAAAATGCTTCAACAAAGTTCGCCAACAGTCCATCAGATGTCGCTCAACAAATGTTCTAAGATTCAATACCTCGCGCAATTACAGTGGTCCCATATTTGAATCCCTTCGTCTTTCAACACCTTTCATCTCTTTGCAATCTCCTTTACAAAGAAAGCAACACTTAAATTATTAGGAAGAATTTTTTGAGTATTGTTTTTTTCTTTTTATTAAAATAAGACGGAATGTTTTAATGCATTTTGACTAAAAATCCATGTTTTTAAGCATACTTTTTAATATTTTAATAAAAACTGTGTTTTTGCAAATTTTATATCTTTTACAAAAATAAATCATTTTTGAAATTTATAAATAGTTTTTTGATTTTTTCATCACGAAAACAAACATTTCAGAAAAATATAAATAGTAACTTTCTGACGATTATTAACGGTAATTTTTAATGTTTAAGCCACTTCTAAAGACAAACAATACTAAAATTAAAATCATAATATTCAAAACGTTAAAGAAACTATTTTTTAAATTGTAAATGCATATTTTTCGATTTTTAGGACATAACTTCCAAGCCCTAATATGTCCTATGTTGCCAGATTTAGGCAAAATTATTCATTACATTATTGTGGTGCTGAATTAATGACAAAAGTTGGTTTTGAAAATCTTTTTCATATAAATTTGTGGCAAAAAAGTGTACTAAAAAATAAATAAAACTGTAAAATCAAAAAAAAAAAAAAAATTAATAAAAAAAAATTTTTCCTTCGATTGTAAAAAATGTACAATTACTTCATCGTACTTGAAGTTTTGAGTCAAATTGCAAACGATTCTCCAGTTATTACCTTTTATGAACTGGAGATACAATAAAATTTTCTAAGTGTTATTTCCAAACTAAGAATATATCAATAGTAACAAATATAAACTAAACAAGAATTGTAAAAAATCAACAAATTCTTGTAAATAAAATTTTGTTAAATTAGTATATTTTTCTGCTAAGTTTAGCACTCGGTTTTGAAAAATTAGTAAAATGTCTTGCTGAAATCAGCAACGAGTGTACTCACAAGCTGGCTTTCTTTACGCAGGGTATGGCCGCATTAGGTCCATTCGATTACTATTCTCAGTCAAGTCCAGTAAGAATTACTCAGTACAAACTTTCAGAGAGAGAACAAGATTTACTCTCAAAATAAAATTTTCCCAAACATGTACGCGAACAGAAAATTTGCAACAATTTGCAAGTTTGTAGACACAGCTGATTACAACACCAAATATACAAATAAATTTTAACTGGTCGCTATGAAAGAAGACAATTTTTGGTGTTAAACCTTAAGCAGAACATTTTTAGAAGGTTTTCGTATCTTTTCCATAATTTATTTTGAAAGTTTTACTGCTTTGCATTTCCATAAAATAATATAATTGGAAAATAATTTTTTTTATTTACCATAAACAATCATATGTTTTCGAAACATATGTTTTTTCTGCTTGCAAATTTTTACTGGCAAAAATTTATCCAGTAAAAATTTGCAAGAAAAAGAACAAGACAAAACTCTCAACATAGAACTGTCACTTTATTCTCTCTTTTTTCTTTCTGTTTACTGCGTATTTATAAACGAACGCCATCCAGTAAAAATTTGTACAAATTATCCAGTAATCGAATGGACCTATTGTAAGAGCCTACAATCCAATATACTTCGTAAGTACGTTTTTCTAAAGGGTAGTAAATAAATCATAAAACAAAATTTACATTAAAAAATTTCGAAAATTTCAAACTTTTGGGTCGGGTACCATTTTGAAATAAAAAAAGATGAAAAATTATCCACCTTTTTCCACGTCTTTTTCTATTATTTTAATTTCTACTTTACTATTGTCAAAACTTTTTTTTTTGACAATAGTAAAGTAAACTTTATAGTAAAAATATCTAGACTATTTAATAAAATTCTGAAGTTATTATAATTGTGTAGCTGTATTGTACCTTCTCGTAATTGGTATTTATATTATTCGTAAACAATTACCAGACATCATCGCTTTATGGGCTGAACAAAATTGTACATTTTTGGTCGTAGTAAATCTCAAGTAAATTTCCATAACCATGCAATATACAATTTTTGTCGTTCTTTATATTTTAAGAATTTTTTCTCAAATACATAGAGAAGCATTTTAATAATTTTTTGTGTTAGTAAATGATAATTTTTTTCATTTATATAAAGATAGAGTGTGTTTTAGATTATAAAATACAAAGACGAGATGCGCAGTGTGGCACATTCGAATAAAAGTTAACACGAACCCACTTGGTAAATAGGCATTTATAACTAAAAAGTAAAAAATAATAATTAAAATCTTAATTTAAATCTAGAATAGATACGAATTTAAATTTTATGATGTTATTTATTAAAATTTTTTCTTTGTATTTACTTTCAAGGTGTCTAAATGTCGTTGCAGTTCTTAATTTTATTTTTCTCTGCTTATACGAGTATTATTAAGCGTAAAGTTTAGCGTTATAGCATGGCTCCGCGATGGCACCAAGCAAATGATAAGCTAAATAAAGAAAATATTTTGAAAAATAATTTTTAAAGCAAGATAACTGATGCAACATTTTATTATTGAAAATAACGAAACTGTTAGGACTTTTGCTGTACAACATATGACTATAAAAAAGTTCAGATCCTGGATAATAAAACAGACTGTCAATCTTGATTCACACGCTATCCATACCTATCCATTTATATCTACTCTGTCCCAGTACTGGGGCTACGAAATGTAATTTCCAAAAGAGAACTTACAAAAAATTGACAATTCATATCCGCAATACTGTATAATCAGGATAGTCAACGTGTAAATTGCCCTTAGAGAAAGTTTTTTAAGTTTGATTTTTTTCTTAAGTATTCCTTGAAGCTGGATTAACATTTACACGAAATCTCGAGATTTCGATATTCACCAATCTGAAAAAACAATGAAGAAAAGCTTGTAGATGTTAAAAATTTAACCTTATATGCTCATCTTCATTGTTTTTTCAGAGTGGTAAATATTTAAATTTCGGGATTTTAGTGCAAAGCCTATTTAAAAATTTCATACTTAAAAAATATTTAAGAAAAAAATCGATCTTAGTTTTGACTATAAAAGTGGTTAATAATGCTTAAACCTAAATAATTCAATAATCACTTGTGCTTTGAAAATTCAAGTGCTTTAATTTTTTCTTCAAATAAAGTAGATTTTAAATTACAGTAAATGTAAATTTGACCCTTATACTATCTTGGGATAGTATTTGATCCAAAGAGGATTTCATTTGTAAACATTTCTTTACCCAAGTGTAAACTTGCATCACAATTTCGATATCTATCTATATTTCGGTATCTACCACTATGAATAAACAATGAAGAACACCTTATAAATGTTAAACTTTGGTGACTATCGAAATCTCGAGATTTTTATATACCCCACACAGAAAAAGAAGTTCATGAATAGAAGAAATTTTTTCATAAACTGTATGAATCGAACATACAATTTTTTTTTACAAAACTTTTTTATTCAATGTATGAATTTTTTCATAATATGTATTAACAAATTCATACATTGAGGTATTTTTTGAAAATTAATTAATTTCCCTTGGCATAATAAATTAAGCATCAAAATTATGAACGAATTCGCGATTTATAAGTAAATACACCCCTAATAGAGCATTTTTATTAAGTAAAACTGTTAATATATAACTACATTCGATTTCAAAATTAAAAGAATTAATTCAAATAAATATATTGCACAGATTGCATTGATCGCGACGCATTGCCTTTCTGAGACATTACATTTTATGCGAAATTTCTTTTTTCAGAACAGGCAAGACAAAGCCTTAACTTTCGTCTTCTGCAACTGATTAGGTTGCCAGATACCAAAAGTCAAATAACTGCACAATGGAAAAAATTCACCTGGATTTTAAAAAAATAACTGGACAATTTAAAAATGCACTTATAGTTCAAAAAGGTAAAATTTTATTTAATTTTTTTTTTAGAAAATAAATAAAATAATAATAGCATAAAAAACAGGGAAACGCAACAATTAAAATTCAGTCGTACGTCATATTTAGGGTTTGGGGTTCGTAAACGGGAAAACGGGAAATTTTAAAAATATTAAATTTTTTAAATTGTTTTTGTCTGGAATAGGATTTTTTAATTTTAGTCATAAAAAACATTTTAAACACCAACACAAAAATGTCATTGTCAAATCTTTTAAAAGGGAATCAATTTATTTGACACACACAAAAAAATCTTTGCCAAGTAACTAGGAGCATTTCAACTAATAAAGATTTTTCGCATAACTTGTTCAAATTTAAGTAGTAAAACCTAAAAACTTGGTAAAATGTTTAAAAGAAATATGAAAAAAAGTTTTGTTTCTTACAAATAATCGCCCTTACTATCTAAATTTTTCAAATGTATATTTGAGTTAAAGTCGACTTTAGTTAAAATATTGGGTGGCAGTATACCTTGACTTGGTTTATTTTTGGAGCACTCTGTTTGGTTAATTTATTTTCAACCAATCAAAATGTTTGAAAATATAAATATTTTTGTAGGGTTTTCATACAGAAAATTAATAAAACCGTATGATTAAAAATAAAGTCGACTTTAAATTTAAAATAGTTCTTTATATTAAGGACCAATAATTTTACAAGTAACGTTTTCATTAATAAATGTGATATTTTCAATTAAGTTTACTTTATTTTAATACACCTGCTTTCAAATTAATATATTATTTTATATTAAAGAATAAAATATCAGGAGTATGGAAATACTTCACAAAAAAGAACAATGCAGTGCAGTGCAATATTTGCCCTAAAAGACTAATTTGGTTCACAAAAAAAAAAAAAAAAATGATGGTCATGCAACTTCTCTTGAAGAAAACCACAACAAGAATAACGTTCCAGCTAAAATTAGCAAAGTACCCGAAGAAAAAAGTGTAAGCTGAATAGGCATTGAACGTTTCATGGTACGGCAAACATTTCCTAAAATGGTATTCAAGTTAGCCGCAGTCGACGGAATGTCAATCCGCACCATTACTAGATCTTCGTTTATTCGAGAAAGTTTTTATAATAAAAACCTGGCATTGCCAAAAAATGAACATTATATTAAATTACTACAATCATGTAAAAGATATCATGATAAAAGAAATATCGAGCAATATTTCCAACAATAGGAGATTTACTATAATCTTAGATGAATGGACAAGAATATCACAAAAGAGATATTTGAACATACCCAGGTGGAAAGTATGTGTGGTAACAAAATAGAAGCACTGACAAAGCGCAAGTAGACCATGGTCTTACAAAAAGAAGTACTGGCAAAGCACTAAATTTGGACGCCTTCCCAACGCTTTAACCCTTTGACGACCATAGGCAAGTATGCTTGCCCAAGGGTTTTTCGCATTTATAATTGCCCAGACAAAAGATAGAGTAAATATTTACAAAAGTGATTTGTAAAGGATAAATGGGGGAACAAAAACGTAGTAGGCAGCAAATCCCTACCTAGTCCCGCTTTCCCCTTACGAGCCCTCGATGTTGGTTATTTAGAATTCTTCATTTAAGGGGTAAAAAGCACAAACTTTGACAAGCGAAATGAAGGGCAAGCAAGGGGTCTATGAGGTAAATTTTTTGTAACATATCCATAATTTAGTTCTAGAGCACGAAAATAAAATAATAATAAAAATCGGTTCGTCCGGAACGGCAGTGTCGTCAAATGGCAAACATTTTTGGCAAGCGAAATGAGGGGTAAGGAGCAGTTCTACGGAGCCAATTTTCTTGGGTCAGAGATTATGAAAATCGCAAAATTTTCAAAATCGCTTCGGCAGAAAATGTATCGTCGTCAAAGGGTTAAAAGGGTGAATTCCCAGCGCTTGTTTTCCTATAACATTATTTTGTTTTTGAAAAAGAAACTCCAAAAGAGTGAATATTTAAATAATTTTTGACTCCACAATACAATAACTCCAAGAATCGTCTATTTTTAGAGTAATTTAAAATTCTTCAGTGATGAGGGCTCATAATTTGGTGGCAGGGAAAACACATGATTTTTATATTTCTTGGTGCTATCTCAATACTTTGCAAAGCATTGAATGGATCGGTGTTATCATTTGGGTGTCAGAAAAGCACTTTAATTTTTTTATTTGCGCGTTGGCAAAGCATTTGATTTTTATGTTTATGGGTGCTTTCCCAGGGCTTGGTAAAGCATTGAGTGCGTTTACCAGACGCTCAACTGTTGCTAATCCGCTACTCAACAATCTGGTGAACGATTTGATTAGCTACCGCTAAGTCAACATGTTGTGGTAGCGCTACCTTGTTTTGGTAGCGTAAAACTTTTACGCTACTTGTGAGCAGTTAATGATACATCAGCTGTCGTTTGTTTTTTTGTATATTTTTTTTAAAGAATAATAAACATATACAAATATGATTATAAAGAAATAAAAAATTTTGAAAAAATCAATGAAACATCTGCAAATATTTTTATTTTAAAACAAAAACAAAATTAGCATCGTTCACCAGATTAAGGTAATCATAAAGCGCTACATATCATTTGTAGCGGTAGCGGGTTTCTCTGGTAAACTTGCCCATTGGCACCACCGTTGAACGGTGTTATCATTTGGGCGTTGGGAAAGCGCTGTTAACAAGCACTCATACCACCCATTTCGGTGCTTTGCCATTGCTGGCCCCTTTGTAATTTTCTACCTGGGTATGTATAAACTAGTGTTTCCAATTCGGTTAATCGATTAACCGATTCCTCGATTAATCGCATCTATTTCGGATAATGTCGAAACAAATAATTTAAAACTCAAATAATTATTCGACCCGAATAATCGATTAAAAAAATTATGAAGTTTTGGGAAAAAATAAAGCAAAAAATTACATATTAAAAATTTAACCGGTTAATCGACCTATTAATTAACCGGTTAAATTTTTAATATGTAATTTTTTGCTTTATTTTTTCCCAAAAATTTATTATTGTCTTAACTTTGGCTAAAAAATTATAAGAAACGCTTAAAAAAACAAATACTAACTAAAATACGATCAAATTGTTTTAAAATCGATTGAAAGAGAAACCTTTAGATACCATTTTTTGAGCAACTCCAAGCAAGTCGACATTGAACCAGCGAACACGTCATGGGTTTTAAGAGACTCTTAAAACGGATTTGTTTTACATTATGGCAATTAATTTTTAATAAAATGTTTTTGAATTTTATTTAACAAAAGCTGTGTTTTCGTTAACTCATAAAAAAAACTCAAAGTGCATAAAAACGCGTTTAAGACGAAAACTAACACATTAGTTTTCGTATGCGCGGTAACTTTCAACACGGATAATTATTAACGTTGAAAACTCAACGTTTATACATTTTCATATCTAACATAACTTATTCGCGTTACTTCTTCAAAAATTTTGCTGACGTACGTTCGATTATAACGGAAAAATTATAAACATAACCTGTTCAAAATTTTTTTATACGACAATCGGTTTAACGTAGATTTGCTTTAAATACTTAACGTTGATAGGCATGGGACAAAATACAGCTAAAAAACAAAGTTTCTATTTGTAAAAAAATGCTTTAACACTATGTGTTGGCTGGACCAGGCTTTAGGAAATACAATAGACAATTTTTCATTTCTGTTTTAATTCTTTTAAAGTGTAAAATTAATTTTCAATTGTGATAGCATTTTTTCAGCCTCTAGTCGATGATTTTATTTATATTTATTTTAACAAAAACAGTGCGTATTAATTTTTAAAATTTTATTATTGCAAACATAGAATTTTGAAAGGCTGAAAAACCGCTCTCACTTTCAAAAATCTGTGATAAAATTCGAACAAACAAATCTCTTTGAGATTTGACATATATTACTGCACACTGAGGGAATTTTCTACATGCTTTTTATGAATTTTTATTCTGATTCAATGAAATTTCGTTGGAATTCGTCCATTGAAACACGGAGGAGATTGGAAGATAAACAAAAATGTAAAAACAGAATATTTGTACGTATTTGTATTGATCACTTCTGACTAAAAACAATAACAGAAAGCTGAATAGGAAAGAAAACAACGAATTAGTTATATTGTATTCAAGGCCTTACTTGGATGACGGGTTGTTGAAAAAAATTATCATATGACAATAAAAACATATAAATAATTAATACCTACAATTTAATGGAAAACCACTGACTACGCCTATCCATCAAAAAAAAATGCAGAAACTAGATCTAGTCTGATCCGAAAATTATAATGTGTTTATAATTTTTAGAGAAAAAGGTTTATTCTTTTTCTTAACCTCAAATCTTTTTAAAATTGATAAAATTGCATATTAATTACAATATTAATTGCAGCTGTCTATATTACGTTAAAACAACACTGTACTAAACTTTTCACTAAGTTGATGCAGTTTTATGAAAAAATTCGTATTATTTATTGAAAATTACATACATCCAATGAAAAAGCTTTTTCGTAAAATTTGATTTGCATTAACTTTGTGAAGAAAACTTCATTAGTTTAGTGAAAACTTTCATTAAAACACGTCCAATTAAATTCTGTATGCGTAAATTACCTTAAAATTTGTTTAATATTAATGGCCCTTAAAAACGAAAAGACTGAGAATTTAACAATTATTTATGATATTCGCAGACTACTAATATTCATTTGCAGAATAAATTGGTATTTTCAAATGGAACTTAACATTTTTCATATTGATGGCTCAATGTAAAAGGCTGTTCTATTTTTTAATGTTAATAAATCAGTTCTTTCCCAATAAGCACATAGGTTTTAAAAATTCAAGTGCTTTAAATTTTGCTTGAAGTAAAGTATATTTCAAATTCTAGCATTTGTATATTTAAAAAAATAGTTCAAACTTGAATTTTTGTTTCCCTTTTGCTAGAGTATGCTATAGAAATAAAATGTAATTAAAGTTTTATTCAAGCCTTGAAACTGGAAAACAGGGCCGGAATTGGACTTGTTTTCAACTTGAATTCCAATGAAATTGTTTATAGGGTTGTGTTTTTATTGATAAAAAGTTAAGAAAATACATTAATTTTGCATTAAACGATTAATCGATTAATCGCCAATTTTCTCGATTAACCGACCCGAATAACCGGTTAATTAATTTTAGTGATTTTTCGAATAATGCATTAACCGATTAACCGCCTATGTCGAATAATTGGAAACACTAGTATAAACGGAAATAATTCATTTTACAACGTGGTGTTTATATATCAGGAAGATGAAATGCTGATGAAATAAGAAGAATTGTAGAAATAATACTAGAAGAGTTTTATTTGTCTTTGGAAATTAACATTGTGGCCACCATATCTAATGGGCCAAATGCGATGAAACGGTTTGTTTCCGACAGTCCAGTAGTGGGTGCTTTCTGCTGGAATCATGCAATTTATTTGGCAGTGCTTAGAGTAATTTATGAGAAATAAAATGTTCAACATTCATATATTTTTACTTTGAATTCTCACTACACAGACTGAATTTGTACTGAAATAGTGTTTTTTTTAACAAAAATTAATTATATAGGTGGTTTTCATTAACAATTTTGTTCAAAAATATTTCCCGGGAATCAAATTTTTTTATTCCCGTTTCCCGGGAAATAAAAAAGTTCGGGAAATCCGAAACCCTAGTCATATTACATAAATTAATTTAAAGGTGCGTTTATAATGATGGAGTACTCCAATCTGTAGCAAATTTAGTTTTTTCTCTTTCTTGCTAATACATTTTTGTATTTTGCTATCTTTTTTTATTCTTTTTTTATTTTTTTTATTTTTGCTATTTTTATTTATTTTATTCCAAACAACTTTGACTCGGTACTACGGATTTGTTGCACTCTAGAGTTAATATTGATCTGTTAACTATTTAACATGACAAAAATACCTAAAAAAGCACATCTCTAATTTCTTACCACATCTAATTGTCACCAAATTAAAAACAATTTTTTAAAAATATGGAAAATAAAATAGAATTTTTTTGAAGAAACGGCATAAAAGTCCTAGTAAAAAAATTAAAAACAAAAATAAATTGCGGTGGAGACATGGCCTGCGACAAAATATAATGTAAGTGTCATAAATTTTTGAAGTAACTCTACTCTGCATTTTGAACAGTTAACATTTCAATCTGTGCGGTAGAGTAGAGTCACTCTACCATTGTGAAAGCACCTTAAATCACATAAAAAAGTGTTATTTTTTTTGCCACATACATATATTTTTAAAATTGAAAATATATTCCTTTGCAATTTAAAAGCTTATTCAATTGAAACAACTTTACCGATTTACTTTCTAAATAACTATTGAACCTTTATGGTAAAGTTATTGTGAGTGTATGGAAAAAACAAAGGAGATCAATTTTTATCAAGGTTGGCAACCGAAACGAATGTCGGTATTGGTATTGGCATTGGTATCGACTTTTTGTTTTTTTAAATATTGGTATCGGTAACGGTATTTCATTTGTATCGGTATTGGTATTACCGATACCGAAACATCAATACCGGTACGTACCGGTATTATAGAGGAATTGTGTTTTCACAATAAATTATGTGTTGTTGTAAAAAAACACAATGTTGCTAAACCACATGAAAAAAATAATAGCAATACGCTATTATTATGTTGCTAAATACGATTTTTTAATTAAAAATCCAGATAGAATTCAATTAATTTAAAATTTTGCTTATTTTGTATAAAACAATTTATATTCTTTTGTGAAAAACGTAAAAAAATTATTTTATTAGAAGCCGATTCAATACCGGTACGACACCTGTATTAAGGGAAAAGATTTTTGGATACCGGTATTTTTAAAAATTAAGAGTTTCGGTATTGGTATTGGTATCGGTTAGCAATTTGAAAGGGTTTTGAAACGAATAACGATATTATAAAGGTATCAGTTGCCAACCTTGATTTTGTACATTATTTTTATCGCATTTTTGAAAAAAGTAGACCATAACTTATCAATTGGAATATCTTTCGGCATATTATCAAAGGTTTTTCGCAGCCAGCAGAAGTCAGTGTACAACATGACGTTTTCAATTAAATTTGATATTTCTAAAACTTTTGGAAACTCTGATAAGTTATCCCACGATAAAAGAGATTGTTTTAAATTTAAAACAGAAATTTTGTTGCAAAGTGATTCGTCTCCGAAATCATATCGTTGCTCCAGGTAACAGCATTTGTTAAAAACTGATTTGCTTCTCATTTGAAAGTTTTTGTTTCTTGATAGAAAATTTTTTTTTAAATATTTGCAACTTTGCTTCCATAAAATTCATCTTTTAACCGATTTTTGAGGCAATGCAGTTCTGTAATAGTACAGGAATCACTTTCTAGGTCTATTACTGTTGAATATTAATTTAATTAATAAAAAATATAATTAATAAAATAATTATTTTTCAAAATTAAAGAAATTCTTTTTTAACTGGACAAATTGTATTTTAGCTGGTAACTGGACAAGACCCAAAATAACTGGACAATCCAAGCCATTCCAGGCCATCTGGCAACCCTAGGTGAAATAGATATAAGCCTTGAAGCATAATAACTTGATTAAATTGTATATATACATATATTTAATCCTTTAATTCCCAGTGGAACATAGGGCCGCTTAAATTGTAGTTTATGATTAAACTTGTCCTTAACTGCACAGAGATGTGACTAAATCTGAAAAGACAAAAGTAAAAAAATGCTGCTTTGTATAAAAGGAAAACCACCACACAACTTTTTAAGTTTAAACCATTTAATATTCCTTGCTCACAATTTAAGGTCTCCAAAATTAGTTTGTTTTCAAAAGGAAAATAAAATATGACATTTTTATTTCAAGCTAACTTGTTATTTCTAAATTTAAAAACAAACAAAAATATTCATAACTGGAAGGAATTTATTCATACATATCATAGATTACATAGAAATTTTACTCTTCTTCTTCTTTTGTCAACAACACATTTTTTCACACACAATCAAATATTTTTTGTATAGGTATAGAACGTATGTCCAACACATTCTCATGAGATACGTTCACTGACATCAAATGTCAAAGAGTAAGAGTTCTATGTAATCCATGATACACTCAATATAATACGTATGTTGGCTGGACAGAAAAATTTGTTACTTTAATAAAATGTATTTCTGTTTTTTAGCTTAAAATAAAATTTGTTGATTTTAATAAATTCTTTTGTTAAAATTAACAAATCTAAATTTAAGTAAAAATTTGTAAAACTACAGTTTTATCTGTAATTATACTGAGTCGGAAAATTTATCCAAATTTAGGGTCTCGGGTTCCTCCCCGGGCCTAGTCCATATCATGTGAGGGCATATAAGGGCACTCCGATGGAGCAAACATTCTGTCCGTTTTTTTTTTTTTTTAAGAGAAGCAACACTCAGGAAATTCTTCCTATTAATTAACGTGTTGCTTCCTATTGGAAAGGGGATAGAGAAGAAGTGAAAGGTGGTGAAAGATGAAGGGCTTCAAATATGGCAACACTGTAATTGCGCGAGATGTTGAATTTTAGAACAGTTGTTGCCCGCCATCTGACGGTGAGTTGGCGAACTTTGTTGAAGCTTTTTAGTTCATAGCTCTGTTGTATTATTTTACTTCGGTGAGGTTAAGTGCTATGGAAACATCGAAGGAGGACGCTGCGATATGTATGAGGGATAGAAAAAACTCATACATATTACTATTTTTCATAAATTGATGTTGCCTTGGTTGGGGCTCGAACCCGCAACCTCACGTGTAACAGTCCAACGCGCTAACCATTACACCACAGAGCTATATAAATAAATAAGTAGTCTAGCTTACGCGCGACTACTTATTTATTTATAAAGATAATGTGAATTTGGTAACTACTTATTTTTTAACCACTAGTAAGTATATAAGTAAGTCGTATTATTTAACAACTTGTAACCACTTATTTTTTAACTGCGTATAAGCACACGAATAACTACTTATTTTGTATACTTTTGTAATGCTGCGGGTAAGCGGGTGCACAAATTTTGTGCGTTTTTTCATGCAGCGAATATGGACAACTACTTACAAAAACGACCTTGTGGAACAAACATAATGAGTTTTGACACCGAATTATAAGCAGTAGACCCTAATTCTACTGCTTATTATTTAGATATTAGTAATGAGCACCCATTACAGAGATTTTGCTGGGACACTACTCTTCAGTTGTCTGCAATAGGAAAATGATAGCTTTATTACACAAACCGAGACATTACATAAGGTACAAAAAATCAACGGGACGAGAATTTTGTACTTTCGTATATGAACTGTCTGATTTAGTAAAACCAGCTATAAATCAACTCCTTTTTGAAAGCAACAATTACATAAAAGTACCCTTTGGGTACTATTTATATGTATGTCGTTGTGTTCGTTGTCAATACATTTGTAAAAACAACGAAATTTACCTCACCTTTTTGAAACAACAAATAAAATCTAATATGACCATGCGCGGTTCCAGCAATTAATATAAGGGGAAAAATCATACGCCACAGTAGACAAATACATTGAGTTAGACACTGAGGCGTATGATTTTCCCCTTATATTAATTGCTGGAACCGCGCATGAATATGACAATATCATATTAGAATTTGGACTTGAGGTAGAACAATATTCTAACTAAATATTTCATATATTTAGTTAGAATAAAAAAAGAAAGTCCGAAAAAACCATTTTTTGTATTTTTTAATGCAAAAATTAAGGTAATTGTTGGATAATTTAGTTATTATAAAAAACAAAAACGGTAACTTAGTTACACTATATCCAACAGTACTATAATCCCTAGATTTTGAATTTTAAAAACCCACACGTAATAAATTACAAAATAATGGCGGAATGTGCAAATAGGCTTTGTGGTACCAAAAATGCAATTTTTTGCAACTAACCACCAAACTTTGTTGTATGAAATGGGTATTAACGTCCCTAGATTACAAATTTTAAAAAACCGCACTTAAAAAATTGCAAAATAATGGTTGGAACGCGAAAAAAGACTTTATGGTAGAAAAAATTAATTAAACACTGAATCAGCAAACGAATACAATGTGGAAAAATTTTCTTTTTTGTAAAAATTTTTTTTCCCGATTTTTTTTTTTTTCAAACTAAGCATTAAACTTTTGTGTATGAAATTGGATTTATGAATTTAAATAAACAACGAGTCGAAATTATTAAAATTTACTACAGAAATTCGGAGTCAGTGGCCTCAACGTTAAGAGCGCTACGTCCAATTTATGGTAGCCATAATCGTCCTAGCAGATAACAATTGAGCGTCTAGTGGAAAAATTTGAATCCACAGGCATAGTACAAAATGTTCTCGTGCCAGTGAGACAAAGAAGTGCCCGTAGTGACGAGAATATTGCTGCCGCTGAGGCTTCAGTTGAAGAAAGCCCAAATGTGTCTCTCACACGTCGTTCTCAAGCATTGGGCATCTCTGTGACGTCGTTTTGGCGAATTTTGCGAAAAGATCTTGGCCTACATCCTTACAAGATCAAATTGACGCAAGAACTGAAACCGCTTGACCACCAGAAGCGTCGTATGTTCGTGAATTGGGCTGAGCAACAACCTGAAAATGATTCGGATTTTCATCGAAAAATCATCTTCAGCGATGAGGCTCATTTCTGGCTGAATGGCTTCGTCAATAAACAAAATATGCGTTATTGGTCAGACAGCAATCCACACTTACTCCATGAGTCATCATTGCATCCCGAAAAAATTACGGTTTGGTGCGGTTTATGGGCCGGCGGCGTCATTGGGCCGTACTTCTTCCGTCACGATCAAGACCGGCACGTTACTGTGAATGGGAATCGCTACCGTTCAATGATAACCGAATATTTTTGGCCCAATTGGATGATATGGACTTGGAGGACATGTTGTTCCAACAGGACGGCGCCACAAGCCACACAGCGAATGTCACAATCAATTTATTGCAAACCAAGTTTCGAGAACGACTGGACCATTTCGACACGAAATGGTCCAGTCGATTGGCCGCCTCGGTCGTTCGATTTGACGCCGTTGGACTATTTCCTGTAGGGCTACGTCAAATCTATGGTCTATGCCAACAAGCCAGCGACGATTGATGAACTTTGTACGAATATCGAACGTGAAATTGCAGCAGTATCGGCCGATTTATGCTTGAAAACTGTCGAAAATTGGGTTCAGCGTTTGGACTTCTGCAAGCGTGCCCGTGGTGGCCATGCAAAAGAGATCGATTTCCATACATAATGGCATCGAACGTACTTTCACAGGAATAAAGAATTTCATTGATATCCAAAACCGCTTTTGTTTTATTTAAAAAAACTTTTGTAGCGCTCTTATTGAAAAACCCTTTATATAAGAGCGAGCTAACATTTTTTGGCTCGTTTTAAAAAAAAGAGCGAGCTCTTTTTTGGGCTCGCTCTTTTTTTAAAAATACCAAGAGCCCGAGCGAGCGAGCTTTTCCATCCCTAAATAAAACACACATAGTAACATAACATCCAAACGCTTTTCTTCATTGTTTTTGCGGAGTGATGAATACCGAAATCTCGAGATATCGACGCAGATGTAAATGCGAGCTACGAGAAACAAATGCAACGGTCTGTAGAAACATTTTGTAATTATGCATCAGAGAAACATAAATTTATTTCAATTTTTATTCTTTTTAAGTATTTTTAAAAACAGTTACAAATTCCTCCCTCGGGGTCTATATAGTCTCCATTCTAAGCATTGTTGTATTTCACATTCTATTACAAGTAGGGTTTATGTCTCGGGAATCCCGCCCTTTTTTCAATCCCGCAATCCCGGGAATTTCATGCGGGATTTCCCGGGATTTTTTGTATTCTTTTATAGAAGTTCTAACTAGTATATATTGCTATTTCGGAAGCTTTGATTTTTTTTAAATCAATTTAGATAAAAATATTTAAAATAAAAAATACGATTTAAAATTTAATAAACTGAATTAGTACAATATAAAAAAAAAATATTATTTAGGCCAAATTGTTTTTGAATGTCAGCTGAATTTGGTTTAGTTACCAATAAAAATACTCGATGATCTTTGTTCAAGTAAAGCAATATATACAACATTTCAACATCATTATTTCAGTTCCAAATACATCCAAAAAGCCTATGCATTAAAATTTAAAAAATGAGTAATATTTTCATATTTTCAGCTGATATAAATAATTTGAGTGTTTTTTACTTCAAATAATTTCATTTAAATTTCAATTGCTATTCCTTTATTTTAATTGTATTTTTTAAAAATTATTTATTTTTCAAATAATGCATCAGATGCTTTTTCAAATTATTTTGGATTTTTTATATGTTAATTTAAAATGCAACTATGAAAATTAAATAACCCAGCAAAGAAAAATGATCATTAATGACTCAGAAATTAGCTCCAAAAACAAACATTTTTCCACTTTTTCCTATGAGCCATTTAAGAATCTTATTTATGAGCTCTCCGAAATTGCTGGCTGGGAATTTATTTTTAAAAATTTCTAATCAAAAAATACCAATTAAAGTTAAAAGATTATTTAATAATATTTTTTTTTTCTATTCTTATAAAAAGATTTAAGCCAATTTGCCTAAAAATTTGTGTGAAAAATACTCCCTAAACTTTTTTATAAAAATAATTCTAGACGAATTCTTCTGAAAATCTCCATAGAAACAAAATATCTAGAAATAGAAATTTTTGGATTCCATACTTAATAAATGTTTAAGCAAAAAAACGATCTTAGTTCTGACTATAAAACTGGTCCGACACAAGTTTGCACCCATGAACAATTCAAATATGTCCTAAAAGAAGGGATGAAAATAAAATACCCGTGTCTTTGACTTTGTCTATATTAATTCGTTTAACCGTTTAAAACGCGAATTAATATTCAATTATTTCTAAGAGTTTTTTAAAATTAAGACGGCCTTCCATATAAATATATTACCTCAATATTAATTCGCGATTTAAATTGTTAGACGAATTGATCTCGAAAAAGTGGAAGACATGGATATTTTATATTTAGCCCTGCTTAGAATATATTAAGTAGATTTTCTCATAGGTACAACCAAAAAATGAACTTTGTCGGACGGTGTTGTAATAGAAATCGAGTTTTTCCAATACAACATATGTCGGATTTATTTATTTTCGAATGAGCGGGAATTGCCGGGATCCCGGGAAATTTAGAAAAAAATCCCGCTGTCCCGGGAAATGAAAAAGTCCGGGAAAAGAAAAACCCTAATTACAAGAAATGTTAAAAAACTATTTGTTAGTAATACATCATTGTAATGTAAACATGATAAATTATGATAATATAACCTTTATATCCACAATATTTTGGCGTAAACAACACATGTTTTCCTACACTCAAAATTTTGCTCTATCTCTCTTAGTTTTCAAGATATCGGCCATTTTAAAAAATCGGGAGAGAAAGAAATAGCGCCATCTTTAAAACTTCGCATATATTGGTGGTGCCATCTACCGGGTAATAACAGTAACATGAAAATATTATATTTTAACAATAAATTTTGTAAAATTTAACGAAGGGGTCTTAAAAATTAGTTTTAAATAATTTTTAAAATTAACACTTAAAATTAGTTAAATTACTGAGGATTTTTAGTATTGTGAAAATTAAATGAAAATAAATAAAATCTTTGCTTAAATCAGTGTTTCAACTAAAAATTTGTTAAAAATTAGTCAAAACGATTTGAAACCGGTTTGACAGATTTTATTTGTATTAGTAGTATTATTTTAAGTGTGTTAGTAGTAAAAATATGTTGCCAATTATAATGTAATAAAATTTTCTCAAAATAAACTTCTAATTAACACCATTTTACTATAAGTAAAATGACCCCATTTTCTGGCCAAAACTATAAGGAATCATTGAATAAGGATGAAAATGTATATATGGGGGTTTTCAAGGTTGCTGATTTTGAATCTGAGGTAAAATTTTTCAAAATCAAAATGGCGAATCCAATATGGCGGCGTAAATTTTAAAATTTCTTCTGATTTACATAAAAATCGGTATACGCGGGTTTTCAAGGTTGCTAATTTCGAATCTGAGGTAAAATTTTTCAAATTCAAAATGGCGGATCCAATATGGCGGTGTAAATTTTAAAATTTCTTCTGATTTACATGAAAATTGGTATACGGAGGTTTTCAAGGTTGGTGATTTCGAATCTGTGGTGATCAAAATGGCGGATCCAATATGGCTTCGTAAATTTTAAAATTTATTCTGATTTGCTTGGGTAAAAATGTTAACTGTGTAATATGCAAACTTCTTTTGTCCAAAATCTCAAAAACAAAAATAAAAAAAAAATTTTTTTAAATATGGGGCATATTATAGCAGAAAATTGAACAAATGGAAACTTTTGTAGAAACAATTTTTTTTCAATAAAGCTATTTAAAATCTTGCTTTACATTTCATTATCTAAAGTAATTTCATTTAGTTTTTAATTTTATTTTTATTTTTTAATAAAGCTATTTAAAATTTCCTCTTTGTTCGCTCAGATTTCTCAGGATACTCTTTTTATTGAAGCTGCAGTTGGCTTATTTTTAATTGCCAAAATAAATTGAGCGTTTAGCCAGAGTTCGCTTTGCATCTGAAATATGTTTATCTTCCTATGAGAACTCTCCCATCTAACTGAGATATTCTTACAAAAAATTCGCACTTTATCCTTCCCATAAACCGATTCCTCATTCAAAACATTGCCGCATTCAGCTTTACCAACAATAAAATTGTAAACAGTAGTATTCTTCTCCTCTTTCTTTTGGCCATCCAAGTAAACTTCCGCAAGTTCGCTATTTTGCAAGCGGAGGCTGCCTACCAAAAATGATATTTCTCAAAAAACGCAAAAAATCGCAACATGAAATTGACAAATTAAACTTAAAACTCTTCATTTAACACGTTTCTGATTGTTTAAACACAGCCACAAAAATGGGTCAAATTACCTATAGTGCATTTGATTTAAATAGGATCATAATTAAAAAAATATATTAATACAACGAAATACTCTGAGAGCTGCTGTTTTATTTAATCACCTTTCCCTACCCATATAGCCACTAGGGTGAACAAGTAGTTTTTTTTAACCCGGTTAAACCCGGTTTTCTGTGCATTGTAGCTCTTGGTTTTTGTGAAATGTTAATTTTTCCAATATCAAATAACGCAGTTTTTGTTATCGAATATCCGGTTTTTCTAAACTATGTATTTTTATACCCTCCATCCCACTGTGCAGGAGGGTATATATCATTTTGTCATTCCGTTTGTAACTCATCGAATAAAAATCTGGGACATAAAAAAAATATATATTCTTGATCGTTATCAATAGCGAAACCGATATAGCCGTGTCCGTCTGTCTGTCTGTTGAAATCACGATCACGCTCAACATAGTTGAGCTAGGATGTTAATTTTTAGTCAAAATTTTTGTTCAATTTCTTAAGCAGTTTGTTATTGGAAATGGGCATATTTGGTCCGAAGATATTAGAGGTCAAAATCGTGAGATTTTTTTTAAAGTATGGGTAACTTTTGACAAATGAAAAATCTCAATACCGACAATACCCTACGGGAAATTTTAACAAACTGTCACCGAACTGGCCCCTTTATATGAAATAGACTGGTCACTTTTACATGGCGTTGTCATAGGAGGGGGAAATTGACCCCTTGTGACATGTCACAAGGACAGGTTACTGAATTCTCATAAAAACAAAGTTCAGGGACCTGTCCTGGGATTTGTCTTGTGACATGTCACAAGGGATCAATTTCCCCCTCCTATGACAACGCCACGTAAAAGTGACCAGTCTATTTCATGTAAAGGGGCCAGTTCGGTGACAGTTTGTTAAAATTTCCCGTAGGGTAGGTTTAAAATGTGTTTACTCCCAAAATATTTCAAAGTTGTATCTTATGTACCATCTGCAAAAAAAAAATAGGTTTAACTTCTAATATCTTCGGTGTTTGAAGTGATAAAATTTTAACTACATCTCAAAAGTTTTTAATCTTGAGAATATATTAATAAGTAAAAAATTATGTGGTAGTATACGGTGGTTTTTATAAAAACGGTTTATTTTAAAAAATCTTAAAAATAAATCTCATTCGCCGGTAAATGGTAAGCAAACAAAAAAAAATGTCGTCCATAAGATATTTTTACTATCTTTCCAATGGTATATATATATATTGTTCCAATCCGACTATAAATGACTTAGATATATGTAACTAAGTCCATTTCCAAACTTTTCACAGAAATAAACTCCCTACAGAGGTCTTTCCGCGGATTTTTTTTTTAACAGCTTGAAAAGTACTACATCGGGGTAAAAAAAAATTCACTGAGATCAACTTATTGCAAAATTGAGATTTAAAATACGAATTAAGGAATTATATTTTTAAAGGTCTGCACACATCTATATGAATAACATAAGCAGTGTTGCCACTTTATGGGTAGGGCATGGATGACAGCAATTATTAAATTGTTTAGTTTTTCACTTAAATTTCAATTCAAATGAATGAATTGAGAAAGTTATCAAATTTGTAAATAAAAAAATATATTATACATAAAAAAAGAATTTAATTCATAAACTAGCCAGTAGATAGTGGGTCTATGAATACAACTTAGCAATTACTTCAAAGCATTGTTGGTAGCAGAAACGGTGCGATTATCGGTGAGGGTAAGTAACGCTATCATAGATTATTTCGGTTACAGTATTTTAAGGATAATTTTATTTCGATAACGGTATTTTAAGGTTAACTGTATTGCAATTATTTCGATAATGGTATTTTAAGATAAGCGGTATTCAGTTATTTCGGTGCATTCCGCAAATTTTTTTTTTATGAAAAAACAAAGTGAAGAAAAATAAATTTATTAACTAAGTGTATGTAAAATTCACAATTACGACGTGGAATTACAAAAAGTTTAGACTCAAAAATAATGGTGTTGTAAGGATAATGGGATAATGGTATTTCATTAATTTCGGTACTGGTATTTTAAATGTATCGATATTTGAATCTATAACAGTATTTTAGCAATAGAGCCTACCAACCCTGCCTCAATGTATGTAATTACTTTTGGCTTATGAATGACATCTAACATCTAATTGTGAAGTTTGCATAAAAATTCCAATATCTATTTTTTATTCATACGAGTTAATGAATTGATTCACAGCGACTGATCATACACGAATTAAACCGATACATCAGAAAAGTGCATTAATCTATACATGCTTTGAAATTCTTTCGTTATACAAATAAGCCATTAATATACACAAAAAAATCGTTACCAAGTAATTAAGCAAATTTCAACTAATAAAGTTTTATCGAATAATTTATTATATTGTGTATGCCACAAAAACATTATTTTAGTTGAAGTGCTCCCAATTGCTTGCCAAAGACTTTTTTGTGTGTATTTAAAAACGCAAATAAAACTTGATTTTTGAAAGACTCTAAAATAAGATTATTTTTAAATCGTTCACATGTGATCATAACTGACTCTTATTTACAAGCTTTTTAAGTGTTTTATTCTAAAGTTAATTTTTTCTCTATATTTTATGAAGATTCATATAAGACTCAAAAGTTCATCATAAATGCTGCATATTTAAGGAACTTTTCTTTGTAATAATATAACGCCCAGAACGATGGGACAATTAAAATGGCCAAATCACTTTTTTTTAAGTTTACTGATGAGGTTATTACCTTTTTTCGGAGTTCAAATTGTAATAATATGTTAATTGAAGTCATTTATAATTTCATATTTTTTGGGTAATTTTGTCTACACTTTTGGGAATTTTGAATTTTGGTTGTGGCAGCACTGAGATTAAACAAGATTAAACTGAAATATTTACTTGTAGTGGTGGAAAAAATCATACACATTTGTTGCACAGTGGATTGACCGAATACAAAATGGGTAATAATTCATACTTGTTTGTACTTAGTAGAATCCCCGAATAAAAACACCAGGATGGAGGGTATCTAAAGACTCGGCACAGCCGAATTTAATCTTTGGTTTGTATAAGTTCCCAGTCACCTGGGGACTTATACAAACAATCGGGCGGGCTTTAGCTCGCTTGTTCAGTTTCAATTTATTAGAAATTGTAAATTTGTTTAAAAAAATGGTTTTAATAGTTAACACTGAATTTAAACTCAGCAAAAACTACCTAGTTTTCGTAAAAAACTAGTTTTTGCTTGTTTTTTTATGTACACTTAAAGTTCTATAAGTGTCACCTACCCTGATTAAATTTTTAAAAAACATGACTCTTATACTGAATTTAGACTGAGCAAAAACTAGCTAGTTTTTGTACAAAACTAGTTTTTGATTGTTTTTATATATGCGTTTTGACAACTAAAAACTAGCAAGAGCCGAAAACTAGGTAGTTTTCCCTTAGTCTAAATGCGGTATTATAGAATTTTCAGACAATTAAAGCATACTAGGAATCAATTTTTTTTTTATTTAATTTTTTTTAATTTTAACAAATTAAGGAATAAATATCAGAAAGTTACGTCTTTCAAAACATGCATTTTATAAGACCATAGAAAAAAATACATATCGATTGATTTAAGAAATTAAACCTGTTATAGGTTTGAAGACTTTTGAATGGAGGCTGTGTTAGAAAGTTTGTGCAGGACGCACAAATCTTGTAGGGACACATTTGAATTAGATGCTCAATCAATAATGTCGTTAAATGATGAAATTATGTGATCAATTCGAACATTGGTTTTGGCATTTTATCCGTAAAAGTGTCCTTTCCTCAACATTATAGAATTTTGCAATATCTTTTATCTTTACTTTTTCATTTATTTGTTACAAAATGTTGAATTTATCCTAAGTACTCAATCGGGCGGGCTTTAGCTCGCTTGTTCAGTTTCAATTTATTAGAAATTGTAAATTTGTTTAAAAAAATGGTTTTAATAGTTAACACTGAATTTAAACTCAGCAAAAACTACCTAGTTTTCGTAAAAAACTAGTTTTTGCTTGTTTTTTTATGTACACTTAAAGTTCTATAAGTGTCACCTACCCTGATTAAATTTTTAAAAAACATGACTCTTATACTGAATTTAGACTGAGCAAAAACTAGCTAGTTTTTGTACAAAACTAGTTTTTGATTGTTTTTATATATGCGTTTTGACAACTAAAAACTAGCAAGAGCCGAAAACTAGGTAGTTTTCCCTTAGTCTAAATGCGGTATTATAGAATTTTCAGACAATTAAAGCATACTAGGAATCAATTTTTTTTTTATTTAATTTTTTTTAATTTTAACAAATTAAGGAATAAATATCAGAAAGTTACGTCTTTCAAAACATGCATTTTATAAGACCATAGAAAAAAATACATATCGATTGATTTAAGAAATTAAACCTGTTATAGGTTTGAAGACTTTTGAATGGAGGCTGTGTTAGAAAGTTTGTGCAGGACGCACAAATCTTGTAGGGACACATTTGAATTAGATGCTCAATCAATAATGTCGTTAAATGATGAAATTATGTGATCAATTCGAACATTGGTTTTGGCATTTTATCCGTAAAAGTGTCCTTTCCTCAACATTATAGAATTTTGCAATATCTTTTATCTTTACTTTTTCATTTATTTGTTACAAAATGTTGAATTTATCCTAAGTACTCAACTGGACCATTTTTAAAAATGTATTTTAGAATTGAAAAACTATATATATATCTTAAAAAGACAATTATAGAATGATTTAATATATTTTTTACGACTTTAAAAGCATAGTGACAATTGAAATACTACATGAATCAAATCAGAGACTATTAATTATAGAGATAGGAAATCCAAACTTACACTACTCGCCGGTAGGGGGCGCTGAAATTTAGTATCATCTGAGCAACAATTTAGTATCACTTTAGTATCAGCTGAGCATATATTTAAAAACTCAAAAATTGCTGAAAACTGCGCAAATAAGAAAAAATCAAGCGCAAAATATGTTCAAATAATAAAATTTCAGAATTCCTTTATTTTATTTGCTTTTTTGTTTGTTATTATTTCAATTTAAATAAAAAAAATAAAATTGTCAATTTTTTGAAGAAAGTGCCATCTAGTGATAACGATGTCCTTATAACTTTTGTTTTTGGTGATGCCATACCCCTGAATCAAATTTTCCGACTTTTCAAGGGGGGTGACAATTAAAGCACACCGACCAGGGGAACAAGCCGATCAAAATAATCGGCGGCGGCGGCGCAAGCAAAAAATCGGCGGCGGCGGCGGCTTGATCGGCTTGATAGAACATTATACACGTATTTTAAAGATGTTTAAGGTTTTTTTCCAAAATATAGCAGTAGAAAATTGTGCAAAATTATCAAATAAAAAATAATTTTAAGTTAAATTCATCGATAAAAATTACAAATTTAGGATTTTTAGTTTTTGAACGGAGCTAGAAGGAGAGATAGTTGGGCTTTCCAAATATATACATATGTTTATATATTCAACAAAATTGTGTGGAAATATTTTCAAATAAAACTGATTTTCTTAATTTTTTCTTATTTTGTTTAATTTTGACGGCTTTTAATTGCAATATTTTGTTTAAAGAAAAACTAATTTTTATCTAATTTATTCTTTATTCAGGGCAAAATGAAGTTCTATTTTAATCGCTTTAAAATTGTCAAAGTTATACATTTTTTTTATATACATGGAATCTCTGCATTTATAAGAAAATTGAAAATATTAACCTTAATGATTGTGCAAACAAGAATCTCGAGTTGCTGAAATTAAATGTTTAGAAAAATTACGATAACTTTTTAAATTTTCAATTAATTTAAACAAAAGAATCTGATTTTACTAAGAACTAAACCCACTTTCAGAATGAATTCCAATAGTAAAGAATTGTTTAATACTGTAAAAAAGCCGTCAAAGTATACAAATTAAAAAAAAAAATTAATTTAATTATTTAAAAAAAAAAACTGTCAATATATTTCAGTTACAAATAAATAAATCTATGTATATATATTTGGAAAGCTAAATTTTTTGTCTTTCCAAAAACGTTACAATATTCAAAATCGGTTGAAAAATTGCTGAACTTCAAATTGTTAAGTGCTTGAAGTCGCTCAAAAACAGAGTTTTGACACTATCACCCCTGTTCTGAATTCCGAAACTTTTTAATTAGAGTGGTTTTGTAAAATTACACAAAGTTCAAAATGTCGGAAATTGACTGTTTCAACAAATTTTAAAATAAATTTTAACATATTAATTTTTGCAACAAAATATTCCATTTACTTTCACCAAGCTTTTCCAACACGAAATAAAACGAAGAAAATAATTCGAATGTGGATCACAGAACAGCAAAAAAATTCGGAATGTTTCACTTTAGAATTTTTTATGTGGATTCGGAACTTAGAAATAAACAAACTCTATTTTCACTCAAAATTAAATGTGTTTTTAGAATAAACTAGAAAAAAATATGGTTCGAAAAAAATTATGCTCGAAAAGATGTCAAAGTTGAAAAACTTAGAAGAAAAGTTAAAAAATTCAGATATTCACCCCTGTTCTTAGTTCCGAAACTTTTTAATTAGAGTTGATTTGTAAAATCACACGGAATTAAAAATTCCGAAAATTTGTTGTTTCTACCAAATTTTAATATTCATAGACTAATTTTAAAATAAATTATTATATAATAATTGTTGTTAAAAAATATGTATTCGTTTCACTACCATCAAGCTTTTTCTACACGAAATAAAACGAAAAAAAAAAATTCGGATGTGGATCACGGAACAGCAAAAAAATTCGGAATGTTTCACTTTAGAATTTTTTTGTGGATGCGGAACTCAGAACAGCGTCGATTATTGTAAATATCTTCGTCCGCAATGTCTTAAAAATGTGTCTTTTGATAATAATTTCAGGTGTACTGAAATTTCTGAAAAATGTGATGTGATCTACTTAACCAAACCTACCACCATAAATTCGAATGAATTAATTCTTTAATTCACTTTTGGACTTTTAATTAAAATTTACTAATATATCTTACGATTATACCATTCCTTATGAATTCATTCACTGGCTTCATTCTTTTAATTTTCATGCATAATGAATGAATTCTTTCATGAATTCATTCTTTTTATAATGATCTTTCACGTTTCATTCGGTTTGTAAAAGTTTAAAACAAATGTTGCGTTTTTAATTATTTTTATGGGTTGTGTATATGATATCAATATTAAATCCCTAAAATAAGCCACATTTTTATTTAATTTGTAATTATAAACTAAAGTGTTGTCAGAATCATTAGTATATTCATCACTTAGATCTTTTACTGATTTAATAAAATGACAATTTTGATAAGCCATTTTGTAAAAGATTAGAATTAATGAAAAAATTAATTATTTAAATTGATTGTAATTCTATAAGGAATGTATTCAACAGAAGAATGCATTCTATTTAATATTAAAATTTGGGAATGAAACCTATGAATTAATTATAAAGGAATGTTTTGATGGAATGATATATATTCAATTTCTAAAGCTGAATTCGGTTTTGTGCGAATTAACCTAAAATTGAATTAATTCTTTCGAAGCTCTGCCTACAATCTACACTTGGTCATTTGAAAAGTATATATGTATATTGTTCATTTGGATTCTCTCCTCTATTGCATATCCAAATTTCAGCGAAATCTGTCAGAAGTTTTCAAGCAAAACTTCCAACTTAAGAAATATTTATGACAAAAATCCTTCTTAGCTCTGACTATAAAACTGGTTCTTTTATTTTTTTTTTAACTACAAAAAAATACTCTTGATGGTTCAGGAAATGATGAAGTAGAAAATTTGTTTTAAAAATGACATTTGCTTTTAAATTTTTTATTTTGGAAAATTGATACTTCCAGCCGAAATGAGCCGAAAAAAATCGGCGGCGGCGGCTGAGGCAAAAATGACCGGCGGCGGCGGCTTAAACGGCTTACGGCGGCTGGCTTGTTTCTCTGCGTACCATCTCTAGTTGCCTAGAATTTGTTTTTATTAAAATCGTTCAGCAGAGTTACTAATCACAAAGCGCTACAAGTCACCGGTATCAGTTTAAGGTTTCTCGGCTGAATGCTACCAATGACATGTTGTACACTCAGGGAATTATGTAGGTAAAATCAACTGCAAATGACAGTTAAAATAACTGCATTTGCACTTAAAAAGATGTAGACTACATTTGCAGTTAAATTAACTGCAATATGAAGTTATTTTTAACTGTTAAAAATCAACTGACAAATGTAGTAAAAACAACTACAAATGCAATTGCAATGGAAACAACATACATGCAAATTATTGTAAAACTGTACAAACAACTGCAAATGTAGTTAAAAAACATAAATAAAAATTATTTTAAAAATTATTAATTTAATAAAAAAACAAATTTATGTAAACACTCCTAACTTAGTTTAATTCTAAAATAAATTTAAAATTGAGAAATCAAAATTTACACTTAATGTCACTTTTATTTTTCACTACATATTAAGATATTGTTGTAGATGTCCGTCTGTGAGGGATGAAATATGGTGTTGTTTGGCTTCCTTTTTTTCTCCAGGTAGAAAGGGATGAGAATATAAAAGAACTGAAAAAAAATAAATACAATATTTTTTTTAACCTTATTATTTTAATAATTTAATAAAAAAATATATAAACTTTTCCTTATTACGCGTCCTCACTCTTTGACGTTGTTTTATGACAAGAGAAAACATGTTCTTCTCATATTCTTTCACTAGAAATTTCTAAACAAGCGCTTCATACACATGCTCCTGTTTGCTTCGTGTGTGTGCACACCAGAGAATGACAAAATTATCATTTTGGGTACTTTTAAAGTATCCCAGTTGGCCAATCATCATCTATGAAATGGTCTTCAACGATTTCTTTAAGACATTTTAGAATATTTCGCTAACGACATTTGTCGCTGAAATTGTCTTGAAAGACTATGTAAAGGAAATCATCTTTAACGAATAGCTGCATGAACAAAATATATAAAATGTATAACATTCTGTTGGTGACAAGTTCAGCGACATTAATGTATTTGTTGTATAACCCACTATGTTGACGAAATGGTGAGCGACAAAATATTATTACTGTCGTCTTACGACTCCGTTGACGACAAGATGAGCGACATTGTCTTTAGATGTCTTAATTTTAAAAATTCTCATTTACCCAGGTAGAAAAATACAAACGGCACAATGTCGGCCCGGTATTGGAGACAGTAGTACATGTACTGGCAATGCGTCGGATTTTCAACTTTCACTGTACTGGCATGTTATCGAAATGATAACACCAATAAACGCTTGGCCGTAGTTATTTTCCAACGTTGGCGCAGGCTTGGGATTTTATTTTTTTGGTATTATCCCAGTACATTTAATAACAATTTTAGTAGTTTGCTAGTACTTTACTGTCCTTTTAGTGTACATCACACATTTTGTCGAAACTTTACAAGAAAAGAATGGTTATGTCTCTCTTACATAAATAATTGTGTAATAGATGCAAAACTACATAAAATTTATAAAATTGTTAATTTTAATATATTAAAAAAAGCTCGTTAATTTTCAGAAAACAGTACTGGCAAAGCACGTTTTAAGTAGTACCGCCAATTCGTAAAAAACAGTGCTCTCCCAGTACAATTTTTGTTGTAACGTCGGCAATTTCTACCTGGGTAGTTCGTCATTTTATTGCTTAAATATAAAACTTTGATATTAACTTTTAGCATTAACATTGCTTAATACTAGGGTTATATAGTTGCAACAAAAAGTCGACTTTTCGACTTTTTGACTTTTTTCAAATTTTGAAAAGTCGACTTTCCGACTTTTTATAGGTAAAAGTCGATTAATCGACTTTTTATAAGAAAATTTCTAAATAGCAAAAAATCATATTTTTTTAGCTTATTTGGGTGTCAGTTAACTAGATTTGGAACGTAAAATTTGCACCTTTTTGATAATGAGCATAAATTCGATTTATATGCATATAAAATAAAAATTTTCCTTGTTTTTTATCATCGCACAGTGGTATTAAACATAAAATGTAGCACAAAACTTATAGACATTAACGGTGGGTCTCATACTGCAGGTTTAAACTTAGGTTAATAGTTAACCCAAAAATTTGTTGGTGTTTTGTGTACATTTTTTTGACATTTTATTTTGTTTTTAGTTAAGTTAAAGTTAAACCTACAGTATGAGACCCACCGTAAGGCTTATTTTGTTCTTATACATTAACCCTTAAATGCATGGTGTATCTATATGGTTACATACCAGTTTTTTTAATAAAAAACCCACTTGATGCACAAAACTGCATTTTTGGGCATTGGAGCCCCTTCTATAGACAGTGTGCTTATAGTTTCGGGCAGATTTTTTAAACAGTTATAGGAAAAATCTTGGTTTTGCATCGTATATTTGTGAAAAATCTAACACACGCATTGTTTTTTTACAAAAAGTGTAATATTCAAAAATGTTTGTTTAAATATTTAAAGTGATATTCTCGCAATAAAATTAATTTTGGCGACAATAAATGTATAGTTCATAGTTTAAATATTTTTTCTGTTTTTCATACTCGTTAAAATAATCACATTTTAGCTATAGTAATATATTTGGCAAAAAACCATATTTTTTAATAAGTCACCTTGTTTCTAAAATAAATTTTTTTTAGAATTTTTCTGGAAATATACACGCCTTTAGAAATCATATATAAAAAAATGGTTAAAATTGAAGAGATCATGCATTTAAGGGTTAAGGCTTTTACAAAACTAATTTTGTAATCACCGCATTTTATTACAGCGTGAGCGTTACCTTGGTATTTTAAACTGGCAGAGTTAAACTTTTAACTGTCCAGTTAATTTTCTAACTGATAAAAAATGCATGTTTAAACGATGCAGGTTAAAAGGTTAGATTAATTATAAACAAGTACAATAATTTCCCTGTATAAAACGATTGGGGAGCTACATTTTACGCACCTGTGAAAACTTAAAATTAAGTTCAAAAATTTTCTCGCTTTCGACAAATGCTGAGCGTATATTGCATACACCGGCGTAGCTAGACCATTTTTCTAGGGGGGTCTATAGGCTTTTAAATTTTTGGATCCTCTGTTTTGATTACGATCATCTGTGCTATCGGCAAATACCTATTCTGACAAGTTATAAATACCTATTCTGACAAGCTTTACCCAATTAGCGCTACAAAAATTTAAGTGAAATCAAAGTCAAGGCTTACATATTCTTTAAATTTCACTTTGTTTTTATGACTTACTCCAGCAATATTAATATACTGATAGAAATAAATCTGTACAAATAGCAGAAAAAGATGCCAAAAATTAGTTAAAATGGCCTGCAGAAAAAACTGCCGAATCTGTTTAGTAAATTTTTGTTAGATAAACTGTTATTTCTATAAATTTTTTGTTATAAGTTAAATGCCAATAATATTCTATCCTGCTGAAATTAACGAAAAGTTTTGTTGAAAAATTGTTAATTAAGACCTGTTAACTTATCCGAAATAAACATAGTTTTGAAACTCAAATTTATATGAAAATATCTGGTGTTAACGTTTAACCATGGTTATATTGGAAAAAAGTTACTCGCCCTAAGTATAATTCAAAAAGTCTAAAGTCATTTAAATCGGCCGACAATTTTAGAAGCCAAAGGTTCCGAAAGCTTGTTTACACTCGAGGTGGTCTACTTTGCACGCTGGTGCTAAATATGTGTCCTATTAATAAAACAGTGTGACTACAAATTTTTCCAAAAGCCTTATTCCTACTTTACAATATTCTATAAACTTTGTCCAAATCGGACGATTAGTTTAGAAGTTGTGTATGTATTACTGCTTCTCTCAGTTTAAAACCACTGTGTGTCGTAGAGTTTAGAGTTTTTTATGTCATAATTCACTGTTTTATTTTCCTATAGATTAGCATCACTTGCTTAATTTTTTCTATTGTGTTATATCAGCAAAAACAAAATTTACTTCTTAGCCATATGGTAATAAGTAGAAAAGTCGAAAAGTCGAAAACAAGTCGACTTTTCGACTTTTGCATCACAAGAAAGTCGACTTTCAAAAAGTCGAAAATTTTCGCAAAAGTCGATTAATCGATTAGTCGAAAGTCGATTTATAGAACCCTACTTAATACAAGCGCTTTATTTTTAAATTAATAAAGCAATTTTTTAAATGAAATGTTGTTTATTTAAATTTAAATAAAAATTCAAATTAACAGCTAATAATAAATATAATTTAAATTATAAAAAAAATATTTTTACATATGCAAAAAAAATTAAAACCCGTTTTTTCGCGCCGTTTGTTTCACATTTAAGTAAATAAAAATATTAACTCGATGAGAAATTTTTAGTTTAAATTTGTTTGAAAAAAATAATAAGAAATCAGTGTTGTTAGTGACCATCTAGGCGAAGCTGTCACCAGCAAGGTCGTCTACGTTAGCATTGTGAACAATGTCATCTATTTCGTCGTCAACGACAAAGTGAGGCAAATTGTCGCCCAAATTGTCAAATATAATTCAAGGATAATCTCAGCGAAAATGTCACTTAGGTGGTCGTGTACGATTTTGCGGACAATCGTTTCAAAACGTCGTCAACGATTTGTATGGACTGTCACTAATATGTCGTTTACGAATTTCTATGGTCGTGCACCCAGCGTCGAGGATGTCTTCAAGACAGAGCCATGTCTTGAAGACATGACATTAGGGATGCCAATCGGGATTGATATTTGAAAATCCCGGGATTCGGGTCCTGAAATTTTTGGGACTACGGGATTTTTCGGGATCCCGGGATTTTACGGGATTTCGGGATTTAAATTTTCTTTTATTTGTAAAAATTTTTATGTTATGTAACTAATTTTTTTATAGAATAAAGCGTTTTATAATTATTTAATAGTTGTTAATTAATAATGTGGTACATTTTATGAATATTGAAACATCTCAGTCAGAAATTGACAGTGGTACAAAAAATCAAGTACTTGCATACCACTGGGTAACCGCGATGTTAAAAATAAATGACTGGCAGAACACTCATTTGGGACGATTTGCCAGCGTTTGCAAGTATTTGTTTTACAAAACATCACGGCAGGGCAAAAAAAAGATACTATGAACTTTTTTTAAATTTTATTTTGGAAAATATAATTCCAAACCACCTATTTATTGGTTTTGGCAGCGTTTTGCCAAAGTTAAAAATTTTGTTTCTCCAGTACTTTTCCGGCGCTTTTTGAACTGCCGGTCCTTTTGTCTATTGACGTTATCATTTTGGAAATGGGAAAGCAATTTTTGTCAATCCTTGTACCACCTGTTAAAATACCTTGCCATCGCTTTCCCGTTTGTATTTTTCTGGCTGGGATAATATATGAAGGCCTGTCATTAAGTACACTTGCGCCCAGTATTTTGTAAGCAGATTTTAAAACAGATTCGTTGCGATAACCTTGCCCACTAAATCGTGTAATTGCAGCAACAAAGTTATTTGGTTATCGCAATGGCCTTGCAACTCTCTCAATATTTTTTATTTGAAAAAATATTAGGCGGCTTGGAACAGGAACGAACTCCGACTGGTTAATCAGGATGGAAAAGGCTCACTTAATCGGGCTCTTATACCAAAAAATGTAAGATCGCTTTTACATATTTAAAAATGTAAGTAACTAAAAAATAGCTTTCTCTTTGGCTCATTAAAAAACATAAAAATTAAATATTTAGATATTAGCAAATATTAGCACAAATTGCGAAAAAAAAACATTTGCAAAAATATATAACCTAGGGATTAAATTTTTGTAACATAGTCTTTTTTTCAAATTCCGTTATTATTTTGCAATTCTTTACGTGCGTTTTTTTTTTAATTTATAATCTAGGGGCTATAATACATATTTCAGACAACAAAGTTTGGTGGCTAGTTGCAAAAAAAATTGCGAAAAATAAAATTTGCAAAAAGGAAAATTTTTGCATCAATATATTTGTTTGCAGAATCTAAATCGCTGATTACGTTTCCTAATTAATTTTTTGCACCACAAAGTCTTTTTGCGCATTCCGCTTTTATTTTGCAATTTTTTAAGTACGTTTCTTTTTAATTTATAATCTAGGGACTATAATACACATTTCATACAACAAACTTTGGTGGCTAGTTGCAAAAAAAATCGCGAAAAATAAAATTAGCAAAAAGGATAAATTTTTTCATCAATATATTTGTTTGCAGAATGTAAATCGCTGATTAAGTTTTTTAATTAATTTTTTGTACCATAAAGCCTTTTTTCGCTTTCCGCGATTATTTTGCAATTTTTTAAGTGTGGTTTTTTAAAATTTATAATCTAGGATCTATAGTACCAATTTTATACACAAAAGTTTGGTGCTTAGTTTGCAAAAAAAAAAAAAATAAATCGTGAAAAAAATATTTGCAAAAAGGAAAATTTTTGCGTCTTGTATTCATTTGCAGATTGTTAATCGCTGATTTTTTTAATTATTTTTTTCTACCACAAAGTCTTTTTTCGCGTTCCTCTATTATTTTGCAATTTTTTAAGTGTAAGTGTATTTAATTTATAATCTACGGAGTATAATGCCCATTTCATAAAACAAAGTTTGGTGGTTAGTTGCAAAAAATGAAAATTTTGGCATCGTTTGCACAATGTAAATCTTTTAATTAATTTTTTGAACCCCAAAGCCTTTTTTCGCATTCCGATATTATTTTGCAATTTTTTACGTATGGTTTTTTAAAACTCATAATCTAGGGCTATAATACTGTTTGAATAGTATAATTCCATAGTATAGTTCCATTCTTGGTTTTTATAACTAAATAATTATTTTACATCCCTGGTTACAATCGATGTTTTGAGCAGTGTTGCCAACTCTTGAAAGCAGGTAAGCACTGTGAGCATTGTGAAAACGGGTAAAAAGGGTAAAAATTTACCAAAAATGGGGTAAAAAAGCACGATATTAATTTTTTGAAAAATTTAAGTCAAGAATTTAAAAACACATTTTAGCTTTGTAAAATTGTGTAAAAGGGGTTCAAAAATAACCAAAGGGGTAAAAAAGCACCAAATTAATATTTCAAAATTTTTAAGTTTAAATACAACGAAGTTGCTATTTAAAATTTCACTACAAACATTGTGAAAAAATGTATTTTTTGTAGAGTTCGTATAATTTTTTCAACTTTGACAGAAAATTGAAGAAAAATTGAAAAAAAACGAGAACAAATACCAAAAAAATAAACTGTACAAAAAGCACTACCAGAAATCTGAAAAAGCACTGTAAATACCCGCTTTTTTTAAACGGGTATTTGTAAAAAATCACCGGGTATGAAAGGAAAAAAGCACCAAAAAATACTCTAAAAGCACTGAAATGGCAACACTGGTTTTGAGTCATATAAAGAGCGCACATAATGACCCTGCAAACATTTAAAAGATACCTTCCAAGAAGATATTAAAGCGATATCTTCTATTTGTCATTTGAATGAAAATAATCAAGTAGTATTTACTTTGAAATTGTCTTCCTTTTATCACTTGGAAGATAATTCGACGATATTTGGAAAAAAATAATTCAAAAATTTTATCTTTTGTCATAACTTTTTATGACAATATTTCGGCAATATCATCTTTGTATCATTTGGAAGATAAAGCATATTTGTATTATTTATCTTTTATCAATTAAAAACTAAATTTGTACAAAAACAATTAAAAGATATATAGGAAATAAACTCGTGAAAAGTTAAGATTAATTGCGCGGAAAAAATCGGCTAAGATGAAATCAAAATAATTTATAAGTTGGTCAATGGATTATGTTTGCAGATATTGTTTTTCAGGCTTAAATTTAATAATGAAAAAATTAAATCGTTGTTTTTATTGTACTGGGAGTTTATTTAGCGATATCCTTTTTATCTTCCATATGAGTTATTGCTTTCATATTGCCTGGAAGTATTGTTTTAGTGTAACAGTTGTTTCCAACGGAGGAAACTTCCGGAATACGAAATTGATATTGCCGGCAATAAATGTTTTCTTCCTGGCGATATGTTCGGAGAATCTTCTTCGTATTGCCATGTATGCTGGGTGATATTGGTTTGAGTATGTTCCTGTTCCAAGGCACATAACAGAACAAATGCTTTCTCAGTGATAGAGAGTCCCCCAATCTCTTTATTATGTATACTCTTTGATAAAACACTCATACACGAAAGTATGGATATTACCCAGTTGGCTCTGTCTTGAAGACATCCTCGACGCTGGGTGCACGACCATAGAAATTCGTAAACGACATATTGGTGATAGTCCATACAAATCGTTGATGACGTTTTCAATCGATTGTCCGCAAAATCGTACACGACCACCTGAGCGACATTTTCGTCGAGATTGTCCTTGAATTTATTTGACCATTTGGGCGACAATTTGCCCCACTTTGTCGTTGAAGACAAAATAGACGATATTGTTCACAATGCTAACGTAGACGACCTTGTTGGTGACAGCTAGATGATCACTGACAACACTGATTTCTTTATTATTTTTTCAAACAAATTTAAACTAAAAACTTCTCATCGAGTTAATATTTTTATTTACTTAAATGTGAGACAAACGGCGCAAAAAGCGGTTTTATATTTTTTTTAAATTTAATTATATTTATTATTTGCTGTTAATTTGAATTTTTATATAAACAAACATTTCATTTAAAAAATTGCTTTATTAATTTAAGAATAAAGCTCTTGTATTAAGCAATGTTAATACTAAAAGTTAATGTCAAAGTTTTATATTTAAGCAATAAAATGATGAACTAAATGAGAATTTCTAAAAATAAGACATCTAAAGACAATCTCGCTCACCTTGTCAACAACGGAGTCGTAAGACGACAGTAATAATATTTTGTCGCTCACCATTTCGTTAACAAAGTGGGTTATACAACATATACATGACAATGTCGCTGAACTTGTCACCAACAGAATCTTATACACGATCAGCTAAAATTTCGTTCGTACAGCTTATCGTTAAAGATGATTTCCTTCACATCGTCTTCCAAGACAATTTCAGCGACAAATGTCGTTAGCGAAAAATTCCAAAATGTCTTAAAGAAATCGTTGAAGACAATTTCATCGTTGATGTTTGGCCAACTTTTGATGACCAAATACTGATTAATCACTTGCGCGCTTGAAAAAAGAATCGAAAATGATTCTCGCTTATGTTTAAAAGAGATTTATTGAAAATTATATTGCGCATTTAAAAAATGCTTGTTATGTTGTTTTTGTTTAAAAAGTGATTTATTAAAAATACAATAACAAAACCTACAGCAATCACAAATTGATCATACAGGTGCTTGAAATGTGACTGTTTTCAATGTTATTTTAGAACAATATTTTGCGCAGCTAAAAAAGTGCTTATTATGTTGTTGTTTTTGCTTATAATGGGACAATATTTTACTTGCTTTGAAGCAGACGTCCAATATTTGAATATTGTAAATTTTTGTTTATTTATCTCAGTGGATTCGTGGTATAAAGTTGTGTAGTTTTATAAAAGTAAATATAAGTAATTTAATATTATAATATTTATATATTATAATTTTAGTGAAAAGTGATTTTTAAATTAAAAAAGATGATGTCAGCCAAACAATTACAAAGCAAAAAAAAAAAGAAGCCGAAAAATTAATAGAACCAAAAAATAAGTTCTCAGGAAATTTTCATTAAAAAACATTTTTGCTATTTTATTATAAATTTATTTATATTATTGTATATAATTTTAATAAACTTAATTAAATAACAATTTACATCAAATAAATATTTTTTTTTAATGTAAACAATTAGAAATACGGCTAAAAAATGACACGGAAAAGACTCCCAAACGATCATAATCACGACCAAAAATGACTCGAAAAAGATTCGCAAATGATTAGAAAACGAATAAAAAATTACTCGAAGAAGACTTACAAATAATTATAAATACGAGTCAGAAATGAGTCGAAACTGATCAGAAAAGAGAGTCATAAAAGACTCATCAAGAAGAGTCGCGGGTAGGGTACCATTTTCTACCGACAAAACAGTCATTTATGCAGTGGGTATCTATACAACTCTTGCTCTGTTAACCTTTACTCTTTATTTTTGTTCGTGAAGTCGGGAAGAAAACTAAAACATGTTGGTAAACATTGTAAAAAAATGAGAGATTGAGTGTTTTTTTTACACATTTCCCTATATAAAAAACATTGAGGTTGAGTGAGTTTTTTAGATTTTTAAGAGAATTTTCAGATTTTTAAGAGGATTTAAAAGATTCCAATGTTGCCTCAACATTCAAAAAATTCCCGTGCCAACAAACATTTGTCAATAGCGTCAATTTTGAGTTTTTTAAAACTAATACTGATAGTTAATATAGTTTTATTTTTTTAAATAATAGTTTATTTTAACAAAAACAATATACATTTAAATTAACAAGAACGGTGAAAATGAATTATATATTATTTGTATAATAAAATAAATTATTTACAAAATTTTCGAAGAACATTAACAAAAATTATTAAAAACATAAGTTGAATTATATATTATTTGTATAATAAAATAAATTATTTAAAATTTTTTAAAATAATATTAACAAAAACTATTAAAAACAGTAGTTGAACAAAATTTACTACACTCATTAAAAAACCCCTAAATGGAAACTCAAACTTGACAACATTGATCAAAGAATTTTTTTAAAAGAAAGAAACGAAAAAATGTTTCTCAAAATGCTCTTCCAACTCATTTTTTCTCTTAACAACATTATCAACATGTTTTCTTAGCCTTTCCCAAGTTCGCCACACAACAACAAAATTTGGTGAGGACGGTAGTTTCTCTATAGGTTCCCTACGGTAAATTTTAACAAACTGTCACCGAACTGGCCCCTTTATATGAAATAGACTGGTCACTTTTACATGGCGTTGTCATAGGAGGGGGAAATTGACCCCTTGTGACATGTTACAAGACAAATCCCAGGACAGGTCCCTCAACTTTGTTTTTCAGTAACCTGTCCTAGGATTTGTCTTGTGACATGTCACAAGGGGTCAATTTCCCCCTCCTATGACAACGCCATGTAAAAGTAACCAGTCTATTTCATATAAAGGGGCCAGTTCGGTGACAGTTTGTTAAAATTTCCCGTAGGGTTTATACTTGTTGATTTATGATCAGAAAATGAGCTCAAATATGATCATTTTAATCGTCCAGAGGAGTCATAAATGACTCGAATGTGATCAAAAATTTCATAAAATGCTATGTGGGCAATCAGTTGCAATCATGCAAGTAAACAAATCAGTTTGTACGTTTGAAGAGAACTAACTTTAAACATTTTATTTGGTTTTTATACTTAATTTCTACTTAAATTATTGCTAACATTTTAAAATAAGCGGAAACATAATATTTGCTGAACATTAAATTTTGTCAAACTTTAATTAGGTCATTTTATTAATTGCTTATTAGTAATTTTACTTTATATTAAATTTTATTATTTGCTTATACTGTAACTTATTATTTATTAATTTAAATATAAAAAAGGTGTTCATGTTTGTGTCAGCAAAATGTTTGTCTTGTGTTTTATGTTTTGGGTGCTATTAACTGTATTCACTGAATAGAGTAATTTATTAGGTATATTCACCAAATGTGTTAACTCCCCCGTTTTTAAGAATCGGCGTCTCGCTGATCAATTAGAAAACCTAAGGGTAGTTTATCTTAACCTCAGGAAAGTTAGTTGTGGATGGGAATCTCAGTGTTCCCTGACAGTTCCTACATTTGGAATATATCCAGACTGTAAATATAATAGAAAATCGCACAAAGAGTATCAAAAAATTAGAGCCAATAGAAACAAGGCCCTTATATGAAAGTTGCTTTATCTGCTCTATATTCCCAAGATGTAAGTGATGGAGATATTGGAGGTCGAGTCTAATCTCCTTTCCTGTTATGTTATTTCGTAATATTGGTGGAATTATTTGGAAAGATGTTGTCTGCCAGTTTGAATAGCTGAGTCCATTAAGTGTTATAGTTTCATTTAGGAAGTTTATAACAAAAGTGCCGTTTAGCGGTTGTACGCTGTTCCCAAATGTTAGGTTCCCAACGTAGTTTGATAAAAATATTGTTCCATCCGATATAATTTCAACTATTTGTTGGTCTACCATTTGATATTCACAGGTTGCTTTTTCGTTATCCAAAATTCCAACTATGCAGTGATTTGCAGTTAGTTTCTCAATCTGATTTTGTTTGCATATTGTGATCTCATCGATCTCCAAGCATTTTTCCTTGATTCCGTATTTCTCCGTTTGAGATATTAGTAAGTTAGTGAAGTCAAGGTAAATTCGTTTGTTGAACGTAGACGTACATTGTTAAATAACATGTTTCCTGTTTGTGGAATAGAGACAATATATAAGATAAGTGAATCTTTTACGACCATTGAAGGTTCCGCAAATTGAAGAGCTTGTATTTCGCTTCTATATGGAAGTGTTTCCGTCTGAGAAAGTATGTTCTGAATATCTCCATTGTTCAGTATTTCCGAATGTACAATTCCCTTTTTCGGTAGCTGGCTTGCCATGACGATTTGAGATATTTCTTCTTTAATTAGCCCAGGTTTGTTGAAAAGTGTTTGGGCACGTCTGTGAGTGTCATCAATGTTTGTTTCCGCTGCTATTCTATTGTAATCATCTAGTAAGTTGTTTGTTGTTCTTATCAGATATTGGTTTATAGTATATTGCTTGTTATTGTTTTCAATAACGTCACCTGTTTTGCTGAGTATCTTGTCCCAATCAGTAGCGTCTGGATTTCCGTTGGGTACGAAGGGATTGGAGTAGGTTGTAGTTCGGGGTTTGGTGGCTGTCTATCATATTTATTTTTACTACATACCTCACATGTTTTCGTAAAATCTTTTATGAGTTTCGTCATTTTCGGGAAGTAATATTTCTCCAAAATTTGTTCTTTATTCTCCATGAAATTTCTATGAGCTCTTTTATGCTCAATTTGTATAATAGAGAATTGTCTTTCTTTATCGGTTACATCTTCCACTAACCGTTGAGTAATCCTTATTTTATATTTAGAAAAATGTTCCTTGTAAATTTTCTGTAATAATGTAAGCCTTTCCTCAGGTATTTTTATTCCATTAACTATATTTGGATTTAATTTCTCCTTTAGTATCCTAATTGAAGTTTGTTCATCAAAGTTTTCCACTTTGACATAGTGACGTTGGAATTTTCCATGAGGGTTTTCGAAATAGCTTGATTTCAAGTCACGTGAAATTATGATTTTGTTTCGAAAAACATTTATTGGGGCCTCACAATGATATATCAAAAGTGTGCCATCTTCCTCAGCACTGTGCTGGGAGCCGTCTGATGATGTGAGTACATTTACTTGTGGTAGTATACGAGAAATAGCATCGGCCACAACGTTTGTTTTACAGGGTTTATACATTAGTTTATAGCTGTACTCCTCTATCCTGGCCTTCCATCTCTTAAGTTTCGCATTATTGTTAGCATTGCTTAACGCAAAGGTTAATGGCTGGTGATCTGTTAAAATTCGAATTTCTCTAGCGCCATATAGGTAAGTACGAAGTTTATCGAGGGACCATACTATTGCCAACATTTCTTTTTCTATGGTGGAATAATTTTCCTCAGTTTTATTCAGGGATCTGGATAAGTACGTAATGGGACGATCCTTTCCAATTTCTCCTTAAGAGAGAACCGCTCCAATCGCAAAGTTAGAAGCGTCGGTAGTTAAAATAAATGTTTTTTCAAAGTTTGGGAAAGCCAGGACCAAGGTTGATTACCGAAACGAATAACGGTAAGGGTAACGGTAACGGTATTTAATTTCATTTGTTTCGGTAACGGTAAAGGTAACGGTATTTAAGGCTGTTTCGGTAACGGTATACCGTTATCGAAACAGCAATACCGGTATTATAAATTATGTTAAAAACATATAAAAACAAGTAAAAACTTAACATATATTTAATTTTACGTGTTAAAAATACATATTATAAGCTTTAAATTCAATGCTGGTAGTTTTAATAACTAAAATAATTATCGACAAATTTTTTTGTAGAAAAAAAAACTGAAAATTATTACAAAAAGTCAAAAAACTTTCATTTTTATATAAATTAATAAATACCGGTAAAATACCGGTAACTACCATTAAAAATAACGGTATCGGTAACGATAACGGTATTTGAAAATTTTTTTTAGAGGTATTGGTAATGGTAACGGTATTTAATTTGAAACGGTATTTTAGCGATAACGGTATTATAACGATAACGGTAACCAACCTTGGCCAGGACTTCCGATGACATTAATAATTCTTTCAAATTTTTAAAGGATTCGAGTGATTTGCCATCTAAAGTTACCGTAACGTGTTTCGATTGGCTTGCTTTGATTTGCGCGTTTTGTCCTCTAGTTAGGTTTGTAAGAGGTTTTGCAACTGCCGCAAAATCTCTGATGAATCTTCGGTAATAAGATGCTAGTCCCAAAAAGCTTTTCAAATCCTTTAAATTCTTTGGAATCGGAATTCTCTGTATTGCAGCTACTTTAACCGGGTCGGGTTTTATCCCTTGTTGAGAAACTGTGTGTCCAAGAAACTCCACGCTTATTTTAAGAAATTTAGACTTAGCAAAATTTACCTTCAGATTGGCCTTTTTCAGTAGAGAAAATACTTTTCTCAGGTTCTCAACGTGTTCGTTTTTGTCCTTACCAAACACTATAATGTCGTCAATATAGACGTAACAGGCCCTTCCAAGTAGTGGTAGCAACACATCGTTCATCATACGCTTAAATATTGAAGGTGCATTTTTTAGGCCAAAACAAACTCGAATTTACCATTGTTGGTAGAAAATGCAGTTTTTTCGATATCCCGCTCTTTCATCCTGATTTGATGGAATCCAGAGGTAAGATCCAGAGTGGTAAAGTATTTGCTATCCCCCAGGTTGGAGAGTGTAGTGTTAATGTCTGGGATCGGGTACGTGTCAGGTATAGTGACCGCATTTAATCTCTCAAAATCTACAACAACCCTGTACTGTTTTTCGCCATTCGGTTTCGGTTTTTTTGCAACTATCCACAGGGGAGAAATATAGGGACTTTTAGATGGTCTTACTATGCCATCTTTGAGCATTTGGTTTATCTGGTTTTCCACTTCGTTCCTGAGATGACTAGGATAAGGGTATGATTTCGTGTAGACTGGTTCACTTGTCGAAGTTCTGATTTCCGCACGAACATTTGTCTCAATGGCACCATTGTCTGAGACTGGGCCAAATAACTCATTGTATTCATTTATCATTTATTTATCTATATCCCTGTCATCATGGCGTATCGCTTCAATGCAATTGACTTGTTTTGATACCCTGGATTTAAGTTGGATTTTAATGCCATTACATAATTGCAATGTATTATTTTTCCTGTCGATTATTGCTTCGAGTTATTTGAGAGTATCATCGCCTATAAATCCATGAAATGATTGTAGTCGGGTAAAGACAAAAAAGGTAAGATCTTTCTCTATACCAAGGCTCTAAAAAAATATTCCGACGATTTTACGAGAAATTAGGGCTTGACCTGTTGCCGATCTTACTTTAAATGTGGTTTGGAATTGTATGCGACAGTTTCTGAAACTAAATTTTTGTTGGCCCCCGTATCCACCAAAAATTCCAAGATTTGTCCATTTTTTGAAACGAGTTCTAAGTAAGGTATGCTAGAGAGGATTGTGTCATAAAATTTACCTCGTTTCCCTCAACCTCTAAGCATTCTTCACTTTCGGAATTTTCTTCATATTGCTCTCCCTGGATGTCGTTGTAATCCGGAGATTTTTCGTCTTCTTCTATTGTGTCCGTGTAAAACAACCGCTGTTATTTTCGGGGGATGTTAGAAGAATAAACGGAGCTAGGTAGTGGGGATTTTCCCGGTCTGTTCATGTAATTAACATGGTGAGACTTCATAGAAGGGTCTATTTCCATTGGCACTGGAGGTTTGGGTTGGGTGGGCCTAGGTGGTGGGTTATTGTGTGCGCGTGGTTGAGCGGGCGTGGTATAAATACGGGTTTTTTCATTCGGACTAAGATATCCTTGGGGTATTGTTGACCTATTGGAATTCCCAGTTTTATACATTTGGTTATTTGGCGAGGTTATGGTATTGGGATAACGTGGGTGGATAGAAACGTTTCTGCAATTCAGATTTTGAAACTCAAGGCATGATGTGTATGCCTCTGGCAATGTTCTTGGTTTCTGTATTGCAAGCATCCTTGAAACGTCTCCATTTATCCCTCGAATGAAGACATCCAAAGCCCTATTTCGATAGCTTGAAATCAAAGCTTCAACAGTTTCACTCGAATAATTATCTGTTTTGATCTTATTTATAATAAGAGATAGTTGATGATTTACTCTCGCATAAAATTCATCAATTGTGCCGTTCTTTTTGGCGCATAACGCTAAGCCCGTATTCTAATGTTTGAATATCTCTTTTGTCAGCGTAATGAAGAGAGAGACAGTTTTTAATTTTCTCCCAACTTTCGTCAAAAATGTTATAAGAGATCAGTGAGGTATCCGCGGGACCTCTAACCTTTTGTCGAATGTGTTGTAAGATCGCCCTGTAAATGGGTTTATTTTTAACGATCTCATAATCTCTTAGGATGGACTCCACATTTTGGATACATGAAATGTATTGGACGGGATTGCCGTCGAAAACTTGGAGATCCCTAACACAATCTGGGAGTTTCCTAATATCCTGAAGGTCTGTTTCCGTTTGGGGAACGGGAAGTGTCGGTTCTCCAGGTGGAGGACGACGAATCGTGTGTTCTAGATCGGTTAATCTATTACCAAGAACCTTTACTTGTTCGATCTGGGCGTTAAGAGCACCAGTAAGTTGTGTAATGGCATCCTTTATTTGGTCCATTTCCATAAAAATTATTCTTTCACCGGGAAAGTGTGAGGTGTATACTTGTGTAAATATTAAGAAATTTGGTTGAGTTTCGTTAATAATATAACCCGGTGAAAAATGTCCATATATGAACATTTATGGTTCAGCCATATATGTATGGATCCGAAAAATGAGGTAACACCTAAGCATATGTTCATATATGGACATATATGAACATATACATTTATTAAATATATGCGAGTACATGCAAACGTTGCTGTCCTTTATTATAAGGCTGTACTATAGATATAAATTAATGTATGACATTCAAATTAGGTGCTACATATGTTCCTTTTTTTATTCATGGCATTAAATATAATTCCATATTTATCCAAATATGAGTTCCTTTTACATATATGGAAAAATGTATTCTTCGAAATATGTTCATATACAAGTCCCTTTTGCATAAATTGAATAACATATACTTTCATATTTGTCCATATATGAGTGCCATTTCCATATATGAAATAACAGATGCTTCCATATATGTTTGTATATGAAATTTTTTCCATATATGGAATCATATAAAATCCATATATGTTCATAAAAAATCCATATTTGTTCATATGTGTCCATACATAACCCATATATGAACATGTTTGAGCGTACATGAACATTTTTCACCGGGCTTATAAAATCTTAATTCGTTATTTTAAAATAATTCCTCTGGAAAACTAGTTTTTTCTTTTATTAAGGTTTATTTAATTTTTATCTTTAACTTTTACTGGTAAATGTACAGTTTTAGGGTAATTTTTTGAGAAAATTAGGTTTTTTATGTATAGGTTTACCTACAATTTTATATTGTAACCTGTTTTTGACTTACATAACTAGGATCAGCATTCTTTCCGGGCGGAGAGTATTATCCTTTTTGTTTCCTACTTGGGTACCCCTTTGCCACCAGTAACTGATGAGTTGAGTTCTCCTCTTGTATCGTTGATTCGTTGTTGTTGAGTTGTGAATTGCAGCTTTATGACTTCTGTTAAGGTTTTTTTTTTTGAAGATCACTTTCCTTAGATATGATGTTTATCACTTCTTCAGTTTCGCTCAATTTGGGTTTTTTAATGCCGTTTTTTGTTTTCACACTTTTTTCGACTTAACACTTTATTACCCGTTTTCTTGAGACTTGTTTGCGTTTTTAATTATTAAAGAATTACGCAGTTTTGTTCCTTCTCTTTGTTTTGATTAAAAACTTTTTTCTTTCACGTTTTTAATTATTAGAAAAGTTTTACGCGGTTTTTTTATTTTTCTTGTTGTAACGTTTTTTGTTTTGATTTACTTCAAAAGTTTTTTACGTTTTTTAATTATAAGAAAAAAAATTTCTACGCGATTTTATTTTAGTTGAACGTTTTTTGATTCTGCTTAATAGTTTCAAAATCTTTTTTACGTTTTTTTGTTTTTGCCCGCGGTTTTTTTTTTTTGGTTTATTTCGCGGGCTTAAATTTAGAATGCTCGGGCGCCAGTAAACAAATCAGTTTGTACGTTTGAAGAGAACTAACTTTATTAAACATTTTATTTGGTTTTTATACTTAATGTCTACTTAAATTATTGCTAACATTTTAAAATAAGCGGAAACAGAATATTTGCTGAACATTAAATTTTGTCAAACTTTAATTAGGTCATTTTATTAATTGCTTGTTAGTAATTTTACTTTATATTAAATTTTATTATTTGCTTATACTGTTATACTTATTATTTATTGATTTTAATATAAAAAAGGTGTTCATGTTTGTGTCAGTAAAATGTTTGTCTTGTGTTTTATGTTTTGGGTGCTATTAACTGTATTCACTGAATAGACTAATTTATTAGGTGTATTCACCAAATGTGTTAACTTGCATGTATGTTCTTTGATTTCTTTAAGTTTGTGTGTATCTCCACATGTCCGCTATAAGTACCCTATAAGCAATTCGGTAGTCGACTACGAAAAAAACACACTTTTAGTTAACTTTTATGACCTAACTATAAGCTAACTACAATGTAATGCAGAACTTCCCCAAAATCGAAGCTTGGATATTGTGTGCAGTGACATTTGTTGGCATTTGCACTTGTTTTTGACATTCTCTTATCTCTTTCTTTTAGATTTGTTTTACATATTTTTAATTTTCTTTTGTTTATTGTCAAAATCAGGGATCCTGTAGTTAGTGTGAAAATAAATAAATAGAAAAGGTGAAATATTTAATAATTTAATATTAATAATTTAATAATTCCAAGAAGAAGAAGGAATAAAAATTTGTATCAAAAAGCAAATATTTTGTTTATAATTTTGTTGTATTTTCGCATTTATCTTCCTTTTGGGTTTTTTAGTTGTGACTAAAATAAAGAGAATTATAAGTTAACTACTAGTAAGCTAACTTAGTTGATTTTTATAAAGTCAATTTATAGCCAATTTCTATTCAACTAACTTTAAGTTAGTAGAAAAGTCATGCAGAGTCGGACAATTGACTACCGCCTAGGACATCGCAATGTTAAAATAGTCAGTTGGCTCCATTAAAAATAATCCAAGTATCAGCCACCACTAGTTGCGAAATAGTTAGATTTAAGTGCATTAAAAGTTAGCTGAGTTGCCGGTAGGGTATTTACTAGTGTTTCCAATTTGGTTAATCGATTAACCGATTCCTCGATTAATCGCCTCTATTTCGGTTAATGTCGAAACAAATAATTTAAAACTCAAATAATTATTCGACCCGAATAATCGGTTAAAATTGGTCGATTAGCCGGTTACATTTTTAGTATGGAATTTTTCCTTAATTTTTTCCCAAAACTTCACAATTTTCTTAATCTTGGCTACAAAATTACCAGAAAAGCTTAGAAAAAACAAATAATAACTAAAATAGCATCAAATTCTTTAAAAATCGTGTGAAATATGTCCTTAAGCCTTTAAATACCTTTTTCGAGCAACCGCAAACAAGTCGACATTGTACCATCAGACTCCCAATTTTTAATAAAATTTTTTGCAAATGTTTAAAAAAAAATATGTATCAAAGTTTCTATTTGTAAAAAAAGCCTTAAGAACATAGCAAAAGGCCAAAATGAAGGTGTTTTTTAAAACTTCACAAAACACACGAAATACACGGCTGGCTGAAGGATGCTTTATGAAATAAAATAGACAATTTTGCATTACTGTTTCAATTCTTTTAAAAATTTAAATTAATATAAGCCTTAAGGTTGAACCCGTTTCAATGAATTTAAATTCTAATTAAAACAAATAACCTAAAGTTAAAAAATTTTAATTTATATAGAATTTGACTTCTGTAACTGCACACTTAGTGAATTGTCTATATGCTATTGATGAATTTATACACTGATTCAATTAAGTTTCGCTGGAATTCGTCTATTAAAACTTTTAATTGAATTGATGCAATTTTTCATAAAATTTTATGAAAAATTTCATATTATTTATTAAAAATGTCATACACCCAAAAAAGTTTTTTTAGAAAGAGATTCATAAAAATTGTGAAGCTTTTTCATAAAATTTAATAAATTTGGCTTTTACTTTTTAAAAAAAACTTCATTAGCTTATTGAAAATTTTGTTTACAGCTCGTCCGATAAAATTCTCTCTGAGTAAGTACGCTCAAACTTTAGGTTATTTTTTTACTGTTAATGGCCTTTAGTAACGAAAAAGATACTGAGAAACAAAGTAAATTGGTATTCTCAATTAACTGAAATTAATCTCAAAGAGAACTCAAATTTTTTTATCGATGCCTTTAATGAAAATTTCGTAGCTGTAGGAAGAATCTTATTAAAATTTAAAAAACTTTAGGTATAGCATTTCTTTAACCCTTTTAGACCCAGCATACACGATTGTGAGATGTGATGTTTTTTCTTAAAATTACAAATATTTTCAATACTAATAGGTTTATTTAGATAAAAAATTTCAGTTATACTTTTAGCTAAATTATATTTCATAAAATATGAATTGACACCAGGAAATTTTAATAGTTTTAGTACCATTTTACCTTAAAGTTATAAAATGAATACATTTTTGCAAGCTAGTTGGGTCTGAAAAAGTTAAATGCAATATTAAATTTTATAGTGTCAGTATTGATTAAAAATCACATTCAAAGAAATTTTGTATCTAAGCTTTTCAGATTTTAAAATTTTTTTATAAATAAAAAATCTACGTTAGGTAATCGATATGTAACAGTTTTAGGTTTGCTGTTCTTAACTTACTAATATTTTGTTAGTTTCAGCAGTTATTTCTGCCATCTTCAACGAAATTTTAGTAGATTTAGCAACATTTTTACAGACCTTTTTTTAAAAAAATCTCAGATCCCGAAACTTTTCAACCTTTGAATATGAAAACTTTTTTATTAAATACATCGTATTCATATATAACGTTAATATTTAATGAAAAGAGTCAGCTTTTTGTGTTTTAATTAATAAAAAGTTAATGAAATACATTAATTTAGCATTAAACGATTAATCGATTAACCGCCAATTTTCTCGAATAACCGACCCGAATAACCGGTTAATCCATTTAGTGATTTTTCGAATAATGCATTAACCGGTTAACCGCCTATGTCGAATAATTGGAAACACTAGTACTTACCCATGCTTTTCGTTATTAGGTCTGTTTCTTTACTTTTTGGGTAAAGTTCGGTAAAATGTGAGTTAACAAGAAATACTCTCACGAAATGACAAAAATGCACAAAAGTAAACGAACGCGAAAAACCATATTTGAAGCCCGAAAAACAAACGTCAATAGATTTCTAGATAGCTTTTCTAGTTAAACCCCTTTTTAAATCAAAAATTTAATAAAAATTCCCTTTTTAGGCATTTCTATTTACAAAAAGGAATACATAGTTTATTAAATTTGGAAAAGATTTTAATATTAAACAAAAGTTTCGATTTATTTATATATTTATCTCTTTAACACATTTAAACAAGCGTCTTCAAAAAATTGTCGGTAATTTTATGGAGTTGTAAAATCACCGATAGCCTTTCGCAACTATTATACTAATTTTTGTAAATGATAAACATATTTTCTGAATGAATGAAATGAGCGATTGAACTAAAAGAGCTATTAGTTGTGAACTAGGTCTTTGGTTCAAATTAGTGAATAGTTCAATTGAACTAGTTGCACCCAGCTGATGATATAACAGCTGATAAAAACAATTTACCCAAATTTACACGAAAAAAAAGTCTGGGGTTTTTCGTGCAAGAAGAACAAGAATATTACTCTCTCATGACAGCTCTCATTTACCCAATTATGTAGTAAGAAAACGCTTTTTGGTAAAATTGCGATCCCGCGGGATCCCAATGTTGAGTGCCCGAACACAGCTAATGTAGTAGTTTTTGTAGTTTGTTTAAAAAAATAACTGTCAAAAACATTGGAAAATTTTGCTCTAAGTAAATTAACTACAATTGTAGTTAAAATAACTACAACCGCATTGCTACACAAATAACTGTCATGTAGTAACTGCAGAACTTTTCTGAGTGTACTATTAAAAATTCCCAAAAAATTTCGAAAAAAAATATTTTTTATTCCATTTATTCATTTAATATAGTCAAAGTGATTCAGATATGGAATTTTGACTTCATCGGATATCATTAACCCACTTTAGCCTGGAATCCAAAATGACCCACGAATTTGATAAAAAATGCAAAAACGTGTTTTTTTAAAATTAATTTTAAAGATTTTTTAAAATGCCTAATTTGGAGATGTCGATTGCTATTTGTACCACATAATAGTTGATATTAAAGAAATAAAAATAAATTGGAAAAATGATAATTCGAGTTTGTGTTTGGAGCGCCTGCTTTCCAGGGCATTTTACAAAAATTTGAATGTTTTCATCAAATTTTACACAGTTTTCGGAAAAACAACACTTAAATTTGGTTAGGCTATAATTATCTTTACATTTGTTTAAAAAATATTTAACCCTCAGTGGCCTGGGGTCAGAAAAGACCCATGAAACTTAATATTAATTATGACTACGAGATTGTAAAGCCATTAAAATTGATAAAAAAAGATATGAACTGGATAAAAATAATTATTTTATGTAACGTGATCCTGATGGGGTTAATTTTTATACTTTTGGCCAAAAACGCCCCACTAGGGCATAATTTTCGTAAAAATATCACTTCAAATGGATCAAAAGTCTTTTTTCAATTTAAAAATTATTCAGTGCGTTCCCGTGCGTTCCCGTACGTTCCCAAAGTTACCGAAATTTACACAAAGTTACCGAAATTTACCCAAACACGTTCCCGTACTCGAGAATTGGGTAAATGAGAGCGCTAATAAGAGTGTATTAGTGTTTCTCTTTTTACCAAAATTTACCCAGACTGTTTCTTCGGGTAAACTTTGGTAAAACAGCTGATGCAAATATAAACAAAAAACAATTGTAAAAATAAATTAAAAATTTGTATTAAATAAAGAAATAAGCAAAAGAAACTTGGTTTTTTTGTAAGAATTAATTGAATAAAATCAAAAACACTTTTAAATGCGAATAAATATGTCTATTTGTGCCAATTTGCAAACTGAATTTATACGTATTTCACATCAGTGATGGGATTTTTGGCACAATCTAAGATTGATTGGTACAATGTAGAGTTGTAAAAGTATTGAGTATTCCGGTACTGAGTACTCAATACTGCCTGTTTTTTTGAGTACTCAATACTAAAACGGTACTACTCAATACATTTAAAGATGCAATTTTCCGTAGAAATGTGTATTTTTCGTATGAAAATACAACTCTAAAAATACTACTTTAAAAATACAACTCTGGAAATACAACTCTATTTGTGAAGCAAAGAAATTTGAAATAAATTTTTGGGAAAAATTATATAATTAATTTATTTAAAATGTTTTAAATTTATTAAAATGTAAGTAACAATAGTTATTTAACATGTGTATGTGAATTGTTATTATTTTTCCTTATAAATACGAACTCATAACATTTTTATTTTTAAATTCAAAAAAACAGTTAAAAGTATTGAGTAGTATCGAGTACTCAATTGAAAAGTATTGAGTACTCAAAAAGTATCGAAATTTCACAACTCTAGTACAATGGCACAACCGATTAGAGTTGTAAAAGTATTGAGTATTCCGGTACTGAGTACTCAATACTGGCTGTTTTTTTGAGTACTCAATACTAAAACGGTACTACTCAATACTTTTAAAGATGCAATTTTCCGTAGAAATGTGTATTTTTCGTATAAAAATACAACTCTAAAAATAGTACTCTAAAAATACAGCTCTGAAAATACAACTCTATTTGTGAAGCAAAGAAATTTGTAACGAATTTTTGGGAAAAATTATTTAATTAATTTATTTAAAATGTTTTAAATTAATTAAAATGTAAACAACAATAGTTATTTAACACGTGTATGTGAATTGTGATAATTTTTCCTAATAAATACGAATTCATAACATTTTTATTTTTAAAATAAAAAAACCGTTAAAAGTATTGAGTAGTATCGAGTACTCAATTGAAAAGTATTGAGTACTCAAAAAATACCGAAATTTCACAACTCTACATTGAGTTTGTAATTTAACTTAACAAATATTTCCAGAAATTCTAAAAACGTCGTCCCCTGACGATTTCTTTAGGCAAGAATGAAATCCGGATAGGGACATGCCTGCAGCGGAGTATTTTTCACAATTTGTTAAATACGTTTGGGATTTTTAGCATATTTAATTCTTTTGATGCAATTAATGTATATCCCGATAAAATAAAATTAAAAAAACTAATATGCAAGTGCTTGTGCAAATTTAAATGTTACTGACACTTTAGAAAACATTGTTCTCTTTGTTGTTTCTACATGAATGGATGTCACTACATTGCTAGATCTGTCAAAACAACAGAGTAGTACATTGGAAGATGACAAAGCAAATTGTGGAAAATTTTCTGTTGTTGTTTTTGTTTTTTCTTTGATATTTTAAATGTTTAATAACGCTCCTAGACGAGAACAAAAAATTCTCATTGAGTTTGTAATTTAACTTAACAAATATTTCCAGAAATTCTAAAAACGTCGTCCCCTGACGATTTCTTTAGGCAAGAATGAAATCCGGATAGGGACATGCCTGCAGCGGATTATTTTTCACAATTTGTTAAATACGTTTGGGATTTTTAGCATATTTAATTCTTTTGATGCAATTAATGTATATCCCGATAAAATAAAATTAAAAAAACAACCGATACTATTTTGGCACATTTTGGTTATCTACAAAATTTAATAGAAAATGAATTCAAAAAATAACAATTCTTTAATTTTTAGTTTTTAAGCATTTATTGGTATTAAAATAACTTTTCGAATAAAGCAAAACTAAAAAATGGCATCGAAGATATTACCGAATAAAGCACCGTAAGTTGTTTTTCACATGAAAAAATTTCACTCGAACTTTAAATGCTTTAAATTGCAATTTAAGTTAAAAAATTAACAACTTTTTAATTTTATTACAAAGCCACAATCACAATAACCACAAAATGTCACTTTTTCACCAGAAAAATACCAACCAACATACTTATATGAACGTTTAACTTTTGGTTTTTCGAACAGGGGAAAAAAGATAACTCCAAAGGGACATCGAAGTCTGATTTCGGAGTGGCAGTTCTTTTTTAATGCTATCCATCTTTGGAATAGACTCCCAAACAGAATTCAAAAAACAGCAATGCAATAATATTCAAAAAGGAAATAACTAAACATTTTTCACAATAACTTAACCTTTGTCATAATAATTTCTAATTATATTATTTTATTTATTTTATTTATAATATTTATATTATTTATTGTTAAATTGTTAATTTTGTTTTTCTCTATTTTTTAATGTTTTCTCTATTTTTTAATGTTTTTATTTTTATTTATAATTAAATTTGTTTTGTTCATATATCTATTGTAATTAATTTTAAAATTATTATGTACAAAATTTGTTATGACAATATGCAGACCCATACTATAAATTAAAAGATTTAAATCTTGTTGTATGGGTGGAACAAATAAATGTTAAATCTAAATCTAAAAAAAATAATAGTCTTGTGCATTAAATTTGCGTGAAAACTCATTTTCGTGAAAAATAATTTTTTTATATGGAGTATAACAGTTTTTTCACGTGAAAACGGAACAACTTACGGTGCTTAACCCATAGAATTTTAAAAATTCAAATGCTATAAATTTATCTCATTGGCTGCATTCCCAAATCTTTAATTAGAATCGGATGAATTTAATTTACCATTCACCTTTTAATTTAAAGAAAATTTTAATTCATTCAAATAGAATTAATTCCATAGGAATTCAAATTAGAATTAATTCCATAAGAATGCTTTTTACAAAATGAAAGTTGAAAACACGGGTTCTGAGTTAAAATTGAGTTTTGGCACAATAAAGGCCCATTTGGCACATTTTAGTCACACACTTGGCACAAAACAAACATTTTCAAGTCCCATCACTGTTTCACTTTATTCTTTGAAATAAGTGGTTTTTTGTGTTCCCGTACTATTTGGTAATTTTGTGAGAGGATTTTGTGCTTACTCCCATTTTACCGAACTTTACCCAAAAAGTAAAGAAACACACCTATTATTTGGTGTAACTTGATGCATATAGGGTTAATATTTTCACTTTTCGGCAAAAAAGCCCACTTGGAAACTTTCAGAATAACGTCTTTCCAAATAGAAAGCAATAAATGCATAAAGCACAGTATTTTGTTTGAAGCTCAAAAACTATAAAAAAAAACATTAAAATGCACAAATTTTTTATGGTCTATAAAAAGGCACAATCATAATTAATCCAAATGTCACTTTTTCGCTACATTTTCAAATGATCCTGTCTATTAAATTGATGCGAAAAAAATTCCACCGCAATATCTCAACAATTCCACACAAGTGGAAAATCATTTTTTTATATGGAGTTTGACAGCTTTTTTCACAAAAGTACGAATCCCAATTTTACCAAAAAGCGTTTTCTTACTACACAATTGGGTAAATGAGAGCTGTCATGAGAGAGTAATATTCTTGTCCTTCTTGCACGAGAAAGCCCAGACTTTTTTTTCGTGTAAATTTGGGTAAATTGTTTTAATCAGCTGTTATATCATCAGTTGGGTGCAACTAGTTCAATTGAACTCTTCACTGATTTGAACCAAAGACCTAGTTCACAACTAATAGCTCTTTTAGTTCAATCGATCATTTCATTCATTCAGAAAATATGTTTATCATTTACAAAAATTAGTATAATAGTTGCAAAAGCCTATCGGTGATTTTACAACTCCATAAAATTACCGACAATTTTGTGAAGACGCTTGTTTAAATGTGTTAAAGAGTTAAATATGTAAATAAATCGAAGCTTTTGTTTAATATTAAAATCTTTTCCAAATTTAATAAACTATGTATGTATTCCTTTTTGTAAATAGAAATGCCTAAAAAGGAAATTTTTATTAAATTTTTGATTTAAAAAGGGGTTTAACTAGAAAAGCTATCTAGATTTTGTAACGAACCTTCCAACCTCTTCCAGGGCAGGGCTACCTATAAAGCCGGCCGTGCTCAGGGCTGGGGTGAGTTCTTGCCCCTTCGGAGATAGATTAGGGTTCGCTGACAAAAATATTAAAATAAGGTAGCAAAGAGAACACACAATAATAAATGGTAAAAAAAGAGAAGGGAAGTTGATGATTGATAGGTAGTAGCGTAAAATGTTGTAGCTACCCCTGTCTATACCCACCCTACCTTGCCGACTGTAGGGTAGATTTCTAGTCGGCCCAAATTTTAAAATACTTCACAGTTCATTAATACCCGAAATATAAATTGAAGAACTCAAATATAAAAACATAAGTTATAATTTATTTATAGAAAAGATAAAAAGAATGCATTAATAAAAGAAATTTGATGCAAACTCAATTATGAGAAATTATTAATACTAACGTTTAAAAATATTTTCAATTAAAATTAATAAATTTAATAAAAAAATTTTATAAATTAAATTAGGAACGGTAGAAAAAAAACTGAAGATTCATCCCTTTACAAGGATAATTTAAAATTGAAATGGCAACCCTAATCCATAACTACGAAAAGTGAGAATTTATTGAAAATGAATAAAAAAAATAATTAAGTTTAATTTGGTGTATTGTGTCATTGTTGGTAAACAAAATTTATTGAAATAAATTAATATACATTAATACTCACTCAAAGTCCACCGTTGTCAAAAGGCGCCATATGACTGTAGACAACAAGCAGTGTTGCCAACTTTTGAAGGCAGGAAAGCACCGTGAGGGTTGTGAAAACGGGTAAAAATTTACCAAAAATGGGGTAAAAAAGCACGATATTAATTTTTTGAAAAATTTAAGTCAAGAATTTAAAAACACATTTTAGCTTTGTAAAATCGTGTAAAAAAAGTTCAAAAAATAACCAAAAAAGGGGCAAAAAAGGACCAAACTAAAATCTAAAAATTTTAAAGTTTAAATATATCGAAGTTGCTATTTAAAATTGTACTACAAACGTTGTGAAAAAATGTATTTTTTGTTTAGTTCGTATTATTTTTTCAACTTTGACAGAAAATTGAAGAAAATTTAAAAAAAACGAGAACAAATACCAAAAATATAAACTGTACAAAAAGCACTAAAAGCACTGCCAGAAATCTGAAAAAGCACTGTAAATACCCGTTTTTTTTAACGGGTATTTGTAAAAAATCACCGGGTACAAGAAGGAAAAAAGCACCAAAAAATACCCGAAAAGCACTGAAATGGCAACACTGACAACAAGTATAAACTAGAGTTGTAAAAGTATTGAGTATTCCGGTACTGAGTACTCAATACTGACTGTTTTTTTGAGTACTCAATACTAAAACGGTACTACTCAATACTTTTAAAGATGCAATTTTCCGTAGAAATGTGTATTTTTCGTCTAAAAATACAACTCTAAAAATAGTACTCTAAAAATACAGCTCTGAAAATACAACTCTATTTGTGAAGCAAAGAAATTTGTAACGAATTTTTGGGGAAAATTATTTAATTAATTTATTTAAAATGTTTTAAATTAATTAAAATGTAAATAACAATAGTTATTTAACACGTGTATGTGAATTGTGATAATTTTTCCTAATAAATACGAATTCATAACATTTTTATTTTTAAATTAAAAAAACCGTTAAAAGTATTGAGTAGTATCGAGTACTCAATTGAAAAGTATTGAGTAGTATTGAGTACTCAAAAAATACCGAAATTTCACAAATCTAGTATAAACCTATAGAGAGACTACCGTCCTCACCAAATTTTGTTGTTGTGTGGCGAACTTGGCAAAGGCTAAGAAAACATGTTTATAATAGGTCCATTCGATTACTTTTCTCAGTCAAGTCCAGTAAGAATTACTCAGTACAAACTTTCAGAGAGTAAGACAAGATTTACTCTCAAAATAAAATTTTCCCAAACATGTACGCGAACAGAAAATTTGCAACAATTTGCAAGTTTGTACACACAGCTGATTACAACACCAAATATACAAATAAATTTTAACTGGTCGCTATTAAAGAAGACAAATTTTGATGTTAAACATTAAGCAGAACATTTTTAGAAGGTTTTCTTACCTTTTCCATAATTTATTTTGAAAGTTTTACTACTTTGCATTTCCATAAAATAATATAATTGGAAAATAATTTTTTTTATTTACCATAAACAATCATATGTTTTCGAAATATGTGTTTTTTTCTGCTTGCAAATTCTTACTGGTAAAAATTTATCCAGTAAAAATTTGCAAGAAAAAGAAGAAGACTTAGAAACTCTCAACATAGAACTGTCACTTTATTCTCTCTTTTTTTTCTGTTTACTGAGTATTTATGTAAACGAACGCCATCCAGTAAAAATTTGTACAAATTTGTACAAATTATCCAGTAATCGAATGGACCTAATGTTGTTAAGAGAAAAAATGAGTCGGAAGAGCATTTTGAGAAACATTTTTTCGTTTTTTGCTTTTGAAAAATGATCAATGAATGTAGTAAATTTTTTTCAACTACTGTTTTTAATAATTTTTGTTAATATTATTTTAAAATTTTTTAAATAATTTATTTTATTATACAAATAATATATAATTCAACTTATGTTTTTAATAATTTTTGTTAATATTATTTGAAAATTTTGTAAATAATTTATTTTATTATACAAATAATATATAATTCATTTTCACCGTTCTTGTTAATTTAAATGTATATTATTTTTGTTAAAATAAACTATATTTTAAAAAATAAAACTATATTAACTATCAATATTAGTTTAAAAAAACCTAAAATTGACACTATTGACAAATGTTTGTTGGCACGTTAATTTTTTCCATGTTGAAGCAACATTGGAATCTCTTAAATCCTCTTAAAAATCTCAAAATTCTCTTAAAAATCTGAAAAAACTCACTCAACCTCAATGCTTATTATATAGGGAAATGTGTAAAAAAAACACTCAATCTCTCATTTTTTTACAATGTTTACCAACATGTTTTGTTTTTCTTTCCCGACTTCAAGAACAAAAATAAAGAGTAAAGGTTAACAGAGGAAGAGTGGTATAGAAACCCACTGGTAAAGGTTAATTAAATTTAAGAGAAATAGTAAATGAAATTTAAAGTAACTACCCAGCCAGCAATTTCGGAGCGCTCATAAATAAGATTTTTAAATGGCTCATAGAAATGATTATTGTTTTTTGAAAACACTCTGTTTTTGGTAGCAAATACGAACCCTCAGAAAACAATCCAAAACGTTGTCTCTACAATCTAAAAAGCTGTCTCAAAACGAGGGATCATTTTTCGGACTCAAAGAAGATTCCAAAATTATTTAAATTTATGAAGAAAATTTCGATTTTATACGTTCTTTTTTCTGAGTCATTTCTGAGTACACAGGGGGCTCTTTTGGACGGACCACTTTCATAGGAAAAAGTGGAAAAATGTTTATGTTTTTGGAACTCATTTCTGAGTCATTAATGATCATGTTTGTTTGCTGGGTAGTATTGTCAGTAATTAGTATTAAAGTATGTGTAAATTTGGATTGAGATGAGAAAAGTACGATAAAAAAAATTTACACCACATAAATTGTAGCCACCTTAATATAGTTGTAATAAGGGTGGTTTTTCTGACAAAAATTATTTCCTTTATATTGATGTAGCTAACATTATGAATATATTGATGAATCTTGAGTGGAATTGATGAACTTATAATACTCTTGAATTTTGAAGGGGGAGAATAATTAGAGATGAAAATTATTTGATTTTGACGCATTTAATAAAAAGTGGTCTTTATATGATTTCCGCTCAATATTCCAATTTCAACAATAAACAATTTTTGAATCTGGTTCGCAAATATGAATACCACCGCCTGTTAGCGAATGTGTGGATGGTATTCATCTCCGAATTTCCTCACCGAATAAAACCAATTCTTCAAAATAAATTCTTAAGTCCCTTTCAATTTAAAATTACTGACTGTATCCTCTTACCTTACTTTATCACAGATTCCACACACAATCAATAAAGATGATAGATATTTAAAAAAAATTAACTAAAATATTATTTTGGTGACACCTTTTGTCAGAAATAATTTTCCCACAAATGAAATTTTATGTATATTCAAAATCATTTACACTTTTCCTCCAAGGCTATTTAGATTTAAATTTGAATTTTTTTTATCAACAAAACAATTCCGTATAAGAGTTGCCTTTTTACATTCATAAAAAAATATTAATAGCTAATTATAATTATATTCAATTTTGCTATTACACAAAAAAAAATTCCGTCAAAAATCGTCCTCACAATTTTTACAACAAATTGAACAAGAACTAGAAAGAGCGCTCACCAAAACGAACTATAATGCACAAATCTATTGACATTTGTTTTTCGGGCTTCAAATGTGGTTTTTCGCGTTCGTTTACTTTTGTGCATTTTTGTTATTTCGGGAGAGTATTTCTTGTTAACTCTCATTTTACCGAACTTTACCTAAAAAGTAAAGAAACAGTGCTAATTACAAATCTAAGGACCTGTACGAGGTGGCTAAATAAATTCTAAACTAAATACAAATTGCCAAAAGGGTTTTAATTTTTTTTTTTAATTTTTTAAAACTTTTTTCATAGAAATTTGGAAACCAGAATTTAGTTTAGATTTTATTTAGCCAGTTCGCACCCACCCTAAAATTGCTATTAACATACGGACACTTTTAACCCCACCTTTTCAACCCTTAAAAATAAGATTGGGGCTATAGAGAATTGCGCTTGTTCGTTAATTTTGTACCCTCTATCGCATATCACAATTTAATAAAAATCTGATAAATGTTATTCTGTAAATTTCCTTGTGGGTCTTTTTTTGTGAAAAGTGAGAACATTAACCCTATATGGATCAAGTTACTCAAAATAATTATTTTTATCAAGTGGAAAAAAATGTTTTTATTCAAAGTGCTATTTTTCCGAAAAGTATAAAAATTAACCACATCTGGATCACGTTACATAAAATAATTATTTTTATCCAGTTGAGATTTTTTTTTATCAATTTAATGGATTTACAATCTCGTAGTCATAATTAATATTAAGTTTCATGAGTCTTTTCTGACCCCAGGCCACTAAGGCTTAAAGATTTTTTAAACAAATGTAAAGATAATTATAGTCTAACCAAATTTAAGTGATGTTTTTCCGAAAACTGTGTAAAATTTGATGAAAACATTAAAATTTTGTTTAATTTTTGACAAAATGAGCAATTTTTGTAAAAATGTCCTGGACAGCAGTCGCTCCAAACACAAACTCGAATTATCATTTATCCTATATATTTTTTTTTTCTTTAATAGGTCTGTTCGGGTACTCAACATTGGTATCCCGCGGTATCCCAATTTTACCAAAAACCGGTTTCTTGCTGCACAATTGGGTAAATGAGAGCTGTCATGAGAGAGTAATATTCTTGTTCTTCTTGCACGAAGAAGCCCAGACTTTTTTTCGTGTAAATTTGGGTAATTTGTTTTTATCAGCTGTTGTATCATCTGATGGGTTCAATTGAACTATTCACTTATTTGAACCAAAGACCTAGTTCACAACTAATAGCTCTTTTAGTTCAATCGCTCATTTTATACATTCAGAAAAATATGTGTATCATTTACAAAAATTAGCGTAAAAGTTGCAAAGGCTTATCGGTAATAAGTGTGTTTGCGTACCCGAAAATTTGTACAAATTCGTACAAATTTGTACAAGTTTTTACTGGAAGGTGTTTGTTTACACAATTACTCAGTAAGGAGAGAGGAAAAATAGAGGGTAAAGTGACAGTTCAATACCAGAGAACTTACAAGTTTTTACTGGATGAATTTTTGCTAGTAAGAATTTGTAAGAAAAAAAACATATGATTTAAAACATATGATTGAAGAAACAAAACATTTGTCTAAATAATTTTGAAATAATTTTTTGTAAAAATAAAAAATATTTAAATATAAGCTTATTTACAATGGAAGGAGTAAGAAAGTGATCATTTTATTAGGTTTTATTTATTAATCCAATAATTTGAATAGGTTTATTTCGCAATCAGCTATTTTAATAACTGTTGCCAATTTAGCTATTTTCTCGACAAATCTAGCGATACTTCAACTCGTTTAGGGGGATAAAATATAATTTAGCTATTAGCGGGAAAACTAGCGATTTTTCTTTTTAAGACAGTCTTCACATTTTCTTAGCATTTTTTTACATTTATTTCCTTGACAGAATTTTTGAATCATTATTAAAAGTTCGAAAAATTTGGCGATGTATCAATAATTTTTTAAGAAAGTTTTAAGAAGTTTGAAAAATATACCCAGTGTAGAAACGGTAATGACATATCATTATTTTTTGGACTACCAGTAATGACACCCACTTACCTTCTGTATTATTTTAAAACATATAATAATGAGTTACTTAATGACTTATTTTTATCATTATTTCAAATAGAAAATAATTTTTAAGATTTTTTTGAAAATTTTTTGAAATCTATTTTTAGACTCAATATTTTTTAAACACTGGTAAGGATATATGTAACCACATATTTTTTGATTTTTTGTATATTGGCGAGTAAGCTACTTGTGTGCAGCAGGTCAATTGTGTTTTTATCTATTAAATATTACATGTCGATATAGCTCAGATGGTAGAGCTGTTGACTGGCAATCTGTAGACCCAGGTTCGATTCCCGCACCAGCAAATTTTATTAAAAAAAAAAAATACAATAAAAAATATTATTTTTTATATAATTTATTTTTCAGAAAATCTATTTTTAGACTCATTATTTTTGTCAGTACTGGTAAGCACATAGGTAACGATATATTTTTTGATTTTTCGTATGCTGGTGTGTAACGACAACTCATTATTTTTCTCGACATCGCCATATAAAGGTAATAAGAAATGTAATAACAAAAGTAACTAGTTACCGTTACCAAGTATGTAGTTACATAACCACGAATCTTGTAATGATTTTCTACACTGGTATAGCAATTTTTTTGTGAAATTTTTCAACAGAACCTAAAAAGTTCGTGCAATTTAGGGATTTATCGCTACATATTTAATTTTTTTTATACAGGCCTGTTCTGGATATCACTTAACGCCGAAGTGATTTGAAATCACTTAAAAGGTGTTCTGAACAGAAACATTTTGAAAATCACGTGATTTTAAACCGGTCAGATAAGTTAAGGTTATTTGAAATCACTTGCTGTTTTTCTGTACGTACTTTGTTATGAACTTAATAATAACTATCTTGAAAATGCAATTTTATGTGTTTTTTATGGATTCTAGTAGTAAGATTAGGCTTTTATACATAAAAAACTTAAAAATGAACAAGTTTTCAAAGTAACTGCTTGTTTGCAAAAAATTGTATTTTTTTTGTATGACATTCTTCGTGATTTTGCAATCATATTTAGTTGTCAGCTGATTTGGCTTTTAGAAAATACATGTGTAGATGCCAGAGTCACACAATGTTACAGTACCGAACAAATTAACTAAAATATTTTATAAAAATAACCTTTAAACACCAAACTTTATTATTTTTCTTAAGTAAAAATAAAAATAGCCAATAATTATGAAGTTTTTTATTAAGAAAATATAAAGAAACATATGTATTAAATGTAACAAATGGCAACAACAAGTAATCATAGCATTAAGACTGTAGTTACCCTTTCTGCCAAAATATGCAGAATGATCGGACGGTGGCTTCATTATTCTAATAAGCGTTCCATCAACACATCCAACTACGCCGGGTATACCAAACTGTTGATAGAAATGAGATTTTGATGCACTTTGTGTTTGCTGATCTAATGAGATTTGTATCCAAGTTGGACACAAGGTTTCTTCTAATAAATTCATTACGTTCCATAAGATCTTGCAGAAGGTGGAGCGTCCCATACTTATGTTCACATCGTTCGCTATGACCCCTTGATACGATCCGACTGCTAAAAATCTAAGCACAGCTGCTAGCAGAATACTTGCCGGAATGGAGGAGTTTGGTAGCTGTGGTGCTATTTCTTCCAATACCATTTGAAAAGCCCTCTTGTTTAGCCGGTAAAATGAAATGAAACTGAAAACCAATATGCCTTAAATCATTACATTAATTTAATCGTTGTTACTTACAATGTTTCGTTTGTATCCATAGGATTTGCTACATCACGCAAATAACGCTTTTTAACACGATCATCCCTTAATTGCTTTCTTTTTAAATCAAATACTGCCAATATAGTAGCTCCTGGCATTTTAATTTTCCACTTAATATTTTTATTAAAAATATAAATCAAAACAAAGTAAAGAAATCAGCTGTTTCCTCGTGTTATCGAAAAACTGAAATCACGCCGAAAAAATAAAATCTGGTGATTTGTAGAACAGCAACAAATCACACGTGTAATTTTAAAACGGTCCGTGTTTTGAAATCACACCGTTTTCAGAACAGGCCTGATAATTTAGATATTTTCTAGTGATTTTTTAGTTTGATTTAGCGATATTTTTACGAAAGAAGTTGGCAGCAGTATTTTACTAATTCTTACAATTTTTCTGTTTGCGTACATTTTTAGATATTTTTCTTTTTGAGAGTAAATTTTGCCTTACTCTCTGTAAATTTGTTACTGAGTAATTTTTACTGGACTTTACTGGAAAAGTACCCAAACACACCTATTGTTACAACTCCATAAAATTACCGACAATTTTTTGAAGATGCTTGTTTAAATGTGTTAAAGAGAGAAATATGTAAATAAATCGAAGCTTTTGTTTAATATTAAAATCTTTTTCCAGATTTAATAAACTATGTATTCCTTTTTGTATATAAAAATGCCTGAGGAAATTTTTTTAAAATTTTTGATTTAAAAAGCGGTTTGCTTAGAAAAACTATCTAGATTTTTACAACAAATTGAACAAGAACTAGAAGTAGCGCTCACCAAAACGAACTATAATGCAAAAATCTATTAACGTTTGTTTTTCGGGCTTCAAATATGGATTTTCGCGTTCCTTTTCTTTTGCGCATTTTTGTCACTTCGTGAGAGTATTTCTTGTTAACTCTCATTTTACCGAACTTTACCCAAAAAGTATAGAATCAGACCTATTATCAACTATTATGTGGTACAAATAGCAATCGCCATCTCCAAATTAGGCATATTAAAAAATCTTTAAAATTAATTTTAAAAAAACACGTTTTTGCATTTTTATCAATTTCGTGGGTCATTTTGGATTCCAGGCTAAAGTGGGTTAATGATATCCGATGAAGTCAAAATTCCATGTCTGAATCATTTTGAGTATATTAAATGAATGGAATAAAAAAAAAATTTTCGAAATTTCGAATTTTGGGAATTTTTAATAGTAATACTTTTTTCCAAAATGGGTAATTTTCGTCAAACTTTCGGCACGGGTTAACGTTTTCCAAAAAAAAATCGATTTCTTCCATTTGGGACCATTTCCAATAAAACTGGGGGGGTGTAATAACAAATCTATTTTTAAGGGACACTAGTGTATATAGCATTTTTACATTTTACTTCCTGTAAAATATCTAAACTAAATCAACCAATTCAATCTAGAAAATGTTCAAAATTTTTATTAAAAAAAATCTAAAAATAACGTTTTACATATGCATGGAATACGAATAAGTTTTTAAACGGAATCATGTTCTTTCATATCATGTTCTTATTTTGAAAACAAAACATTTTTTTAAAACAACAATGATATCCAAGCAGCTATGAGGCAAGTACCGCCAATGGGTGCCAAACGGGGTGAAGGTGGTTTATTCCCGGTAAATGCTCTATAATAGAGGGTGCCACTAAAAAGGCTCATGCCAATAACCATTAACGTTCCAGACTGCAACAAAATTACATTAAAACCTTGAAAATTGTATAAGAAGAGACTTACTACTACTGGATACTTTGCTAATGGCATACCCAATAAAGCGATAGAATGAAAAAAATGGAATCGATTAGCCGTCTCAAATATATTGTGAAGTTCCGGTTTATCTTGCGCATTCAAATGGTGACTACCAATTGCACCTAAGATAACAGCCGAGGCACCACTTAGGCCAGCTATTCGCACAAAGTTATAGTGACGGCCAGCTAATTTCCACAATGGTGGCATAACACTTGTTAAAACATTTTTCGACATATTTGAAGCTTTAGCGGCACCAATGCTAGCTGAGGACTGTAATTAAGTTTAATTATTTTGATTGTTTATGAAGTTAAAAAAATTTACCCTCACTTTATTGCCTTTAGAAAACAATGAGGCAGTAGTACCAATAATGGTTTTGCTTACGGGGTTACCGATTGCCAAGTAATGCAAAGTGTCTGTGAATGTCATTCTATTCTATGCTTGTTCTAGGTAATGCAAAAAAATAGCCGGTTTTTTCCGTCTTAAAATATCCTATGCACTTTCTTTAAAATTATTTCGAAATTTTTCAAGTTAAATTGCAAAAGAAAAATTAAATGATTTAAAATTATCAGATTTAGAAAGGTATATCATTTAAAAATTCCAAAAAATAGTCTCTGTAGCAGAGGGCGAAGTCGAGCGGCTTCGAGTCGGCCAACAGCCGCCGCCGACCAACTCTTAGTTGTATCAGCCGCCGCCGAAGTATGCGGCTTTTATCGGCTAAAATTCTTAGCTGAATTTGTTGGCTAAGCTGACTGGTTCATTATTTTTTTTAGATTATAATTTTTTAATTAAGCAGGTTATTTAGAAATCTTGATATATTTATTATTTTTTGTTATTATTGATGTACGGTAAGTTCTCAATTGCGAAAATTGTAAGTTTTACTGAGCATATTTAGAAAGTTTCGTGCACAGAACTTGCATAGAAAGTCAAGTTTCCTATATTTTATATTTTTACATTGTTGTTGTTTGATCGGACATCGAAGGACTTTAATCCCTCATTCTATGGACAATTCTGATTGAATATGGAATGATTGAATTCTCAAGCTGGAATTTTACACATCGAATGAAGACTTAATTGGTCTCATTCGATTTAAACTTCAATAATTTTTTCTTCATTAAATTTCAGTGATTCAATTCAATCGTTACGGCACATGTACACGCGAGAGAAAACTGCTAGAGATAGAGCAAAAAGCAACCCTAAATAGCTTAAATCATTCCAATTCAATTATTTAGAGGTGTTTTTTGCTCTATCTCTAGCAGTTTTCTCTCGCGTGTAAATGTGCCTTTAGAAATTTAATCAATTGAAAAGTTTGGAAGTTTAATGGATTTATAGTTTATTCTATTGAATAATTTGGGAATCACATTGGATTATTAGTTTTTATTAAAGGAATTTAATACTTTTTACAAATACAAAAAAATAAAACAAAATAATATTGGAATTATCAGTTATACAGATCTCATAGAAGTAGTTAAAGCACGAATAATAAAGAGCACTTCAACAATTTTAATATTTCAATTTCAATAAAGGGTATGATTTTAGACAATAATTGTTTGATGACAATCAAAGTTGAAACTGTTTCCAGTAATTACTATTTTACATAACTTATGAATTTAAGTTTTTTCTGTAGGTTTGGAATTGTTTAAACTCGAAAATCATACAAATTTATGACTTAACTGTGAATTCAATGTTTTCTTTTTTTCCTCTTGTACTTGAAAGTAATCTTCAGTTTTACTGTTCAAATAAAAAAATCGAATGTATTTCCAAACTGCTAAATCAAATGATACAAAATCGAATGGTAAAAAGTTGAATAAATTCTTAACGATTAAATTAAATGATTGATAAAATCGGATAGGGTAAACTGATTAAATTCCTTAAAAGTAAATTCGATCGAATGAATTCCAAAGCCCCTGCGAATGGTTAAAAATTAATTCAATCGATTTAGGAGGAAATCTATTATATTTTATCGATAAATAAATGCACACGTATTTTAATATTTAACGAAGTAATCCATTTTATTCTATCAAATAAAAAGGAACAAAGTGTGTTATCGCTTATGCTACAAAAGAAAAAGTATGTATCTATATTTTAAAAAGAAGACAAGATCAAAAAAGGAAAACGTCAAAGAATATTTAGTACAACCAGGTTGCCATGTAGTTTGAAGATATAACAGTTCTCCCGCGCTTAATAGGACAGCTTTAAGCTTCAGCAGTATAGTTATCCCAATAGGCTGGTGCCTTGCGTACTCGAGTGGTTCTACGTAAAGGTTGTTGTTGACGAACTGCATCTAGAGTATTATGACCATCAGCGTTTGAGTCTTCTGCGTTCTCATCTGTACGATTTTCTACGTTGGTTGGAGATTCTATAAACTCTTGTAACTCTGGGTTATGAATCATAAGATTCATATCCTGTTGTTTTGTCTCAACAAGTTCTGGTTCTTCCGCTTGTTGAACTCCTGTTGATCTCAGTTGGTTTATGTGTCGTTTGAAAATATGACCATTATCTAATTTAACCAAATAGTGTAAATGGCCCATTTTCTTTAAAATTGTGCCCAGCTTCCACAGATTCTTATTATTCGCATAATATCGAGCTTGAACCCTCTCTCCCTCGCATAATTGACGAGCCTTGCATTGACCCATATGACCTTGATTATTAATCTGAGGAGGTTTGAGTGCATCTAATTGAATCCGTATTTGCCGGTTTAGGTATAGCTCAGATGGAGTCTTACCATTTAACAGTGGGGTTGCTCGATATCGAAAAAGTATTTCTCTTACCTTTTCCCTAATAGGACGATGATCATTAATCATAGATTTCAGTCGATGTTTTAGGGTTTGAACATTTCGTTCGGCCAAACCGTTTGTTGCCGGATGTCCCGGAGCAATAAATTTTTGGAAAATACCACGACCTGTACAAAATAATTGAAACTCGTCACTGGTAAATATTGTGGCGTTGTCGGACACGATTACATCCGGATATCCATGTCTCGCAAATAAGTCTAGGAGCATCTCAATTGTCGAGCTAGATGTTGGAGAAGTTGGCGTTATACCAATTTCGGCCCACTTCGACTTTGCGTCCATTACAACCAGATAATAAAAGCCTTGGAAAACTCCTGCGTAATCCATATGAATCCGTTGCCAGTTATGTTCTGGTTCCTCCCAAGTGTGTAACTTTGCCTTGGGGGGACTTGATTTGACAATACCACAGGATAAACACTCTTTTACTAAGCGTTCAATATCCTTATCAATTGATTTCCAGTACACGTACCTGCGAGCTAATTGCTTCATCTTCGATATACCAATATGTGTTTGGTGAAGTTCTGTTAAAACTGCATTTTGTAACGTACGGGGTATTACTACACGATGACCTCTAAAAATTATGCCATTGTTAATAGTGAACATGGTGTCTTCCACTCGATTATGTTGAAGATGTTGTACAAGTTTTGAGAGTTCCTCATCAGCCTGTGTTTCGGCTTGCAGAGTTTTATAATTTAATTTTAACGTTGAAATTTGTTCTATGGTTGATTCAAATAGTTGATTTACTTCATTATTGATCGATGTGTCTGTTAAAAACGGTGTTTTTACTGGAGCACGTGAAAGGCAGTCAGCATTGACATTCTCGCTGCCCTTTTTGTAAACAACTTGATAATTAAATCCTGAAAGGAATGCTGCGTACCTTTGAAGCCATGAAAAAGTCATTTGGGGTAGCTTGGCGTTCTGATGAAAAATTCGGACCAACGGTTGATTATCTGTTATTAATACAAATGGTTTTCCGAATAAATATTGGTAAAAATGATCCACTGAAAATACGATGGCTAACGCTTCACGATCAATTTGCGAATAGTTCCTCTCAGCGTCTGTAAGCGATCTTGAGGCGAATGATATTGGACGTTCCTCATCATTTATGATGTGAGATAACACCCCCGCAATACCCGTTGGGCTGGCGTCGCAAGCCAATTGTACAGGATAGGTTGGATCGTATGGTACCAGTACGCGATCACTTGCTATTTCATTTTTAATATTTTTGAAAGCTGTATCACAGTCTCGAGTCCACACAAATTTAGATTTTTTCTTTATAAGGTTCCGTAGTGGTGAAGTAATCGTAGAGCAATTTGGAATAAAACGTGAATAGTATGTAACCATTCCTAAAAATCTGCGAACGTCATATGCCGATTCAGGTTCCGGCAGGTCGGTTATAGCCGCAATTTTTCCTTTAGATTTTGATATTGTGTTGTGATGAATGGTGTGACCCAAAAAATCGATTTCTTGTTGAAAAAACCTACATTTGTTTTTATTGAGATGTAAATCATATTTTTGAAGTTGCTGTAAACATTTTGATAAATTTTCCTTGCACTCTAATTTTGATGAACCGTGTACGATAATATCATCGAAGTAAGCTTCTGTTTTTGGGACTTCTTGTAAGATTTGATTTATTATTCGATTAAACTCAGAAGGCGCAGTTTTAATACCGAATGAAAGCCGGTTAACTTTGTAGGTGCCACGATGTGTAGACATTGTTTGAATTTTACTTGAATCTTCGTCTACCGGAATATGCAAATACGCCTTGTATAAGTCCAATCTGCAAAAATATTTTGAGTTACGTAAGCAATTAAAAATATCTTCAACTTTCCTAATTGGGCTATGGGCGTCTACGAGCTTTTCGTTTACCCCCACCTTATAGTCCACACACAATCGTACACCCCCGTCCGATTTTGGTATAACAACAAGGGGGGAACCCCAATCACTGATCTCGGTTTTCGAAATGACACCAGCTGTTTCTAGCTGATCCAATTCATGATTGACTTTGTGTGTCAACGCATATGGTATTTCACGTTCCCTATTAAAAATAGGTTTAACATTATCGCGTAATTTTAGCGATACTGTGTATTGCTTTACGCACCCAATTTCGGGTTGAAAAATTTTTTCAAATTTCCTATATATTGAATCGATTTCGTTTTCATCAGCAGTTGAATTAATGTTGTATACAGAGTTGACCTCGTTTAAATTGATATTAAATTTTCGAATCCAATTACGACCAAGAAGAGCTGAATACTCCTCTGGAACAACGTATATTTCATCAGTTATTTTTTTACCATCATATTCACCTTCAACTTCAATTTTCCCATCAGGGGTAAAAACGTCCTTAGTATACGACCGGAATGCCATATTTGTTGGTAAAAATGGTACTTTGAGATCTAGCCTTGCAAATTGATCTCTTGGTAAAAACGTGTATCCTGACCCAGTATCGATTTCAAATTGTACAGGCTTACCTTGAACATTAACTGTTATAAAAAATCTATCGAAATTTCTCGAATCCTTTTGGTGTACGTCGACTACACTCAACACACCATACTGGTGAATATCTTCAATTTGATTTGTGTTATTTTGATTACTTTTACCTTCCCTCATGCGTGCCTTTATACAAACTTTAATTACATGACCAGTCTTTTTGCATTCTGAACATTTTAAATTATTCTTATTGCAGGGACAATCTTTGATATAGTGGTTGTTTTTGCCGCACCTCAAACAGAGACCATCAAGGCCTAACGCCTTAAAATCAACATTATACGTTTCACGTTTTTGCTTATTTTGCTTACCATTACCACTTTTCTTGTGATTGTATTTTTTCCCTGAAATTTTGTTTATTTCATTTGACGTTGGTTGAATTGCCTTATTAGCGATTTCTTTTGAATCGCTTTTTGCTGCTTCCAACGTTAGAGCCTTTGCCACAATGTCCTGAAATTCTGATATTTCTTTTTGTGATTGCAGCAGCTGCTCACGAATGCCACTGTCTTTGATACCACGAATAAATTGTGCACGCAGGAAAATGTTCGCAACTGATTTTCTGCATGGACAATTGAATTCACAGTCCCCAATGTCCATCCTCAACATAGCAACATATTCCGATATAGACTGATTTTCCAATTGATATTTAGATAAAAACTTATGTTGAGCGACTAACACATTCTGTTGTGGGGACAAATGCTTTTGTAGCAGTTCCGTCAGCGCATCGTAAGACAGACTGTTCGGATTATCGGGTGCTGCAAGAGCAGTCACAATAGCATAATTCTTGGAACCAATTGAGTTTAGCAATAAATTTGCACAGTGTTGTCTATTGGCATGTATGCCCTTCATCTGTGTATAATTTTCGAATCTAGACTTATAGTTCCGGAATGACTCCTTTGTAGTGTCCAAAATTTCGAAGTTTGGCACTAACGACATACTCGTGCTAATGTTGTTCGATGAACCACCACCTGTTGAAGTGTTGCCCGACATTTTCTGTAAAATTTGTTGTTGCACCGCCATAAACTGCTCGAACTGTTTAGCATCCATCTTGATTTGAAAAAAAGAAATTGATATTTTACTTTTCTTATTGTTGATATTTGATTTGTTGATTTATTTGATGAATTGATACTCGATTCTTTTTCTCTTCGTCGCCAATTTATTATATTTTATCGATAAATAAATGCACACGTATTTTAATATTTAACGAAGTAATCCATTTTATTCTATCAAATAAAAAGGAACAAAGTGTGTTATCGCTTATGCTACAAAAGAAAAAGTATGTATCTATATTTTAAAAAGAAGACAAGATCAAAAAAGGAAAACGTCAAAGAATATTTAGTACAACCAGGTTGCCATGTAGTTTGAAGATATAACAAAATCCAATGGCATTTTTAGTGACTTCATTCAAAATATAAAAGTGGTAGAACCAATTTTATCAAAATAGAGAAAATTTAATTAAAATGTATCAATAAATTAGTTTTTGACAATTTTTTTTTTAGTGAATTTAAATTATTTTTAATTTCTTAAAAATAGTCGGCTCTAAGCCGACTTTTAGCCGCCGCCGACTTATTTTTGCTGAGCTTCCGCCGACCGTAATTTTACATCGGCTTCGCCCTCTGCTCTGTAGACGCCAAAGCTATGGCCAAAGCAGTGAACCAAGCCGATAGAGTTGTAAAAGTATTGAGTATTCCAGTACTGAGTAATCAATACTGACCGCTTTTTTGAGTACTCAATACTAAAACGGTACTACTCGATACATTTATGCCAGGGATGATAAATGGCATTTCTAAAATAGTACTAACGAGCTTTAAAAATAGTACTTTTTTGACCTCTATAGTACCAAAAATGTTTTCATTTAATTTTTTTATCATTATAAATTAACAAATAAAAACTCATAAAAAATAAAGAGTTCTTTTATACTATCTAACTCATACAGCAATAGAAAAACGTAAAAATTTTAGTTAAAACTATTAAAAATTAGTTAAAAATTACGTTGCATAAAAAAATTCAATCAGATTATTTTTGTAAAATATTAGTAAGATAAGTACAGGAAAAACCAAACTGTTAAATACATAAAAAATTTTAGTTATATTTGAATAAATTTTAGTTAACAGAAAATAACAATTTAACTTGCTAAATTTGTAATAAATAATAATTAGTAGATTAAAAATCACCAAAAATTTTAAATGTAGAAAGATTTTTTTCTATTTTTTTTAATACGAATAAAAATCTAGTCTTCTGGAATCAGCAGTTTACTATTTTTAGCAACCATTTCGGTTGATTTTAGCGGGATATTTCATTCAACTAAATTTAACTTAAAAGTAAAAAAAAATTTTGTAGATATAACAGTTTATTTTTGCTATTTTTACTCTACTAATATTAATATTTTTTGCAGATTTTACAGTATAATTTGTTATTTTCAATGAACTAAAAGTTAAATATAAAAAATATATTTAAAAAATCTGCTAATCTTAGCAGTTTCTTTTATAAGGCCTTTTTTGCTTAATTTTTAGGAGCCTTTTCTGCTATTTTTACAGGTTTATTTCTGTGAATGTAGGGTTCAGAATTTAAAGTCCCTGATTATCGTACTTGACTTCGTTTTAAAGCGAATATTATTTTTAAGTTATTTACAGGTCTATTCCACCTTGTAATGTCACAAGAATATTTTCGATTGAACATATTGATTGACAATCGAATCAAATGAATTTAATGATTGCATTAGGTGCATTAAGAATTGATTAGGTTCTTCGAAATAGGTTATAGGTATTTAACCATTCAGAAATGAAAATCGAATGAGTGAAGTCTTTAGGAGCTCTGATGGGGGAAAACATTTGGCTCGTTTAAAAAAATACAAAAATTTCTAGATCTCTTAATTCTCCTAATTTCTAATAATTTGTTTTGTATACATACGTATTTTAATAAAAAAAAGCGAAAGAACATTTTTTATGTGTTTAACTTGAGTTTTCAATAGTAACATCTAAAATTTTAAATATTTTCAACATAAGTATTTTTTATTTAAAACTCCGATATTTGAATACACAATAATCGCTGTGTTTTTGCGGCAAACTATCAACGTTGGCTTATGTCATTCCCATACAAATTTGACATAAGTAACGTTTAGAGGTTAACACTAAACATTGGCTGATGTCAAAATTATATGGGAATGACGTAAGCCAACGTTGATAGTTTTCCGCACAAACACAGCTAATATCTCTGAAAATTAAAAAAGCACAAAAAATTTAATAATCGAAAAATGTGTAAATAGTACTAAGTGAGTCAGAGGAGTAGAGTTGTGAAATTTCGATACTTTTTGAGTACTCAATACTACTCAATACTTTTCAATTCAGTACTCGATACTACTCAATACTTTTAACGGTTTTTTTGAATTTAAAAATAAAAATGTTATTAATTCGTATTTAATAGGAAAAATAATAACAATTCACATACACGTGTTAAATAATTATTTTTACTAACATGTTAATTAATTTAAAACAATTTAAATAAATTAATTAAATAATTTTTCCCAAAAATTCCTTACAAATTGCTTTGCTTCACAAATAGAGTTGTATTTTCAGAGTTGTATTTTTAGAGTAATATTTTTAGAGTTGTATTTTCATACGAAAAATACACATTTCTACCGAAAATTGCAACTTTAAAAGTATTGAGTAGTACCGTTTTAGTATTGAGTACTCAAAAAAACAGTCAGTATTGAGTACTCAGTACCGGAATACTCAATACTTTTACAACTCTACAGAGGAGTACCATAGTACTTTTGAGTAGAGTTGTGAAATTTCGATACTTTTTGAGTACTCAATACTACTCAATACTTTTCAATTGAGTACTCGATACTACTCAATACTTTTAACGGTTTTTTTTAATTTAAAAATAAAAATGTTATGAGTTGGTATTTATAAGGAAAAATAATAACAATTCACATACACGTGTTAAATAACTATTGTTACTTACATTTTAATAAATTTCAAACATTTTAAATAAATTAATTAAATAATTTTTCCCAAAAATTGGTTACAAATTTCTGTGCTTCACAAATAGAGTTGTATTTTCAGAGCTGTATTTTTAGAGTACTATTTTTAGAGTTGTATTTTTATACGAAAAATACACATTTCTACGGAAAATTGCATCTTTAAAAGTATTGAGTAGTACCGTTTTAGTATTGAGTACTCAAAAAAACAGTCAGTATTGAGTACTCAGTACCGGAATACTCAATACTTTTACAACTCTTCTTTTAAGGTAGAGTTGTGAAATTTCGATACTTTTTGAGTACTCAATACTACTCAATACTTTTCAATTGAGTACTCGATACTACTCAATACTTTTAACGGTTTTTTTGAATTTAAAAATAAAAATGTTATGAGTTCGTATTTATAAGGAAAAATAATAACAATTCACATACACGTGTTAAATAACTATTGTTACTTACATTTTAATAAATTTCAAACATTTTATATAAATTAATTAAATAATTTTTCCCAAAAATTCATTACAAATTTCTTTGCTTCACAAATAGAGTTGTATTTCCAGAGTTGTATTTTTAGTACTATTTTTAGAGTTGTATTTTCATACAAAAAATACACATTTCTACGGAAAATTGCATCTTTAAAAGTATTGAGTAGTACTGTTTTTGTATTGAGTACTCAAAAAACAGTCAGTATTGAGTACTCAGTACCGGAATACTCAATAGTTTTACAACTCTATTTTGAGGTTCCAGTTAGAGTTGTAAAAGTATTAAGTATTCCGGTACTGAGTACTCAATACTGCCTGTTTTTTGAGTACCCAATACTAAAACGGTACTACTCAATACTTTTAAAGATGCAATTTTCCGTAGCAATGTGTATTTTTCGTATGAAAATACAACTCTAAAAATACTACTTTTAAAATACAACTCTGGAAATACAACTCTATTTGTGAAGCAAAGAAATTTGAAATGAATTTTTGGGAAAAATTATATAATTAATTTATTTAAAGTGTTTTAAATTTATTAAAATGTAAGTTACAATAGTTATTTAACACGTGTATGTGAATTGTTATTATTTTTCCTTATAAATACGAACTCATAACATTTTTATTTTTAAATTCAAAAAAAACAGTTAAAAGTATTGAGTAGTATCGACTCGATACTACTCAATACTTTTAACAGTTTTTTTAATTTAAAAATAAAAATGTTATGAATTCGTATTTATTAGGAAAAATTATCACAATTCACATACACGTGTTAAATAACTATTGTTATTTACATTTTAATTAATTTAAAACATTTTAAATAAATTAATTAAATAATTTTTCCCAAAAATTCGTTACAAATTTCTTTGCTTCACAAATAGAGTTGTATTTTCAGAGCTGTATTTTTAGAGTACTATTTTTAGAGTTGTATTTTTATACGAAAAATACACATTTCTACGGAAAATTGCATCTTTAAAAGTATTGAGTAGTACCGTTTTAGTATTGAGTACTCAAAAAAACAGTCAGTATTGAGTACTCAGTACCGGAATACTCAATACTTTTACAACTCTAAACTCTAGTTCCAGTAGTACCACAAAAGGTACTACAGTACTAACTTTATCATCCCTGATTTATGCTGCCCATCAAGGTTGCCATTTTAGCTATTTTCCGGCTAGATCTAGCGATTTTTTTTTTCATTTAGCTATAAAAAAATCGCTAGATTACATCTAGCCGGAAGATTTAGCCATTAAATTTTCTTCCTAGCTATTTTTAGCCATTTTTTTAACTTGGAGTTTTTTATAGCCCACTAAGCTATTTTGCAGATTTTTTTTTCAACAAGTCATAAAAAACTACTTAGGTTGCATTTAGGCAGAGCTTTGAAGAATTAATTCCTTTTGGAATGAATTCACTACCAATCGAATTCAATTTTCTCTAGAATTGAATTAATTCCTTTTCTTAAGTAATTCACTGAATTCGTTCAACTGAACGCGTTCATCAAATAACAAATTCAAAGAATTAATTCAATTGCAATAGTTCTTTTTATTAAATCAAATGAATTAATTCACCGGTGAACGTGTTCAATTTTATAAATCGAACGGAAAAAAAGTGAATTAATTCCTTACTGAATTAATTCACTACTGAATTCGTTCAATTTCATTTTCGTTCAGTGAATTAAAAAAAATAAAATTACGGTCAGTGAATTAAAAAAATAAAATTACGTTCAGTGAATTAAAAAAAAAAATAAACAGCATCCGGTTTCTAATTTGTTTATTTTTACTAGCACACGCTATAAAATTGCTTATTTAAAAATTTTATTTGTACATTATTGTTTTCTTCTACTGAACGGCAGAAAACAGGCTTTGAATTCAGTGAACTTATTTTTTTTTTTCAATTCAGTGAACTTATTTTTTTTTTTTTTTCAATTCAGTGAACTTATTTTTTTTTTTAATTCACTTAACTGAAGTCAAAAGTGACAGCTGTCAAACGAGTAAACAGAAACCGTATGGTGTGGTTGTTGTAATTTTTAACCGAAGTGCGAAGGAGATTTTAAAAAAAGTATATATACGAAACCCATGAGTAAAAGTAAACAACTACACAGCATGTTTTCAAACATGTGTTCACAAAAAAAAAGTAAAAGATAGCCAAGAAAGTATGAAAATACACACCATGGTTGTATTGGGCAAACAGTTTAACTTCCCTGGTGTGTTACAAACTCACAAAATAATTATATATTTGTAGTTACACATTGTAATGACTAAAACAATATTAATTTAAACTTTTTTTTTATAAAATTTGTGCACATTAATGCCCTTTATTAACAATAAAGAAAACTTATACAGTACTATTAAACATTACACAACATACAACAAACTCTCACATCCATATGTTCTGTGAAATGTATAAAAAAAACACAAACGCACTCACAAAACAGATTTATATTATTTATCATTATTTGACAACATAAAATATTCACTTTATAACACTATCTATTTTTAATTTTTATTATTCAATCATTATTTGAGCTATATAATTTTATTTTGTTACACAAACGATGCCGTGAAGAAAATTTATTAAACAAACTAAAAAAAAGCACAACATATCGTCAGCTTAGTATTGGTTTGGTCGATATGCCAGAAAAACCATAAAGAGATTTACATCTTTTTAAATTGTGTATGCACTAGGTATCTCAGATATGATACATTATAGCAAGAAACTGTCTCAAAATCCGAATGAAAATATGTATTTAATAAATTTTTTAACTCGATATTTTCAAAAATGGCCAGTGGGCCGAACCAATAATAATGCGACGAATTGGAAAACTTTTGGGAAAGAGAGACAGAACTAGTTGTAATATATTTGTTTCTCTCGCACTTAAGTTTTTGGTGCAGCTCTGCTAGTTAGTTGCAGAGTTGCAAATTTCGGTAGTTCCAAAAACGTCCGCCCGCAGCGCTAGTGCGTGTCTTCACTGGTATACCCTGTGACTGTCGGCTTAGAGTGGAGAATACATGAAGGAACATTTGACTAGGGAACAAAAAATACAGGGTTGGCAGGCAATACCACTAAAATACCGTTATCGATTCAAACCCCCTTCAACTGACTACCGTTACCCCTAAATTACCATTACCGAAATACGCGGAATACCGTTATACTTAAAATACCGTTACCGAAATAACTGAAATACCGCTATCCTTAAAATACCGATACCGAAATAAATGAAATATCGATAACCTTAAAATACCGTTACCGCACAAACACAGCTACTGTTGATAACAGAGCTTTGAAAAATTAATTCTTTTCTGATTGAATCCGCTTAAGACCAGTTAACCTACCTCAAAATCAACTGAGTTTAGTGTTAGGGATGCCAAACGGGAAATCCCGAAATCCCAGGATTTTCGGGATTGGCAAAATCCCGAATCCCGGGATTATTTCTCAAAAATCCCGGGATTTTCTTATTTTTTAATATTAATATAAACGCAAATAAACAAAGTGATTTAGATTACCTACGTTTTTTCTTGAATTTTCTCATATTGACAAGAAATTGATGGCAAGATATTGGTAAAATTATAAATTAAATAGATTATTTGAGTAAACTATGCAAAGACTTTGCAGAAAAATTTGAAATTTTGGTAAACATTATTAAGTTTTTGAGGAATACATGCGAAAAATCAAGTTTGTTTGTTATTTTACCGATTTATTCTTCCAATTCTAATTTTGGCTGGGACTGTAAGTTTGAATTCTTCCATGAAAACATTTGATAACGATAACCAAATAACTTTGTTGCTGTAATGACACGATTTAGTGGGCAAGGTTATCGCAACGAATCTGTTTTAAAAAATAAATAAAAGCGATGGCAAGGTATTTTAAGAGGTGGTACAAGTACTGACAAAAATTGCTTTCCCATTTCCAATATGATAACGTCAATAGACAAAAGGACCGGCAGTTCAAAAAGCGCCGGAAAAGTACTGGTGAAACAAAATTTTTAACTTTGGCAAAACACTGCCGAAACCAATAAATAGGTGGTTTGGAATTATATTTTCCAAAATAAAATTTAAAAAAAGTTCATATGTATCTTTTTTTGGCCCTGCCGTGATGTTTTGTAAAACAAATACTGGCCAAACGATTTTTCAAACGCTGACAAAGCGTCCCAAATGAATCTTCTGCCAGCCATTTATTTTTAACATCGCGGTTACCAAGTGGTATGCAAGTACTTGATTTTTTGTACCACTGTCAATTTCTGACTGAGATGTTTCAATGTTCATAAAATGAACCACATTATTAATTAACAACTATTAAATAATTATAAAACGCTTTATTCTATAAAAAAATTAGTTACATAACATAAAAGTTTTTACAATAAAGGAAAATTTAAATCCCGAAATCCCGTAAAATCCTGGGATCCCGAAAAATCCCGTAGTCCCAAAATCCCGATTCCCGGGATTTTCAAATATTAATCGCCATTGGCATCCCTATTTAGTGCTTAACCATAGTTACCAGCACAGATTAATACCAGATGTGAAACCAATGACAGGTGTCAAAAAAATATTCTCGAACCGTATGGTTTTGTTTACATGGAAGTCAAGTCAAGAGGGAGATAACCATATAAAATCTCCATACATTTTGTATTGCGCATTTTTTGTATATATCTGTCTCTTTTTAGATTATTGTGCTTTATCTTTTGTTTTTCTTAAATTTTTGCGTTTTGCTTTGCTCATTTTCTGTCGATCATATTGCCCAAATCAGCTGATTCATATCTGGTATAATTTGTGGTTACCAGCATAGATTGTTACCAGTTAGCATACAAAATATATGAAAAAGTAATTGTCGTTGTCGACCCAGTTCGATTAATCTCTAACAGTGAGGTTACACGATCAAGATTTTGCTTTCAATTTGATAACACATACTGCTTGTCAAATTCAGTTGAACTTGAAGCTGTGACGTAGGCTGCATGCAACTTGATAGTCAATTTTGCTTTCAAGATGCCGTCGTCAAGGAAAGAACTAAAAATTATCGCCTCTGTGGGCTTTTTCCGCACTGTAGGCTGTTCGAAAAGACTTTATTTTTTTCTTCACATATTCCACAGACATTTTCATGTCAGCAAAAATTGATTTTTTATTTATTTTTATTTTTAAATCATTTCGTCGATATACCGAAATATTCACATTCCGTATTTTAAAAAAAGTAAAAAGAAAAATAAATTTACAAGAAATTGATCAGCTGTTTAAAACTTGACCGTCAATTTTTCCCAAAACTTGAAAGCAAAAATTGATATCAAGTTGCTGTTCAATTTTTAAAATGTGAGTGTGTTAAGGTACGGTCACATTAGGCAAATATTTGACGTAAAACGTCAAATATTTCTTTGCCGTAGTCTGACCACAAAATATTTTTGAGAGGCAAACAACAAAACAGCTGATTTTGGGAAAACAAAATTATTTCCCTACAAACAAAAATTTGCCTAATGTGAACATAGTGTGACCACTAAAGGCCAAATATTTTCCTTCTTTTTAGGCAAACAATTATTTGATCTTACAAAATTTTTGTAAGAGCAAACAATGGCAAATAACAGCTGTCTCAAGAAGTGTTGTCAGCTATTAACACTTAAATGATTAAAATCTAAAAAAAATATAAAATCATTGAAATTTAATGATTTTATTTGTTTGAAACTCATTAAATTTAAAAAAAAAAAAAATATTTTGATTTAAAATCTACTAGTAGACTAAAAATAGCAAAAACAAACTGTTAAAACATTTTTGTTATTTTTATGCTAAATTTAGTTGAATGCAAATAGCAGTCTATCCTGCTAAAATCAACAGAAATATTTGCTAAAAAAATTGTAAACTGCTGTTTTCCAAATGTTCGATTTTTATTTGCATTTAAAAAAATCGTAAAAAATACTTCGAAAATTTTAAATAAATGAAAAAATCTCAATACCGATGATAGCCTAAAAAATTTTCCCAAAAAAATGTTTAACTTCATTCTCAAGGGGTTAATTCTTCAGTATAATGGCTTATAAGTCAGGCTGTTTTTCACGCAACATATAAAAGAGTTAAGTTTGGCCCCAAATATCTTTTGTAGTTGATGTGATAAAAACTTGATATGTATCTCAAATGAAAGCTTTAAGTCTTAACAATATACATATAAGTACAAATTTTATTCTTATATTCTTATATAGTGTACGGGCATTAATTCGATCATTCTAAAATTTGTCTCATAGCTTTAAAATTTTTTTGTGAGTAGGATGTGGCCAATAAAAAAAATCTACACAAAAATTATTACATTAAGAAAAAATATTAAAAAATCGGAGCTATGTCCTTAAACTGCACCCTAAATTAATTATTATAATAAAAACTCTTCTATATATTCCCTTCTAGTTCTAGATATCTCTACTTCCTCTTCCAAAAGTACCGCAGATGCTGCTCCACAGCACAAAAAAAACTTTCGTCGTCCTTCATCATTATTTTAATTAACAAATTTTTTATAGCTTTTAATTTTTTGGAAAATAAATTTATGTTTTATGCCAGTTTGATCAAACAAATTTTATTGTCAAATATTTGTTCAAGTGTGACCATAGGGCAAACATGTTTTCCCTCATTTATGTTTTCGACTATTTGAAAGTTGTTTGAACAAACAAAAAGAGTCAAATAAATGTGTGTAGTGTGACCACAAAATAAATTCTTTATTGATTTGACAAAATTTTGAGCAAATATGTGCAAACATATTTGCGGCAAATATTTGCCTAATGTGACCGTAGCTTTAGTAAAAAAATGTGAGTGAATTGAAACTTGAAAGGCAAAAATTTAACGTGTAACCCCTATGTAAATAAGAAAAATAAATTTAAAAAATGGCGGCGCGAAAAAATTCGGCAGCTCTTGTTTTGGTCGGCTGCCTTTTTAAGCGGAGAATACACGAAGGAACATTGAGTAGGGAACAAAAATTATCAAAAAATTTTGTAAACACTAATTGCACGATGTCAACACGCACACACAAACACACACACGCATTCACAAAAAATGGTAATTTTTTCACGAATGTTCCCTCCTGTATTCTCCGCTTTAAGCCGAAGCATGACGTTTGATATGACGGCGGAAGGCATAAAATTCGTCGGCAGCAATTTGCCGCCTATTTTGCGCCGGTCGGCTTGGGACTCTGATATGCAGCTTGTTGGAAAATGTCGAATTATATCTCGTTCATTCGGTTTTATACCTTCTCCGTTTTAACTTGAATAAATATACTACAAGTAAGTAAAAAAAAAGTTAAATAAAAAGTGTTAAATTAACTAAAAATATGAAAAATTAACAGAAAAACGTAATATAATAGATTATAATTTATACCAAATTGTGGAATTTGCAGTTATTTTTTGTTTAATAGCCACGTGTTTTAAAATGGCGTCTGGCATTTTATATACGAAAATTTTTTGTTCTGTTTTTTTTATTTAAATGATGAAACTATTTAATTTTCCTTTTGCGGTTTCCACCAGAAGGTCAATTTGCAAATAGCATGGTTTTGACCTAAGGATGGTTAAAGGTGTTTGAAATACATTTTTAACTTAACCTCACTTTTTCGTACACGTGTAATATTTTAACTAATTTCTTATTTTTGTTTTAGAATGGCGGACGCAGCTCCAGCCCGTGGTGGTTTCCGTGGAGGATTTGGTTCTCGTGGTGGTCGTGGCGGCCGTGGCCGCGGACGTGGTCGTGGACGCGGTGGTCGTGGCCGTGGTGGCAAGGAAGACTCGAAGGAATGGGTTCCAGTTACTAAATTGGGTCGTTTGGTGCGTGATGGCAAAATCAACTCGTTGGAAGAAATATACTTATACTCTTTGCCCATCAAAGAGTTCGAAATCATTGATTTCTTCTTGGGATCTGCATTGCGGGATGAAGTTTTGAAGATCATGCCTGTCCAGAAACAAACCCGTGCTGGTCAACGTACCCGTTTCAAGGCTTTCGTGGCCATCGGTGACAACAATGGTCACATTGGTTTGGGTGTCAAGTGCAGCAAAGAAGTTGCCACCGCTATTCGTGGTGCCATCATCTTGGCTAAATTGTCTGTTGTTCCCGTACGTCGTGGTTACTGGGGTAACAAGATCGGTAAACCCCATACCGTGCCCTGCAAGGTTACTGGCAAGTGTGGTTCGGTATCCGTACGTTTGATTCCCGCTCCCCGTGGTACCGGTATTGTATCAGCCCCCGTACCCAAGAAATTGTTGACTATGGCTGGTATTCAAGATTGTTATACCTCTGCCCGTGGCTCCACAGGTACCTTGGGTAACTTCGCCAAGGCTACTTATGCTGCCATTGCCAAGACATATGCCTATTTGACTCCCGATTTGTGGAAGGAAATGCCTTTGGGTGCTACTCCTTATCAGCAATTCGCCGATTTTTTGGCTGATAAACCTGTGGCTCGCCACATTGATGCTTAAGATGTTTTTATTTGTATAAAAACTGTGAGCAAGTCGAGGACTTTTGAAAATAAATTGACAACTCTTGAGAAGAAAAAAAAGTTTGTTGAGTATATTTATTTTATTGTGGGTTGGGATTTTTACAGCAGCAGTACAATATTGCCTATAGAAAAACCCTCAATTTTCTATAGGCAATATTGTTCAAAATCTTCAGTTTAGTCAACCTTTAAAAAAATTCGCAGCATCTCGTAATTTTTCTGTATGAAATATTTCTCAGAATGTTAATTTTTTTCTATAGGAAAAAGCGTCGGAATTTGAGAATTTTTCTATAGGAAAAAGCGTTGGAATTTTTTATAGGATTTTCCGGAATTAATGCACTGAATCTGAAAATTTTTCTATAGGAGAAATATATCGTAATCTGAGTATTCTATAGGAAAAAATATCTCTTAATCTGAAAATTGTTCTCTAGGAATTATGTCTCAGAATCTGAAAATTTTTCTGTTTAGAAAAATGTCTCATAATTTGAGAATTTTTCTGTTAAAAAAATGTCATGATGTGAATTTTTCTGTTAGAAAAATTTCTTGTAATTTGAGAATTTAATTTCTCTGTAGGAAAAATACTTCAGAATATGAGAATTTTTCTGTAGACAAAATGTCTCAGAATCTGAGAATTTTTTTGTAAGAAAAATATCTTAGAATCTGGGAATTTTTCTGTAGGAAAAATTTTTTAGAATCTGAGAATTTTTCTGTAGGAAAAATTGCTCAGAATATGAGAATTTTTTTGTAGGAAAAATGTGTCAGAATCAGAATTTTTCTGTAGGAAAAATGTGTCGGAATCTGAGAATTTTTCTGTAGGAAAAATGTGTCAGAATCTGAGAATTTTTCTGTAGGAAAAATGTGTCGGAATCTAAGAATTTTTCTGTGTGAAAAATGTGTCAGAATCTGAATTTTTCTGTAGAAAAAATGTCTCGGAATTTGAGAATTTTTCTATAGGCAAAAATTGGAATTTTTAATAGGAAAATGTTTGTCTCATAATTTGAGAATTTTTCTGTTAAAAAAATATCTTATGATTATGATTTTCTGTAGGAAAAATTTCTAAGAATCTGAGAATTTTTCTGTATTTTCAGTAGGCAAAATGTCTCAGAATCTGAGAATTTTTCTTTAGGCAAAATGTCTCAGAATGTGAGAATTTTTCTGTAGGAAAAATGGCTCGGAATCTGAGGATTTTCTGTAGGAAAAATGGCTCAGAATATGAGAGTTTTTCTGTAGGAAAAATGTGTCAGAATCTGAGAATTTTTCTGTAGGAAAAATATGTCGGAATCTAAGAATTTTTCTGTAGGAAAAATGTGTCAAAATCTGAGAATTTTTCTGTAGGAAAGATGTGTCAGAATCTAAGAATTTTTCTGTAGGAAAAATGTGCCAGAAACTGAGAATTTTTCTGTAGGAAAAATGTGTCAGAATCTGAGAATTTTTCTGTAGGAAAAATTCTTAGTCTTAGAATGTAATATTTGGCTTAGAACATAATTTTTCTGTAGGAAAATGTTTTAGAATATAACAATTTTTCTATAGGAAAAATGCCTCAGAATTTGAGAATTCTTCAACAGGAAAAATTTCTGAGAATTTGAGAATTTTTCAATAGGAAAAATGTCTCAGAACCTGAGAATTTTTCAATAATAAATTTTACAAATGTTTAAAAAAAAATTTTTTTTTTTGTTGAAATTTGTAGTCCGAGGTTTTTCTTATATTAGTTTTTCCATGTCGTTATCGCAGGTACCAGCGGGAACCCAATTTACCCGAAACAATTTATTCACAATTTTCACATAGAAAAGCTGTTTGGTGAAATTTAATTCCACCCCAATGTATCGCTTCAAGTTATTATGCGTACACATTTTTTGCTGAAATAATGCAAAATTTTAAATTGGTCCGTAATGGGCTAACGGAAATGTAATATTTTGACGTCATATGAATGAGATATTTAAAATACCTTTCCAATGCTCTATATACTGTCCACATCCGATTATTGGGCCTAATTGTGCATACAAAATGAATATTTATAATAGAATTTATAAAGTAAAATACACAGAAAAAACAGTAGGCACCAACAATGGAATTTGTAAAAGCAATCACATTTTCTTTTAAATTGAAATTTTATTCCCAACAATTTTTTTGTTTGAAATATTTGTAACTCGTTTGTAAATTGTTATCTTTTATAAAAATTGTTTAAAAAATATAATTGAAAGTTACGAAAAGAAAAAAATTTTTTTGGGTTAACAAATTTCTTTGTTGGTGCCTCTTTAAATTTTTTTTTGTGTTTACAAATTTGGTATGGGAAAGGTGTTTAATAATTTAATTAGAATATTGTAAAATTTTGTAAATTCTTTCTGTGTACACTCAGGGAATTATGTAGGTAAAATCAACTGCAAATGACAGTTAAAATAACTGCATTTGCACTTAAAAAGGTGTAGACTACATTTACAGTTAAATTAACTGCAATATGAAGTTATTTTTAACTGTTAAAAATCAACTGACAAATGTAGTAAAAACAACTACAAATGCAATTGAAACAACATACATGCAAATTATTGTAAAACTGTACAAACAACTGCAAATGTAGTTAAAAAACATAAATAAAAATTATTAATTTAATAAAAAACAAATTTATGTAAACACTCTTAACTTAATTTTATTCTATAATAAATTCAAAATTGAGAAATAAAAATTTACACGTTATGTTAATGTCACTTTTATTTTTCACTATTAAGATATTGTTGTAGATGTCCGTCTGTGAGGGATGAAATATGGTGTTGTTTGGCTTCCTTTTTTTCTCTAGGTAGAAAGGGATGAGAATATAAAAGAACTGAAAGAAAATAAATACAACATTTTTAACATTCCCGTAAATAAATTTATATTTTATATTATAAAACTTACCCCAATAAGCACATAGGTTTTAAAAATTCAAGTGCTTTAAATTTTGCTTGAAGTAAAGTACATTTCAAATTTTACCATTTGTAATTTAACAAAAATATTTAAAACTTGAATTTTTATTTCCCTTTTGCTGGAGTATGCTATTGAAATAAACTGTAATTAAAGTTGTATTCAAGCCTTGAAACTGGAAAACAGGGCTGGAATTGAACTTGTTTTCAACTTGAATTCCAGTGAAATTGTTTATAGGGACCTTATTATTTTAATAATTTAATAAAAAATATATAACCTTTTCCGTATTACGCGTCCTCACACTGTGGCACACACTTTGGCGTTGTTTTATGACTAAGACTTAATCAGAACTGGGTCGATAACGACAACGACATGTGCTTTTTCATATATTTTGTATGGGAAGCAAAATTTCGCCATGTCGTCCGGCGATTTGTCGTCGTAATAGAATCTATTCTATTTTTGTGACGACACACTAACACACACTCAAAATATTTGTCAAAATGTTGCCATATTTTTAACTAATTAAGGGAACAGAGTTGCAGAAATTCGTATTAGAGTTGCAAAAATTCGTACTTTGTTTAAAAAAAATTATTTTTTTGACAGAAGAAATATAATTGAAAATAAAAATGCATAATTTACCGCAATTACTGCTTCCCAGTAAAATGTAGATGCTTTACTATGACGTATTTCATTTATACGTTTCTACTATACAATCCCGTGAAAAAGAATTTATTCAGTAGCATATATTTTTTTATTTGGTATCATACTAAATTATATAAAATTTTATCCGGAAAATGGATTAATAAAATTGTATATAAACGAATAAAAAATATATTTGAATTGATATAATTTCATCCAATTTTATCGGAGTTTTGGTCTTATTCAATTGCATTAAATTTTGTTTGTTTATATGAATATGTATAGTGTAGGAAAACAACCAATTAATTAACTGAGAGAATTATCTGAATAATATTAATAAGTCCATTGAAACTTTTTACTAAATAATGGAATTTTTGATTAAATGTCAAAATATTCATTTTATTTATTAAAAGTTTCATACACTTAATGAAAAAGCTTCGTTAAAACTAAATTCATAAAATATATGAAGCGTTTTCATCAAATTTAAGAAATTTTTCAATTACCTTGTGAAGAAAACTTTATTATTTTACTAAAAAATTTCATTAAAACTGGTCCAGCAAACTTCTCTCTGTGTAGGTTATATAATCCATTATCAGTTAGTAGTAACTAGTGTTTCCAATTCGATTAATCGATTAACCGATTCCTCGATTAATCGCCTCTATTTCGGTTAATGTCGAAACAAATAATTTAGAACTCAAATAATTATTCGACCCTAATAATCGGTTAAAATAGGTCGATTAACCGGTTAAATTTTTAATATGTAATTTTTAGCTTTATTTTTGCCCAAAACTTCATAATTCTCTTAACTTTGGCTAAAAAATTATAAGAAACGCTTAAAAAAACAAATACTAACTAAAATAGATCAAATTGTTTTGAAATCGATTGAAGGAGAAACCTTTAGATACAATTTTTTGAGCAACTCCAAGCAAGTCGACATTGAACCAGCGAGACACGTCATGGGTTTAAAGATACTCTTAAAACGGATTTGTTTTACATTATCGCAATTAATTTTTAATAAAATTTTTTTGAATTTTTTAAACAAAATAATAAAGTTTCTATTTGTAAAAAAATGCTTTAACGTTGTGCTGGCTGGAGCAGGCTTTAGGAAATGCAATAGACAATTTTTCAATTCTTTTAAAATGTAAAATTAATTTTCTAAAGTGACAGCAGTTTTTCAGCCTCTAGTCGATGAATTTATTTATATTTATTTTAACAAAAACAGTGCGTATTCATTTTTAAAATTTTATTATTGCAAACATATAATTTTTAAAAGCTGAAGAACTGCTTAAGATTTGACATCTGCACACTGAGGGAATTGTCTACATGCTTTTTATGAATTTTTATATTGATTCAATGAAATTTCGCTCAAATTCGTCCATTGAAACACGGAGGAGATTGGAAGATAAACAAAAATTTAAAAACAATATGTATGTGTTTGTATTGATCACTTCTGAGTAAAAACAATAACCTAAAGCTGAATAGGAAAGAAAACATCGAATTAGTTACATTGCATTCAAGGCCTTACTTGGGTGACGGCTTGTTGAAAAAAATTATCATATAGAGACAATCTGAGAATAAAAACATATAAATAATTAATAAAATTTAATGGAAAACCACTGACGACGCCTGTCCATACAAAAAAAAAATGCAGAAACTAGATCTAGTCTGATCTGAAAATTATAATGTGTTCATAATTTTTAGAGAAAAAGGTTTATTATTTTTCTTAACCTCAAATCTATTAATTAAAATTGATAAAATTGCATATTAATTTAGGGTGATCATTCGTACATGTACTGATGAAAAAGTCGTGTACTGATTTATGCTGATTTTTTAAAATATTAAATTTTTTTTAGTAAAAAAAAGCCAAAATACAAGTACAATGTAGTTTTTTTATAGGATAAATTTTTATGAATGTGAGCGGTTTTCTCTACCAGAAAGCATTCAAAATGATTTTCCTATATGTAAATTTCTTAATCTAATATGTAGTTTCATACATAGAGAATATTCGTGGTGACAACCGAATCCATCAATTGGTTACATTGCGATAATAGAAAATCAGTTGATACAACAGTTATTTGACTGTGATAAAAATATTTTAATTATCCGGTTGTTAGCTACTGTCAGAATGATTCTGTTTTCTGAGTGTGGGAAACGACCTCAAAAGCTGAAGATTTTTTCTTACAAAAATCCTTAAAATCTGAAGATATATATCGTGTTGCGGATGAACTCGAAGAGAGGAAGTAAAAAAGGAAAAAAAAAAAAAACGGCAAAGGGTCGTAAAGGAGAGGGGGGGGGGGGGTAACCCTGCCCAACTAAACTTTCACTACAATATTAGTTGTGGGTTCGACTTAAATTTATGCGGTAATTCAGATGGGGACCCAAGGTACACCAAATCAGGGGTGGTTAAAAAGGGTACACAGGGAGAATTTACGGAATTCTGATTAAATTTTTTGAACACCTTTCTCATACCAAATTTGTAAATACAAGAGAGAAGTTTTTTTTTTAGGCAACAACAAGGAAATTTTTGTGAGTCCAAGGAAGAAAAAAAGGAAAAAAAGGTTCTTTTTGTTTTTGTAACTTTGAATTTTTATTTTTAAACAATTGTTATATGGAAGATGACCATCTGAGAACGAGTGACAAATATTTCGAACAAGAAAATCGTTGAAAATAAAATTTCAATTTAAAAAGCAAACGTGATTGCTTCTACAAATTCCCATTGTTGGTGCCTACCTACTGTTTTTTCTCTGTGTAGTTTGGATCGGAATTCCGTTCATCAGTCAAATATTCGAATGTGGACGATATAGATTTCGAATTGGATTTCAAAACGAAATCCAGTGAACATTTGGACAATGTAGGTTTGCGATTAGGTAATTTACAGGAGATTGCAGTTGTAACTTTATTGCCAATACATAAATTGCACCAGATGCGGTGATTCAAATTCGAATGATATATGCAAGGATAATAAAGTGTCCACGGAGTTTGCTTTTTCACCGGATATATAAAGTGTTGATTCTGAGGAGAGCAATCACGTCGGGTGAATAGGGATAACATCCGTAAGGATATAATGGTATACGTGCATGCGTACCCGTTTGTCCGAAAGCCATACAGATCACGGTGCGATTAACTATAGCATGAGGGCTAAAAAGTTGTATGGGAAAGACTGGGGAAGATTATTGTAACCCGGTGAAAGATGTCCATATATGAACATTTATGGTTCAACCATATATGTATGGATCCGAAAAATGAGGTAACACCTAAGTATATGTTCATGTATGGACATATATGAACATATACATTTATTTAATATATCCGATTACATGCGAACGTTGCTGTCCTCTATTATAAGGTTGTACGATAGATATAAATTTATGTATGACATTCAAATTAGGCGCTGCATATCTTACTTTTTTTATTCATGGCATTAAATATAATTCCATATTTATCCAAATATGAGTTCCTTTTACATATATGGAAAAATGTATTCTTCAAAATATGTTCATTACAAGTCCTTTTTGCATAAATTGAATAACATATACTTTCTTATTTGTCCATATATGAGTGCCATTCCCATATATGAAATAACAGATGCTTCCATATATGTCTGTATATGAAATTGTGTCTATATATGGAATCACATATACTTCCATATATGTTCATATAAAATCCATATAGGTTCATAAAAAATCCATATTTGTTCATATGTGTCCATACATAAACCATATATGAACATGTTTGAGCGTATATGAATATTTTTCACCGGGAATATATTGGCTTAACCCTCTGATCGGCCTAGGTTTTTTTGCAATGAAATTTATACCATGTGTTCCTCACGGGAAAAATAGACAATAAGTTCTTCTACAGGATTTTTGTTCGTTTGCTACTCGAGCCGATATGGGCGGAACAGTTTAGGGGTGAATCTCGAAAACGAGCGCATGAAAATTACTAGGCTTAGGCAAAACCTATGTCTCTTACAAAGATGTAATTGCCATAACAAAATTACGGTTTATGGGCGGTTACTTAAGAGGATGTAGCGAGTTTCGTTTGTTTTTGAAAAAAGACGAAATTGAGCGAAAACGCACCAAAATTTCAATATATATTATTCAAACGTATAAGCTTTGCTACCCATACCAAATATATTCTTTTTACGAAACTTTGGAAAAACCCGTCTATTCGCTTTGAAGTTAAGGCGATGTCCGTTAAAGGTATCCTTATGGAATCCTGTGCGTCCTTGAACCAAAGTAAGAACTTCTTGAATAGCTTAAGCTCCCATCGTACTTAATGGCCACTATCAAGTGTCTTAGTCAATTCAAATATGTTTTAAAATTTTGGTTGTTTTAAAATACGTAATTTTTGAAATTTTTGCAAAATGTTGTCTTGTACACTTTCTCGCTTCCAAACCGTGCATTGTATACACAATAAATTCTGCAAAAGAAAATGAAAAGTTTTTATAAATTTTGGTTTTTTGTTGAAAAAGCAGAATTTCTTACTATAGAATACTCTGCGGCGCGGTTCTAATCCATTTAATATACCTCGCCTGGCGGCGGGCTTGCCGGTTAGAGGGTTAATGGAGTTTTCTTTGGTACGGATAAATCGCCGCTTTCATTGGGCTTATTCGATGATTTCACTCACAGCTAATTACAACAATGTAATAAGTGGAATTTTTGTACCACGTTTAATTGGAAGATTGTATCGACTCTCGTACAACCTACTAGTACTTTCGGATGGAATATGAGATCGGCATCGTTGCGTCCTTTACCCAAAACTTCTTCTAGATTCATGTTAGCGATAGGATGTAATTATTCATCCTTTTCAGTTGGATAAAAACATTCAGTATTGACCGGGACAAATGATTGGTAAGGTAAATTCCCAATTCTGGCGGGTTAATATCGTTGAAGGGGGATTCAGATGACCCGGAAGTCACGATAATGGAGGGAGCATCCACGACCTTCACTAGAAGATTCCATGCGCCATTGGATATATATGGAGTTTTCCACCGACACGGGATGTGCAGGAGTCCGACACATTTGTCTACGCTGAGGGTATCGCCAACGGATAATATCATAATTTTTTTTGTTGCAAATAATGTGTGGGGTTTTGGGGTCATCATCGAATTTTATAGGACTCAATTGATGACCATGGTTGGGAGGGCAAATGTGGGGGATAGTGACACCTCGTCCTCCCTCTGGAATGTTCCATTTTTTTTTGGTGGTTTTTTTTAGTTTTTTTTTTGTTTTTTTGTGAAATTTTAATTGTTTGTGTCCCTGGGCTGTAGTGGTGGGTTGGAACTCGACCCTAGGTAGATGCTACGCGAGCTAGCTGGCAACACCACTACAGTGCCATTGGGGGCTCATAACAATATGGCGCCCAAACAGAAATGAGTCCCGGAACCGGATCTACGGTCCGGTAGAAGGAATTTTGTTTTTTTTTGTATATATGTCAGCGAAATATACTAAGTCAATAGAACACTAAATTTTTTTTGTAATAGCCCAACGATGGGATGTGTGTTTTTGAGAATCCCGACATTTTTGACTCCATCAGCCTATCGGGCTCCAAATTAAGGACCAAACATTTAATTTGTGTGGGGAGTCAGAATGTGGGGAAACTAAAACACACATCCTCGCGACATCTTTCACTAGACAAAATGAGCGATGACGTGAAAGCTTAATAAACGAAAAGCGTTTCACTGACAAGCTAATTTGTCTAGGTTGTTTTTAATTGAGTAAATTTTTTTAGATTCAGTTTTTTTTAAATGTGCCCGAGGAACTGGCAAACTGTTGGGAATCCTAGAACCTTGAACCTGAAACCTATAAGGCCCAAGTTAAGGCAAAGCCTAAGACTTGTGTTCAGGCTCAAGGTAATTTGAAACTCAAAAGACTTGCCAGTCCAAAGCTGTAGATAATTTTTGCATTTGAAACGTCCGTGGACCGAAGGGCTTGGAAAATACCCGCCCCGAATGTCGATCCGGAGGCGAGAATATTAGATAGGTCACTTTGGGCTTCCGGAAGCTTATCACTTGGCGGAACCGGAAGTGATAAAGATACGGAAGGACGCGGACGAGATAATTTTTGTTTTCGAATTGTGAATTTTTGAACATTTTTAAGAGGCCTAAGAGTCAGGCGCATAAGGAGAATTTTGCTGAGACCACACACACACCCACTTAGTCTCACACCAAGTGTTAACTAGCCCGTATGTTATTGTATTGTGTATTAGTGGTATAGATATTTGTGTTAATTGTAGTAGCTTTTTCATTTTTTTTTGTTTTAATCATCTTTTTTTTTAATTTTTTTTAGATAAATCTTAATTTAGTTTCAATCTTTTTTTTAGTGTTTCTTTTTTGTTGTATTTTTGCATTTGTTTTATTTTTTTTTATATTTTGGTTATCAAGTGTTTTTTTTATAAATAAAAATACATCTTTTAAATTCTTTTCACTTTTAACAGATTTTTTTTTCTTTTGTTTAATTTTTTTTGTCTCTATAAATTTTTATTCAAATTTAATTTATTTTAAAGTTTTTTATACTTTATTTTTTTTTTAATTAATTTTTTTATTTATAGATAAAAATTTATTTTTTTTGGTAATTTAATTCGAATTTATTTTTATTAAGATTATTTTTATTTATAGTGTTGCATGTTGTGTGAGTGTGGAGGTTTAGTATTAATTAGGTTTAGTATTTATTAAAATTTATAATTTTTATTTGATTTTTTTTTGTGCCCGAATTGATTTCATTTCGCAAAAAATTTTGTATTTATCGGTAACTGCCGTTTTGAGTGGCCTATTAGTACGAGCTTGGCTTATTTTGGGAAATATAAATCTTTTGTTGTGGAAAGAGTGTTCTACAAGTCGACTATTTTTGTTTTTGGATTGAGTGATGAATGCAAAAACTCGATCCCAATCCAAGAATAGAAAAAGGGTACTGCAACAGACATTTGATCTGAATAGATCACACCAACCTACCACTCCTAAACAATTTAAATACGACAAAGCTTCGAGGAAAATGGCTGAGACGAACGGACAAAATGACCCAGGTTTTCATGACTATTCTGATAGTATAATGAATCCGCAGGGTGCAGAAGCTCCCATACAATCATTGGTTATCGGAAATCAGTTGTTAGCTGGGGGTAATGATCAGGAGGGTTTAGACCCGGAAGTTAGGGGAATGGTGTCGGATGAAGCGTTAGCAGTTCAGCGAGAATTAGAGGAAAAAGTTAGGCGAACTGTTCAGGAGCAAATGGTAGGCGTGACGAAAACTTTTCGCGATGAAATGATAGGAGTCAGGAAAACCATGGAGAATCTGGCATCAATAGTTGAGAACCTCGCAAAATCTTCATCCCAAACGCAGCAACGTCAAACAGCGCCGTGGCCTATGAGTAACCCTACAAACATTGCTCCTAGAAATGCGGCTAACGGTCTCAGTTTGAACAATAATCCGGAATTAGTAAATACGTTTAATAATCACCCAAATAATGCGAATTTTATCCCCAACGATCAAGTTTCTAACGGCGTGACCTTCAACAATACTGCAAATGCGAATTTTTTTCAAAAGGTGCCCAATAGTAGCAATCATTTTTCGGATAATAACCGGCCAAATAACAACGTTTTTCAAAATAATGGTCCCAGCGGGGGTTATGTAACCGACAGGGTTAGAAACGTAGGCCAAAGTGTTCCATTAACAAACTTTTTCGGGAATAATTTGCCTCAAATGAACCATAATTTGACAACTCCGTTTCAGAAACAGGTTAACCCTGGCAATATGAATCAAGGTTTCGACCAGAAACAGATAAGGGTCGATAAACTGGGGGTTGTATTTGATGGTGATGTAAATAAGCTAAGTATCGAAGAATTCATATTCCGTATTGAACATTTGCAGGCGCACTACAATATACCATGGGGAGAAATGTCACGGGATTTTCACCTTTTACTAACCGGATCGGCAAACGATTGGTATTGGTGGTACCTAATGAACCACTGCGTGTCTGATTGGGAGAGTCTAAGAAACGCTCTACTTGGACAGTATCGTACCAACCGCTCAAATTTCGAAATGATGCGAGATTTGGTAGAGCGAAAGCAACAAATAAACGAGTCGATTGATTATTTTTTTCATATTATGAATAGGTTGCGTTCCCGGCTTGTACAACCAATATCCGAGGGTGACATGATAAAGATATTGAAAAGAAACGTGAAAGAAAGCGTAAGTCGCATCGTTTACCCCATGTCAGTCGCGTCAGTGGAGCAATTGCGAAATGAGTGCAACGAGGCTGAGCGGAATTTCCCACGAAGGGAAAATAGGCAGGCCCCGCAACCAATGTCAAGGCCGATTCAAACCCCGAGACGGTACATAAATGAATTGCAGTATGAAGAGGAGGAGCCCGGAGAAATTTGCAACGAAATTGAAGCCATTAACAGCGTGATAGTGTGCTGGAATTGCCGTCAAGAGGGTCATATTTTTGTCGATTGCCCCTCCGATCAGCTTAATTATTTCTGCTATAAGTGTGGTAAACCAGACGTTGTCGCCCCGAATTGCGAGACGTGCAAAAAGAGGGGAAACTCGAAACGGGGCGTGGTTTCGACGGGGGAATCACGTCCCTCGAGAATCGCCCCGAAACCCCAACAACAACAGCAATTGCAGAAAAATCGGCAATTTCAACAACAAAACTGTCAACCGCAACAACAACAAACCCAGCAAATTCAACAACAAAATCAGGAACAACAACAAAACCAATAAAATTTTCAAAAATCAGGCACTATTTACCAAGAGAAGTTCGCGAACAAAATTACAGAATAGTTCGTCAAAGAATTTTTGGTGAAATAGGAGGTGAAGTTAATTCAACACCAGGACAGAATCAAAACGTACAGATAAATGCAAATGAAATTTCAAAGGTCTCACTTAAAACTCTGCCGTTACGAAAATATAATCAAATTTTGAAAAGGAGAGCCAGCTATGCGAAAAGAAAATTTACGCGCAAACTGATTGCCGAGTCAATAAACCACCTATCAGTGGGAACAGATCCACGGGCGTATGCCGAAATCTTAATTGAAGGTATAAGCTATCGTGGGCTTTTAGATTCTGGCGCTTCAGTAAGTGTACTAGGCAAAAACTGTCGCGAAATGTTAGATGATTTGGATTCAAAATTTACTAAAATAATGGTGAATGTCCACACAGCATCTGGTCAACAACATAGAGTGTTAGGAAAAACCGAGCTCGAAATAGTATATAAAGGTGAAACACATAAAATAACGTTTTATTTGTGCCCCGATCTTCAGCAAGATATTTACTTGGGGGTGGATTTTTGGAAAAAATTCAAGATTGCGCCAGAAATTTTTCCAGTAACCGAAATAAATATTGAATTGGCAAGAAAAATTCATGGGCAGGAAGAAACCAACGAGAATCATAAAGCAAAAATACATCAACTAACATATGAACAACAAAATCAATTGCAAGAAGTGATAAACAAATTCCCGGCTTTTGAAGTTACAGGCCTCGGCTGCACAAACTTAGAAAAGCACGAAATAAAGTTGATAGAGGGTACAAATCCTATAAAGGAAAGGCATTACCCGATCTCGCCGGCAGTGCAAGAAATTGTCTATGCAGAAATCGACAATATGCTCGCATTAAACGTTATTGAAGAGAGCGACAGCCCCTGGAGTAACCGAACGACAGTGGTAAGAAAACCAGGTAAAAACCGGTTCTGTTTGGATGCCCGTAAACTAAATGATGTCACAATAAAAGATGCTTATCCACTGCAGAATATAGACGGAATCCTGAGTCGTATAGATCAAACGCATTTCATCAGCAGCGTCGACCTGAAGTATGCCTTCTGGCAGATTGAACTCGAGGAGGAATCGAAGCCATACACCGCGTTCACGGTGCCAGGTCGGCCGCTGTATCAGTTTCGAGTGATGCCGTTTGGTCTATGCAACGCGGCTCAGCGATTATGCCGTCTTATGGATAAGGTGATACCTGCCCGATTAAAATCTAATGTTTTCATTTACTTAGACGACCTGCTGATAATATCCGACGAATTTTCAACCCACCTACGTTTACTTGAGCAGGTTGCCGAATGCCTACGAAGAGCTAATTTGACTATCGGTCTAAAAAAATCGATGTTTTGTTTCAAAGAGTTGCGGTACCTCGGGTTTATTATTGGAGGCGGCATGTTGAAAACGGATCCCGAAAAGGTGACAGCAATCCAAAGGATTCAGCTGCCAAAGTCACCGAGGGAAGTGAGGAGTTTTTTAGGGACTGCCGGATGGTATCGGCGTTTTATAAAGGATTTTGCCTCGATATCCGCAGCTTTGACCGACACGCTAAAAGGGGGCAAGAAGTTTGCCATAACCCCAGAAGCGAAGGAAGCTTTCGAGTCCCTAAAATACGCCCTCACAACCGCCCCCGTACTACGCCACCCGGATTTTAGCCGGCAGTTTTACATTCAATGTGACGCATCAGACTACGGGATCGGAGCAGTTCTTTTCCAGAAAAATGACAGTGGAGATGAAAATCCAATTGCATTTTATTCGCAAAAGTTCAACGCATGTCAAAAGAACTACTCCGTGACCGAAAAAGAATGCCTTGCAGCCGTCTTGGCAGTAAAACGTTTTCGCCCATACGTGGAGTTGATGAAGTTCACCGTCATTACTGACCACGCTAGCCTGAAATGGCTCATGTCTTTAAAGGATCTAAGTGGACGCTTGGCCAGGTGGTCACTTCAACTTCAGGCGTATGATTTCACGATCGAGCATCGCAAGGGATCGGAAAATGTGGTGGCAGACACATTGTCTAGAATGTCAATCGAAATCAACGAAATAGATGACGAATATTTTGATTTCGAAACAAACGAATTTGAAAGCGAAAATTATTTAAATTTGATTGAAAATATTAAGGAAAATCAAGATAAATTGCCCGATTTAAAAATAGAAGGCGGAAAAATTTTTAAAAGAATACATTTTGATAGAGGCGAAAATCTTGAAGAATGTGCATGGAAGTTGTGGGTTCCCCAAGATATCACTCATATTCTAATTGAAAAAGCTCACGACGCTACAACATCGGCTCACGGGGGCTTACAGAAAACGCTAAACAGGTTAAAACAACTCTACTATTGGCCCAAAATGACCACACAGGTGCGTAATTATGTATTGAATTGTCAGGTTTGCAAAGAAACCAAACCATCCAATCAAAATTTGCGACCGTCAATAGGTGAGGAAGTTTTAACTGGAAGGCCGTTTCAGAAATTATATGTGGATTTCCTCGGTAAATACCCGCGGTCAAAAAAAGGCAACGCCTATATTTTTATAGTGGTAGACCACTTCACGAAATTTTGCTTTATAAAGGCCATGAAAGAGGCAACCGCGAAAAATGTTGTGCAGTTTTTGGTGCAGGAAATTTTCAACAAATTTGGAGTTCCTGAAACTATTCATAGTGACAACGGTCAACAATTTGTTTCAGGCATGTTTAATCAAATGATTGAAGCCTACAAAATCACGCACATAAAAACGGCATTCTATTCTCCGCAATCAAATGCTTCTGAAAGGGTCAACCAATCGATACTGGCAGCCATCAGAGCTTATATGGAAAAAGACCACAGAGATTGGGATTTGTATTTGGCGGAGATAGAATGCGCGTTAAGAACATCAATTCATACGGCAACCGGAACTACACCTTTCTTTGCCTTATTTGGGTACCACTGGTTTTCGAATGGATCAGATTATAAATTGGCGCGAAAATTAAAATCGATGACCGATCACCAAGTTATAAACCTCGACCGAGAAGACCGGCTTAAACTAATTAAGGAGAAAATTAAAAGTAATTTGCACGAAGCATTTGAAAAAAGTGCAAAAAGATATAACGAAAGAGCTCGCACAACAAAATTCCATCCAGGTCAAGAGGTCTATAGGAGAAATTTTGTCCAATCAGATTTCAAGAATAACGTCAACGCGAAATTTTGCCGAAAATTTTTAAAATGCCGTATTGTAAAACCAATCGGCAACAACATGTACGAGCTGGAAAACCTACAAGGCAAATCCATCGGTATATTTCACTCAAAAGACATAAAAGTCTGAGAAAAGGTGCAAGTAGAAGTAGGAAAACCTGTGATATGAACACCTAGTCAAGGGCAATATAGCTTAAGTCGATTTTTAGTATCTGTCCTATTTATTTATGGAAATTGCTGTCCAGTTTTTTTTTTAAATTTAAATTTAAAATTATAAAAGAAAAGGGAAGACGAAACTCACATGACATGATGATGAATTGTAGTGAAAAATAAAACGTCTGCAAACACCATAGCTGCTTCTCTACCAGATGATGTACATACATAGCTGAAAGAAAAATCGGAAATAAATTTGTTTAAGATTACTTAACAAATACTACACATACTTACCTAAAAGTGCCCGGCTTCTCAGTTGATAGAGCATTGAGACTCTACAGGGTGTGGGAGTTCCCCACGTTGGAACACACAAATCCCCAAAACGGGATAATAACCCCGCGTCGTCATCTCGCACACCGGTCCTTCCATCGTGAACTTATCAGCCCCGGAGTTTTGTTGCGGATGAACTCGAAGAGAGGAAGTAAAAAAGGAAAAAAAAAAAAAACGGCAAAGGGTCGTAAAGGAGAGGGGGGGGGGTAACCCTGCCCAACTAAACTTTCACTACAATATTAGTTGTGGGTTCGACTTAAATTTATGCGGTAATTCAGATGGGGACCCAAGGTACACCAAATCAGGGGTGGTTAAAAAGGGTACACAGGGAGAATTTACGGAATTCTGATTAAATTTTTTGAACACCTTTCTCATACCAAATTTGTAAATACAAGAGAGAAGTTTTTTTTTTAGGCAACAACAAGGAAATTTTTGTGAGTCCAAGGAAGAAAAAAAGGAAAAAAAGGTTCTTTTTGTTTTTGTAACTTTGAATTTTTATTTTTAAACAATTGTTATATGGAAGATGACCATCTGAGAACGAGTGACAAATATTTCGAACAAGAAAATCGTTGAAAATAAAATTTCAATTTAAAAAGCAAACGTGATTGCTTCTACAAATTCCCATTGTTGGTGCCTACCTACTGTTTTTTCTCTGTGTAGTTTGGATCGGAATTCCGTTCATCAGTCAAATATTCGAATGTGGACGATATAGATTTCGAATTGGATTTCAAAACGAAATCCAGTGAACATTTGGACAATGTAGGTTTGCGATTAGGTAATTTACAGGAGATTGCAGTTGTAACTTTATTGCCAATACATAAATTGCACCAGATGCGGTGATTCAAATTCGAATGATATATGCAAGGATAATAAAGTGTCCACGGAGTTTGCTTTTTCACCGGATATATAAAGTGTTGATTCTGAGGAGAGCAATCACGTCGGGTGAATAGGGATAACATCCGTAAGGATATAATGGTATACGTGCATGCGTACCCGTTTGTCCGAAAGCCATACAGATCACGGTGCGATTAACTATAGCATGAGGGCTAAAAAGTTGTATGGGAAAGACTGGGGAAGATTATTGTAACCCGGTGAAAGATGTCCATATATGAACATTTATGGTTCAACCATATATGTATGGATCCGAAAAATGAGGTAACACCTAAGTATATGTTCATGTATGGACATATATGAACATATACATTTATTTAATATATCCGATTACATGCGAACGTTGCTGTCCTCTATTATAAGGTTGTACGATAGATATAAATTTATGTATGACATTCAAATTAGGCGCTGCATATCTTACTTTTTTTATTCATGGCATTAAATATAATTCCATATTTATCCAAATATGAGTTCCTTTTACATATATGGAAAAATGTATTCTTCAAAATATGTTCATTACAAGTCCTTTTTGCATAAATTGAATAACATATACTTTCTTATTTGTCCATATATGAGTGCCATTCCCATATATGAAATAACAGATGCTTCCATATATGTCTGTATATGAAATTGTGTCTATATATGGAATCACATATACTTCCATATATGTTCATATAAAATCCATATAGGTTCATAAAAAATCCATATTTGTTCATATGTGTCCATACATAAACCATATATGAACATGTTTGAGCGTATATGAATATTTTTCACCGGGAATATATTGGCTTAACCCTCTGATCGGCCTAGGTTTTTTTGCAATGAAATTTATACCATGTGTTCCTCACGGGAAAAATAGACAATAAGTTCTTCTACAGGATTTTTGTTCGTTTGCTACTCGAGCCGATATGGGCGGAACAGTTTAGGGGTGAATCTCGAAAACGAGCGCATGAAAATTACTAGGCTTAGGCAAAACCTATGTCTCTTACAAAGATGTAATTGCCATAACAAAATTACGGTTTATGGGCGGTTACTTAAGAGGATGTAGCGAGTTTCGTTTGTTTTTGAAAAAAGACGAAATTGAGCGAAAACGCACCAAAATTTCAATATATATTATTCAAACGTATAAGCTTTGCTACCCATACCAAATATATTCTTTTTACGAAACTTTGGAAAAACCCGTCTATTCGCTTTGAAGTTAAGGCGATGTCCGTTAAAGGTATCCTTATGGAATCCTGTGCGTCCTTGAACCAAAGTAAGAACTTCTTGAATAGCTTAAGCTCCCATCGTACTTCATGGCCACTATCAAGTGTCTTAGTCAATTCAAATATGTTTTAAAATTTTGGTTGTTTTAAAATACGTAATTTTTGAAATTTTTGCAAAATGTTGTCTTGTACACTTTCTCGCTTCCAAACCGTGCATTGTATACACAATAAATTCTGCAAAAGAAAATGAAAAGTTTTTATAAATTTTGGTTTTTTGTTGAAAAAGCAGAATTTCTTACTATAGAATACTCTGCGGCGCGGTTCTAATCCATTTAATATACCTCGCCTGGCGGCGGGCTTGCCGGTTAGAGGGTTAATGGAGTTTTCTTTGGTACGGATAAATCGCCGCTTTCATTGGGCTTATTCGATGATTTCACTCACAGCTAATTACAACAATGTAATAAGTGGAATTTTTGTACCACGTTTAATTGGAAGATTGTATCGACTCTCGTACAACCTACTAGTACTTTCGGATGGAATATGAGATCGGCATCGTTGCGTCCTTTACCCAAAACTTCTTCTAGATTCATGTTAGCGATAGGATGTAATTATTCATCCTTTTCAGTTGGATAAAAACATTCAGTATTGACCGGGACAAATGATTGGTAAGGTAAATTCCCAATTCTGGCGGGTTAATATCGTTGAAGGGGGATTCAGATGACCCGGAAGTCACGATAATGGAGGGAGCATCCACGACCTTCACTAGAAGATTCCATGCGCCATTGGATATATATGGAGTTTTCCACCGACACGGGATGTGCAGGAGTCCGACACATTTGTCTACGCTGAGGGTATCGCCAACGGATAATATCATAATTTTTTTTGTTGCAAATAATGTGTGGGGTTTTGGGGTCATCATCGAATTTTATAGGACTCAATTGATGACCATGGTTGGGAGGGCAAATGTGGGGGATAGTGACACCTCGTCCTCCCTCTGGAATGTTCCATTTTTTTTTGGTGGTTTTTTTTAGTTTTTTTTTTGTTTTTTTGTGAAATTTTAATTGTTTGTGTCCCTGGGCTGTAGTGGTGGGTTGGAACTCGACCCTAGGTAGATGCTACGCGAGCTAGCTGGCAACACCACTACAGTGCCATTGGGGGCTCATAACAATCGTATGTGGGTATTTCTAAGCAAAAATTTTCGAATCATTTTTAAAATTTTGCGTGCTTTTGTAGAAAAACGTAGCCAAAACGTGAAGGTTTTCTATTTCAGAAATCATGCAGAAATTAGCAGAGAGAAAAAAGATTTGTTCTGACAACTAAATTTGTAGCCAATCAATTGGTTAATTTGTATCTACAGAAAATTAGTTTAGACAATGCAATTTGATCGTGACGACAGAAATTCGTTGGCCTGAATAAAAATTCGGAAGAATTAACGTTCATACTATCCTGGTGACATATTTTACTCCATTCGTTGCATAGCTATATTTCATCGATCTGTTACAAAAAAAAAAACTAGAAAAGGAATGGTAACAGATCATTGATATTTCTAAATAATGGGTCCGTTTCCTGTACTTAAAAAACTGGATTTTTTCCTGCAAAAAAATGGTTTTGTTTTGGGGTCTGTATAGGAAGAAATGTTTTTTAGGATGGTATTATGGTTAACCGAAAAATTTTGTTTTAACCAAACCATTCGGTTAACAACAAATTAGGTTGGCTGCATAATAATTTTTTTGATGATAATATTTCTTTAAAATTTGTACTGATTTGAAGTCAGAAAAAATGGTCACCCTATATTAATTACAATATTTAAAAAAAATTTTGCTGATTTTTATAGCGCAAATTGGTATTTTCAAATAAATCTTAACATTTTTTATATTGATTGGCTCAATGCGAAAGGCTCTTCTGGTTTTTAATGTTAAAAAACGTCAGCCCTTTGTGTTTTTATTGATAAAATGTTAAGAAAATCCATTAATTTTTATTAAACGATTAATCGATTAATCGCCAATTTTCTCGATTAACCGACCAGAATAACCGGTTAATTAATTTTAGTGATTTTTCGAATAATGCATTAACCGGTTAACCGCCTATGTCGAATAATTGGAAACACTAGTAGTAACTACACAGAGGAAAAAAATTAAAATCATACACAAACAAAGTTTACTAAGATAGAAACAGCTTTGAAATCACACAAATCTCAGGTTTTTTCCTTTTTATATAAAAAATTGTCTGCTCATTTTTAAAATCGGAAACACATTAACTTATATATGAAAAAGTTTAACTAGAATCATATTTACTTTAATAAGGAAAAGTATTATAGCCACCAATTAAAAAATTTCGTTTTAAAGTTTCTTACTTAAATAAAATATCCTACTAAGTGATGACTATAACACTGGCCCTAATATTCGTACTTTATTTACAAAGTGTTCGAAAAAAAATTAAAATCTGATATAGTAATTGATTTAACTATAATTTTTTTTCTGTGTAGTTACTTTTCTTATTATTTCTTTCATTAGATTTAAGATTAGAAATTATAATTAAACGAGTAAAAAGGTTAAAGTCGGGCATGCCGACTATACAATACCCTACACCAGTCTGGTGTATTGTTTGGATCCGAAATTCGAATGGGTTAAAATGGGGCTTATGTCAAAATTTTCTATAATGTGAGTCAGCGCACCAAATTTCATTAAAATATCTTAATATTTGCGACCTGCAGTTTGTAACCAAGCCAATTTTGGGGGGACCCTTATATGGGCACTAGTTCTAAACATGGACCGATGTTCACCAAAATCAATAGGCTTCGTCCTTGGGCCAACATAGGTCTATGTACCAAATTTCATCAAAATAGCTTAATATTTGCGACCTGCAGCGTATAAACAGTATAATTTTGGTAGGACCCTTATATGGGCACTAGGTCTAAACATGGACCGATGTTCACCAAAATCAATAGGCTCCGTTATTGGGGCAATATAGGTCTGTGTATCAAATTTCAAAAAAATATCTTAATATTTGCGACCTGCAGCGTATAAACAGTATAATTTTGGTAGGACCCTTATATGGTCACTAGGTGTAAACATAGACCGATGTTCACCAAAATCAATAGGCTGCGTTATTGGGCCAATGTAGGTCTGTGTACCAAATTTCATCAAAATATCTTAATATTTACGACCTGCAGCGTATAAACAGTATAATTTTGATAGGACCCTTATATGGGCACTAGGTCTAAACATGGACCGATGTTCACCAAAATCAATAGGCTGCATTATTGGGCCAATATAGGTCTGTGTACCAAATTTCATCAAAATATCTTAATATTTACGACCTGCAGCATATAAACAGTATAATTTTGGTAGGACCCTTATATGGGCACTAGGTCTAAACATGGACCGATGTTCAACAAAATCAATAGGCTGCGTTACTGGGCCAATATAGGTCTGTGTACCAAATTTCGTCAAAATATATTAATATTTACGACCTGCAGCGTATAAAAAGTATAATTTTGGTAGGACCCTTATATGGGCACTAGGTCTAAACATGGACCGATGTTCACCAAAATCAATAGGCTGCATTATTGGGCCAATATAGGTCTGTGTACCAAATTTCATCAAAATATCTTAATATTTACGACCTGCAGCATATAAACAGTATAATTTTGGTAGGACCCTTATATGGGCACTAGGTCTAAACCTGGACCGATGTTCAAAAAAATCAAACTTGTTCGTCCTTGGGCCAACATAGGTCTGCGTACCAAATTTCATCAAAATATCTTAATAGTTGCGACCTGTAGAGTGCGCACAAGATTGCATGGACAGACAGACAGACGGACGGACGGACGGACAGACGGACATCGTTAAATCGAAATAAAAAAAAATTCTGAACCGATCGGTATACTATAAGGTGGGTCTACAACCAATATTTTTTGGTGTTACAAACATCAGCACAAACTTATAATACCCTGACCACATAGTGGTGTAGGGTATAAAAAGTGCGACATTGGTATGTCTCATTTATCCCAGAAATGAAAAAATTCTGGGTCATTAGAAACCCTAGATATAACATAACATATAAGCTCAGCTTTTTAATTTTGTATTGAATTATTAAGTATATAATTGTATTTAAATCCACAAACATTTTGCTCGATTCGAGATAGTAAATAATTTTATCTAAAATATTCTTGGGTCACATTTAGTTTTATAAAGAGTTGTTTGAAGCAATATACAAATTTATCTTCAACGAGATATAATTTGATCAAGTATATGTATTTGTATATGGCATATAAAATGATATATGAGAAAAGATATGTTAAGATATGATTATATAAGGCAACGAATAAGAAAATTTTGAAAATCGGAATCGCAGATAAACTCATATTTAATTTTATACGTTGTTATTCACTTTTTAATATGAATAGATACAATTGGATCAAACCTAACTTGATCAAATCTAATCGTTTTTTCACGGGATGTTTTCTTCTACTGAACGGCAGAAAACAGGCTTTTAATTCAGCATACGTAATTTGTGTTTTTCAATTAAGTTAACGTAATTTTTTTTCAATTCAGTGAACGTATTTCTTTCTTTTTTAATTCACTGAACGTAATTTAATTTTTTTAAATTCACTGAATGTAATTTTATTTTTTTTTAATTCACTGAATGTAATTTTATTTTTTATTTAATTCACTGAATGAAAATGAAATTGAATGAATTCAGTGGTGAATTAATTCAGTAAGGAATTAATTCACTTTTTTCCGTTCGATTTATAAAATTGAACGCGTTCACCAGTGAATTCATTTGATTTAATAAAGAGAACTATTGCAATGGAATTAATTCTTTGATGAACGCGTTCAGTTGAACGAATTCAGTGAATTATTTAAGAAAAGGAATTCATTCAATTCTAACGAAAATTGAATTCGATTTGTAGTGAATTCATTCAAAAAAGAATTAATTCTTCAAAGCTCTGACTAAAAGTAAATTAAAGAGTTCGATCAAGCACACATATTAATCAGTGTGTTCGTTTACTCGAAAATCTTACTACTTTTACTACAATGAATTTTTCTAGTTGTGGTAAAAGTAGCAAATTGTAGTAAGTAAACGAACAAGCCTAATGTAAGATTTTTAATATTTTCAAAACGTTGGAAAATTTTGCATAAGAAAATTTCAAATAATTAACTTTATTTTAAACCGCATTTTTTGAAATCCCGGGAATGCGGGAACTGAAAAATGCTTAATTTCCCGGGATGCATTCCCTGTCATTAACTAAAAGTAAACAGCCGACACGATACTACCACACTAATGTAGCCTTTATCAAAAATCTTACTTTTTGAATTTTTATGTGTAGTGGACAAGGTTTGGGATAAAAATAAATTAAAAAGTATAATTTTTATACAGAATTATATTTTTTACAATATTTACGAATTCGAAAATTTTTTTCGAATCGAGTTAGGGTGCGTACAGAGTGGCCGCTTGTTGCCGAGCCGACTGATGAGAGGTTAATCACAACTGTGTCGATTGTCGACCGACGACAGCAAAAGTCGTCGCGATTAATTTAAATTCAGCGACAATCGACCGTCGACATTTGTTGACGTTTAGAAAAAAATGAAAGCAAAACAAGAATATGTTTGTATTTGTTTCGCTACAATTCTTCACCAATTCAATTGCTTTTGCATTAATTCTTGTTGTTTTACATTTTTTTTGTATTTAATATTGCTTTTTTGCGGTAAATTATGTATTTTTATTTTCAATTATATTTCTTTTGTCAAAAAAATAAATTTTTTGTAAACAAAGTACGAATTTTTGCAACTTTAATACGAATTTCTGCAACTTGTTGCCTTAATTAGTTAAAAATATGGCAACATTTTGACAAATATTTTGAGTGTGTGTTAGTGTGTCGTCACAAAAATAGAATAGATTCTATTACGACGACAAATCGCCGGACGACATGGCGACATTTTGCTTCTCATACAAAATATATGAAAAAGCACATGTCGTTGTCGACTCTAGAGTTGTAAAAGTATTGAGTATTCCGGTACTGAGTACTCGATACTGACTGTTTTTTTGAGTACTCAATACTAAAACGGTACTACTCAATACTTTTAAAGATGCAATTTTCCGTAGAAATGTGTATTTTTCGTATGAAAATACAACTCTAAAAATAGTACCCTAAAAATACAACTCGGAAAATACAACTCTATTTGTGAAACAAAGAAATTTGTAACGGATTTTTGGAAAAAATTATTTAATTAATTTATTTAAAACGTTTTAAATTAATTAAAATATAAGTAACAATAGTTATTTAACACGTGTATATAAATTGTTATTATATTTCGTTGTGAAATTTCGGTATTTTTTGAGTACTCAATACTACTCAATACTTTTCAATTGAGTACTCGATACTACTCAATACTTTTAACGTTTTTTTTAATTTAAAAATAAAAATGTTATGAATTCGTATTTATTAGGAAAAATTATCACAATTCACATACACGTGTTAAATAACTATTTGTTATGTCTATATTAAAGAACTAATTTTCCTTAAAAATGCTTATACTTCTTTTTATTATTAATTCATAAATTGATTACAAGAAATTATAATTACGATATCTTATACCACGAAGTAAAAAATAGTAATACAAAAAACAGTGCTGTCAATCCACATAGAAAAATCAAATCATGTTTAACAGTTAACAGTTGCCAGATTTACAGGACACAACATTTCTTCCTCCTTCTCCATGACTGTTTATGGGGAATATATTAAACGACGTTTCCCAATTCTAGTTGTTCTTCGCAGTGGTGGATTTGTTGTAGGTGTTCCCCTTCCTGTTTGGCCCATCAGCTGTTCGCCAGCTTGCAAGGTTACCGGAAAAGTTAAAGAATCAGTTCGACGTATATTGTCAGGAACATAAGAATTTGATGAAGTTTTATGGCCGGTTTCCATACCACTCTGAATGGGGCCTTGAGTATCTTCATCGGATTTAGCATTATCATTTTTCGGGTAGTAGTGGATGCGGCCTCTAAGTGTATGACTGTTTTCCTCCGTGTATTCATATTGGTCACCAACTATGCCACCATTTTGACAGGTAAATTTTTCTTGTTCATTGGCCACACTTCCCTCCTGTGCCTGCTTCTTTATTTGGTCGATATGTCGTTTGTAAATTTTTTCCTTATATATAATATGATAATGCAAATCTCCTAAACGCCGCGAGATGACACCCTGTACCCACTTGTCCATGCGAGGGTTGCCTGAGAGAAACCAAACTTTCTGTTCTGGATGAAAGGTGCGAAAATTCGTATCGAATTTCATGTATTGTTTTTGTGTAACTGTAGCGGAAACATCTTCAGGAAAAATTAGACTTAAACGAGAACGAATGGATCTTCCGAGAAACAATTGAGCAGGAGATTGGCCTGTGGTCGAATGTGGAGCATTCCTATACTGACGCAAAAATTCATTCAAATCTTCTTTTATGTTCGATCTACTCGTGCCCATTGTTTTAAGAGCGTTTTTAAATGTTTGCACCGACCGTTCGGCTTGGCCATTCGTCGAAGGGTGATATGGCGCCGTTAATTTATGATATTTGACTCCAATATTCTGCAGATAGTTTTTAAATTCGCTAGACGTAAAATTTGATCCGTTATCCGAAACTATGGTAACCGGAACGCCATATGCTGAAAAAAGATCGTCCAAAATTGCAATTGTAGCGCCAGCTGTAATAGTATTCGTCATCTTCACCTCAATCCACTTACTAAACGCATCCGAAACAACCAAAAACATGGTTCCTAAAAAGGGGCCAGCGTAGTCTATGTATATACGCTCCCACGGGCCCTTTGGGTATTCCCAATGATGTTCCCTAAATTTGGGAGGATTATTTGCCAGCCTTGCACAATTATTACAATTGTTAGCAACACGCTCGATATCCGTATCAAACCCCGGCCAATACACAAAAGATCGGGCTAACCCTTTCATCTTTACAATTCCCAAGTGGGCTGAATGTAAGTCCTGTAATATTTTCCCCTGTAGGGATGGAGGTATGACGACACGATGATCAAGTACCAAACACCCCCCTGTCAATTTATAATTTACTTCGGGCGAGTTATACCCCAATTTCTTCAGGCACTTACCCGACTCTAGGTGTCTGACAATTAGGCCTAACTTATCATCCTTTTTAGATTCTTGTTTTAAAATAAAATTATCAAAACCGTCATATTCCGAGCATTCGTATTGCCCCTCAGTTGAACTGCACACTTGTCCAATTAACTCTGGCCTTAACACAGAAGTCTGCGTTTATATTAGATTTGGTTGGTTTAAAAACAACATCAAACTCAAAGTTTCCGAGATAATCTGCGTAATTGGCCATTCGGCTAATACATAGTATCGGTAAAGATTTACTCGGATGTAGGATTTGAGACAATGGTTTGTGATCCGTAATCAAAGTCCAATGACGTGCATACAAGTAAAGGAAAAATTTTTGTACGGCCCAAATTATTGCCAATGCCTCTCTATCCATTTGTGGGTACTTCCTCTGTATACGTTAAGGTACGACTTGCGTATGCAATAGGCCGTTCCTGTCCGTTCTTCAAGCGGTGCGACAAAACCGCTCCTAAGCCCACTTTGCTGGCGTCGGTGGCAAGAAGTAACGGCAAAGCTGGGTCATATGGAATTAAAACTTCCGCCGAAATCAATGAATTCTTTATATCCATATATGCTCGATCCGCTTCCGGGGTCCATTGAAATTTTTCCTGTAAAAGCATTTCTCGAAGCGGTCTTGAGACAATGGTTGTCTCAATGGTCTTGTTGAAAGATTTGAAATAAAAGAACTGTAATATGATGCTTTTCCTAAGAATAATTGTAGCTCTTCGACTGTGGTTGGTTTTGGAGCATCACGGATAGCCTCTATATGTTTATCCGACTTATGGATTCCATTTTCATCTATTTTATGGCCCAGAAATTCTACTGCAGGGGATGCAAACACACATTTGGATCGATTTAGTCGAAGGCCATGAGATCTTATCCGCTCCAATGTTGTTTGAAGAGTGACAATCATTTCATCGAAATTAGCAGCATGCACCAAAATGTCATCAAAAAAACTACTTACGTTTGAAAGACCTTGAAGAACATTTTCCATTCTACGTTGCCATATTGCCGGTATGTTTGCTGCACCATATACTGCACGAGTCGGCCGAACTAATCCGTGTGTAGGAGTATTCAAAGTTAGCGCGTGTGCGAATTCATCATCTATAGGGAGGTGAGAGTATGCATCTGTAATATCCAAATGACAGAATAATTTAGCATTATTCATTTTATTTAAAATCATTTCCGCTTTAGGTATGGGATGCTCATCTATTATCATTCTCGGGTTCAGCGTCGGTTTATAATTTCCCGTAATACGGATCTTTCCATTTTTCTTCGTCACTACATGTGTAGATGATGCCCACTCCGAGTACTCAACTCTCTTATACAGCCCTGACTTAATTTTAGAATCAATTTCCGCTGCGTATGCATCACGTAGAGCCAATGGAATTTCGCGAGCCCTAGTGAAAACTGGGATAGCACCTGGTCTAAAATGTAATTTTGCTGGAGGACCCTCAAGCTTTCCTGGAGTTTCGCTAAAAAGATCATCGTATTTGTTCAATAGTCGTTGTAATAATTGCCTTTGCTCTAAAGTCATGGATGGCGTTCCGACTTTTATTGAATTTATCCGATCCGGTACTGGAAAAAGTTTAGACATGTTGATTTCGTTTACAAAATACGGGATCCATTCTCTTCCAAAAAGAGGGTCATAATCCCCATCCATAATATATAGGTTTAGCCTACGGGTGGTGGCGCCCACCTTAACGTCCACTGGAACACGACCAATACATGGTATTCTGTGATGTGAATAGCTTGAAAATATTCTCTCGGCCTTCTGAATTGGTCGCCCGAGTCTAATTTTCCTTTGCTGAAGTAATTTCTTTCCAATTACTCCATACGCAGAACCAGTATCAAGTTCCATGTCAACAGCACATCCGTTGATATATGTTTTAATAATTTTCTTCTCTATAGATTTGTTGTTCATAATACTTACGGCGTTAAGACATTGTATAGAATCATAATTCTCTTCTGGTTCCTCTGATATTTGAGACGTACTAGACTTACATACTCTAGAAATGTGGCCTGCCTTTCCACAAGTAAAACATTTTGCATTACGGAATTTACACTGATTACGCAAGTGTTTGCCCCCGCAACCATAGCAAGATGATTGAGTTTCATTTGCAACATCCTTACCTACGTTTTGTAATGGTTTTCTTTTCACCCGAACAGGCGCATAACCCAATTTGTTCATGGGCTCTAGCAAAGGTTCTTGTACTGACGTTTTCATGGCGGTTGTAGTCTGACGTGTTGCCTCTAGAGAGTGAGCAATTTCGTAGGCAACTTTAAACGTAGCTGGATCTTTTGCAATGATTTCATCGCAAGTGTTCCGTGATTCCATACCGAAAAGCAATTGTTCCGTAAGCATTCTGTCAAGGAACTCACCGTACTCACAGTATGTTGCAGCTTTTCTGAGTCTTAATGTAAAATTAGATATAGATTCCTCTTTATCCTGTGTAATACGACGAAATTTGATACTTTCTGCGAATTTATTTCGTTTCTTATCGAAGTGTGCAATTAGAATTTTCTTTATTTCCTCATAGGAACATTGCTGTAGGTCCTTTGGTTGAATAAGAATTCTCAAGGCATCATTCAAATGCACCCCCATATGCACACGAGCATATGTGTGATAATCAGCAATTGGCACTTTACTTAGATTAAGTGCTAGATCAAAACGTTGAAAATAATCTTCCACAGAAGACGTCTCTGTTGATTTAAATTCCCCCATTGCAAATGGAGGGGGTTTCTGCGATGCACTTGCAGCTGGTTGTGTATATGTATTTTGTTGCTGTTGTGAAATAGACGTTAAAGCTGCTTGTGTTGCTTCTGTTACGGCTTGTCGTAACGCGTCTGCAAACATAGAAGATAATTGTTGGGTTTCCTCTTGATCCAATACCATGGTTCCAATTACTTCTGACACCAAATGTTATGTCTATATTAAAGAACTAATTTTCCTTAAAAATGCTTATACTTCTTTTTATTATTAATTCATAAATTGATTACAAGAAATTATAATTACGATATCTTATACCACGAAGTAAAAAATAGTAATACAAAAAACAGTGCTGTCAATCCACATAGTAAAATCAAATCATGTTTTACAGTTAACAGTTGCCAGATTTACAGGACACAACACTATTGTTATTTACATTTTAATTAATTTAAAACATTTTAAATAAATTAATTAAATAATTTTTCCCAAAAATTGGTTACAAATTTCTTTGCTTCACAAATAGAGTTGTATTTTCAGAGCTGTATTTTTAGAATACTATTTTTAGAGTTGTATTTTTATACGAAAAATACACATTTCTACGGAAAATTGCATCTTTAAAAGTATTGAGTAGTACCGTTTTAGTATTGAGTACTCAAAAAAACAGTCAGTATTGAGTACTCAGTACCGGAATACTCAATACTTTTACAACTCTAATTGTGAGATTAGACTACTCGATATTGAGTAGTATCGAGTACTCAATTGGAAAGTATTGAGTAGTATTGAGTAGTATTGAGTACTCAAAAAGTATCGAAATTTTTCAACTCTAGCGCCGAGCTGGTCAGAGCGCAAAGCTGATTGAATGCGAGAAAACAGTTCCAAACAGCGTTGCCAGAAAAGTTTGTGCTCATATCCCTATTTGACAAGTTGAAATCCCCAAAACAAATATCCAAGTCCCCAAATATTTCCCCAATATTGTTTTTAATACGAATTTAATATAAAAACCCATTTTTATTGAATTATTAAATTTTATTTGTTAATATTAGAGATAATGATTTTCAATCCTTTAGAAAACCAAAACAAAAACATTACTAAAAAATATATATCGACCATTCCACGACAAAATCTGACCTTTGGATGTCTGTTTTAATTATATTTTTCACCCTGGAACTCTATGTACCCACTTAAAGACTGCCATTTTTATTTTCTAGAAATTCTAAAAAATTTATGGATAATAATTTTAGTTATTAAACCTACCAGCAATGAAGTTAACCCAATAAGCACATAGGTTTTAAAAATTCAAGTGCTTTAAATTTTGCTTAAAGTAAAGTATATTTCAAATTCTAGCATTTGTATATTTAAAAAAAAAAATAGTTCAAACTTGAATTTTTGTCTCTCTTTTGCTGGAGTATGCTATTGAAATAAAATGTAATTAAAGTTTTATTCAAGCCTTGAAACTGGAAAACAGGGCTGGAATTGGACTTGTTTTCAACTTGAATTTTAGTGAAATTGTTTATAGGGTAAATCTTATACTCTGTATTTTAAGCACGTAAAATGAAATATATGTTAAGTTTTAACTTGTTTTTAGCATAATTTATAATATCGGTACGTACCGGTATTGCTGTTTCGATAACGGTGTACCGTTACCGAAACAGTCTTAAATACCATTACCTTTACCGTTACCGAAAAAAACGAAATTCGATACCGTCACCCTTACCGTTATTCGTTTCGGTAACCAACCTTGCTAAAAATCCATTTTTTTTATGTAAGCTTTTTTCAATAAATCATATAAAAATAGTTAAATCACGGGACACAAAAAAAATTAAAAGTCCTTCGTTGAGAGCGTGGTAAACCTTGCATGACTTGTACAAGACACCATGCTTAGAGTGGTCTACAGACCATATTTTGATTTACTTGACGTTTCCACGAATCATAAAATTAAGGTTGAAAGACGATTTAGGGAATGTGCAGACTAGTCTGTTTAATAACCGTTCAGTTATTTAAATCAGGCAGGTTATAGGCTGTCATTTCTCTAAAATTTCTATTATTGCCAAATTTAAAAAGTAGTTTAACAAAATAATGTACATCAGAAAAAACATATATTTTAAATTAAGATGAAATACACAAAACAAAAGACTAAAACAGAAATCCCCAAAAATACTTAAAATCCCCAAAATTTTGTGAAATCCCCCAATCCCTCCCCACGAATATCTGACCACCAACCGAAGTTGAAATCCCCAATTTGGGGCGAAATCCCCTTATCTGACAACACTGGTTCCAAAGCGTATTTCAGCGCCGAAAACATTGTTTATGTTATGTTAATAAAATAAAAATTAAACAAAAAAATAAAAATTCAAATAAATAAAATTATAACAATTATAAAAAAATTAAAAAAACATAAACAAAATTCAAAAAAAAAAATGTAATAAAAATTTCAAGAATAATTGAAGAAATGCGTGAATAAGTAAACCCAAATGCATACAAACATATATATATATAAAACACAAATAATAGATAAAATATCAGCGCTGACTCTCGCATCCACTATCCACACCCAAACTTGTTTCTCGCATGAACAAGTTCTCGCAATAAGCGTCAGTCGGCTCGGAAACAAGCGGCCACTCTATACGCACCCTTACGCGGGTACCCCCCAGATTTTCAATGTGAAAATTCTGTGCGGAAGCATTTCCTTTTCGAATCGAATTACATAATCCCCCTGGTAGAAATTTGGACCAAATCGACGAGTTACACCTAAACAAGGATGGAAAGAAAGCTCGGAGCGAGCCAAAAATATATACATTTTTTAAAAAGCTCGGAAGCCAAAATTAAAAGAGCTACTCAAATAAAAAAAGCTCGCAACTAAAAAAAATGAGCTTATAAAAATGAAAAGGCTCGTATACAAAACTGAGTTTTTTAAATCGAGCAGCTCGTATAAAAAATGTCATAGAGCTTTTTTTATCGAGCAGCTCTTTAAGAAATTTAATTGAGTTTTTTGAAATCGAGCCGCTAAAAAAGCTCGCTCCCATTAAAATAAGTTACTTATTATAAAAAACAAAAACGGTAACTTAGTTACACTATATCCAGCAGTATTATAGTTCCTAGATTTTGTATTTTCGAAACCCACACGTAAAAAATTACAAAATAATGGCGGAATGTGCAAATATGCTTTGTGGTTCAAAAAATGCAATTTTTCTTTTTTACAACAAACCACCAAACTTTGTTGTATGAAATGGGAGTTAACGTCCCCAGATTACAAATTAAAAACAAAAACGAACTTAAAAAATTGCAAAATTATGGTGGAACGCGAAAAAAGACTTTATGGTAGAAAAAGTTAATTAAAAGACTGAATCAGCGATTAACATTCTGCAAACGAATACAATGATGAAAAAATTTTCTTTTTTGCAAAATTTTTTTTCCCGATTTTTTTTTTCAAACTGAGCATTAAATTTTGGTGTATGAAATTGGTATTGTATTCCCAGGATTATGAATTCAAATAAAACACACTTAAAAAATTGCAAAATAATGGCGGAACGCGAAAAAAGACTTTATGATGCAAAAAGATTATTAAAAAAATTAATCAGCAAATTACATTCTGCAAACAAATATGTTGATGTAAAAATTTTCCTTTTTGCAAATTTTTTTTTCGCGATTATTTTAACGATTTTTTTTGTTGCAAGTAGCCGCCAAACTTTGTTTTACGAAATAGGTGTTATAGTCCCTAAATTATAAATTTAAAAGAAGCTAACTTAAAAAATTGCAAAATAATGGCGGAACGCGAAAAAAACCTTCATGGTGCAAAAATTTTAATAAAAAACTTAATCAGCTATTTACATTCTACAAACAAAGATGTTGATGGAAAAATTTTCTTTTTTGCAAATTTTTTTTCGCGATTATTTTCGCGATTTTTTTTTGCACCTAGCCACCAAAGTTTGTTCCATGAAATGGGTATTTCAGTCCCTAGATTATAAATTTTAAAAATCCGAACTTAAAAAATTGCAAAATAATGGCGGAACGCTAAAAAAGACCTTATGGTGCAAAAATTTTATTAAAAACTTAATTCTGCAAACAAATATATTTATGAAAAAATTTTCTTGTTGCAAATTTTTTTTTCGCGATTTATATTTTTGCACCTATCCGCCAAACTTTGTTTTACGAAGTAGTTATTATAGTCCCTAAATTATAAATTTAAAAAAACGAAACTTAAAAAATTGCAAAATAATGGCGGAACGCGAAAAGACTTTGTGGTGCAAAAATTTAATTAAAAAACTTAGTCAGCGATTTAGATTCTGCAAGCAAATATGTTGATGGAAAAATTTTCCCTTTTGCAAAATTTTTTAGCGATTTTTATTTTTTCCAACTAGCCGCCAAATTTTATTTAGTCGCAAGATTATAAATTTTAAAAAACCAAACTTAAAAAATTGCAAAATAATGGCGGAACGCGAAAAAATATCTTATGGTGCAAAAATTGAATTAAAAACTTATTCAGCAACTTAAATTCTGCAAACAACTATATTGATAAAAAAATTTTCCTTTTTGGAAATTTTTTTTCGCGGTTTCTTTTTTTTTAGCAACTAGCCGCCAAATTTTGTTGTATGAAATGGGTATTATTAGTCCCTAGATTATAAATTTAAAAAAAACGGAACTTAAAAATTTTAAAAATAATCGCGGAATGCGAAAAAAGGCTTTGTGGCGCAGAAATTAAGTAAAAAACTTAAAATAGCGATTAACATTCCGCAAACGAATATACTGATGCAAAAATGTTTACATTTTTGGAAAATTTTTTTCTTCGCATTTTTTTTTTGGCATAAGATATGGGTGTAACTGTCCTTGGGTTATGAATTTCAAAAAACCGCACTTAAAAAATTTCAAAATAATGGCGTCATGCGAAAAAGGCTTTGTGGTACAGAAAATAAATTAAAAGACTTAATTGGCGATTAACATTCTGCAAACGAATAGGTTAATGCAAATATTTTCCTTTTTGCAAAAATTTTTTTTGCAAACAACCACCATACTTTGTATAAAATTTGGGTATTTTATTCCCTTACATATCTATTTAGTTAACAATTTTTACCATTTATTTTGAAATTCTATTGGAAATGCTGTATTTAATACCTAAATATTTAATTTTTTTTTTTTTGTAAACAAGCCAAAAGAGTTTTCAAATTTACTTGAAAAGAGCTAACGTTTTCATAATACTCGATTTATTTTTTGGAAAGAGCCTTTTTTTTTGTAAAGCTCTTTTTCATTTTTTGAGCGTACCCGACAAACAAATCGCTCCGTTTACGTACCGTTTTCGGTCCGTCATAAACGGAATCCAACTCCATTTACGTACCGTTTTCCGGATCCGTATACGCACCAGAAAACGGATTTTAAGGAACATCGAAACTGATTCGAATCCGTTGAAAGTCCGTCAATGACGGACCGTTTACGGACCGTTATGTCGTATAAAAAACTGACAAGTCCGTTCAAAGTCCGTCATTGACGGACGGTTTACGGACCGTTGCGTCGTGTAAAAAACGGACAAGTCCGTTGAAAGTCCGCCAATGACGGACCATTTACGGACCGTTATGTCGTGTATAACCGGAATGACTCCGGACCAAAAACGGACTTGTATACCTATCTATCTACATTAACTAATTTTGAGTATTTTTTTTTTTTTTTTGATTTTTAATAGATTTATTAGTAACGATATTATTTCCATTTACACTATATTTAGTACCTCAGTTTACCTTTGAGTTTACCTCTTTAATATCCATAATAGAATCGATCATCTACATGCAAAAGAAAAAATAAATTAGTTATGGTTTAATTGATTGTATTTACGATGGTGTCTTACTCGAAACAACAACAATTTACACACAATTTGGGAAAAATTGCGTAGCCGCGTTAACGTACCACAAACCATTGTAAAACACGCACTAAATTTTATTAATCTTACCATCTAATATATGTATGCGACTTGATGATGTGTTGATTGTGTTGTGTTGGATATATTCTAGCTACCGCCACCAATTTATCGCCACAAAAAGTTTTTAAAAGAATTTAATTGTTTTTACTTTGAACACAAATTAAAATCCATTAAGTCCGTATTTTACGGTACGGAAACGGAGTTAAAACGTATTATGTTCGAAAATCCGATTACACGGTCCGTTAATGTTCCGTATACGTACAAGCTTTGACGGATACGTGTATTACGGTCCGTTAATGTGCCGTAAAAGCCGGATTCATGATTCCGTATGTGCCGGAGTGTCCGTAAAAATGTTCCTTGGGTAATCATTGAGCTCGCTTGTTTTAAAAAATTGAGGAAGCTATATTTTTTTTAGCTACTTTCATTTCTATATAAGAGCGAGCTAATTTTTTAGCTTTTTTTAAAAAAAAGAGCGAGCTTTTCCATCCCTGCACCTAAACTCAACTTTACAGTGAGGTTACACGATCAAGATTTTGCTTTCAAGTTGATAACACATACTGCTTGTCAAATTCAGTTGAACTTGAAACTGTGACGTAGGCTGCATGCAACTTGATAGTCAATTTTGCTTTCAAGATGCCGACGTCAAGTAAAGAACTAAAAATGCTCGCCTCTGTGGGCTGTTTCCGCACTGTAGGCTGTTCGAAGACTTTATTTTTTTCTTCACATATTCCACAGACATTTTCATGACAGCAGAAATTGATTTTTTATTTATTTTGATTTTTAAATCAATTCGTCGATATACCGAAATATTCACATTCCGTATTTTATTAATCGTGTGTTATTGCAGCACATTTGTAAAAAGAAAAATTAATTTACAAAAAATTGATCAGGTGTTTAAAACTTGACCGTCAAGTTTTCTCAAAACTTGAAAGCAAAAATTGATATCAAGTTGCTGTTCAATTTTTAAAATGTGTGTTAGTAAAAAAATGTGAGTATATTGAAAGTTGAAAGGCAAAAATTGATCGTGTAACCCCTATATTAACCCTACCATACCAATTTGGCTCAAAAAATAATTTAAACAAAATACATTTTTTAATGAAAAAATTTTATTTATACAGAATTCTGCAACATATAGAACAATCCAGTCAACACAGTTATTAAGGGCGTAATCTTTAAAATTATTGTCAAGTTTTTGTAGCTTTGCTCACTGAAGGGAAATATGCGAATGCTTTTTTGATAATACTGAGATCCTGAAATTACAAAAAATATATAATTATAAAAAAGAATAAAACAAGTCTCAGTAAGATTTTTTATAAATGTATCAGACGTCCTAACCGTCATTAGCGAACTTCCGGTGGAAACCGCAAAAGGAATACAATAAGGTTATCATCATTTACAAAAAAAGGAGGTTAAACCTTAATAAAACTTTAATACACACCTTTTAAAATGGAAAAGTTCCCAACCAAATACCATATTAATTAGCTCTGCTTGTAATCCTCCAACAATCATGTTAACCTAAAATTAAAGGAAGGTATATATATATAACCATAATACAAAAGAATTGAGTTCAATTAATATTAGAATACATCAGACAATCCAAAACCGTCATTAGCAATAAAGCTTCCGGTGGAAACCGCAAAAGGAAAGCTTTAGGTTTATCATCATTTGTATTAAAGAATATACACATATTTATATACTAACCTTAATAAACAATGCAATATTTTGCGTATTTAAGTGTAAAACATAGTTGCCGCATTTTTTGCGTGAACAGCTGTACTTCCTAAAACATAAAAAAGTGTGCTTAGAATTGACGTTTCATGAAAATTTCCAAAAATTTAAAAAAAAAAAAAATCAGCAGATTGAGTTTCTTTCAAGAATTTAAGTACAGGTCTGTATAGTTACATCATTAAAAACAAATACATAAGTGTTAATCTATAAAATTAAATTACCTCGGTGAGAATTTATGCCAAGTCGGCCATTTTCCTTTAAATTCACATTTTTTTTCACAAAAACACGTGGCTTCTTTAATCAACTTGGGGCTTTGTTGAAGTTACACTGCAAAATTAAAAAATTTATTAACACAAGAACCAAATTTTTGATATTAACACAAAAATGAAAAATTTGAATTTTTGTTTTATTCAGCCTGCCTTAACATCTTTGGTATCATAACTTCAAACTGTAAAAATTTATGAAAAATACATAAAATTCTACGACAAAGTTATAAATCTCAGTCTCGTCATCAGTCTCATCATTATAGAAAATTAAATAATTTCTTTTATACATCTTAAAATACTTCTACTAACCATTTTTATAAATTAGTTAATTAAACTTTATTTCACGTGCGCCCTGCCCGGGTTTTTTTTTATAAAAGAACTGTCTCGTCTCTTTCACTCGATGTATACGATTTTTTGAAAATTCGCTGGTAGAGATACAAGTCGTGTCACGCAAAGTAAATTTTCCGCCGCCAACGACTTTTTTGGGAGTCTGGGCGCGCACATGCAAGTGCAAGTTCGAAAAACTCAATACACTCACACTTTTTCACGAATACTATCACACTTATACGACTTGCGGCTCAACTTGCAAGTAAATTTTGAAGACAGTGGATTTTTGATACTTGCGGCAAGTGAAATGACAGAATAAAGAAAACAGTGTTGCCTAGTATTGTTTTCTATTATTTGGTAAAGTAAAAGTTGTAATGCAATTGATTTTGTATTTATTTGTTAAAAAAGTAAAAAAGAACACAACGGCATATCTTAATGGTAATTTAAAATATAATTTTTAAAAGTTTTTAAAAAAACAAAATTGTTAAGAACAAATTTTTTCCCAGCTTTGTTAGAATATTGAATACTTGGCAATACTGGAGTGCTATTTAGTGACAACCTATGCCTTCGACGACATTTTAAAAATGAACTTGAAGCAAGTAGTGTGGACAGATGTAAAATTTTCATGTTTTTTCGGTAATTTTCGAAATTTTCGCTGATAATACGTATTCTCAACTTGCAACCATTTACTTGCATGTGGAAACGGGGGGTTAGAGATTAATCACAACTGTGTCGATTGTCGACCGACGACAGCAAAAGTCGTCGCAATTAATTTAATTTCAGCGACAATCGACCGTCGACATTTGTTGACGTTTAGAAAAAAATGAAAGCAAAACAAGAATATGTTTGTATTTGTTTCGCTACAATTCTTCACGAATTCAATTGCTTTTACATTAATTCTTGTTTTAAATTTTTTTGTATTTAATTTTGCTTTTTTGCGGTAAATTATGTATTTTTATTTTCAATTATATTTCTTCTGTCAAAAAAATAAATTTTTTGAAAAACAAGTACGAATTTTTGCAACTTTAATACGAATTTCTGCAACTCTGTTCCCTTAATTAGTTAAAAATATGGCAACATTTTGACAACTATTTTGAGTGTGTCTTAGAGTGTCGTCACGAAAATAGTAGATTCTATTACGACGACATATCGCCGGTCGACATTTTGCTTCCCATACAAAATCTATGAAAAAGCACATGTCGTTGTCGACTCAGTTCTGATTAATCTCTTAAGCGGGGAATACACTAACGGTGGGTCTCATACTGCAGGTTTAAACTTAGGTTAATAGTTAACTCACAAATTTGTTGTTGTTTTGTGTACATTTTTTGACATTTTATTTTTAGTTAAGTTAAAGTTAAACGTACAGTATGAGACCAACCGTAAAGGTATAATTAGTTTGTACGTACCGTGACGAATCAGCTGATTTGTTTTTGTTCTATGAAAAAGCATTTGAGTCGTTAGTTTGTCTGTAATGTAACGTGCCGTGCCGGCCGAAGCTGTTCAAAATAGAATTTTTATTATCCGTTAAAGCCCCGTTCACATTATCACACAAGTGCTTATACTTTTCTTCACACAAGTATGACAAAAAGTATGCTGAAATTGTCTGGTTGTCAATAAAGTATAAAAGAAAATCTTTTCAGTGTTCAGACTGTTATCGACACACACAACAAATAAATTAAAACAGTTATTTTTTCTTCTATTATTACTTTTTTTCACCACTAGTTGTTTTTAATCTTTGTTTAACATTTATTTGTGAATAACACAACACTTGTGTTGAGACAAGTGGTAACTTTATGAAATATTTCAAAAAATAAATCTTGTCAAAAAAGTGCGACCGTATTTTAAAATGTGTGCACCCATTTTGACATGTGTGTAACGAACAGTGTTCACACTATTATACATTTTCGTTACAGTGAGGTTACATGATCAAGATTTTGCTTTCAAGTTGATAACACATACTGCTTGTCAAATTCAGTTGAACTTGAAGCTGTGACGTAGGCTGCATGCAACTTGATAGTCAATTTTGCTTTCAAGATGCCGTCGTCAAGGAAAGAACTAAAAATGCTCGCCTCTGTGGGCTGTTTCCGCACTGTAGGCTGTTCGAAAAGACTTTATTTTTTTTCTCACATATTCCACAGACGTTTTCATTCAGCAGAAATTGATTTTTTATTTATTTTTAAATCATTTCGTCGATATACCGAAATATTCACATTCCGTATTTTAACAATCGTGTTTTATTGCGGCACAATATTTGTAAAAAGAAAAACAAATTTACAAGAAATTGATCAGCTGTTTAAAAACTTGACCGTCAAGTTTTTTCAAAACTTGAAAGCAAAAATTGATATCAAGTTGCTGTTCAATTTTTAAAATGTGAGTGTGTTAGTAAAAAAATGTGAGTGTATTGAAACTTGAAAGGCAAAAATTGATCGTGTAACCCCTATGTTATATAACACATTTCTGACATGTAAAACACACTTGTGTGATAATCTAAACGGGGCTTGACCTAGTGTCTACAAATGCAATGAAATGTGCAAAGAAATTTGAAAATAACACACAAAACAACAACAACGAAAATAATTTTGTTGTTGCTTTGTGTGTAATTCGTAAAATTTATGGCATTTTTTATTGCATTTGAAGACACTAGGTAAGTCACAGCTAGTTACAGCTGATATTTTGAGATCTGCGACGAATGGCTGTAACTGGCTAAGCCTAGCCGCCGTCTAATTTTTGTCGCCGCCGCCGTCTATAATTTTTTTACACGATAAAAATCTAAAGATAGTATATATTTTTTTTAATTTTCTTTTTTATCGTTAAGCCGATGTTTTGTATGTGTCAACTTAAAGTTTGCTAGCCGATCAGCTTTTGACTCACAGCCAGCTTTAAGCCGCCGCTGCAATTTTTTTATTTAGCCACTACAACCGATTAATCTGGTTGGCGTAGATCTCTGCTAACTTTATATAGAAATATAAAGGCTGAGTTACCCAACCGTAAACGTATCTGTAACGAATCAGCTGTTCCGATACCACAGGAAGAAATGTGTACGAATGGTTACTAACACGTAAATGTAAACGAACTTGCCGGATCATTCTGTTGAAATCAGAATTTTCTATCCGGCATCGAAACAGCTGAGTGATTTTACTCGGAAAAAATATGAAATGAATAAAGAAAATTGATTCAAACAACAAATAAGGAATAAGAATTAACAAATAAATGGAAAAATTTAGAATAAAATATAAAACCACATGCAATAGATGCTAAATAGTAATGTCGTTTACGGTAATCTATAAGTGTACTTTTTAGATACGGCACGGTACAGTTACATCACATTTACGTTTACGGTCCCATAATCCGCCCTTAAGGAATTTTTGGATTGACAATTTTTTGACGATTTCTCATTCACAAAATGACGATTTTGACGATTTTTTCTTTTAAAATTGACGATTTTTCAATAAAATGGGTTGGCAGCACTGGAAGTTACCCTGCACCCCGAATCGAAAAAGTTATCGAAAAACATGTGAAATGCAACCCTGCTCTGCTTTATATAGGGTGAGTCGCAGACAATAAAATATATATGAAACCAAATCAGCTAGTAATACGTTGCATAGCAAGTTATTTCTAATTAAATTAGGTGTTTTACAAAACAACATGTGTCAACAGTTCTTAAAGTTACATTATCTGAACGAATTACAACAAAAACGGAAGTCCATTTTATCACGTCTTTAATCAGCCTGTATAATGCAGGGTGACCATGCATTTCTCGATGCGAAAACTTCTCGCATTAGATACAGAAACGGGGTACTGAACATCTTTTCATAAATTGCGATTCTTCAACTTTTTAACGACAAAAATCGGTAGTTAGATTGTCAAAATTCGATAATTATCTACAATTGTTTTTCTACCGAATTTTGTCGTTAAATAATATCGCTAACTTCCGACAATTATTGTTAAGTTAACGACAGAAAAAAAGTTGTGGGTAAGGTAACGTATGAGCAAAAAAAATGTGAATAATTGCAAAATGCGTTAAAGAAATGTATTTTGGGGCAAATTTCATAAAAATTTACATCAAGAATAAGGAACTGGCATTTTAAAGATTGCATTTTATAGCATTGTGATATGGTTAGCCAGTGCATTAAATTCAATGGCACTCGTTTAACAGATCAATTGCACTCGTTTCGTTCGTCTACGCGGTAGTTATCTAAGCACAGATAGGAATATATTGCTTGAAATTACAGGCACTAATAATCCCAATTTTAACGTCGACTTGAAGATCCTTTTAAGCTAATTTATTTCTTCTAAAATAGAATTCATTCAGCTCGATTCAGCTCGTTGCAATTTAATCGGATAAATTTGAACATTAATTAACATTTATGAATGACTGTTTTTCACGGTTTTTTACGGATTTACTTTATTTCAAAATAGCCAGAAAATAAAAATATAGAATAATGGATCACATAGTTTTTCAAATCGCGGTTAGCGTTAAATTTGACGTATATTTTTTAAACTATAGATGTATTAGAATTGAACCCATTAGGTTTGTGTTTTATAACTGCCACTGAACATTTTTTAATTTCTTTAAAAAGTGAAGCGTTACGCGCTCTATCGCGTTTTTTAATTTTTAATTGGTGAACTGTGTTTGTTAGTGAAATTAAAGTTATTGAAGTAAGTCGCGTGTAGACTATGTGATTGAAAAAATCGCCTTAAATCAGCTAACAAGTTAATGATAAATTTTTGTGATTAACGGGATTTATGTGTGCTTTTTCGATTTGAAATTTGCTTATTTCATTTTTTGCTTTAACGCGAAATCAATAGAAAGACGTGCAAAATATCTCACTTATGCAAACCGCGAAAGTTTGGTATTTCTCAACTTTATAGGTGTGTTTCTTTACTTTTTGGGTAAAGTTCGGTAAAATGAGAGTAAGCACAAAATCCTCTCACAAAATGACAAAATTACCCAATAGTACAGGAACGCAAAAAACCACTTTTCTAGCCCAAAAACTTATTTCAAAGAATAATGTTAAACAGTGATGGGACTTGAAAAATTTTGTTTTGTGCCAAGTGTGTGACTAAAATGTGCCAAATGGGCCTTTATTGTGCCAAAACTCAGTTTTCAACTTTCATTTTGTAAATGCATTCTTATGGAATTAATTCTATTTTGAATTCTTATGGAATTAATTATATTTGAATGAATTAAAATTTTCTTTCAATTAAAAGGTGAATGATAAATTAAATTCATCCGATACTTATTAAAGATTTGGGAATGCAGCCAATGAATGAATTCTTTAGGAATGGTTGCACGGAATGGTATACATATAAACATTTTCTAAAACTGAATTAATTTTTTTATGAATTAAACTTCAATTAATTCTTTCGAAGCTCTGAGATAAATCTATAGCATTTGAATTTTTAAAATTCTATAGATTAATCACCTGTTATACTCCATATAAAAAAAAATTATTTTTTACGACAATGAGTTTCACGTGAAAATTGTGTAAACTTAGTTTTCACGCAAATTTAATGTACAAGACTATTATTTTTCTGGTGAAAAAGTGACATTTTGTGTTAATTGTGATTGTGGCTTTGTTATAAAATTAAAATATTGTTAATTTTTTTAACTTAAATTGCAATTTAAAGCATTTAAAATCTGAAGGAAATTTTTTCACGTAAAAAACAACTTACGGTGCTTTATTCGGTGATATCTTCGATGCCATTTTTTTAGTTTTGCTTTATTCGTAAAGGTATTTTAATACCAATAAATGCTTAGAAACTAAAAATTAAAGAATTGTTATTTTTTAAATTCATTTTATATTAAATTTTGTAGATAACCAAAATGTGCCAAAATAGTATCGGTTGTAGAGTTGTAAAAGTATTGAGTATTCCGGTACTGAGTACTCAATACTGACTGTTTTTTTGAGTACTCAATACTAAAACGGTACTACTCAATACTTTTAATGATGCAATTTTCCGTAGAAATGTGTATTTTTCGTATAAAAATACAACTCTAAAAATAGTACTCTAAAAATACAGCTCTGAAAATACAACTCTATTTGTGAAGCAAAGAAATTTGTAACGAATTTTTGGGAAAAATTATTTAATTAATTTATTTAAAATATTTTAAATTAATTAAAATGTAAATAACAATAATTATTTCACACGTGTATGTGAATTGTTATAAATTTTCCTAATAAATACGAATTCATGACATTTTTATTTTTAAATTAAAAAAACCGTTAAAAGTATTGAGTAGTATCGAGTACTCAATTGAAAAGTATTGAGTAGTATTGAGTACTCAAAAAATACCGAAATTTCACAACTCTAATCGGTTGTGCCATTGTACCAATCAATCTTAGATTGTGCCAAAAATCCCATCACTGATGTGAAAATACGTATAATTTCAGTTTGCAAATCGGCACAAATAGACATATTTATTCTCATTTAAAAGTTGTTTTTGATTTTATTCAATTAATTTTAACAAAAAACAAGTTTCTTTTGCTTATTTCTTTATTTATAATTTTTAATTTAAATTCACAATTGTTTTTTGTTTATATTTGCATCAGCTGTTTTACCAAAGTTTACCCGAAGAAAAAGTCTGGGTAAATTTTGGTAAAAAGAGAAGCACTAATACACTCTCATTATCGCTCTCATTTACCCGATTCTCGAGTACGGGAACGCGTTTGGGTAAATTTCGGTAACTTTGGGTAAATTTCGGTAACATTGGGAACGTACGGGAACACACTGTATATAATTTAGTCACTGAACAAATTTAAAATGGAAAAGCAGGGAAAATCTCGGTAATCTCAAAAATGTGCTACTGACTTTGTAACTGATTAACGGGGGTTATTTCAACCTGGAATACGTACAATTCACTTGAATAACCTTAATTGCACTATCTATCCGACAGTTTCACAATTACAAAATAAAAAAAACAAGAACCGCGGTGAGGCGTTAATGCCTTTTTTTTTTTTTGTATAATTCTTTCTTTATTTGCAATCTATCTAATTTAAGACAATAAGCAAATTCAATAACTTAAATTATTAAATAAAAGGAGTTATGTAGTTCCAATGAACTACATAACTGTATACAAATATAAAAATAGGAGAAATAACATTTATTTACATATTTACAAGATAAATAGATTAGCCTCTAAAAGGTAAATCTAATACATGTGCACGTTTTAGACGTCGTGTTTCGTTAGTTTCATCTAAGAGAGCAATAGCCAAGGGATTTATATGGTTGCTTAGTCTTCGAAGATAGTTTAAACCTTTGGATTTCCTGTTTTACTGTAGGCATCTTCAAGTCCTTGTGTATAACTTTATTAGTACCAAACCATGGAGCGTTAGTGATAAGTCTCAATGTTTTGGATTGATACCTTTCTAGGATATCAATATTGGATTTACTAGCTGTTCCCCATAACTGAATTCCGTATGACCAAACAGGTTTCAGGATAGCTTTGTAGATTCTTAATTTGTTGTTTAAACTCAATTCCGATTTTGCTCCTAGAAGCCAGTATAATCTACGAGTTTTTATCTTTAAATGCGTTTGTTTAGCTTTAATATGTTGTTTCCATGTCAGCCTCCTATCTAGTGTCATTCCTAGATATTTTACAGAATTGTCTTTTGTTATATATTCTCCATAGATAGTTACTGGAGAGCAATCACCTCGTCTTAATGCAAATGTTATGTGCCTGGATTTATCCGAATTTACTTTTATATTCCACTTGGTTAACCATTTTTCAAGAAGATGAATTTCACTTTGAACAAAAAGCGATGCCTCAGTTGGACATTGGCTTGTTGCAGCAATAGCTGTATCGTCAGCATAAGTGGCTACCATAACATCATTTATAGCTGGCATATCTGCGGTGTAAATAGTGTACAAAATTGGGCCAAGTACACTGCCTTGTGGAATGCCTGCTTTGATTTCAAATATACCCGATTTTTCGTCTTTAGTTTTTACATAGAAATGCCTTTGCGAAAGATAGCTTTTGAAAAAGAGATAGAATGGAGCCGGTAAGACTTTCTTTATTTTAAAAAGTAAGCCATGGTGCCATACTCGGTCAAATGCTTGTTGAATGTCAAGAAATATTGCTGAACAGTATCGTTTATTTTCAAGAGCATCTGTTATAACGTTAACAATTCGATGACATTGCTCGGGGGTTCCGTGCTTATGTCGGAAGCCAAACTGATGATCTGGAATAATATTTCGTTTTTCTAGCACTGGCAATAATCTTCGTAGAAATATTTTTTCAAATATTTTAGAGAATATTGCAAGTAAGCTTATGGGCCTGTATGCCTTTAAAGACACTTTTAATTAAATTTCCAGTCACTTTTATTACCTACACTTACCTTATGGATTATATTAAAATAATACTATAGGGTGAAAAAAATACACTTTAAATTTAACGCATTTAGGTTTCCGCGATGTAAAAAAAACTTATATGGAACCGTGTTGTATATTTTTTTATTTACAAATATTTTCTATCAAATTCTTTGGGATTATTTTATTTCTACCGAAATTTGTCGGTAACGTTTTCTTGCGAATAATATCGTTAACTAAAATCTAGTGAATCACTTTTTGGGTAACTCAACACGCAGAAAAAAAACAGGTGGAACTTTATCTAAGTGCTATGTAATCAGAGCTTTGAAGAATTAATTCCTTAATTCAAATTTTCAATTCTGAATTAAAAATTCAATTAATTAATTAACAACCCAACAAACAAATCGTTCCGTTTACGTACCGTTTTCGGTCCATCATAAACGGAATCCAACTCCGTTTACGTACCGTTTTCCGGATCCGTATACGGATCAGAAAACGGATTTTAAGGAACATCGAAACTTATTCGAATCCGTTGAAAGTCCGTCAATGACGGACCGTTTACGGACCGATATGTCGTGTAAAAAACTGACAAGTCCGTTGTAAGTCCGTCATTGACGGACCATTTACGGACCGTTGTGTCGTGTAAAAAACGGACAAGTCCGTTGAAAGTCCGTCAATGACGGACCATTTACGGACCGTTATGTCGTGTATAACCGGAGTGACTCCGGACCAAAACCGGACTTGTATATCTATCTAAATTGAATAATTTTGAATAAATTTTGTTTTTTTGATTTTTAATAGATTTATTAGTAACGATATTATTTACATTTACACTATATTTAGTACCTCAGTTTACCTTGGAGTTTACCTCTTTATCTAGCGCATCAATTCACGACAGTCACCCATAATAGAATCGATCATCTACATGCAAAAGAAAAAATAAATTAGTTATGGTTTAATTGATTGTATTTACGATGGTGTTTTACTCGAAACAACAACAATTTACACACAATTTGGGAAAAATTGCGTAGCAGCGTTAACGTACGTGGAAGAGAGCTTTTGCTATAAAAACAAACGATGTTACATAAAACACAAACCATTGTAAAACACGCACTAAATTTTATTAATCTTACCATCTAATATACATATGTATGCGACTTGATGATTGTTGATTGTGTTGTGTTGGATATATTCTAGCTATCGCCACCAATTTATCGCCACAAAAAGTTTTTAAATAAATTTAATTGTTTTTATTTTGAACACAAAGTCCGTATTTTACGGTATGAAAACGGAGTTAAAACGTATTATGTTCGAAAATCCGATTACACGGTCCGTTAATGTTCCGTATACGTACAAGCTTTGATGGATACGTGTATTACGGACCGTTAATGTGCCGTAAAAGCCGGATTCATGATTCCGTATGTGCCGGAGTGTCCGTAAAAATGTTTCTTGGGAAAGCACCATATATTGACTGGAATTAATTGATATTTGTTTTCGTTCGATTTATTTTGTTAAGAATTAATTCAATTGCTACACGCAAAAAATAAAAAGTGGATAATTGTCCAAGTACTTCGGTAAAATACAACTTCAAAAGTTTTCTGCTAAGTTACACAATCCTTTAATTGAAATATAATATTTTCTAAAGCAATTTATAAAAAAAAAACTTGGGTAACTTAACATATTTTGAAGTGCGTGAAAATTGAATAGGTCAAAAACTAAGGCAAGTTGACAAAAATCAAAAATTGATAAATCTACATGTATTTTTTTACTGACTTACAAAATATACTTTTGAAGTTGTATTTTACCTAAGTACTTCGATAATTAAACACTTTTTATTTTTTCTGTGTATATAGCTAAAACGAGTGTAAAACCCCAACAAACAAATCGTTCCGTTTACGTACCGTTTTCGGTCCATCATAAACGGAATCCAACTCCGTTTACGTACCGTTTTCCGGATCCGTATACGGATCAGAAAACGGATTTTAAGGAACATCGAAACTTATTCGAATCCGTTGAAAGTCCGTCAATGACGGACCGTTTACGGACCGATATGTCGTGTAAAAAACTGACAAGTCCGTTGTAAGTCCGTCATTGACGGACCATTTACGGACCGTTGTGTCGTGTAAAAAACGGACAAGTCCGTTGAAAGTCCGTCAATGACGGACCATTTACGGACCGTTATGTCGTGTATAACCGGAGTGACTCCGGACCAAAACCGGACTTGTATATCTATCTAAATTGAATAATTTTGAATAAATTTTGTTTTTTTGATTTTTAATAGATTTATTAGTAACGATATTATTTACATTTACACTATATTTAGTACCTCAGTTTACCTTGGAGTTTACCTCTTTATCTAGCGCATCAATTCACGACAGTCACCCATAATAGAATCGATCATCTACATGCAAAAGAAAAAATAAATTAGTTATGGTTTAATTGATTGTATTTACGATGGTGTTTTACTCGAAACAACAACAATTTACACACAATTTGGGAAAAATTGCGTAGCAGCGTTAACGTACGTGGAAGAGAGCTTTTGCTATAAAAACAAACGATGTTACATAAAACACAAACCATTGTAAAACACGCACTAAATTTTATTAATCTTACCATCTAATATACATATGTATGCGACTTGATGATTGTTGATTGTGTTGTGTTGGATATATTCTAGCTATCGCCACCAATTTATCGCCACAAAAAGTTTTTAAATAAATTTAATTGTTTTTATTTTGAACACAAAGTCCGTATTTTACGGTATGAAAACGGAGTTAAAACGTATTATGTTCGAAAATCCGATTACACGGTCCGTTAGTGTTCCGTATACGTACAAGCTTTGATGGATACGTGTATTACGGACCGTTAATGTGCCGTAAAAGCCGGATTCATGATTCCGTATGTGCCGGAGTGTCCGTAAAAATGTTTCTTGGGACGGCATTCACACCTAGTGTTTCCAATTATTCGGTTAACCGGTTAATGCATTATTCGAAAAATCACTAAAATTGATTAACCGGTTATTCGGGTCGCTTAATCGAGAAAATTTGCGGTTAATCGATTAATCGTTTAATGCAAAATTAATGTATTTCCTTAACTTTTTATCAATTAAAACACACTTCATTAAATATTAACGTTACATACATATAAACACGATGTATTTAATAAAAAAGTTTTCATATTCTACACTCAGAAAAGTTCTGCAGTTACTACATGACAGTTATTTGTGTAGTAATGCGGTTGTAGTTATTTTAACTACAATTGTAGTTAATTTACTTAGAGCAAAATATTTCAATGTTTTTGACAGTTATTTTTTCAAACTAACTACAAAAACTACCACATTGTATTATCATTTATTTTATGCTGTTATTTTGAATTTTTTTTACAAATACTTATATTTTCAAGTGTGTTTGCACACACACGAAGCAATCAGGAGCATGTGTATGACGCGCTTGTTTAGAAATTTCTAGTGAACGAATATGAGTAGAACATGTTTTCTCTTGTCTTAGTCATAAAACAACGCCAAAGAGTGAGGACGCGTAATACGGAAAAGTTTATATATTTTTTATTAAGTTATTAAAATAATAAGGTAAGTTTCATAATATAAATTTATTTACGGGATTATTAAAAATTATTGTATTTATTTTCTTTCAGTTCTTTTATATTCTCATCTCTTTCTACCTAGAGAAAAAAAGGAAGCCAAACAACGCCATATTTCATCCCTTACAGACGGACATCTACAACAATATCTTACTAGTGAAAAATAAAAGTGACATTAGTGTAAATTTTGATTTCTCAATTTTAAATAGAATAAAATTAAGTTATTTTATTAAATTTTATTTATTAAAAATAGATGTTTATATATGCAAATTACAAAAAATATTTAATAATGCAAATTACAGTTACTACTAAGTCACTTTAAAGTAATACATTAAGGATTCTATAGGAAAAAGTCCTTAAAATCAGCTGATTTTTCTGTAATGAAATGTACTCAGAATCTGAGGGTTTTCTACTGGAAAAAGTCCTTATAATCTGAGGGGTTTTCTATAGGAAAAAGCCCGCTGAATCTGAGGGGTTTCCTTTATGAAAAAGGCTTCAGAATCTTGAGGTTTTTAGATAGGAAAAACTCTCCAGAATCTGACGGTTTTTTTTGTATAAAAAGTCCTCTGAATCTAGAGGGTTTTCTATAGGAAAGTCTTCAGAGTCTGAGAGTGTTTCTATATGAAAAGGCTTCAGAATCCGAGGGTTTCTCTGTAGGAATTTGAGAGTTTTCCTAAAAGAAAAAGTCCCCTAAACCTCAGTAATTCTCTATAGTAAAGTTCTTGGAATGTGATTAATTTTTAATAAATCAGCTTTCATACAATATTTTTTTCTTGAAAAAAACTCTCAGATCCTGAGAACTATTCTCTATAGAAAAATATTCTCAGATTTAAAGGACTTTTTCCTATTAAAAAAAACTTATTTTCTATAGGAAAAATCTTCTTTAAAAAAAATCCTCAGATGTTGAGGCCTTTTTCGATAAAAAAAACCCCACTCTTTCCTCTATAAAAAGTCCCAAATTCTGAGGACTTTTTCGTATAGAAAAGCCCTAAGGTTCTAAGTGCTTTTTTCCAGGGATAGAAAAAGCTATTGAAAGAGCCAGAGTTTTTCTCATTTTTAAAAAAAAAGCTCGGAGCCTATGTAAAAAGAACTGCTCTCAATATGAGCCAGCTCATAAGCAAAAAAATTAGCATTCAAGAATGAGCAAGCTCCCAAAAGAGCTGCTCAAAATATTGAAGCTCTAAAGCTTTAAAAAAAGAGGAATGTGAAATTTTGGGCTCTGAGCCATAATTTTGGCTAGCTCTTTTAAAATACAAATGACAAATATTAAAAAAAAAAAAATTTTCGCGATGTTTTGTTTTACAAACTAAGCATCAAACTCTGGGGAATAAGAATATAAAAAACCATACTTAAAAATTTTAAAATAATGGCGGAGCGCGAAAAAAGGTTTTATGACGTAAAAAATTAATTAGAAGACTTAATCAGCGATTTAAATTCTGAAAACAAATATACTGAGCAAAATTTTTCCTTTTTGCAAATTTAATTTTTCGCTTTTTTTTCAAACTAAGCACCAAACTTTGTTGTATGAAATTAGTATTATAGTCCCTAGATTATGAATTAAAAAAAACCACACTGAGAAAAGTGCAAAATAATCGCGGAACGCAAAAAAACACTTTATGGTAGAAAAAATTAGTTAAAACACACAATCAGCGATTGACATTGTGCAAATACCATATAATGATGGAAAATTTTTTTTTCGCGATTTTTTTTTGCGAACTAAGCACCAAATTTTGGTGTATGAAATTAGTATACTAATCAATAGATTACGAATTTATGAAAACCACACTTAAAAAACTGAAAAATAATCGCTGAACGCGAAAAAAAATATGGAAACCAAAGTTTGCAAAAAGGAAAATTTTTTAATCAATATATTTATTTGCAGAAGTAAATTGCTGATTAAATTTTTTAATTAATTTCTTGTACCCTAAAGGCTTTTTTCGAGTTTCGCGATTATTAAGCAACTTTTAAGTGAGGTTCTTTTAAATTCATAATTTAGGGACTATAATACACATTTTATACAACAAAGTTTGGTGGTTAGTTGCAAAAAAAAACAAAAAAAACCATTAAATTTGGAAAAAGGAAAATTTTTGCATCATTATATTCTTTTCCAGAATGTTAATCCCTGATTGAGTTTTTAATTAATTTTTTCTACTATAAAATCTTTTTTCGGGTCCCCTAATTATTTTTCTTTTATTAGGTTCGTTTTTTCATTAATTTATAATTTAGATCGGTATCCATCCACTTTTATATATTTTGTTGTACTTTTTTAACATGGCGAGCTAGCCAAATTGTTGTTAAACTCTAAGAAAGAGTCATTTTTTCGACGCTCAAATTGAAAAATGACCGAGCCCAAAAATGTTGGCAAGCTCATTCAAATGAGCGAGACAGAAAGAGCGAGCCAAAAAACCTTTTTTTATAAAGAGCGAGCCAAATTTTTGGGCTCGCTCATTTTTTTTAAATAAGCAAGAGCCGGAGATAGCGAGCTAATTCCATTCCTGCTTTTTGCTGAAGGAAATCCATCCTATTCTGAAGGATCTTCCCTATGAAAAAAACGTCAGATTGTGAGGAATTTCTAATATGAAGAAATCCTCAGAGTGAAACACCCTCAGATTTTGAGGACTTTTTCCTATTTGAAAACAATAGGATGTGTGGAATTTATCTATAGAAGCATATAATCTTCAGACTCTGACAATTTTTTTTTTTTGGCAGGAAATCCTTAACTTTAAAAATTAAAAAAAAATGCTCAGATTCTGCTATCTCCTACAGAAAATTTCTCAAATTTTAAGAAGTTTAAAACTGCGGCTTAGGTAGATACTTCTGCAACACAAGCGGCGCCAATAAAATTTAGTAGTGGTCACATCGTGAATAATAGGTACATTTTAGAACATCGAGGTGTGCTTGCTTTTCCAGTTTGTGAAATTATCTTATCCAATACTTATGCATCTTACTTAATGTTATCTGTGGAGAAAATTAATTTCAAAAGCCATGAAACAATGTAAATAATTGGAAACATTACATTAAAATTTATTGAAATTACCATCCGTCCGTTATGTAAGAAGGATTCGTAGAGCAAATGTGGCTTACAATACCTTTAAATTCCACTTCAATGCTTTGAGATGTTTAATCCAAGAAAAAAGAAAATAAAATTAAAAACAGAAATTTAATTTATACTTTGACATTTCGAATTTCAAAATAGTTGTTCGAAGAGGTACCTATTTCCATTAGTTGAATTTCCATTGCCAATAGGTAAAACAATTACATATTGGCATAGGTAGTAAAACTCTACTTTAAAATTTCACTTTAAAAGAGGCTACCTATGCCAGCCAAGGCAATATACCCTCTAGTATTTTTTTTGTGTGTATAACTACATAAGTTCGAAGTAAGTTTTACAAATTTCTAGCAAAATATATATACTTTTTCGGATATTTTCCACTACACATGTATATATTTTGCAAGGATTGTATATATTTTACAAAAAAATGTGTATATTTTACTAGAACTTTGTAAAACTAACTTGAAAATTATGTAGTTGTATTATTACATAGCTCTTAGGTAATATTCCCCCTGTTTTTTTCTGTGTGTAGACTATGAAAACTTTTTTAAATACATCGAGTTAATATGCCACGTTGATATTTAACCCTTTCGACCCCAACTTTAAATGGCTGGGAATTTTCCGACTAAACTTCTTGTAAATGTAGATCTATGCCAAAGAAATATTTTTTTATTACTTTTATGGCTTTGCAGCACCCCCTAGCGGAGATATTTGGAATTAAAGTTCAAAAATTAATATGCTGCCGGTCCCGAACGGGTTGAGTTTTTTTTAAAAATTTTTATTTTATATTTTTTCTATTAATAAACTCTACATAAAAATTTTTGATTTTTTGAATTTTATTCATCACACAATTTTTGAGACTAATTTAAACAAAAATTTTATTTTTCCTTAAATTTTGCTGTGAGAAAAAATGTGTGTTAACAGTACGAAAAATAGCTCGCAAATGAACACTATTAAAGACTGCTATATTAAATTATACACAGGTATTCTAGAACTTAAATGCTACTGAGTAAAAAAATTTGTTATAAAAAAAATAAACATAACGGGAGTTATAGGCACAAAACAACGAAGTTGCTTGTAGGCAACTTTGGGGTCGAAAGGGTTAAAAAAGGCAGCTTTTTGTATTTTTATTTATAAAAATATTAAGGAAATAAGTTTTTTCTAACGCGTCATATAGTCCAGCTGCAATTAATATTGTAATTAATATGCATTAAACGATTAATCGCCAATTTTCTCGAATAACCGACCCGAATAACCGGTTAATCAATTTTTCGAATAATGCTCTAACCGGTTAACCGCCTACGTCGAATAATTGGAAACAGTAATCAATACTGACACAATAAAATTTAATATTGCATTTAAAGAAATGCTATACCTAAAGTTTTTTAAATTTTAATAAGATTTTTCTACACCTATGAAATTTTCATTAACAGTGAGGTTACATGATCAAGATTTTGCTTCCAAGTTGATAACACATACTGCTTGTCAAATTCAGTTGAAATTGAAGCTGTGACGTAGGCTGCATGCAACTTGATAGTCAATTTTGCTTTCAAGATGCCGTCGTCAAGGAAAGAACTAAAAATGCTCGCCTCTGTGGGCTGTTTCCGCACTGTAAGCTGTTCGAAAAGACTTTATTTTTTTCTTCACACATTCCACAGACATTTTCATGTCAGCAGCAATTGATTTTTTATTTATTTTTATTTTTAAATCATTTCGTCGATATACCGAAATATTCACATTCCGTATTTTATCAAACGTGTTTTATTGCGGCACAATATTTGTAAAAAGAAAAACAAATTTACAAGAAATTGATCAGCTGTTTAAAACTTGACCGTCAAGTTTTCTCAAAACTTGAAAGCAAAAATTGATATCAAGTTGCTGTTCAATTTTTAAAATGTGAGTGTGTTAGTAAAAAAATGTGAGTGTATTGAAACTTGAAAGCCAAAAATTGATCGTGTAACCCCTATGTAAGGCATCGCTAGAAAAATTTGAGTTCTCTTTGAGATTAATTTCAGTTAATTGAGAATACCAGTTTACTTTGTTGTGCCTATCTTTTTCGTTACTAAGGGACATTAACAGTAAAAAATAACCTAAAGTTTGAGCGAACTTATTCTGAGAGAATTTTATCGGACCATATTTTAAACAAAATTTTCAATAAGCTAATGAAGTTTTCTTCACAATTTAAATTCCAAATTTATTAAATTTTATGAAAAAGCTTCATAATTTTTATGAATCTTTTTTTAATAAAACGTTTTTGCGTGTATGACATTTTTAATAAATAATATGAAAGTTTCATAAAATTTTATGAAAAATTGCATCAATTCTATTAAAAGTTTCAATAGACGAATTCCAGTGAAACTTAATTAAATCTGTGTATAAATTCATCAATAGCATATAGACAATTCTCTGAGTGTGCAGATACAGAAGACAAATTCTATATAAATTAAAATTTTTTAATTATAATTTCTTGTTAACTTTAGGTCATTTTTTTTAATTCGATTTTTTTTTTTTTTAAATAATACAATTCAATTCAATTTATTTCTTATAATATTTATATTATTTACATTTGACTTAGAAGCAAAGAGTTTAGGAACTTCGTTCCTTTTCTCCTTAGATATATAAATATATTTTTTTAATTTATGAAATTTATGTACATTATTATTAAACCGAAGGAAAAAAATTTACAAAAACCTTTATGAAGCAGAGGTATAAGATAAAAATGAGAAAAAAAAATAAAGTAGATGAAATTATGATGAGATGAGTTCATTGATATGTACATGTTGTGAGAGTTGGCATCTTCCATTAAAATTTAGAGACAATCTTTCTATTTTATCCAGAACGAGTTCGAAGCCAGCGAGACTACGTAGACGTCGAGTGGAATAGTGCCATGGTAGTTTAAATACCATTTTAAGTAGCTTATTTTGTGCTACTTGGAGTTTTTTATATGACATTTTGCAGACGTGTACCAAACAGGAGCACAGTAAAACATGGGGTGGAATATAGATTTGATGATGAGTTTTTTATTGTCTATGTTCATTTCCGACTTTCTGTTTATAATTGGGTACATTATTCTAATAATTTTGTCCACTACATAGGGAATATGATTATTAAAATTAAGCTTTGTATCAAGCATTACGCCCAAGTATTTGACGTTGTTTTCCCATGGAATATCATGGTTCATGAAACGAGGTAAACTCTGGGGTATAAAACAAGACTTACGTTTTCTTGTAAAATAAATAGCCTGCGTTTTTCAGGGTTAACCAAAATCTTCCATTTATCAAAATAATTACTCAACCCAGTAAGAGCAGACTGCAAGTTTGTAATAATATCAGCTGAATAAACATCATAACTAAGAATTGATGTATCATCTGCAAATATAGACGTAATGCAATTGGAAAATGTTGGAATGTCAGCACTAAAGATGTTGTAAAGAACTGGCGACAGGCAAGAACCTTGTGGACATCCTGCAATGATATTTACTTGTTGTGAACAGGTTTTACCCAAGTAAACGCTGAAAGATCTATTTTGAAGAAAGTTTTGAATAATTTTTATGAGTTCAATTGGAAAGTTGAATTTTTTCAATTTAAAAATAAGTCCATTATGCCAAACGGAGTCAAAAGCAACTTTTATGTCTAGCAATATCATTCCAGTTGATTTGCCGTTTTGAAAATTATTTTTAACTAATTTTCTGATTTTTAGTAGGGGTTGAGACGTATTATGTTCACTTCTGAACCCGAATTGTTGCGATGGAAGTATATTGTTTGCATCGATAAAATTAATAAGCTTTTCCTTAATAATTTTTTCCAAGATTTTACTTATAGAAGAGAGCAGACTTATTGGTCTATAAGAAAGTGGAGAATCAGGAGGTTTATTTGGCTTGAGTATTGGTATGGTTTTTGAGATTTTCCAGTCACTGGGGAAGTAGCATAATTTAAGGCAAGCATTAAAGATGTTCGTTAGATAGTTGATACCTTCCCAAGAAACAATTTTACGGACTCTCCGGCACGTACGGAATCATGAATCCGGCTTTTACGGCACATTAACGGTCCGTAATACACGTATCCGTCATAGCTTGGACGTATACGGAACATTAACGGACCGTGTAATCGGATTTTCGAACAAAATGCGTTTTAACTCCGTTTCCGTACCGTAAAATACGGACTTAATTGATTTTAATTTGTGTTCAAAATAAAAACAATTAAATTATTTTAAAAACTTTTTGTGACGAGAAATTGGTGGCGGTAGCTGGAATATGTCCAACACATCATCAATTAACTAACTTCAAGTCGCATACATATATTAGATGGTAAGATTAATAGAATTTAGTGCGTGTTTTACAATAATTTGTAACAAAAGCTATGTTCCACCTATGTTAACGCGGCTACCCAATTTTCCCAAAATTGTGTGTAAATTGGTGTTGTTTCGAGTAAAACAACATCGTAAATGCAATCAATTAAACCATAACTAATTTATTTTTTCTCTTGCATGTAGATGATCGATTTTATTATGGGTGACTATCGTGAATTGATGCGCTAGATAAAGAGGTAAACTCAAAGGTAAACTGATGTACTAAATTTAGTGTAAATGTAAATAATATCGTTATTAATAAATCTATTAAAAATAAAAAAAACTTACACAAAATTAGTCAATTTATATACCCAAGAAACATTTTTACGGACACTCCGGCACATACGGAATCATGAATCCGGCTTTTACGGCACATTAACGGTCCGTAATACACGTATCCATTAAAGCTTGTACGTATACGGAACATTAACGGACCGTGTAATCGGATTTTCGAACATAATACGTTTTAACTCCGTTTTCATACCGTAAAATACGGACTTTGTGTTCAAAATAAAAACAATTAAATTTATTTAAAAACTTTTTGTGGCGATAAATTGGTGGCGATAGCTAGAATATATCCAACACAACACAATCAACAATCATCAAGTCGCATACATATGTATATTAGATGGTAAGATTAATAAAATTTAGTGCGTGTTTTACAATGGTTTGTGTTTTATGTAACATCGTTTGTTTTTATAGCAAAAGCTCTCTTCCACGTACGTTAACGCTGCTACGCAATTTTTCCCAAATTGTGTGTAAATTGTTGTTGTTTCGAGTAAAACACCATCGTAAATACAATCAATTAAACCATAACTAATTTATTTTTTCTTTTGCATGTAGATGATCGATTCTATTATGGGTGACTGTCGTGAATTGATGCGCTAGATAAAGAGGTAAACTCCAAGGTAAACTGAGGTACTAAATATAGTGTAAATGTAAATAATATCGTTACTAATAAATCTATTAAAAATCAAAAAAACAAAATTTATTCAAAATTATTCAATTTAGATAGATATACAAGTCCGGTTTTGGTCCGGAGTCACTCCGGTTATACACGACATAACGGTCCGTAAATGGTCCGTCATTGACGGACTTTCAACGGACTTGTCCGTTTTTTACACGACACAACGGTCCGTAAATGGTCCGTCAATGACGGACTTACAACGGACTTGTCAGTTTTTTACACGACATATCGGTCCGTAAACGGTCCGTCATTGACGGACTTTCAACGGATTCGAATAAGTTTCGATGTTCCTTAAAATCCGTTTTCTGATCCGTATACGGATCCGGAAAACGGTACGTAAACGGAGTTGGATTCCGTTTATGATGGACCGAAAACGGTACGTAAACGGAACGATTTGTTTGTTGGGTAGGTATACAAGTCCGTTTTTGGTCCGAAGGTACTCCGTTTATACACGACATAACGGTCCCTAAATAGTCCGTCATTGACGGACTTTAAACGGACTTGTCCGTTTTCTACACGACGCAATTGTCCGTAAACGGTCCGTCAATGACGGACTTTCAACGGACTTGTCAGTTTTTTACACGACATATCGGTCCGTAAACGGTCCGTCATTGACGGACTTTCAACGGATTCGAATCAGTTTCGATGTACCTTAAAATCCGTTTTCTGGTCCGTATACGGATCCGGAAAACGGTACGTAAACGGAGTTGGGTTCCGTGTATGACGGACCGAAAACGGTACGTAAACGGAACGATTTGTTTGTTGGGTTTATTAGGTAAATTTTTTAGACATTATTAATACCGTCTAAACCTGGAGTTTTTTTGTTTTTCATTTTTTTATAATTACACCAACTTTTTCAGTAGTAGTGAAGTAACAGTTTTGTGAGATTGGTTTAATATTACGAATAAGGTTTGCAACACCATTAACCTCAGTAATCGTAGTAGTATCACTTTAATTCGAATTTAAATTCATTGAAACGGGTTCGGGTTCCATGTTGCTCTGGTGGAACATGTTTTAGAATTGATGTGGTTTTGAACCGATTATACACACTTTCTTAAACGGCATTCACACCTAAATCTTAAACACGTGTTTAGCTAAAACGAGTGTAAAAGAATAAAGAACTGTTGTAGTAGAATAAAGAGCTAAAATACGTATTTTAGCTAAAAACGTGTTTAAGAATTAGGTGTAAATGCAGCCTTAGGAAAAATAAGAAAAGTTAGAGTTCTTACAGAATTAACATGTTAATTGTGTGACAGAGTTTTAAAACAAATGCAGCCTTGTCTTTAAGGACATGGATATATAATTTACATTAGTTTAATTATTAAAAGAATTGAAACAGTAATGCAAAATTGTCTATTGCGTGTTTTGAGAAGTTTTAAAAAACACCTTCATTTTGGCCTTTTGCTATGTTCTTAGGGCTTTTTTAAGGCACATCTACACGTAATAGAAAACTCGCGAGATTTTATGAAAATGCAGCTCTGTGTAAGTCTACGAAATGCAATCTCTAAACCATTGACAACTGCTGTCATACACAATTTTTTTAATTAGTAACAATTTTAAAAATGTTTTGTAACATTATTGAACATTTCAGTTGATTAAATGAACTTTTTGCTATTTGAAGAAAAAATTATTCTTTGAAATAGAAAAATAAAAACAAATTCTTGACAACTAGAGATGGTACTTTTGCAATAAAAATTTGCGCAAAATTTTATTAAAAATTGGGATTCTCTCAAAACATATGACGTGTCTCGATGGTGCAATGTCGACTTGCTTGCGGTTGCTCGAAAAAGGTATCTAAAGGCTTAAGGACCTATTTCACACGATTTTTAAAGAATTTTATGCTATTTTAGTTAGTATTTGTTTTCTAAGCTTTTCTTGTAATTTTTTATCCAATATTAGGAGAATTGTGAAGTTTTGTGAAAAAAATTAAGGAAAAATTCTATATTAAAAATGTAACCGGTTAATCGACCAATTTTAACCGATTATTCGGGTCGAATAATTATTTGAGTTTTAAATTATTTGTTTCGACATTAACCGAAATAGAGGCGATTAATCGAGGAATCGGTTAATCGATTAACCGAATTAGAAATACTATTCACACCTAAATCTTAAACACGTGTTTAGATAAAACGAGTGTAAAAGAATGTGTTTAAGAATTAGGTGTGAATGCAGCCTAAAAGAATAAAGAACTTTTGTAATAGAATAAAGAGCTAAAATACATGTTTTAGCTAAACACGTGTTTATGAATTAGGTGTGAATGCAGCCGAAGCAATTTTACAGCGTTTGCTAGTAAAAATAAACAAATTACATATATGTATATTAAGTGTTAGAGAAACTCGATGCACTTTATCACCCTACATGATTAAAAAATAAGGCTGCATTCACACCTAATTCTTAAACACGTGTTTAGCTAAAACACGTATTTTAGCTCTTTATTCTACTACAACTTTTGTAATAGAATAAAGAGCTAAAATACGTGTTTTAGCTAAACACGTGTTTAAGATTTAGGTGTGAATGCCGTTTAAAGCCTTTTACTATAAAAAATAAAAACTTTACAGATATAGATGAATTTGGAAAAAAATATAACTATTCATTTTTCAAACTTATGCTTCCCAGTAAAATGTAGATGCTTGACTATGACGTATTTCATGTATATGTTTTTACAATAAAATGTTGTCTTCTACTGAACGGCAGAAAACAGGCTTTGAATTCAGCGAACGTAATTTTTGTTTTTCAATTCAGTAAACGTATTTTTTTCTTTTTTAATTTACTGAACGTCATTTAATTTTTTTTAATTCACTGAACGTAATTTTATTTTTTTTAATTCACTGAACGTAATTTTATTTTTTTTAATTCACTGATCGAAAATGAAATTAAACGAATTCAGTGATGAATTAATTCAGTAAGGAATTAATTCACTTTTTTTCCGTTCGATTTGTAAAATTGAACGCGTTCACCAGTGAATTAATTCATTTGATTTAATAAAGAGAACTATTGCAATGGAATTAATTCTTGGAATTTATTGTTTGACGAACGCGTTCAGTTGAACGAATTCAGTGAATTACTTAAGAAAAGGAATTCATTCAATTCTAGAGAAAATTGAATTGGATTGGTAGTGAATTCATTCAAAAAAGAATTAATTCTTCAAAGCTCTGTATGTAATTATACATCTACATAAGTTCGAAGTAATATTTTACAAAAAAATGTGCAGTTTTTACTAAAACTTTGTAAAACTTACTTGAAAATTATGTAGTTGTATAATTACATAGCTCTTAGGTAATATCCCCCTGTTTTTTTTTCGTGTGAACCGACAATTATGTTGCATTTACATCTGCACCCAAATCCCGAGATTTCGACTAAAATTGAGATTTCAGTGAAAATCTCATGTGAAATCCCGAGATTCCCCATACAAATGAAATCTCGTAAATTTGCGAGATTTCGAAGAAATCTCATGAAAATCTCACAAATCTGGAGATTTTTGCAGAATACAACACTGTGTTTCGCTTAATTTGTAGAGTTTTTGCATGAAAAAGTGGCAACGATGTCAACAGCTGACTAAAAAAATAACCTAAAAATGACACAAAATAATGAAATAAAAAAATTATTATTAATTTAATAAATATGACTTTAGACTAGTGTTTCCAATTCGGTTAATCGATTAACCGATTCCTCGATTAATCGCCTCTATTTCGGTTAATGTCGAAACAAATAATTTAGAACTCAAATAATTATTCGACCCGAATAATCGGTTAAAATAGGTCGATTAACCGGTTAAATTTTTAATATGTAATTTTTAGCTTTATTTTTGCCCAAAACTTCATAATTGTCTTAACTTTGGCTAAAAATTATAAGAAACGCTTAAAAAAACAAATACTAACTAAAATACGTTCAAATTGTTTTGAAATCGATTGAAGGAGAAACCTTTAGATACAATTTTTTGAGCAACTCCAAGCAAGTCGACATTGAACCAGCGAGACACGTCATGGGTTTAAAGATACTCTTAAAACGGATTTGTTATCGCAATTAATTTTTAATAAAATTTTTTTGAATTTTTTTAACAAAATAATAAAGTTTCTATTTGTAAAAAAATGCTTTAACGTTGTGCTGGCTGGAGCAGGCTTTAGGAAATGCAATAAACAATTTTTCAATTCTTTTAAAATGTAAAATTAATTTTCTAAAGTGAGAGCAGTTTTTCAGCATCTAATCGATGAATTTATTTATATTTATTTTAACAAAAACAGTGCGTATTAATTTTTAAAATTTTATTATTGCAAACATATAATTTTGAAAAGCTGAAAAACTGCTCCCACTTCCGAAAATCTGTGATAAAGTTCGAACAAACAAATCTGCTTAAGATTTGACATCTGCACACTGAGGGACTTGTCTACATGCTTTTTATAAATTTTTATATTGATTCAATGAAATATCGCTCAAATTCGTCCATTAAAACACTGATTGGAAGATAAACAAAAATTTAAAAACAGAATGTTTGTATGTGTTTGTATTGATCACTTCTGAGTAAAAACAATAACCGAAAGCTGAATAGGAAAGAAAACATCGAATTAGTTACATTGCATTCAAGGCCTTACTTGGGTGACGGGTTGTTGAAAAAAATTATCATATAGAGACAATCTGAGAATAAAAACATATAAATAAATAAAATTTAATGGAAAACCACTGACGACGCCTGTCCATACAAAAAAAAAAAAAAATACAGAAACTAGATCTAGTCTGATCTGAAAATTATAATGTGTTCATAATTTTTAAGGAAAAAGGTTTATTCTTTTTCTTAACCTCAAATCTATTAATTAAAATTGATAAAATTGCATATTAATTTAGGGTGACCATTCGTACTGATTTGATCAGTACATGTACTGATTTTTGGTCACGTGTACTGATGAAAAAGTCGTGTACTGATTTTTTAAAATTTGTACTGATTGTACTGATTTTTGGCATTTAAAAAAATGTTTAATTTTTTTAGTAAAAAAAAAGCCAAAATACAAGTACAATGTAGTTTTTTTTATAGGATAAATTTTTATGAATGTGAGCGGTTTTCTTTACCAGAAAGCATTCAAAATGATTTGCCTATATGTAAATTTCTTAATCTAATATGTAGTTTCATACATAGAGAAGATTCGTGGTGACAACCGAATCCATCACTTGGTTACATTGCGATAATAGAAAATCAGTTGATACAACAGTTATTTGACTGTGATAAAAATATTTTAATTATCCGGTTGTCAGCTACTGTCAGAATGATTCTGTTTTCTGAGTTTGGGAAACGACCTCAAAAGCTGAAGATTTTTTCGTACAAAAATCCTTAAAATCTGAAGATATATATCGTATGTGGGTATTTCTATGGAAAATTTTTCGAATCATTTCTAAAAATTTTACGTGTTTTTTTGTTGAAAAACGTAGCCAAAACGTGAAGGTTTTCTATTTCAGAAATCATGCAGAAATTAGCAGAGAGAAAAAAGATTTGTTCTGACAACTAAATTTGTAGACAATCAATTGGTTAATTTGTATCTGGTTTAGACAATGCAATTTGATCGTGACGACAGAAATTCGTTGGCCTGAATAAAAATTCGGAAGAATTAACGTTAATACTATCCTGGTGTCATATTTGACTCCATTCGTAGCATAGCTATATATCATCGATCTGTTACAAAAAAAAAAACTAGAAAAGGAATGGTAACAGATCATTGAAATTTCTAAATAATGGGTCCGTTTCCTGTACTTAAAAAACTGGATTTTTTCATGCAAAAAAAATTGTTTTGTTTTGGGGTCTGTATATGAAGAAATGGGTAAGGTTTTTTAGGATGGTATGATGGTTAACCGAAAAATTTTGTTTTAACCAAACCATTCGGTTGACAACAAATTAGGTTGGCTGCATAATAATTTTTTTGATGATGATAATATTTTTTTCAAATTTGTACTGATTTGAAGTTAGAAAAAATGGTCACCCTATATTAAATACAATATTATAAAAAAATGTTTGCTGATTTTTACAGAGCAAATTGGTATTTTCAAATAAATCTTAACATTTTTTATATTGATGGCTCAATGCGAAAGGCTCTTCCAGTTTTTAATGTTAAAAAGTCAGCCCTTTGTGTTTTTATTGATAAAATGTTAAGAAAATCCATTAATTTTTATTAAACGATTAATCGATTAATCGCCAATTTTCTCGATTAACCGACCCGAATAACCGGTTAATTAATTTTAGTGATTTTTCGAATAATGCATTAACCGGTTAACCGCCTATGTCGCATAATTGGAAACACTACTACCCAATGGAAATGTACTAATGATTATAGGAAGTGTTGCGTGGTTCTAATTTTTGCTTCCCCCGAAGCATAACTGTGAATAAAGCATTGGGAAGTGCATGTCTTCCTTCCGCCAAAATATTGCTAAATCTGGGTTCTAGCTTGTCGTCCTTATAAAAAACAAATTTACTAACATATTTAGCGTTAGATCTTTACATAAAATAATGTAAATTGTACTCCGACAATGAATAAAATGGTTTTTAGAAATATTTTTAATTTGAGGTTATTTTTTTATGGTACTTTGTTTACAAAAAAAGTGCAGCTGTCAAATCGAAATCTCGCTACTGTCATAAAGTGCAAATGTAAACGGTCAAGATTTCGGTTCGAGATTTCCATTGAAATCTCGGGATTTGAAAACAGATGTAAACGCAACTTTATTATCGTTAGTTACCTAGTGTCTTCAAATGCAATGAAATGTGCAAAGAAATTTGAAAATAACACACACAACAAAATTATTTTTATTGTTGTTGTTTTGTGTGTTATTTTCAAATTTCTTTGCACATTTCATTGCATTTGAAGACACTAGGTAACTAACGATAATAAAGTTGCGTTTACATCTGTTTTCAAATCCCGAGATTTCAATGGAAATCTCGAACCGAAATCTTGACCGTTTACATTTGCACTTTATGACAGTAGCGAGATTTCGATTTGACAGCTGCACTTTTTTTGTAAACAAAGTACCATAAAAAAATAACCTCAAATTAAAAATATTTCTAAAAACCATTTTATTCATAGGCGGAGTACAATTTACATTATTTTATGTAAAGATCTAACGCTAAATATGTTAGTAAATTTGTTTTTTTATAAGGACGACAAGCTAGAACCCAGATTTTGCAATATTTTGGCGGAAGGAAGACATGCACTTCCCAATGCTTTCTTCATAGTTATGCTTCGGGGGAAGCAAAAATTAGAACCACGCAACACTTCTTATAATCATTAGTACATTTCCATTGGGTCTAAAATCATATTTATTAAATTAATAATAATTTTTTTATTTCATTATTTTGTGTCATTTTTAGGTTATTTTTTTAGTCAGCTGTTGACCATCGTTGCCACTTTTTCATGCAAAAACTCTACAAATTAAGCGAAACACAGTGTTGTATTCTGCAAAAGTCTCCAGATTTGTGAGATTTTCATGAGATTTCTTCGAAATCTCGCAAATTTACGGGATTTCCTTTGTATGGGGAATCTCGGGATTTCACATGAGATTTTCACTGAAATCTCAATTTTAGTTGAAACCTCGGGATTTGGGTGCAGATGTAAATGCAACATTACATCTGCACCGAAATCCCGAGATTTCGATATTCACCACTCTGAAAAAACAGTGAAGAAATGCGTATAAACTTTAATGTTTTGGAAAATATATTTATTATAACTAAATATGTGTACTTTATTCAAAATTAAACATCTATAAGCTTTCCTTCATTGCTTTTTCACAGTGGTGAATATCGAAATCTCGAGATTTCGGTGCAGATGTAAACGCAGTCTAAGGTTGCGTTTACACTTGCATCGAAAACCCGAGATTTCGCTATTCAACACTCTCAAAAAACAATGAAGGAATGCATATAAACTTTAAATTTTTACAAAATGTATTTATTATAGCTAACTATGTGTGTTTTATTAAAAATTGCACATTTATATGCTTTTCTTCATTGTTTTTCCAGAGTGGTGAATATAAATGTGCAATTTTTAATAAAACACACATAGTTAGCTATAATAAACACATTCTCTAAAAATTTAACGTTTATATGCTTTTCTTCATTGTTTTTTGAGAGTGGTGAATATCGAAATCTCGAGATTTCGGTGCAGCGTAAACGCAGCTTAAAAATCGTTAGAAAGTTAGGGAATAGCACTGCTGGTATCTTTCTGAACCGAAAAACAGGGTTGGCTCTTTATTTATATTTTTTCTTCGGTAGATAATTTACAATTTTTTTCTTTATATACATAGTTTTAGAGTGGTGTTTTTAAACAAAAACTAAATATTTACAAAATCCGACAGTATTTGAAGTATGAAATTACTTTAATTTTAATATATTTTAAATTGTTAAAGTTTTCGTAAAAATGGTTAATAAAGAAGAAACTTTATTGGCTGCCGTAACATTTTTTGCCAAAATACATCCGGGTGAAGTTTGTGGCAGTAATGGTTTACCATTAACACCCAATTCTATAGCAATTTTGGGTAGATCTCAAAAACTTAAAGAATTCCGTCATCCTAATTTATGTCAATATTTAGATGTGGTTAGAGGAAAGCATGGTAAGTTTTCATTAAGATATTAAGGGGAGTTTAACAACGCCCCTTTATACTTGGAATTAAATAAATTGTAAACATTATTTCAATTGTATAAAATTAAATTCTTCAGAAATTAAGAATTATAATGTTTTTGCCTAAACTCAATCAAATTTTCAATGCTGAGTTCAGCGATGAATGTTTTTTCTTTTGTCGGCGTTCCCAGGTTCATGAGTTATGGACCTCCAAATTTTGGATTTGAATTCTTTATATCTTTGCCATTAATTATCGGATAAAAATATATATATTACACCGCATGACACTGAAAAAATTAATGGAGATCTGACCATCAGTTCTGTATATTTCGGACATGCTGATTACAATGGCGTACTTTATTTTTCGATCAATGGTACAGATTTTGCGCTAAATGTCTTTAAAGTTTGGCGGTTGTCCATTCAGTTTTTTATATAAAAAATTTTTCAAATTCAATTAATATGATTTTTTTTGTGTTAAAATCTAAGCACAGGACCTGTGGCCATATTTACGATATAAATGCGATGTGCTAATCTTAATATTTATTTTTTTTGAGTTTTAAAGTACAGTTAAATGTACCGTTTAATGGCGCTGTTACCAAACAGACATATTGCCAGGTTATAAACACGATGCGTATTGATACGCAATATAAAAAAACAATGTGATTAACAACACAGACGCACTGGAACAGCAACAACACATACACAACCATTGCCTTCACAATGGAGGTTACGCGCAATTAAGTCCTAATACGTCAGAATAAAACAGACGCACAGGAACCACAGCAACACATATACGACCATTGCCTTCACAATGGAAGCTAAGTGCGACGAAGCCACAATACGCCCGAAAAGGTTTGCATGTGATTAGACTGCACAGTCTAACGGCATGCTGAGACACGCTTTAGAGTATCGCAAAACAAAAACAATTAACCGATGTTCCCTATTAAAAAATTTAATACATGTCACGAGATAACCTTCTTCTTCGGCGACTCACGGCGAACTCATCTTAATATTTAAACCACTACTTTAGCGTTTTATATAAGTTAACACCGGATACATTTTGAATAACAAAATACAACAATAACTATGAACAAGCTTTTAATGCTGACGCTATGTCTACGGCTAAAAGTATGTTTTGCTTCCGTTCCCATCAAACGAACTTAATCAGCAACAACGGATTCCAGGAATAACATCAGGTGATAATGTTGTATGCATAGTTTGTAACTTTATTATAATTTTGTCATTATTTTAAGTTTAGTTCTAAATTGGTTTTCATTAAATAAAGTTGGAGTTCGCTCCTTATAAAAAAAAGAAAATCTTTTTTTTATTTTATTCATCACGAATAAAATTAATTGGCGCCCGAGCAGGGACCGAAGGGATTTCGCGAAGGATATGAAATAAAAAAAAAACACGACAATCCATTGTGCCTCAAGAAGCCGCATGTAAGAGTGAAAGTGTGTTTCGCGAATTAAAAATAATTTCCCTATCGGTTACATAATTGTCCGCGCGGTTGGAACTCCCGCGAAAAAAATTGTGAAGAACGAGGCCCCCAAGTATCTACCGCAGGTTGAAAAAGGGACAGTGTTGTACACTAGCCGCTTCACGGGACATAATATTAAAATAACTCAAAACAATATAAATAAATATTTATAAGTGCAAAAAAAAAGGAAAATATATAACCTAATTAAAAATAAGAAAGAAATATATATAAGAAACAAAAAAATATATTTTTATTAAAAATTAATTACTAATACTGGACAAAATAATCAAAGAACAAGAAAATCCAAATAAAAATAAGTGGAAAAAGTTTATAAACTAATACCGGACTTAGCAATTCAAAATAATCTAGTAGAAAAAAAAACAAGTGAGAAAAGTAACAAGATAAAACTAGACAAATTATTCAAAATCCATAAGAGTTTAAATAAAAAATAGACAAATAAAAAACTTTTTACCCGACAAAAATTAAAGAAGTGAAATAGAAATTAACGCCGTTATCAAGCCGAGGGAGAACCAACAGCAGACACAAGCATAACATCAACAAAAGAATCTATAAACGGAGAGGTACTGAAAAAAAAAGAAAAAACAACAGACCAGCATACACCAGCAAGAGCATCATGTTCCAGATTATTATATTAATATTGATTATAACAGGTTGTAGAATGGAATTTCAGGTAGTGGACTACACGTCTGCTCATCTGATAACAATCAATAATGGTCAGAGTAAAATTCAGGACGGAACCTTCAGAATAATTCATCCTATAAACCTGAAACAGTATGACAATTTTGTAAAAGAGACACGGACTTACGTTGAACGAAATATCCCAAAACACAATCCCTTTTATCCCATCCTAAAAGAAGAAATAACACAAACTTTGGATTTAATTCGAAGTATTATTCCTATTAAATTTAATCAAAGTAACGATTTTAATGATGGAAACAAAGAAAATGAAAAAAATAGTAATGTAAGAAATAAAAGATCATTCAATATAATTGGTACAGCATGGAAGTACATCGCTGGCACTCCAGACCACGATGATTTCGAAATGCTGGAATTCAATATGAATAAATTAGATGAAAATAATAATAAACAAGTCATAATTAATCGAATATTGAGCGATAGGTTAAATAATGTAACAAGGATAATTAATGAAATGTCAAATGCCATAGGCAAGGACAATTATTTGAATAATGAAATAGCTTTAATTTTACAAAATCGAGTAAGACTCATAAAAGAGCAACTAATAAATATCAATTACGCAATTCAATGGGCGAAAAGTGGAATAATTAATTCCATAATATTAAATAAACTTGAAATAAAATTAGCTTTAGAAAAATTAAAAGAAGAAAAGATGCCATTTGCGTCAATTGAAGAGGCGGTGGAATACGCTAAAGTAAATGTAATGTATAACAATTCAATGATCTTGTATATTATTAAAATTCCATTGACAAACGAAAAATTATATGAAAATATTTTATTATATCCAGTAAAGAAAAATAGAAAAATCATAAAATTATCATTTAATGAAGTAATAAAAAATTCAAATGAAATGTATGGAATTAAAAGTAATTGTGTAAGGTATAATTCTGTTAAAATTTGTAATCACGATCAATTAATAGATCTTAGTAATAATACCTGCATACCAAACATTATCAAAAGCCTACCATCATCCTGTACCTACAGCAATAGTCAACATATTCCACTAATTGAGAACGTATTTCCCGGGGTGATCCTACTTAATGATTACAACGATACAATATTAATTGATAACGTCGAACACCATTTGTCTGGTACGTTCCTGATAAAATTTGCAAATACTACGATTGTGGCACAGAATAAAATGTACCGAAATTTGGAAGCCCCACAAATAGAAACTATTCCTGTCGTGCTACAACCTATACCATCAGAAAAAAATTTGGAAAATCTCTTGACGATCGAAAGCCTAAATGAACTACATATCAACAATACTCACGAAATTGGAAAGATAAGAGTGGGAACAATTGTAAATGGAGTGTCAACTATATTTTTCTTACTACTGATTGTTGTTATTGGCTCCTTAAGTGTTCATCTGTATAAAATTTCACAAAGAACTAATGTGGCCAAAATAACTGTGGAAGATGCATATTCACCTTCTGCTCCAGCAGTTATCTTAACCAATATCCAACCTAGAGGCAATATGACCGCATCAAATTTTAGAATGAACGATATCCCATATTTTTAAAATGGAAGACAATTGAGGGCAATTGCGCTTAAGAGGGGAGGAGTTAACACCGGATACATTTTGAATAACAAAATACAACAATAACTATGAACAAGCTTTTAATGCTGACGCTATGTCTACGGCTAAAAGTATGTTTTGCTTCCGTTCCCATCAAACGAACTTAATCAGCAACAACGGATTCCAGGAATAACATCAGGTGATAATGTTGTATGCATAGTTTGTAACTTTATTATAATTTTGTCATTATTTTAAGTTTAGTTCTAAATTGGTTTTCATTAAATAAAGTTGGAGTTCGCTCCTTATAAAAAAAAGAAAATCTTTTTTTTATTTTATTCATCACGAATAAAATTAATTTATAGGTTTTTATGGGTATTTGTTATTTCAGCGACTTTAGTCGCCGAATGTACAATCGACCTCAATAAATGTAAGCCTTAGTAAGGAAGCAATTAAAAGAAAAATATTAAAAAAAAAAAAATGTATTCATGTATAGCCGCCTATACGATAAAATCGCGATTTTTCAAAAATTTTGTATGGCGCATAGCTTTCCAAGATGTCCCCAAAGTCCAACTTTTAGTATAATATGGGGTCACCTCTAAAAACTATTCTTGCAAAATTTCAAGCAAAAAAGTTTCCATTTGCGAAAGTAATGGCAATAAATACATTTTTTACTAAGGTTAGTATCGTACTAAAGACATTTTAAGATACTAATGTTTAAAAAAAAATTAAAAACTCCTAAAATTAGACCTCTGATCTTACACAGGGGCAATTTATATTTTGTCCTAATTTTCCGGATTGAAGTATTCGATTTTGTGTTGTTATATTCCGGCCAAAATTATTTGAAATTAAAAGAAGAAAAAAGAAAAACTTGCCTAAAAGCTAAATAAATGCCAAAAATAGCCGTTTTCTCGAAATCCGCTAAAATAAAATCTCTGCCCCAGCCAAATGAAAAAAGGAATTCCTACAATTTTTGTAGTTTTTAATCTTTAATATGTTCTTTATAAAACATTAAAGTCCAATCGTTGATTTTTTTAAAGTTCTTTAAAAAAATTTTAAAAAATTTAAAATTGTAGATTTGAAAACAGTGTTTAGGAATTCTGGCAAAAACAATATGAACTTTTTTTAAATTTTATTTTGGAGAATATATTTCCAGAACACCTATTTATTTGTTTTGCCAGCGTTCAAAAATTTTGTTCCTCCAGTGCTTTGAACAGTCGGTCCTTTTGTTTAATGATGTTAACATTTTGGGAATGGGAAAGCACTTTTTGCTAGTATACTCACAATATTTTATCCTTAAAAACAACCTAAAATACATATTAAATTAATTGAAAACACAATTAAAAAAAGGACTACAGATTTTTCATTATTCATTCAATTCAATTTATTTCTTATAATATTTATATTATTTACATTTGACCTAGAAGCAAAGAGTTTAGGAACCTCGTTCCTTTTCTACTTAGATATATAAATATATTTTTTTAATTTATGAAATTTATGTACATTATTATTAAACGGAAGGAAAAAAATTTACAAAAACCTTTATGAAGCAGAGGTATAAGATAAAAATGAGAAAAAAAAAATAAAGTAGATGAAATTATGATGAGATGAGTTCATTGATATGTACATGTTGTGAGAATTGGCATCTTCCATTAAAATTTAGAGACAATCTTTCTATTTTATCCAGAACGAGTTCGAAGCCAGCGAGACTACGTAGGCGTCGGGTGGAATAGTGCCATGGTAGTTTAAATACCATTTTAAGTAGCTTATTTTGTGCTACTTGGAGTTTTTTTATATGACATTTTGCAGACGTGTACCAAACTGGAGCACAGTAAAACATGGGGTGGAATATAGATTTGATGATGAGTTTTTTATTGTCTATGTTCATTTCCGACTTTCTGTTTATAATTGGGTACATTATTCTAATAATTTTGTTAATTTTTTCCACTACATAGGGAATATGATTATTAAAATTAAGCTTTGTATCAAGCATTACGCCCAAGTATTTGACGTTGTTTTCCCATGGAATATCATGGTTCATGAAACGAGGTAAACTCTGGGGTATAAAACAAGACTTACGTTTTCTTGTAAAATAAATAATGTAATAATGTCAGCTGAATACACATCCGAACTAAGAATTGATGTATCATCTGCAAATATAGACGTAATGCAATTGGAACATGTTGGAATGTCAGCAGTAAAGATGTTGTAAAGAACTGGCGACAGGCAAGAACCTTGTGGACATCCTGCAATGATGTTTACTTGTTGTGAACAGGTTTTACCCAAGTAAACGCTAAACGATCTATTTTGAAGAAAGTTTTGAATAATTTTTATGAGTTCAATTGGAAAGTTGAATTTTTTCAGTTTAAAAATAAGTCCATTATGCCAAACGGAGTCAAACGCAGCTTTTATGTCTAGCAAAATCATTCCAGTTGATTTGCCGTTTTGAAAATTATTTTTAACTAATTTTCTGATTTTTAGTAGGGGTTGAGAAGTATTATGTTCACTTCTGAACCCGAATTGTTGCGATGGAAGTATATTATTTGCATCGATAAAGTTAATAAGCTTTTCCTTAATAATTTTTTCCAAGATTTTACTTATAGAAGAGAGCAGACTTATTGGTCTATAAGAAAGTGGAGAATCAGGAGGTTTATTTGGCTTGAGTATTGGAATAATTTTTGAGATTTTCCAACCACTGGGGAAGTAGCATAATTTAAGGCAAGCATTGAAAATGTTCGTTAGATAGTTGATGCCTTTATTAGGTAAATTTTTTAGACATTTATTATTAATACCGTCTAAACCTGGAGTTTTTTTGTTTTTCAATTTTTTTATAATTACCAACTTTTTCAGTAGTAGTGAAGTAACAGTTTTGTGGGATTAGGTTAATATTACGAATAAGGTTTGCAACACCATTAACCTCAGTAATCGTAGTAGTATTGTAACGAATCTTCCAACCTTGGGTCTACCTCTTCCAGGGCAGGGCTACCTATAAAGCCGGCCGTGCTCAGGGCTGGGGTGTGTTCTTGCCGCTTCGGAGGTAGATTAAGGAACGTTTACAAAAATATTAAAATAAGGTAGCAAAAATAAAAGAAAATAAATCAAATGGCGAAAATAGGACAGAAAAGGGATGTTGATGATTGACTGGGGTAGCCTCAGATGTTATGGCTACCCTGGTCTATACCCGCCCTACCTTGCCGACTATAGGGTAGATTTCAGTCGGCCCAAATTATCCTACTTCACTTTTCATTAATAAGGATATTTTATTTATAAAAAAAAAACTATAACATAACAAAAAATGTTTTTTAAAAAAATATTAGGTAAGAAAATTAATTACTTAATGCTAATTAAATTATAAAAAAATGAATCCAATATTTAAAAATAACAATTCCTCTAATATTTTTATTAAAGTTGAGTTGGCAACTCTATACCCATTAGTATAAGAAAATTTGTATGAAATCAACAAGTATAAAGGCTGAGTTACCCAACCGTAAACGTATCTGTAACGAATCAGCTGTTTCGATACCACAAGAAGAAATGTATACGAATGGTTACTAACACGTAAATGTAAACGAACTTGCCGGATCATTCTGTTGAAATCAGAATTTTCTATCCGGCATCGAAACAGCTGACTGATTTTAGTCGGAAAAAATGTGAAATGAATAAAGAAAAATGATTCAAACAACAAATAAGGAATAAAAATTAACAAATAAATGGAAAAATTTAGAATAAAATATAAAACCACATGAAATAGATGCTAAATAGTAATGTCGTTTACGATAATCTATAAGTGTACTTTTTAGCTACGGCACGGTACAGTTACATCACATATACGTTTACGGTCCCATAATCCGCCCTTGAACCTATAGAGAGACTACCGTCCTCACCAAATTTTGTTGTTGTGTGGCGAACTTTGCAAAGGCTAAGAAAACATGTTGATAATGTTGTTAAGAGAGAAAATGAGTCGGAAGAGCATTTTGAGAAACATTTTTTCGTTTTTTGCTTTTGAAAAAAACTTCTTTGATCAGTGTTGTCAAGTTTGATTTTCCATTTAGGGGGTTTTTAACGAATGTAGTAAATTTTTTTCAACTACTGTTTTTAATAATTTTTGTTAATATTATTTTAAAATTTTTTAAATAATTTATTTTATTATACAAATAATATATAATTCAACTTATGTTTTTAATAATTTTTGTTAATATTATATGAAAATTTTGTAAATAATTTATTTTATTATACAAATAATATATAATTCATTTTCACCGTTCTTGTTAATTTAAATGTATATTATTTTTGTTAAAATAAACTATATTTTAAAAAATAAAACTATATTAACTATCAATATTAGTTTAAAAAAACCCAAAATTGACACTATTGACAAATGTTTGTTGGCACGTTAATTTTTTCCATGTTGAAGCAACATTGGAATCTCTTAAATCCTCTTAAAAATCTGAAAATTCTCTTAAAAATCTGAAAAAACTCACTCAACCTCAATGCTTATTATATAGGGAAATGTGTAAAAAAACACTCAATCTCTCATTTTTTACAATGTTTACCAACATGATTTGGAATGTTGCATTTTCAGTGCTTTTCGGGTATTTTTTGTGCTTTTTTTCCTTCCCGTACCCGGTGATTTTTTACAAATACCCGTTTAAAAAAATCGGGTATTTACGGTGCTTTTTCAGATTTCTGACAGTGCTTTTAGTGCTTATTTACAGTTTATATTTTTGGTATTTGTTCTCGTTTTTTTACATTTTTCTTGAATTTTCTGTCAAAATTTAAATAATAATACGAACTATATAAGAAATACATTTTTGCTCAATGTTTGTAGTACAATTTTAAATAACAACTTCGTTACAGTTAAACTTCAAAATATTGAAATATTAGTTTGGTGCCTTTTTACCCCTTTTTAGGTAATTTTTTTAACTCTTTTACACGATTTTTCAAAGTTAAAATGTGTTTTTAAATTCTTGATTTAAATTTTTCAAAAATTTAATATCGTGCTTTTTTAACCCATTTTTGGTAAATTTTTACCCTTTTTACCCGTTTTCATAATGCTCACGGTGCTTTCCTGCCTTCAGGAGTTGGCAACACTGATGATTTGTTTTCTTTCCCGACTTCACGAACAAAAATAAAGAGTAAAGGTTAACAGAGGAAGAGTGGTATAGAAACCCACTGCTATAGATGAGCTGCGTAGAACACTTATTTTTATTTCCCTATTGTTAGGTGTGTACTGAGAGAATGAGTGTTATAGTTTAATTATACAAATAAAGCCTGGATCAGCCAGACGTAAACGTAAACGTATCTCTGCATAGCTGAATTAATAAGTTAAATAAGAACAGAAGATGTGCTGTGTTTTTTGTTTCATTCTTATGCATTCAATATAGAGCAAACGTAAATACACAACAAAAATCTGTTGTGAATAGATTTTCGTTGTATATTTACGTTTGCTCTATATTGCATGCATAAAGCTGCCTACACACTAGGGAACATGGTTGAGGGAACAAAAAATATCAAAAAATTTTGTAAACACGAAATGCACGCTCTCAACACGCACACACACACAAACGCACTCACACATTCACAAAAAATGCTCTCTTTTTTTAAGTATGTTCCCTAGTGTGTAGGCAGCTTAAGAATGAAATAAAAAACACAACACATCTCCTGTTCTTATTTAAATTATTAATTCAGCTATGCAGAGATACGTTTACGTTTACGTCTGGCTGATCCAGGCTTAAGAATGAATGTATATGATAGGTATAACAGTTAAATGAGTGAAATTGATTATTCGTTCAAGTTGGTTTAATATGTATAAGATAGTGAGAGTGTGTAAATGAATATATGAGCATTAGCCAACCTTCTATATTACTAATTATAAATGGTATTTTGAAAGTAAAAGTTTTTAAAGTTAATTATAATTTACGTTAAGAGTTAGAATTTAGTTTAAAGTGATAAAATTTACGATTTGTTAAAATAAAGAAAATACTGATTCAATACAAAAAAATTTGCGATTAAAAATAAAAAAAATATTTTAAATCTATAAAAAAAACTGCACTACCTACATTGTGGTGACCTTAATGAATGCCACTGTATATAAAGTTAAGGGTGGGTTTTGAGTAATTGTTAGTTATGTGTAAAAGAAAATTGCTATATACATAAATCCAACAGTGATGGTATTTGAGAATTTTCGTTTGGTGCCTAAATGATGCCAAAAAAGTGCCAAAAAAGCTTTAAAAGTGCCAAAAAAAAAAAAAAAAATAAGCAACATTTAATGTTTCAAAAAAAATATGTTCAGCTTTTTTTTTTCAAATATTTATACATTTAGTTACTTTAAGAATAAAAAGACAAAAAAAAATAAAAAAAAGGCGGGCAACTTATCTAAAAAGTAACCCGAGTTTAACATTACCACAATTATTTTTTTAAGGTGGTTCAGAAAATTGTAGATATTTTTATTGTAGCGTTTGTTTTTTAATTTGCTACCCCTTCTTAGTAGGCGTGGCTTTTAATGAAAAACCAGCGTTATCGACCTTTTATCAAATTATATAGAAATTTTCTTAAAAAGTGCCAAAAGTCTATGGAGAGTGCCAAGGTGCCAATAGTGCCTCAAATGGCACTTTTGTGCCACTTTTACCAACAGTGAAACCAATACGTTAAATGTCTCAATTTCTCCTAGTATTTGAAATTTTCACAATTGTTATAAAATCATTCAGTTAATATTGTTACTTGAAAGATTTTGATAATTATTAGATATATTCCATTTTAAATTTGCATAACGAAATGTCATTCAATCTCGAATGAAGTTTTGTCAATGCCGATTTGTACTTGGTTCTTAAATAGGAATACCGCCGCCCATCGCTTTTAAGAACTGTGAATCCGATACCCATTGTACCTTTAGAAGTTCTCCCTGGCAAAACTATTTCTCTGAAAAATACGTAAAACTTTCTACTCTAATTGATTCTACATATATCCAAATCTGTACTTTATTTCCTTACCTTTTAACAAAAAAAATCCGAGGCCAATAAATCGACTATCCAGAATTCACCCTTTTCTTCCTTTGTTTTCCTTTGGTCTTTTTTTTTCTTTTTTTTTTTCTGCCGTTGCAAATACCGATGAGCTGCTTTAACCTTTTCGTTTGTTTGTTCTTTCTTCTTTTTCTTTTCAAAAAAATTTAAAGTTTTCTTATATATAAAAATATTACGAAAATTATTCCTAGGCCAAATCGATTTGAGTTGCAAACCACAGTTGCAAACTATCAAAACGATTCAAAAGTATTTATATAATACAATATGAACATACTCGAGGAAAAATGTGAGTAAAATATTTTCCTCAATATTATACTACTGGAAATTTTTCCCCAAAAGCGCCATCACAGTATCACTTAAAGTTGATGCAATACAGTGGTTCAAATTAAAGTTGTGAGTCAAAATTTTAGCCTTTTCTTGCTGGGTGAAACATACTACATTGTTGTGTTTTAAAATTGGAATATTGCTAGATTTCTTCTTTAACATTTTTGAAACTTTCCAAAAAGGGGAAGATGCTTTGTCCAAATTGGACAACATGTTATTCCAAGTTTGGTTTCTGAAGTGGTTCATTTCATTCGTAATATTTTTATTTAAACGTGTCATAGCTCGACGATCATTAACATCTCTGCAACGCTTCCAGTTTCTTTTAAATACGTTCCTTAATTGTATCATAATTTTTATGTTGTCCGGTAAGGGTTTAGAGGTTGGTGCTATTCTACGTTTGGGCACACTTTCATCTATTCCCATTTTCACCACACTATTAAAGACATTTATCATGTTGTCAATTTGAGTGCTGTTGATTATTTCATTAAAACTATCCGCCACAGGAAGATTCCTGTTTATGAATTTCATAAAATGCGGCCAGTTTGCCTTGCCGAAAGCGTAGCATAAATTTTGTACCATTTCATAATTCAAATTAATCGTACAAATGATTGGTAGGTGGTCAGAACTCAAGTCATTTATAACTTTTACTGCGGACATATTTTGAGATATGTTAGTTAGAAAAAAATCTAGAGTTGACGGTTGTTTACTTGGGTCAGCCGGATTATAAGTATATTCATGGGGAAATACTAGTGTTTCCAATTCGGTTAATCGATTAACCGATTCCTCGATTAATCGCCTCTATTTCGGTTAATGTCGAAACAAATAATTTAAAACCCAAATAATTATTCGACCCGAATAAGCGGTTAAAATTGGTCGATTAACCGGTTACATTTTTAATATGGAATTTTTCCTTAATTTTTTCCCAAAACTTCACAATTTTCTTAATCTGGGCTACAAAATTACCAGAAAATTTGAGAAAAAACAAATACTAACTAAAATCGCATCAAATTCTTTAAAAATCGTGTGAAATAGTCCCTTAAATACCTTTTTCGAGCAACCGCAAGCAAGTCGACATTGTGAAATCAGACTCCCAATTTTTAATAAAATTTTGCGCAAATGTTTTAAAAAAAATATGTATCAAAGTAAAAAAACCTTAAGAACATAGCAAAAGGCCAAAATGAAGGTGTTTTTTAAAACTTCACAAAACACACGAAATACACGACTGGCTGGAGGATGCTTTATGAAATAAAATAGACAATTTTGCATTACTGTTTCAATTCTTTTAAAAATTTAAACTAATATAAATTATATCTCCATGTCCTTTAAGACAAGGCTGCATTTGTTTTAAAACTGTTACACGATTAACGTGTTAATTCTGTAAGAACTTTAACTTTTCTTATTTTTGCTAAGAAAGTGTACATACACATCGGTTCAAAACCACATCAATTCAACCCGAACCCGTTTCAAGGAATATAAATTCGAATTAAAACAAATAACCTAAAGTTAATAAATTTTAATTTATATAGAATTTGACTTCTGTAACTGCACACTCAGTGAATTGTCTATATGCTATTGATGAATTTATACACTGATTCAATTAAGTTTCGCTGGAATTCGTCTATTGAAACTTTTAATTGAATTGATGCAATTTTTCATAAAATTTTATGAAGAATTTCATATTATTTATTAAAAATGTCATACACCCAAAAAAGTTGTTTTAGAAAGAGATTCATAAAAATTGTGAAGCTTTTTCATAAAATTTAATAAATGTGGCTTTTACTTTTTGAAGAAAACTTCATTAGCTTATTGAAAATTTTGTTTACAGCTCGTCCGATAAAATTCTCTCAGAGTAAGTACGCTCAAACTTTAGGTTATTTTTTTTACTGTTAATGGCCTTTAGTAACGAAAAAGATACTGAGAAACAAAGTAAATTGGTATTCTCAATTAACTGAAATTAATCTCAAAGAGAACTCAAATTTTTTTATCGATGACTTTAATGAAAATTTCGTAGCTGTAGGAAGAATCTTATTAAAATTTAAAAAACTTTAGGTATAGCATTTCTTTAACCCTTTCAGACCCAGCATACACGATTTTTAGCTAAATTATATTTCATAAAATATGAATTGACACCAGGAAACTTTAATAGCTTTAGTACCCTTTTACCTTAAAGTTATAAAATGAATACATTTTTGCAAGCTAGTTGGGTCTGAAAAAGTTAAATGCAATATTAAATTTTATAGTGTCAGTATTGATTAAAAATCACATTCAAAGAAATTTTGTATCTAAGCTTTTCAGATTTTTTTCTAAATAAAAAATCTACGTTAAGTAATCGATATGTAACAGTTTTAGGTTTGCTGTTCTTAACTTACTAATATTTTGTTAGTTTCAGCAGTTCTTTCTGCGATCTTCAACGAAATTTTAGTAGATTTAGCAACATTTTTACAGACCTTTTTTAAAAAAATCTCAGATCCCGAAACTTTTCAACCTTCGAATATGAAAACTTTTTTATTAAATACATCGTATTCATATATGACGTTAATATTTAATGAAAAGAGTCAGCTTTTTGTGTTTTAATTAATAAAAAGTTAATGAAATACCTTAATTAAACGATTAATCGATTAACCGCCAATTTTCTCGAATAACCGACCCGAATAACCGGTTAATCCATTTTAGTAATTTTTCGAATAATGCATTAACCGGTTAACCGCCTATGTCGAATAATTGGAAACACTACGGAAATACTATTTGTGTTTGGTTTAGTTGGAGTTTCTCATATAATATGTTACCCCAGCCATTACTTCTTTGACATCCCCAATAACTATGTCTGCAATTAAAATCTCCTCCTAATATGTATTTATTTGAGCTCGTTAGTTTACGAATATCTGTCGCAAATGTTTGTTGTCTTCTAGGGTCCCTGTTTGTTGACCCACCAGGATAATAGCAAGAATAAATATTTATAAAGTCATTACCAGATTTTACCTTAACACCTATGTTTTCAATCAGTTCTGTGTTAATAGGAGGTATAAGTTGATGCTGAATGTGTTTTTTAATTAAAATAGCTACTCCATCTCCTCCACCACGTTGACGATCGTATCTGTAGCAGTAAAAGTTCTGATGTTTTATTGTAATTTTCTTATTTAGACAGGTTTCACAAAGTAAACAAATGTCAATATTGGTTTTTCCAAGAAATGGAATAATTCGTCTTTTTTAGTACGAATGCTACGAGCATTCCATTGTAATAACCACAGATTAATACACAGATGTGTTACCAATGACAGGTGTCAAAAAAGTATTCTCGAACCGTATGGTTTTGTTTACATGGAAGTCATGTCAAGATGGAGATAACAATATAAAATCTCCATACATTTTGTATTGTGCATTTTTTGTATATATTTGTCTCTTTTTAGACTTTTGTGCTTTCTCTTTTGTGTTTTTCTTAAATTATTGCATTTCATTTCGCTCATTTTCTATCGGCCATATTGCCCAAAACAGCTGATTCATATCTGTGTATAATCTGTGGTAATAACGTTATGTTGCTGTTCATTGGTACAAAAATTTGCATGCAAGGTTTGTAACAATCTCAAATTGCTCTTCACGAGACCTGCATTTCTTTAAATTTGAAATTCTCACGTAAGATTTTTTAATTCTTCTAAAGAGAACAAATTATTATTATCGTTATTTTGGGTGAATGGTTGGTTATAACCCGTTGTAGATCGACTTGGTGTTTCGCTCTGGTTTAAAGCATTTGGAAAATTAACATTGTAATTTGATTGGTTGTTGAATTGTTGGCTTCTTTGTCTGGTACTCTTTGGTTGAGCGCGTTGGCTTATTTGCTTATATGTTTCCCTATTAGGGCAGTCAGGGGACATAGCCTTATGGGGGCCTTTACAATTAGCACATTTTACAATGGTTGATTAGCATTCTTCAGTTTTGTGATTCCCGGCGCATTTTGAGCCCTTAGTTCTGGCACATGGTGTCTGGCCAGACCCCTATACATTTACATGCATTTGTATGGAAATAAGGGCTGTTTGCCGTTAAATTTTTTACTAAGATAGGAAAATATTTGTTATATTTTGTGTTTCTATTTCTTTTTACTATGTTATTAGCTACCTGAGAAAGAAAAAATAGACCTGAAAAAATCTTTGGAATGAAAAGGGCAACAATTTTTTTGTTCTATATATATTTCTCTTTATTATGGGTAAAGTAATAAATGTTTATGACAAAATAGAAAATTATTATGAAGAATACATTGATTTTTTTATTCAGAATTTTGCGGAAGGCAACAAAAACATAAATAATCTACTTTTGAATGTTGCTGACAAACAGGATTGTTGCATTTGCAGCAAAAAAAGCGTGTCTTACGGCGTATTTTGTCACCTTGCTGCAGGCAAATTCTGCAATCTTTTTTGGCAGCTAATGTGTCTGGATCACTGCGTGAAGCCACATTAAGGTTTGCTATATTGAGAGGTCTCCCAAAGAACGCTCCAAATGCTATACGAGTTGTTGGTTGAGCCACAATGTGCGGATTATTGATGCGATTTTCAACGTTTGCGAAATACATTAAAACGTTTTCACCTTGATTTATCTCTAGATTGTCTCCTTCCTTTCCAGTGTATAGTTTTCCTTTCAATGGAAATTTAGTCTTAGCATCGCATGCCCACCAAACTTTGATCCCATACCTTGCAGGTTTTGATGGGATATATTGGGTGAACTTTGTGCGCCCACGATACGGAAACAACTGCTCATCGATGGTGATATTTTCATAAGGTTCATAATAATTTTGCAGATTTTCATTGAGAAAATTCCAAAGGTCCCGGATAGGAGCTGCTTTATCTGTTTGCTGTCGGAATGCCCGCGTACGACTATTATCGAAACGAATATATCTGGACAGAGTAATGAATCGTTTGTGCGACATAGCCGCACGGAATATGGGCAGCGAATCAGAACGCCACAATATACTGGAGTCTTGCATATTATTATGGCTGAGACCAGAAGCCAACAAAATCCCAATGAATGCATCTAGCTCAGAGCTTGTCAAATCAATCCATTTTCTTTGGGTAGACTCTGGATGTTCTTCATTCCATTTTCTAATTGATTCTCGCCCATGCCGATTTGTTTCACTAATGATGACGAACGTAATATTGGTTGAGAAAAATAGCTTTAATACCTCAACTGGATTGGTGAGCCTTGTTTTTGTTCCAGATTGAAAACGCATGATATTATGCTGGCGCAAACGAGATGCAGGGGGTTCAGTTTCTTTCCATTTAGTACCGTCTTTACCATAAAAACAGCCTGAGTCGACTTCATTTGCTGCTTCAGCATCATTTCCACTTTCTTCTTCTTCATCTACGTCTTCATCACTATCATAAAGTTCGTTAGGTTCAATTTCCAAATCTATGTCTGATGCATCATCTTCTGGCACATAATCAGCAGTATCGTCACCATCGTTTTCAAAAACATCATCATTTTCATCAGCTTCTACCTGACTTTGAAAATCACGCACTAATGCCTCTGACAATTGGGGTTGCAAATTCGCGCTACGCAAGCGTGTATTATAAATAAATTCCAGTTCATCAGCCATAATATACTAACAACGCAACAAATCTACCTGCGTAAAATTATTCACAAGTTAAAAATTACCGCACAAAAACTAGATTACTTATTCACTGTTCAACGTTCAATGAATAACTAACTCACAAACAAAATCAGAAGAAAGAAAGAAGCATAAAAGAATAAAGTAAATACAAATTTCCAACTCGTGCCATGTGCTTTGCCTATGCGTTCATACAAAATGCCAAATGGCCAGACACCATGTACCAAAAGTAAGGTGAAGATTAATTAATTAATTATTTTTGTTCGTGAAGTCGGGAAAGAAAACAAAACATGTTGGAAAACATTGTAAAACGAGTAAAAAGGTTAAAGTCGGGCATGCCGACTATAGAATACCCTACACCAGTCTGGGTAAAAGCCAACTAATGTCACCAAAATCAATAGGCTGCGTTATTGGGCCAATATAGGTCTGTGTACCAAATTTCATCAAAATATCTTAATATTTGCGACCTGCAGCGTATAAACAGTATAATTTTGGTAGGACCCTTATATGGGCACTAGGTCTAAACATGGACCGATGTTCATCAAAATCAATAGGCTTCGTCCGTGGGCCAAAATAGGTCTGTGTACCAAATTTCGTCAAAATATCTTAATATTTACGACGTGCATCGTATAAACAATATAATTTTGGGGGGACCCTTATATGGGCACTAGGTCTAAACATAGACCGATGTTCACCAAAATCAATAGGCTTCGTCCTTCGGCTGCCATAAGTCGGTGTACCAAATTTCATCAAAATATCTTAATATTTGCGACCTGCAGCGTATAAACAATATAATTTTGGTAGGACCCTTATATGGGCACTAGGTCTAAACATGGACCGATGTTCACCAAAATCAATAGGCTTTGTCCTTGGGCCAACGTAGGTCTGTGTACCAAATTTTATCAAAATATCTTAATATTTGCGACCTGCAGCGTATAAAAAATATATAGTTTTAGTAGGACCCTTATATGGGCACTAGGTCTAAACATGGACCGATGTTCACCAAAATCAATAGGCTGCGTTACTGGGCCAATGTAGGTCTGTATACCAAATTTTATCAAAATATCTTAATATTTACGACCTGCAGCGTATAAACAGTATAATTTTGGTAGGACCCTTATATGGGCACTAGGTCTAAACATGGACCGATGTTCACCAAAATCAATAGGCTGCGTTATTGGGCCAATATAGGTCTGTGTACCAAATTTCATCAAAATATCTTAATATTTACGACCTGCAGCGTATAAACAGTATAATTTTGGTAGGACCCTTATATGGGCACTAGGTCTAAACATGGACCGATGTTCAAAAAAATCAAACTTGTTCGTCCTTGGGCCAACATAGGTCTATGTACCAAATTTCATCGAAATATCTTAATAGGTGCGACCTGTAGAGTGCGTACAAGATTGCATGGACAGACAGACAGACGGACGGACGGACGGACGGACGGACAGACGGACATCGTTAAATCGAAATAAAAAAAAATTCTGAACCGATCGGTATACTATAAGGTGGGTCTACGACCAATATTTTTTGGTGTTACAAACATCAGCACAAACTTATAATACCCTGACCACATAGTGGTGTAGGGTATAAAAATGAGTGATTGAGTTTTTTTTTTACACACTTCCCTATATAAAAAGCATTGAGGTTGAGTGAGTTTTTTCAGATTTTTAAGAGAATTTTCAGATTTTTAAGAGGATTTAAGAGATTCCAATGTTGCTTCAACATGGAAAAAATTACCGTGCCAACAAACATTTGTCAATAGTGTCAATTTTGGGTTTTTTTTAAACTAATATTGATAGTTAATATAGTTTTATTTTTTAAAATATAGTTTATTTTAACAACAATAATATACATTTAAATTAACAAGAACGGTGAAAATGAATTATATATTATTTGTATAATAAAATAAATTATTTACAAAATTTTCAAAAAATATTAACAAAAATTATTAAAAACATAAGTTGAATTAAATATTATTTGTATAATAAACTAAATTATTTAAAAAATTTTAAAATAATATTAACAAAAATTATTAAAAACAGTAGTTGAAAAAAATTTACTACACTCATTAAAAAACCCCTAAATGGAAAATCAAACTTGACAACACTGATCAAAGAAGTTTTTTTCAAAATCAAAAAACGAAAAAATGTTTCTCAAAATGCTCTTCCAACTCATTTTTTCTCTTAACAACATTATCAACATGTTTTTTTAGCCTTTGCCAAGTTCGCCACACAACAACAAAATTTGGTGAGGACGGTAGTCTCTCTATCTCTATATATAAAAGAATAACGTGACTGACTGACTGAATGACTGACTGACTGACTGACTCAACATCGCCCAGCCCAAACCGCTGAAGCTAGGAAGTTGAAATTTGGTATGTAGGTTCCTCTTTCGGGGTAGACGTCCGCTAAGACGGGATTTTTGGAAATTCCTACCGGAACGGGCAAAAAGGGGGAAAGTGTCCCCCTTGACGGCCTGCCAAAACCCCTTTGGCTAGAAAGCTGAAATTTAAGATATGTGTTCCTTGGAGTAGGGGCTAACTTTTCTGGAAAGTACTTTCTAGAATTTTGGACAGGGACGTTGTAAAAATGGGGGTTAAAAAGGGGAAAAATGCCCCCCTTGACGGCCTGCCCAAACCGCTGGAGGTAGGAAGTTGAAATTTCGTATAAAGGTTCCTCCACTATCGTATACATCCACCAAGACGGGAGTTTTGGAAATTTTTACAGGGACGGGCAAAAAGGGGAAAAGTCTCCCCCTTGACGGCCTGCTCAAACTGCTGGAGCTATGAAGTTGAAATTTGGTATGTATGTTCCTCGACCGGTGTAGACGTCCGTTGAGACGGCATTTTTGGAAATTCTTATCGGGAGGGGCAAAAAGGGGACAAAAAAAGTACCTTTTTCCAAAAAAGTACCTTTTCCCAAAAAAGTACCTTTTCCCAAAAAAAGTACCTTTTTCCCAAAAAAAGTACCTTTTTCCAAAAAAAGTACCTTTTTCAAAAAAAAGTACCTTTTTCAAAAAAAAGTACCTTTTTCAAAAAAAAGTACCTTTTTCCAAAAAAAGTACCTTTTTCCGAAAAAAGTACCTTTTTCCAAAAAAAGTAGCTTATTCCAAAAAAAGTACCTTATTCCAAAAAAAGTACCTTTTTCCAAAAAAAGTACCTTTTTCCAAAAAAAGTACCTTTTTCCAAAAAAAGTACCTTTTTCCAGAAAAAGTACCTTTTTCCAAAAAAAGTACCTTTTTCCAAAAAAAGTACCTTTTTCCAAAAAAAGTACCTTTTTCCAAAAAAAGTACCTTTTTCCAAAAAAAGTACCTTTTTCCAAAAAAAGTACCTTTTTCCAAAAAAAGTACCTTTTTCCCAAAAAAGTACCTTTTTCCAAAAAAAGTACCTTTTTCAAAAAAAAGTACCTTTTTCCAATAAAAGTACCTTTTTCCAAAAAAAAGTACCTTTTTCCAAAAAAAGTACCTTTTTCCGAAAAAAGTACCTTATTCCAAAAAAAAGTACCTTTTTCCAAAAAAAGTACCTTATTCCAAAAAAAGTACCTTATTCCAAAAAAAGTACCTTTTTCCAAAAAAAGTACCTTTTTCCAAAAAAAGTACCTTTTTCCAAAAAAAGTACCTTTTTCCAAAAAAAGTACCTTTTTCCAAAAAAGTACCTTTTTCCAAAAAAAGTACCCTTTTCCAAAAAAAAATACCTTTTTCCAAAAAAAGTACCTTTTTCCAAAAAAAGTACCTTTTTCCAAAAAAAGTACCTTTTTCCAAAAAAAGTACCTTTTTCCAAAAAAGTACCTTTTTCCAAAAAAAAGTACCTTTTTTCAAAAAAAGTACCTTTTTTCAAAAAAAGTAACTTTTTCCAAAAAAAGTACCTTTTTCCAAAAAAAAGTACCTTTTTCCAAAAAAAGTACCTTTTTCCAAAAAAGTACCTTTTTCCAAAAAAAATTCCTTTTTTCAAAAAAAGTACCTTTTTCCAAAAAAGTACCTTTTTTAAAAAAAGTACCTTTTCCCAAAAAACATACATTTTTCCAAAAAAATAACTTTTTCAAAAAAAGTACCTTTTCCAAAAAAAAGTACCTTTTTCCAAAAAAAAGTACCTTTTTCCAAAAAAAGTACCTTTTTCCAAAAAAGTACCTTTTTCCAAAAAAAATTCCTTTTTTCAAAAAAAGTACCTTTTTCTAAAAAAATGTTCCTTTTCCCAAAAAACATACATTTTTTCAAAAAAATACCTATTTTCAAAAAAAGTACCTTTTCCCAAAAAAAATGCCCTTTTTCTAAAAAAATTTTCCTTTTCCAAAAGAAGTACCTTTTCCAAAAAAATACCTTTTTCCAAAAAACATACATTTTTCCAAAAAAAAACACCTTTTTAAAAAAAAAATACCTTTTCCAAGAAAAGTACAAATAAAGTACTTTGTAAAAACAAAGTATCTTTTTCCAAAAAATTTCGTTTTTCCAAAAAGTACCATTTAAAATAATATATAATTTCAAAAAAACTACTTTTTTTCCTCCCCCCACGGATATCTCCACTAAACAAGGTTTCTTGATATTCGGCATAGACGTGCGCTAAGACGGGATTTTTGGAAATTCATACCGGAACGGGTAAAAAGGGGAAAAGTCTCCCCATAAACAGTCTCACAAATTGGAAAAGTGCCTGCCCAAACCACTGGAGGTAAGAAGTTGAAATTTGGTATAAAGGTTCCTCCACTGTAGTAGACATCGACTAAGTTTGTATTTTTGGAATTCCCTACAGGATATCCCAAAAGGAAAGTCGGTATGTGAGTTCCTCCTTCTGTGTAGGCGTCCGCTTAGACGGAATTTTTGAAATTCCTATCGGGAGGGGAAATAAGGTAAAAGTCTCCTTGCTTGCCCAATCCCTTTTGGCCAACCTAAAATTTTAAATATGTATTCCTTGGAGTAGGACTAACTCACCGGTAACGTAATTTTTCTATTTTGGAACAGGAACATAGTAAAAATGGTGGTTGAAAGGGAAAAATGTCCCCACTAACGGCCTGCCCAAACCGCTAAGGCAATGCAGTTGAAATTTGATAGGAATGTTCCTCATCCATCGCAGATACCCGCGAAGATGGAATTTTTGTAAATTCCTAAAGGGAGGGGCAAAAAGAAGAAAAGCCTCACCTTGGGGGCCGGTAAAAACCCCTTCGGCTAGAAACCTGAAGCTTAAAATGTGGGTCCCTGGAGTGAGGGCTAACTTATTAGAAAGATACTTTTTTGAATTTTGGAGAGGGTCGTTATAAAATGGGGGCTCAAAAAGGGAAAGTTGCCCCTTAACGACCTGTCCAAACTGCTGGAACTAGGAAGCTGAAATTCGGTACTTAAGTTCCTCTCAGCCTGCTAAAACTGCTGGAACTAGGAAGCTGGAATTCCCTGTCGATGGATTTTCGGAAATTCCTACCGAGAGGGGCACAAATAGTAAAAGTTGGCTAGAAACCTGAAATGTAAAACATATGTTACTTGGAGTATGTGCTCACTTACCAAGAAGGTGCTTTTTGGACAGGGACATTGCAAAAATGGGCATTAATGAAGAGAAAAGTGCCGCTTAAAGGCCTGCCCAAACCGCTGGAGGTAGGAAGTTGAAATTTGGTATTAAAGTTCCTCCTCTATTGTAGACATCCGCTAAGATGAGATTTTTGGAAATTTCTACAGGTAGGGTCAAAAACAGGAAAAGTCTCCCCCTTAACGGCCTGGCCAAACTGCTGGAACAAGGGATCTTAAATTGGGTTCCTTCTCCAACGTTGACGTCCCCTAAGATGGTATTTTTGGAAATTCATACCGGGAGGGGTAAAAAGGGAAAAAACTTCCCCCTTGACGACCTGGCCATACTGCTGGATATAGAGACCTAAAATTATGTATGTAGTAGGTTCCTCCTCCAACGCTTGGAGTATGGGCTAACTTATCGACAAGGCATTTCTAGGACTTTGGACAGGAACGTGGTAAAAATGGTGGTTCAAAAGCGGAAAATTGCCCCCCCCCCCACCTTAACGTCTGCGTCTTTAGCTAGAAACCTAAAACTTAAAGAACAAGTGTATATGAAACACTAAAATTAAGAAACTAAATAGGAAACGAGTGGGATTGAAACACTACACAAGTGGAATGAAATGGATATAAACGTTGAACGAGTGGAATTGAAATTATAGACAATGCAAATGGATTGGAAGAGGGAATTACCTGTTCAAACACTATCAACGGAATATGAAACTTATGTAGCATTGAAACATACTCTCGAAAAAGTTAAACAAATTTTCTAAAAGAGAAAAAACCTTAGAAAAGGAATGGAACTTATATATTCCGATATTTAAACTTCATGTAACGAAGCACAGGTGGAAGAAACCGACGCAGTAAATTTTCCAACTGAATTTGTGAATTTACTTGAATTGCCAGGTCTACCTTTACATAAACTGGAATTAAAAAAAAACTTTAAGACACGCTAACAACGTAGCTTTGCCCGCTATTTTTAATATTATAAAATGTCTTCCAACTCTGCTTTACGTTATTTATTTTCATTCAAAACACAAATGAACAAAACTACTTACGGGTCTATCTACCTAAGTTCGCACTTTACCAAATTATCTTAACATACACACGTATATTGCAATTTATTATGGATTCATTACTAACAATCCACTTTCATGAGAAAAAGTGATCAAATATTTGTTTATTTTAAACCCATTGTTGTGCAGAATTATTTATTTGTGGTGGCTGGGTGAAGGCTTTTATTATAAAAACTGTACTTTAAATAAAAAGCGAATTTAAAAAAAATTGTCGGGGGGAGGGGCGCCCCCCCACCCCCTAAACCTTAAGGCACGCCAACAACGTAGCGGGCTGCGACCGCTATCTTTAATATTATAAATCGCTTGCCAACCCTGCTTTACGTTTTTTATTTTCATTTAAAACACAAATGAATAAAACTACTTACGGGTCTATCTACCTAAGTTCGCACTTTACCAAATTATCTTGACATACACACGTATATTGCAAATTATTATGGATTCATTACTAACAAACCACTTTCATGAGAAAAAGTGATCAAATATTTATTTATTTTAAACCCATTGTTGTGCAGAATTATTTATTTGTGGTGGCTGGGTGAAGGCTTTAAATAAAAAAACTTTAAATAAAAAACGAATTTAATAAAAATTGTGGGGGCGCAGCCCCCCGGGGGGGAGGGGTAAGCCCAAAATCCTCTCACAAAATGACAAATTTACCCAATAGTACGGGAACGCAAAAAACCACTTTTCTAACCCAAAAACTTATTTCAAAGAATAATGTGAAACAGTGATGGGACTTGAAAATGTTTCTTTTGTACCAAGTGTGTGACTAAAATGTGCCAAATGGGCGTTCATTGTGCCAAAACTCAATTTTCACTCAGAACCCGTGTTTTCAACTTTCATTTTGTAAAAGCATTCTTATGGAATTAATTCTATTTTGAATGAATTAAAATTTTCTTGAATTCATTCAATTAAAAGGTGAATGATAAATAAAATTCATTCGATTCTTATTAAAGATTTGGGAATGCAGGCAATGAATGAATTCGTTAGGAATGGTTGCACGGAATTGTATACATATAAACATTTTCTAAAACTGAATTAAATTTTTCATGAATTAAACTTAAATTAATTCTTTAGAAGTTCTGAGCTAAATTTAAAGCATATGAATTTTTAAAATTCTATGGTAATATCTGCGATGACATTTTTTAGTTTTGCTTTATTCGAAAAGGTATTTTAATACCAATAAATGCTTAGAAACTAAAAATTAAAGAATTTTTAAAGAATTGTTATTTATTAAATTTTGTAGATAACCAAATGTGCCCAATAGAGTTGTGAAATTTCGGTATATTTTGAGTACTCAATACTACTCAATACTTTTCAATTGAGTACTCGATACTACTCAATACTTTTAACGGTTTTTTTAATTTAAAAATAAAAATGTTATGAATTCGTATTTATTAGGAAAAATTATCACAATTCACATACACGTGTTAAATAACTATTGTTATTTACATTTTAATTAATTTAAAACATTTTAAATAAATTAATTAAATAATTTTTCCCAAAAATTCGTTACAAATTTCTTTGCTTCACAAATAGAGTTGTATTTTCAGAGCTGTATTTTTAGAGTACTATTTTTGGAGTTGTATTTTTATACGAAAAATACACATTTCTACGGAAAATTGCATCTTTAAAAGTATTGAGTAGTACCGTTTTAGTATTGAGTACTCAAAAAAAACAGTCAGTATTGAGTACTCAGTACCGGAATACTCAATACTTTTACAACTCTAGTGCCCAATAGTATCGGTTGTGCCATTGTACCAATCAATCTTAGATTGTGCCAAAAATCCCATCACTGATGTGAAAATACGAAATGGCACAAATACACATATTTATTCGCATTTAAAAGTTGTTTTTGATTTTATTCAATTAATTTTTGCAAAAAACCAAGTTTATTTGCTTATTTCTTTATTTAATTAAAATTTTAAATTTATTTTCACAATTGTTTTTTGTTTATAAGTCTGTTCGGGTACTCAACATTGGGATCCCGCAGGATCCCAATTTCACCAAAAAGCGTTTTCTTACTGAACAATTGGGTAAATGAGAGCTGTCATGAGAAAGTAATATTCTTGTTCTTCTTGCACGAAAAAGCCCAGACTTTTTTTTCGTGTAAATTTGGGTAAATTGTTTTTATCAGCTGTTATATCATCAGTTGGGTTCAACTAGTTCAATTGAACTATGCACTAATTTGAACCAAAGACCTAGTTCACAACTAATAGCTCTTTTAGTTCAATCGCACAATTAATTCATTCAGAAAATATGTTTATCATTTACAAAAATTAGTATAAAAGTTGCAAAAGTTTATCGGTTATGTTACAACTCCATAAAATTACCGACAATTTTTTGAGGACGCTTGTTTAAATGTGTTAAAGAGATAAATATGTAAATAAATCGAAGCTTTTGTTTAATATTAAAATCTTTACCAAATTTAATAAAGTACGTATTCCTTTTTGTATATAAAAATGCCTGAGAAGAAAATTTTTATTAAAATTTTTGATTTGAAAAGGGGTTTAACTAGAAAATCTATCTAGATTTTTACAACAAATTGAACAAGAACTAGAAAGAGCGCTCACCAAAACGAACTATAATGCACAAATCTATTGACGTTTGTTTTTCGGGCTTCAAATATGGTTTTTCGCGTTCGTTTACTTTTGGGCATTTTTGTCACTTCGTGAGAGTATTTCTTGTGAACTCTCATTTTACCGAACTTTACCCAAAAAGTAAAGAAACACACCTTATATTTGCATCAGCTGTTTTACCAAAGTTTACCCGAAAAAAAGTCTGGGTAAATTTTGGTAAAAAGAGAAACACTAACACACTCGCATTAGCGCTCTCATTTACCCAATTTTCGAGTACGGGAACGCTTTTGGGTAAATTTCGGTAACATTGGGTACGTACGGGAACGCGCTTATTATCGTCATCATCGATAGTTTGCAGAGGTGCAAAATAATTTGAATTGCTGGCTCTCTGAGAGCTGTTTGTGAACTTTTTCTTCTATTCATGTTATACCCAGAGCAGGCATCAACCAGTGATGACAACTTGGTGCTTTAAGCACTATTTATGGTGCTTTTTGATGACCCAAAACGTCAAAATTTTGCTCATGGTGCCAAAACAAAAAAAGCACTAAAATAGTGCTTTTTTATTTTTTGGTTACTACTTTTTTTTTAACAATTTTTCATATTTGTGTTTTTGCAATTAAATTGTTCTAAAAAAGGTCACTAATTTTTTTAAGTGGAATATTTTATATTGCAACTTTTTTTAGGTTTTAAGGTCACTGTAGGCAGTGGTACCAGACCAAATGTAAAAAATAAATCGTCAAAATCATTCCATTTTATGAGAAATCGTCAGGAAATCGTCATCAGTTAGAGATTAATCACAACTGTGTCGATTGTCGACTGACGACAGCAAAAGTCGTCGCGATTAATTTAAATCCAGCGACAGTCGACATTTGTTGACGTTTAGAAAAAAATTAAAGCAAAACAAGAATATGTTTGTATTTGTTTCGCTACAATTCTTCACCAATTCAATTGCTTTTGCATTAATTCTTGTTGTTTTACATTTTTTTGTATTTAATTTAGCTTTTTTGCGGTAAATTATGTATTTATACCCTACACCACTATGTGGTCAGGGTATTATAACTTTGTGCTGATGTTTGTTACACCAAAAAATATTGGTCCTAGACCCACCTTATAGTATACCAATCGGCTCAGAATTTTTTTTTATTTCGATTTAACGATGTCCGTCTGTCCGTCCGTCTGTCTGTCTGTCCATACATTCTTGTGCGCACTCTACAGGTCGCAAATATTAAAATATTTTGATGAAACTTGGTACACCGACTTATGTCGGCCCAAGGACGACGCCTATTGATTTTGGTAAACATCGGTCCATGTTTAGACCTAGTGCCCATATAAGGGTCCCCCCAAAATTGGCTTGGTTACAAACTGCAGGTCGCAAATATTAATATATTTTGATGACATTTGGTATACCGACCTATATCAGCCCAAGGACGAAGCCTATTGATTTTGGTGAACATCGGTCTATGTTTAGACCTAGTGCGCATATAAGGGTCCCCCCAAAATGATATTGTTTATACGCTGCACGTCGCAAATATTAATATATTTTGATGAAATTTGGTACACGGATCTATTTTGGCCCAAGGACGAAGCTTATTGATTTTGGTGAACATCGGTCCATGTTTAGACCTAGTGCCCATATAAGGGTCCCCCCAAAATTGGCTTGGTTACAAACTGCAGATCGCAAATATTAAGATATTTTAATGAAATTTGGTGCGCAGACTCACATTATAGAAAATTTTGACACAAGCCTCATTTTAACCCATTCGAATTTCGGATCCAAAGATTAGTTGGCTTTTACCCAGACTGGTGTAGGGTATTGTATAGTCGGCATGCCCAACTTTAACCTTTTTACTCGTTTTATATGGAGTTTGACAGCTTTTTTTCGCAAAAGTACGAATAAAATACCGGGCTTTATTTGCAAATTCAGAATGTATTACAAAAAAACAAATGTAACCAAAACTAGTATTTCAAAACTCGTATTTAAATTAAATTTTTTGAAACAGTCTCTGCATACTTTACTTTCAATGAAACTATTATGTACACAAATTGTTAAAGATTATTGTTTTAGGAAGAAATACAGGAAACTACTGGTATTTATTAGAAATTTACTAAACTAGTTATGGAGTGACTCTTTGGAACCAGTACTGTACTAGTTGATTTACACCTCAATTCAATTCACAATAAAAAATTTTCAGTGTTTATTTGCAAACTCTGATTTTTTTATTAAACATAAATGCAAAAAATAATAATTTCAAATCTCATAATTTAAATTTAGGTATTTTTTTTAACAGTAGGGGTTTTCATATAAACTCGTATTCTACTCGAAAACGGTGTAATGTTTATGACTTTAATGTCAAACTCCATATATAAAAAATATTGTTTGTATTTATACAAGGTTTACAAGGAATTTACGAGTTTATATGAAAACCCATCTTGTATACCCAGCAAAAAAATACCTGACCAAGATCCGTAAAATCACCTATATTGTTCGGCACGAATGCGTTCAAATTGAGGTGAAAAACGCATTCTTTTAACATTGGCTTGTCATAGGAGAGAAGGTGTTTATGCTACTTTAAGTCTGTTTTGCACGTCATAAAAATGAGTGCTTGGATGTTCTTTTTTATATAGAAAAGCAATTCATTTTTTTTACTATCTAAGGAGAGATGAAAAGTAACTTCTTGGGAATGCATTCAAAAGTCATAAATATCACTTCTTAAATATATATTTGAATGCATTCCCACGAAGTTACTTTTCATCTCTCCTTAGATAGTAACAAAAATGAATTGCTTTCCTATATAAAAAAGAACATCCAAGCATCCTTAAAGTAGCATAAACACCTTCTCTCCTATGACAAGCCAATGTTAAAAGAATGCGTTTTTCACCTCAATTTGAACGCATTCGTGCCGAACAATATAGGTGATCTTGGTCAGGTATTTTTTTGCTGGGAAGTAAAGAAATGTTTTTAATTAATGGCATTTTGGAAGTCATTTAAAATACGAATATTGGAAGTAAGAAATCAGCATATATAGCTACTTTATATGCAGTGAAAAAGGCATTCTTGTAGAATGCATTCGGTTTTTTTTTGCTGGGTATAGATCGTATTTAACTAGTATACAACTGGTTCAAAATGATTACCGTGAGAACTAGTTCTGTAATTCATAGTCACAAAACTAGTACTTTTTAGTACTAGTTCGAGCATTTGCTACTGGGAATCTATAAAAATGTTTTACCAAAGTTTAAATCCCTGCAAAGAATTCATTTTGTAAAGCTGTGTAAATCAAAAATTAACCTAGTTCCAACTTTTGTTTGTTAATTGTTTTCAACAATGAACATATTTTTCCACTTAGACCTGAGAAGTATTGCGAATTACAAAAATGCGATTCGGTAATACTCAATAACCACGTGCAATGACCAAGAGTAGAAAATTAAAAATAACGGTAAGGTTATCGATATTTCATTTATTTCGGTAACGGTATTTTAAGGTTATCGATATTTCATTTATTTCGGTATCGGTATTTTAAGGATAACGGTATTCCGGGTATTTCGGTAACTGTATTTTAGGGGTAACGGTAGTCAGTTGAAAGGGTTTTGAATCGATAACGGTATTTTAGCGGTATTGCCTGCCAACCCTGATTACTACACATTTAGATTTCCGCGGATTAAGGCAGAGCTGAAACCATTTTGCTATTTATTTTCAAACATTGTTTAAACAGTCCATAAAAGAAATAAAAATAATTGAAAAGTCTATTAAAACAATCATCAATTTTTAACTGACAAAACGTAAAAAAACGATTTTGTGGTTTGTTTTTTCATATTTGAAAGTTTTTTTGTTTGCATTTTCAAAACATTCACACACAACACACACGTTCATATTTTTATTGGCTATGTTTGTGTGTATGAGTAAAGAATTTCTTGTAATTTGAATTGAAATAGTTTTGTATATAAACAAACTATTTTAACAAAAAAGAAAACCGAAAATATTTGAAATTTTTGTTTTAAAACAGAAAACAACGAAATTATTTAAATTATTTTTTCTAAAAATAGAAATTTAAAAATAGAATATTTGAATATTTACGGTGGGTCTCATACTGTAGGTTTAACTTTAACTTAACGAAAAACAAAATAAAATGTCAAAAAAATGTACACAAAACAACAACAAATTTTTGGGTTAACTATTAACCTAAGTTTAAACCTGCAGTATGAGACCCACCGTTAGAATATAAAATTTAACCCCTAAATTCATAAACGCTTTGTAAAATTATAGGAGGTTTATTGAACAAATTTTGTATGAAAATTACGTTTTGTAAACCTGCTATAACTTTACAAAGCATTTATGAATTGAGGGGTAAATAGTTTAACACGTTCAAGATATTTATTAACCCCTCAATTCATAAATGCTTTGTAAAGTTATAGCAGGTCTAAAAACGTCATTTTCATACAAAATTTGTTCAATAAACCTCCTATAATTTTACAAAGCGTTTATGAATTTAGGGGTAAAATTGTATTAAATTTCTCACTCGAATAAAGGCAATAACGCCATTTCGAGACATTTCCGGGAGAAGAAAAAAATGCGGAAAACCATTATAAATGAAAATTTGTTATTCTTTTTTCGGCAACTAAAGCTATATTTTAAAGAGTTAAAATTTAAATTTTAGCAATTTGTTTAAAACAATATAAAGTTAAAATTTTAATTCTACGAAATAGGACTTTTTCAAAAATACGCGGTGAAAATCTAAACTGAATATGTGAAACTCAATATCTCTTAAACCATTTGACTTTTGGGTGCAATTTTGTTTTTTTTTCTAAAATTATAAGCCTCAGTTTATGTTATCCGTAATAACAAAAACAAAAAATCTTTTAAGTTGTATTTAATGGAAAAAATGTTAATTACAATTAAACACACAATTTTGTAAAATAGGAGCTGAGCCATTTTCGAAACTCAAGATTCAATAATATGCAATTTAATTAATTATTTTAACTGATTAAAGTATTTATTAAAAACCGACTTATTTTTGTCGGTTTTCGGTATCGGTTTTGAGGATTGAAAAACCGCGGTTTCGGTTTCGAATAAAACCGAACAGCAAACTCTATAAATCAGTGATAGAGCTAAATTGTAACTACTTCACAATCAGTTGATGCTATTCGGAGTGCTTTTAAAATAATTTTTTTGTAATGACTTTTTTTGCTGGGTAGAGAGAGCCCCATAAAGACAATCTGATGATAGTACTTGGTAGCACTTGAAAATGCTTTAATTGTCTACCATTGGTTCTAGGGAAGTTTTTTCATAAGTTTTTTCTTTATTTGTTGTAAAGTAAATTGTGAATTCTATTTGAAATTTGTCATATTTGATCTTAAAACCGAACAAAAATAACACTCATTTTTAAAAATTGTTTTTTTTTATATTTCCAGAAAGAACCATAGTAGTGTCTGAATATAGAGGTTCTACGCTACAAGATAAAAGTAAACATTCTTTAAATCTGGCTTTAATACTACGTATATTCTTCCAAATTTCCTCGGCTTTAAAAGAATTAAATGACCACAAAATTGTGGCTCACAATTTAGAACCAAAAAATATACTATTAGATCAATATGACAATATAAAGTTATTTAATTATGGTTTGTACTATATGACGAAAGGTGGAGATTATGTAGCCTTTCCTATAGGAAATATAAAATATATGCCACCAGAACGTTTGTTGGGCATTAAAAATAATATAAAAAGTGATATTTGGTCACTGGCAATGATAATAGCTGAACTTTTATTACAATCATCATTTTGGCCAAATTTAAAAATATCTGCTATATCACGTAAGATACTCTCATTTTGCCAATCGAATAATGTATTTGAAAAAATCGCTAGAGAACATAATAAATTGGAGTTGTATCAACAATTAGATCCTTATTTGCGATCATTGATCGAACAATGTTTAGCTGTAAAACTTACGGAAAGACTATTACCAGAGGATCTTTTAAATTCAAGTGTATTTACAACGAATCTCAATTTATATCAAATTACTCCCTTAGAAAAATCGTCTATACTTTTACTACGTATGCCATTAGAACAAATCTATTATTGGTGGCAGCTAGCAGGTGGTGACGTTCAATCGGAACTTAAAAAAGAAGGTCTTATACGTAGTGAAGCGCCCATTTTAGCTATACCCCAGGTGGTTTGCCTTAATGGTTCGGTGGTGGGTCCAAAACGTAGTCAGTCATATTTAATGGATGATCGTGTTGTAGTTCTAAAGTTGCAAAATCTCATATATCGTCTACGTAAAGTTCCTGCTATGGGTTATTATCCTCTTATACATTCGCCTAAGTTTCCTTATGTTTTTGGTTTGGGCATGGATCAGTTGCCCTTGGTTATACGTGAAAAAGATATTGAATATCAATTTTATAGAGTAAGATTATTTTCTCGTTTATTAAAGGTTTGTATTACTTTGGACTATAATTTGTTGTTAATAAATTTAAAATTTGATATCATTGATTTTCAGGGCTATCCTTATACTGTCGATTTAATTCGTGAAGAAGCTGGGATTGATATACCACCATTATTAAGGGGTCCTATATGGGCGTGTCTTTTGGATGTAATACCAAATGGTAGTTATGAGAAAATTGATAAATTTACACCCACCTCAACAGATCGTCAGGTATGTTTAAGGGACAGCCTGAATTAGAACCTTAAAATAATTGATCATTTAGGTTAGTTAGGGTAATGCTATTTTAGGTTATTTGGGTAACGGTATGTTAAGGGTAACGTTGTTTGTATTTTAAGGATAACGGTAAGGATAACCGTATTTTAATGATAACGACATTTCGGTTATTTACGTAACGGTACCCAGCGAAATTGTCAGGTGCAAAGAACTGGTTGTAGAACAACTTGTACTTGCATGCAACCTGTTCTAATTTATGTTTTATCATCGGTGATTTTTGCTTGAGTTTGTCCCAATAGCAACAAGTTCTTTCCTCCAAACTAGAACAGGTTGCTTTGGAACCGGTTCTAGAACCAGTTATAGAACTGGTTCTGCGACAGTGAAGCCTTCCATTTTAACTCCCAGGAATCAGTTCTAGAACCTGTTCCACGGAACCGGTGGTAAAAACACCTGTTCCACAACAGATTCAAAGGCAACCATTTCAAAATAATTATGCTGGGTAATTTAAGCATTTTGAGTCGATAAGGGTATTTTAGCGGTATTGCCTGCCATCCCTTTATTTTACAATGATAGCATATTAGCACTTAGCACACTTACTCTGAAATTTTAGTGCATTTTTGTGGAGAAGTGCTATCGATTTATGAAAAAACGTCAATTATTTCAAGGTTCCCATTCCCTTAAGTTAGAAAAATAATAATTAAAAGCATTTGCAAGTATTAATTGTATGTTTCTTCCTAATTTCGTTTTTAGATTGAAGTTGATATACCACGATGTCATCAATATGATGAATTATTATCATCTCCCGAGGGACACAATAAACTGAAAAGACTTTTAAAAGCCTGGGTAACAGCCCACCCTCATTATGTATACTGGCAGGGTTTGGATTCACTAACTGCACCATTTCTTTATTTAAATTTTAATAATGAAGAATTGGCATTTCATAGCGTTTACAAATTTATACCCAAATATTTACAATGGTTTTTTCTTAAGGATAATTCTGCTATAATTAAAGAATATTTAAGCAAATTTTCACAACTGACAGCATTTCATGAACCTACATTGGCACAACATTTAGCAAATATAAATTTTATACCCGAATTATTTGCTATACCATGGTTTTTGACAATGTTTTCACGTAAGTACAGAATGCAAAATAAATTAATTTTAATATATCACAAATTCCATGGGATTTCAATAAAAAATTGACCGAGGGTATACCGAGCCATTTGAATAAATACACTTTTATTTCCTCAAAAATCCAAAACTTGCAATTTTATCTACAATTTTCATTAAAAAAATAAATTATAATATGTCTGACTTTGAACACCCAAAGTTTCCATAGTTCCTGTCGGATTGTAATAATTTCAAAAATGGTTTGGTGGTACAGTCGTCTACATTTGTATTTAATTAGTTTCAATAATAATTTGTGTATTCAGAATTGTATTGTATGTATTTCAATTGATAATTCCTGAAATACAATTGATAATCAAATTGCAAAATTTATTCTAAAATTGCAGTTGTATTCAAATTGCAGTTGCGAATTAAAAATATTCTTCTAGAAAACTGTTTTCAAATAAGACTAAAAGTACCATTCATATACCGTTTAAATTTCTGAGATGCAATAAACAGTCTACAAGATATGGCTCGCAGTGGTACATTTTTAGAGAAGGTGGTCAAAAATCTATAACTTTTGAAGAAGTTGACGTATTTTAATGCAGTTTTTTTCCTGGAAAGCGGAAATCTTTAGTTTTAATTAAAGATATCGACGCAAAAATCGAGTAAAAAAATTATGTATATGTATATTAAAGGTCATATGCATAATTACTTTGAACATTTTTAAGCGACTTATAAAACAAATTTTCCATACAAAATTCATTTTATAAATGAACCATTTATTTTGAAAGTGGTAGGAGTCCATTTTAAAAAAAACTGAGTTAAGCATGGAATTAGGTAGAACACGAGGGGATCTTTTCGTATAAAAAATAAAAAATTAAAAAATTTCAAAAACTACTGAGATGTTGATGAGAGAATTTTTACTAGTTAACGATTTAGCAAAAATATTTATTTTGAAAGTGGTATGAGTCCTCCCTATTTTTGAAATAGAAAAAAACATAAATAATTGATTGCACGAGGTTTTCGGTATTATTATTTTTTATGGAAAAGTAAAAAGATACTTGGAATACATTTTATGGTCAATATTCGTCTTGAAAATGGAAATTCGCAAAAATATAGAACAAAAAAATGTTTAAGTTCTCTATGTTAAATTGCCGTTATTATTATGCGATGCCGAATTTATTGTGAAAATACATAACTATTTAAATATTTGATGAAATAATTTTAGTTAAAGGCAATTTTTTTTTGCAATATTTTTTTTGCAAAATGCTTTTAAGGTTTTATCGTGTTGGGAAAACTATTTTGAGCTAATTGAGCAATGAAAAAAATTTAAAAATAATTTATTGAACGCGTGTATTTTTTGGGTTAATTGTTATGGGAAAGTAATAAAATATTATTGGAATACTTATTTAATTTTATTGCCAATATTCGTATTGAAGGCTAAAGTTCGCGAAAATTCAGCAAATAAAATTTTTAACTTTTAAGGATTTTCTTACGGTGGGTCTCATACTGTAGGTTTAACTTTAACTTAACTAAAAACAAAATAAAATGTCAAAAAAATATACATAAAACAACAACAAATTTTTTGGTTAACTATTAACCTAAGTTTAAACCTGCAGTATGAGACCCACCGTTAATTGTTATGCAATGTTCATTTTATTGTTATAATCTTTAAATATTAATGAAGTAATTTTGGTTAAAGACGATTGATTTTTCACAAAATTTTTTGTAATCTTCTTAATTTTTACAGTGACTATATTTTAACTCTTTCACTACCCTTGCACACTACAGTGTACACATCTTTAAAAAAATATATAAAATTTAATAGTGCAAAAAAAAACTTTATACTTTTTACAAATAAGTTTATTAGGATCTTGGACTTCAAGTAAAAATCATTATATGTATAAAAAGCTCAACATGGTAATATGGTCACGATATTTGTTAATGAAGTCTAATTTTTTGAATGTATAATAATCTCTGTGAAAAGGGGGATTTGTTGTTTCTCCTAAACTAATGAAGGTAGATAATTTAAATTTGGCATATACTTAGCTTCGTTTTATAACGAGAAGAAAACCAACCAAAGGATTTTTGGCTACTCGAATGCTTAAGGGGTAAAACAGGGCTCAGAAGTTTAAGAAAATCGATTTTCGAACGTCATTTTTGATGGGTAGGAGAGGGAGGGGGCAAAATATGTTACATATTTTTTTCTAATTTGAGGACTCTTAACAAGAATCTGAAGTCAAAATAACGATACATCCGCAAACAAAAAGTCGGTAGTGAAAGGGTTAACAGAAATCCTCTTTAAGCTCTTCGAGAAAGATTTTTTATATAACTTTTGCCGAAAATTACCAAATATTTTTTTTGTTTTTTCATATTAAAGGATTTTACGAAAATGTTTATTTTGAAAGTGGAATGAGTCGCATTTTTCCCTTGAATAGAAAAAAACTTAAAAATAATTGATAGAATGAGAGTGTTGATATTATTATTTTACGATAAAGTTAAAAAACTATTGGAAAAAATTGTGTTGGCAATATACGTGTTTCGCGAAAATGTTTAAAATAAAATTTTACCATTTTCATGGTAATTTGTATTAACTACTATGCGATGTCGCGTTCATTGTTAAAACACAAAAGTATTTCTAAATATTTAGTGAAGCAACGTTAATATGGAATATTAAAAAACTTAAAAATAATTGACTAAACGGAGCTATTGATATTAATTTTTTACGGGAAAGTTAAAAATACTGTTGGAAAAATTGTACTGGAAAATGTTTAAAATAAAATTTTATCAATTTTATGGCGACTATGCGTTAAAATAAACAAGTACCTCTAAATATTTAGTGCAACATTTTTTGTTTAAAGCGATTGATTATTCGCAATATTTTTGTTTTTTGTGCAAAATTATCTTAAATTTTTTAAAGAGACCCGGGTAAAAATAGTTATATATGGTCATATATAATGTGATTGTGCTATATCTGGCTATGAATGGAGTCACATTAAGACACATATCAATATATACAACTACATCTGATATTATTTTTTGAACAAATTTTTTATATGGTAATTGATACTAGTATATGTCCCCAAATCTTACTCCATATATAACTACATAAGCCATATGAAATTAATAAAAATATATGTAGTGATCGATATGATTATATATGGTTCCATGCGAAGTTACATAAAAATGTATGTGACGCCATACTAAAAATATTTTTTTGTAATTTTATATAACTTTATATATAATCCTATACAAACTAATATATAGTTCAACATAAATTTTAGTTATCTGTAAATTAAGATTTAAATTAACATGACTTCACATATAACCATATAAGGCTCCATAAACACTCATTTGGGACGCTTTGCCAGCGTTTGCGAAAAGCGTTTTACCAGTATTTTTTTTACAAAAATTTCGGTGGTTTATAAAAAAAACCACTGGCAAAGAATTGGCTTAGAGTGATATGCCAAGGTTTGCAACCAGTGGTTATCCAGTGCTACCTAGCCAATGCTACCAGGCGTACAAAAATCAATTCACTGGAAAACCAATGATTTTATAAAAATGTTGACGCTTTGTTAAAAAATGTTTGTAGTCGGAAGGTTCCGAGTTCAAATCCGGTTGCAAGCAAAAAATTTTTTTTGGATTTTTTTTAATTTAAAATTTTTTTTGTTTTATAAAATCAATTTTTTTGTTTGTGGGAAAGCTCCTTCAATTGTTTGCCAGTACTAGCAATTTGGCACAGCCAGTAGTTGTCCAGCTATTATCACTCATTTATGTGTTTAGCCATCAAATATTATATGTCTCGTTAGCTCAGTGGGTAGAGCAATCGACTGCCAATCTGACGGCCTGGGTTCAAATCACGGCAGGACCAAAAAAAATACATATGAACTTTTTTTAAATTTTATTTTGGAAAATATATTTCCAGACCACCTATTTATTGGTTTTGCCAGCGTTTTGCCAACGTTTAAAAATTTTGTTCCTCCAGTGCTTTTCCGGCGCTTTTTGAACAGCCGGTCCTTTTGTCTAATGATGTTATCATTTTGGGAATGGAAAAGCACTTTTTGCAAGTACTTGTACCACCTGTTAAAGTGCTTTGCCACCGCTTTCCCGTTTGTATTTTTCTGACTGGGTAGACACTAGGGATGCCAATCGGGATTGATATTTGAAAATCCCGGGATTCGGGATTTTGTATGAAATCCCGGGATCCCGATCTCGGGATCCCGGGATTTTACGGGATTTCGGGATTTAAATTTTCCTTTATTTGTAAAAATGTTTATGTTATGTAACTAATTTTTTATAGAATAAAGCGTTTTATAATTATTTAATAGTGGTACATTTTATGAATATTGAAACATCTCAGTCAGAAATTGACAGTGGTACAAAAAATCAAGTACTTGCATACCACTGGGTAACCGCGATGTTAAAATAAATGACTGGCAGAACACTCATTTGGGACGCTTTGCCAGCGTTTGCAAAAATCGTTTTGCCAGTATTTGTTTTACAAAACATCACGGCAGGGCAAAAAAAAAGATACATATAAACTTTTTTTAAATTTTATTTTGGAAAATATAATTCCAAACCACCTATTTATTGGTTTTTGGCACCGTTTTGCCAAAGTTAAAAATTTTGTTTCTCCAGTACTTTTCCGGCGCTTTTTGAACTGCCGGTCCTTTTGTCTATTGACGTTATCATATTGGAAATGGGAAAGCAATTTTTGTCAGTACTTGTACCACCTGTTAAAATACCTTGCCATCGCTTTCCCGCTTGTATTTTTCTGGCTGGGATAATATATGTAAGCAGATTTTAAAACAGATTCGTTGCGATAACCTTGCCCACTAAATCGTGTAATTACAGCAACAAAGTTATTTGGTTATCCTTATCAAATGTTTTCATGGAAGAATTCAAACTTACAGTCCCAGCCAAAACTTACAGTCCCAGTTTCAGAAATCGAATTTCGCTTGGAAGAATAAATCGGTAAAATAACAAACTTGATTTTTCGCATGTATTACTCAAAAACTTAATATTGTTTATCAAAATTTCAAATTTTTCTGCAAAGTCTTTGCATAGTTTACTCGAATAATCTACTTAATTTATAATTTTACCAATATCCTGGCATCAATTTCTTGTCAATATGAGAAAATTCAAGAAAAAACGTAGGTATTCTAAAATTGCTCACTTTGTTTATTTGCGTTTATATTAATATTAAAAAATAAGAAAATCCCGGGATTTTTGAGAAATAATCCCGGGATTCGGGATTTTGCCAATCCCGAAAATCCCGGGATTTCGGGATTCGGGATTTCCCGTTTGGCATCCCTAGTAGACACATGTAGATGACCCATTTTTCGGATCAAATTGTGTGTGGTTGTATATGGGAACTTATCAGATAAGATATAATTATATAAGACACCATATTAAAATTTTTACCCGGGGAATATCTTATTGTTCAAAAAATACTTTTGTGCCCTTGGTGAAATCTTTTTTGTTTTTGTTTTTTTGCAAAATGGCTTACCGTTTTTACAGAGACCATCTTATTGTTGGAAAACCTTTTTGGTGCTCTTATTTATATTATTTCTCTTATATATTATTATTAATTAATTAGAAATTTTTTAATTCAGTTCGATGCCAATTTCCTTATTATGAATTAACATAATGAGTACTTTTTTTCAAAAACTGCTATTTTTCTTTATCATTACTAATATTTTTCACATCATTTTGGTCCAATATTAGGGTAGAGGAGGGATCCTTCGCCAGTGGGGCACATACACTAATCGCATTTTTCTCCGATGTTAAGGAAGATAAAAAATTGGAAAAAATATATTTTGTGTATTTTTCAATTATCTTTCCTTGACATCCAATTTGACGACTTTAGATCACATGTGGTCGCAGACAGACGTGTTTTTGTGTTTCTAGGGGTGCCAAAAAAATTATTGAAAGCAACTACATTTTGCAATAACTTCCTCAAATCGTTTGATAAAAACATTATTTTTCATTATGTTAGACCTATGCTCCTAATCTTTCAATTAATAATAATTTGATTTTAATAAATGCTTAAAAAGTGTGAAAAATATTAATTTTATGTTAGTGCCTGTCTCTGGGGCACAATCACCAGATGGCCCCTGGAGCTATAAAGAGTTGGTGCATCCCTGCCTAAAATGCTCTAAAAGTCTTTTCTATAGGTTTGTTTTTTTCGAATTTTGTATCTATATCTATAACTACTTGTGAAAAAACGACTATCCGTACTTACCTGAATTTTCTTTTATTTTTGTAAACAAATAAAACCTAAAAATTTCGGGTCGCCTTTGTACAAAAGCTGTTTTTGTACAAAGACTTCGTTGGAACGCGAAATGGAGCAATTATCTTGTGTGCCCTGCTCTACATTTCCTAACAAACGCATAATTCATTTGCTAGCATTTGTTGTTTTTCATATTTTATGAAATAAAAAATTCTAAAATTTTAAATATTTTTATGACAAATATTTTTGTTTACATTTGAAAGAGAAAAGCCAAGAATTTTTAAGACTTGGTAGCATTTTTATAACTACTTAATTTTTAAGAAGCTAAATTTATATATATATATTTGTTCCTTTTACTCCTGCAAGGAGCATAGGGCCGCTTTTTATACGGTTTCGGTAATCATGTTTGGTTTAAGATGAATGGCTGATTGGGCCAAAGCATCCGATCCTGGTGTTGGGGCTGCCAACATTGCCTCCAGGCCTGCAGTGGTTGCGCAGGGATTTAATCCAAGCGCCAATAGGGTTATACCGCCCATGGTCGGTTGGGATATTAGTTTTGTTGGTTGGCGCCAATTGCTCGCCACGACGTAATTTATACCTACCCTATTAAAAAAAACTAATATGGAGCTTTATATGGTAATATATAACTTAATGTGATCCATATACCATTTCATCCGAAAAATGGCCCGATATAATTGTGTCAGTTGGTTATCACTTTTTATCTAATTGTATCACTTGTAATAATATAAACACGTTAATTGAAGATGTCGAATCATTTGACTACCTTGGTTGCAAGATTACAAAAGATGGCGGGTCTGAAACTGATATCTGTGATCGGATAAATAAAGCTCGCATTGCTTTCTTCAAATTGCACAGAATATGGCGTGCAAACAACATCTCGAAGAAGACAAAATTACGCATATTTAATTGCAGTGTAAAATCTGTATTGCTATATGGCTGTACCACATGGAGCTTTACAAAACTGACATTGGGAAAGATCCAAACGTTTATTAATCGATGTTTGAGAAAAATCCTTCAAATATACTGGCCGAATTGGATCTCAAACGAAGCTCTTTGGCAAAAGGCAAACTGTTGTCCAATCGAATTGGATATACGTAAAAGGAAATGGACATGGATCGGTCATATCCTAAGACGACCACAAACTGAAATCGCTAGAGCGGCGCTTGAGTGGAATCCCCAGGGACAACGAAGACAAGGAAGGCCACGTAATACATGGATACGCTGTACCAAAAAAGAATATGAAACAGCTCGTAAAACCTGGAACCAAATTAAATCACTTGCCGGAGACAGAAATAAATGGAGAGAATTCGTTGACGCCCTATGTTCTTCGTGAATTTTTTATTTAAGTGTTATGTGTAATCTCTTTTTTTACTACGTAATTTAAATAAATAAAGGACATATATATATATATATATCACTTTAGATCTTAACTGATTAGATTATATAGTAATCAGATGAAATTTTATCTGATTTTTGACCTGATACAATTTTATCGGTTTATGTCGCATGGTATTATTTTAGATCCAAATAGATACATTTTTATACAAACTTATATAGTTATATCTGCATTTTGACCTGATGCAATTATATCTGCTTTAAAACTTTGATACAATTATATAAGGCAAATGTCGGATACAAATATATTTTATTTATATAAAATTGTACCAACTACGATCTAAACAGATACCATTTAGATATAAACCGGTAAAATGGTATCAGGTCAAAAATCGGATATAATTTCAATATTTTACCGTTAATATTTAGTGCTGCGGCCTTTGTTTCTGATGACAGCTTCGCACCTGCGACCCATACTTTCCACTAGTTTTTGGCATTTTGTTTTGGGGATGGCGTACCAAGCTTCCTGTGCGGCTGACCACAGTTCGTCCATATTTTTGTAATTTTTCTTGGCGATTTCAACCTTGACTTCATTCCACAGGTTCTCTATTGGATTTAAGTCAGGGCTCTGGGCTGGCCAATCCAAAACATCAATCTTCTTCGCACAAAACCATTTTTTTTACTAGTTTGGAGGAGTGTTTGGGGTCATTATCTTGCATGAATTTGCATTTTATTGGCATGGAGTTGAAGGCATATGGCTCCATATGGTTTTTTAAAATATCTAAATACTGGAACTTGTCCATTTTTCCATTGATTTTTATAAGCGGACCTACGCCATGCCAAGAAAATGCTCCCCAAATTATAATACTGCCACCTCCATGTTTTACCGTCTACTGAGTGAACCGAGGATTAAACTCTTGGCCTTCAGGACGACGAACAAAGATTCTGGCATCTGGTGCTATCCTGTTAATTTTTGTTTCGTCACTCCATAACACGTTTTTCCAAAAACTAATGGGATTTTCCTTATGGGTTCTGGATAGGGAATGCTAAATCCCGCACTTTTTAATTTCCCGGGAAAGCGGGAAATTTATCTTGAATTCCCGGGATCCCGCAAGGGACATAAATTAGAAAATATTTTATAATAATTTTTATTAATAAAATGTCTTAAAGACCTCAAATTTTCATGATCGTGAAAAAGCTCAGGTGGTTTTTCTTGGAATTTTCGTAGTGGGAAAGAATTAATTTTATATTCGAAATTATATAAGTCTAATTAAATATGTATTTTTAAAAATTTAATAAACTAAAACTAATTTTTAGACTAAAACACTTGTCCGCAAACAAAAATAAAAAAATTAATATAGAAAATAATTTTAGAAAATTGGAAAAATTTTTAAAAATTATGGGAACAAATTCTAACTTACTTGAAAATTTTTAAAAATAAATGAACAAATTTGTCTTTAATTCTGTACAGAATAAGTGCGATTCAAACTTTTTTATACAAATACTATTTAGTTGAGTGGTTTTCTTAAAAAAATATATTTTTAAGTTCCTTTTAGTGCCTGTTAAAAAAAAGGAACTTAAAAAGTACACAAATTAATCAGTGCGTTCGTTTGCTCGAAAATCTTACTACTTTTACTACAATTTTGTAAGTAAATGAGCAAGCCTAATGTAAGATTTTTACTATTTTCAAAACGTTGGAAAATTTTGCATAAGTAAATTTGAAATAATTAACTTTATTATTTTAAACTACATTTTTTGAAATCCCGGGATTCCCGGGAATGCGGGAACTGAAAAGTGTCCTAGTTCTGGCGAAGGTTAGTCGTTTTGAAATATTTTTTTTGAGAGTAGGGACTTTTTTCTGGAAATGCGCCCAAACAAATTTGCCTCGTTTAGTCTTCTTCTGACAAGTCTGCTTGATATTTCCATGTTAAAATTTTCATTAATATCCGATGCTATCTGCCTTGAATGATTCAATTTTCACCATTCGTACTATAGCTGCATCCGTACGCTCATCTGTTTTTCGTGGCCTTGGCTTCCGAATATATCGGGATCCTCAACACAAGAATTAATTGCATTGTAGACTTTTTTGCGAGAAATTTGCATTATCTCAGCAATTTCCGCTACTTTTTTCCATCTTCATACATTTTCCATATGATCCGCCTTTCCTCACCTGTGGTATGTTTTCCTGATTCCATTTTAAAATTTTTTTAACTTTTTATATTTATTTTTGAACTACGAAAAATATTTATTGCTTTGAATTAAATCTACAAGACTAATGCCTATTTTAAGTAAATTGTGCCAATTATATGTCCACGCAAAAATGATAACGGTAAATAATAAGCAAAACATAACGGAACATTTGAGCACTATTAAGATAAACATTTTTTTCAACAATAACACTATGGAACATTTTTGGGATTATTGTCTGGGGGGTGAGAAATTCCAAGTCAGGGTGATGGTACTAGGTCAGTATAGTAAAACCCTTAAAGGGTTTGGCGTTCGTATGTGTCATTTTTTTTTATGACCTTTTAAATTTTTTCCTTATCTTGATGTTTTTTCGGTTAGTTGTAACTCGAGAACCACTTGTCCGATTAAAATTATAAAAAAAAATTAAAATTTTTTTTTTTAAATTCATAAAAAATTTTAATTTTTAGGCAAAAAAATATTTTTTTTTCTCCACAAATTTATTTTTACCGGCAAAACTGTTGATTATAAAGAAAAATGTTATATGAACGGATTAAAGAAATTGTAATTCTAAATTTTTCTAAATTTGTTTCATCAAAATCGGACAAGTGGTTCTCGAGTTACAACTAAGCGAAAAAACATCAAGATAAGGAAAAAATTTAAAAGGTCATAAAAAAAAATGACACATACGAACGCCAAACCCTTTGAGGGTTTTACTATACTGACCTAGTACCATCACCCTGACTTGGAATTTCTCACCCCCCAGATTGGCTGTTGTACTGTGTAATCAGAAGAGATAAAACTTGCATTTTAAAATATATTTAGTTGAAAAATACTTAAATTTATGCGCAATTTAAATTTGTGCCAATTATATGTGCGTTCCCGTACGTTACCGCAGGTACCCGCCTTTGGGCTAGTTTGGGTAACTGCGGTAAAGTACGGGAACCGACATTATATGTCCATAGCGTATATACATGTTTATACTTTTAACAAACCCATATGAAAGTATTATCCAAAACATTTCAAATTTAAAATTTTTTTCTAATAAATATAATAAAAAAATATGTTTTCAAACAAAGTATTAGAAAATAAAGGCGCCAAAGTTGAAAAAATCAAAAAAAAAATTTTAAATTTGAAATGTTTTGGATAATACTTTCACATGGGTTTGTTAAAAGTATAAACATGTATATACAGTGGTGGAAAATTTAATATGAACGATTAAATTTTTTTCTAATTTTATTCTTGTTGCCTTTATTTTTTAAAGATCAAAATATTGGCTAAATTCGCCCCGAAAGGCAAATATGTGGTCTATAATATTATGCAGAATTTTAACGTAATGTCTGTTTTTTTTATTTTGTCACTTGTTTTAAGTGGGCGTGGCTTTCAATGAAAAATTAGCGACATCGACATGTTATCAAATTACATAGTAAAATTTAACGATTACTGATCGGATTTATACAAGCTGAATATTTTTGGAAAATTTACAAAATTTCCTTAAGTCTTGCATTATTTTTATTGAAAATAATTGATTTTTTCGCTAAAAAAAATTTTAGCTACAGATTTTTCTTTATATTTTTTTAAGAAACCGATTACTACTGCCTATTAGAATTCAATAAAAAAAGAATCTTCCAAGTTATCATATTTCAGCGAATAAAAAATATCAAACAAAAAAAGTTAAGTCCACGTAAGATAACAAAATGATAAAAACTATTATTTTGAAAGTGGTATGAGTCCACTAACCATTGAAAAAACCGGTATTTTCGCAACATATATTAAAAATTCTTTGTTATATGAAAAATTTAAATATATGTTATTACCAGGGCAAGTTTAAAATGGCACAAAAAAAGTTGAAATTGGCAGGCAAAATTTCACGAAAAAATAGTAAAATTGGCACAAAAAACGCAAAAATGGCACGATTATTCCAAAAATTTTAAAGTATAATAGTTGATTTAAATGGGTTTATGAATGTTTTTAACAAAAATACAATAATGAAGGAATTTACCGTTGAACTGCTAAAGTGCAATCGCTGTATATTAGTATGATTTAAAAGAAAAATCTGGAATTTTATTAAATATTAAATATGATTCCCTTGTGTCTGTTAAATTTTTCAATAAAAATGTTTTCTTCTTCTTCTTCATATAAATCAACTCTAAAAAAAAAATTTATTTTTTTTTAATTTTTTCCAAAAATTATTTACAAATATTGAGTTTTCACTGAATTTTATAGCATTTTTATAATGAAAAGTCTAAAAAAACTAGACAAAATGGCTTTTTTTTTGGCAAGGATTTGTAAAAATGGCAAAAATGGCAATTAATGGCAAATGCCAAAAAAAACTTGTCCTGGTTATTACAAATACGTGTAAAATTTCTTGAACAGAAACACCCATATTTTTTAACTCATTAAAACGCAAAACCTTTTATATCTCATTTTAAAAACAAGTGGACTCATACCACTTTCACGGTTCAAATGTGTTATAAGGTTTTCAAATTATTATGCATAGGCACTTAAGGGTAAAACAACCCAGCAAAACCTTCTATTACCAGGTAAAGGGAAATGTAATAAGAAACCAAAAATTGTAACTACTACACTTTGGTCGCATAACATATTATTTTAACATGGGGGTGTCATTGGGGGTAAATGGTTGCCTTAGTCGTACCGGTATAGCATAAAATAAGTGATTACGAAGGAAGTACTGAAATAAGTGTTACTTGTAATATTAAAATCACTAGTTAGCTAAAATAAGTACATACTTTTATAGAGTGAAGTAAGTCATTACACATTAGTACATATTTCATTGCTTACATATAGGAAATAAAATAAGACGTTACCAGTAATGACTTTGTTTAAAAGTACACCGATCCGAGCAATGTAATTAGATTCTAAATTTTTATTAAATCATACTTTCGCATAATAAGTAGTTATGTTATGCAATACCAATAACTTATTATTTTTACCCTTAATAATAAGTTATTATAAAACAGTATTTATGTATCACAATATTATTTTTCTCAAAAATTGTTCGAATAATTTAAAATGCCCAAATTTCGAATAACGAATAATTCGAATAATTTCATACGATTAATCGATTAATCGAAATTGGTAGAAAATAACAAAAATGTTTAAAAAATTTAATTTTTTATTAAAGTAAATGTGCTAAAATCTCAAAACTTTTTAAAAAAATTGTGATGAATAATTTGCTGTAGGCTTGTACCTATCCGAATTTCATTCTGGCCTAAGAAAATAATTAACGGACGACCTTTTAGAACTTCTAGAAATATTTGTTAGCTTCAACTTAATGAGAATTTCATGTTTTCAAGTAGGAGCGTTAATAAACATCTTAAATCCCAAAGAAAAAATAAAAACCACATAAAATTATCACAGTTTGCTTTGTCATCTTCCAAATTACTAACAGAGTAGTAATTGTAACTTATCTAGTAAAGTAGTGATATCTATTTACGTATAATAAATTTCTAATTATTTTTTAAGACTTTCAAAACGTTGATATTAAACAAAAGCATTAATAATTATTGTAATTAATGATTATTATAATTATTAATTAATGCTAAATGTAATAAAGTTTCCCAGTGTAGAAACGGTAATGACATATCATTATTTTTTGGACTACCAGTAATGACACCCACTTACCTTCTGCATTATTTTAAAACATAATAATGAGTTACTGCTAATGACTTACTTTTATCATTATTTCAAATAGAAAATAATTTTCTAGACTTTTTTAAAATTTTTTTTAAATCTATTTTTAGACTCAATATTTTTTAAACCACATATATCCTTACGATATATATATCGTTACCTATGTGTGCTTATCAGTACTCACAAAAATAATGAGTCTAAAAATAGATTTTCAAAAAAATAAATTATATAAAAAAAAATATTTTTTTAATTTGCTGCCCGATCAAAAAAATTTATATATAATCGTATATAGTAATATCTTGTTTATAGTAATATCTTGATCAAAAAAACATTATATCTAGCATATGTAGTCATATCTCATTTGATATAGATCGACATATGATCTTATCCAAGTTCATCTCAAAATTGGGGTATCCAGTAATATCTTATCAGCCCAGCAAAATATTGGTAATGACACCTCATTACTATCTGCATTACCAAAAATGATATATCATTACCTTTTGCATTATTTTATAAAATAATGACTTCCTAATAAAGGTCTATTGTATTCATTGTTTCTAAATATAAAATAATGACTTACTCGTCATAGTTTAAATAAGTACTTTTTACACAGTTGAATTTTATAAATTTTTATTTATTATATGTAAATATGTTTTATGTTTAAATTTTTATGACGAGTCCTAAAATTACACACTAGAGAAAACTCAAATTTTTCTGAATGTATTTCCTTAAGCTAATAGTATTTGCTTAACTCTTTATTTTTAAGTAAGCAATCGGATAACCACTTATAATTCAACTTTTTGTAAGCATGTGTGTAACCACTTATTATTCAAAATCTCGTAACTACTTATTTCTCATTTTTTCGTAAGCGAGCAGGTAAGCGTGATTACTTATAAAAACGACCACGCCAAACAAAAATAATGAGTTTAGACGCCAAAAAATAAGTTGTGTGGAGCTATGAATTTCTATTATATAACCACTTATTTGGTAATGAAAGATTTTGCTGGGAGATCCCTCAAATATATTACAGGATTAAATTTGATCCAAATAGATCTCAAAATTGGGAGATCCAATAATATCCAATAATATAAAATTGAGATCCTGATAGATCCCAAAATATCCTATATGATTAATTTAGATCCAATTAGATGCAAACGGATAAGCTAATTTTGGCAGATCGAATTGGATAATTTGAGATCAAAATTTATCCTATGATATATTTGGAATTATTTAAATTTTAAAAAAATTTAAAAAATAACACAAAAAATTAAAAAAAACATTTATTCAACAATTATCTTAATTTTTGCATTAAAAATACAAAAATTGTTTTTTCGGACTTTCTATATTTTCATATATTTAGTTAGAATATTCTTCTACCTCAAGTCCAAATTCTAATATGATATTGTCATATTAGATTTTTATTTGTTGTTTCAAAAAGGGGTTGATCATTTTCATGATAGACAATACAATTGTTTCGTAGAAATCACTCTACTCTTCAGTTGTCCGCAATAAGAAAATGATAACTTTCTTACTCAAACCGAGACATTACATAAGGTACAAAAAATCAACGGGACGAGAATTTTTTACTTTCGTATATGAACTGTCTGATTTGGTAAAACCAGCTATAAATCAACTCCTTTTTGAAAGCAACAATTACATAAAAGTACCCTTTGGGTACTATTTATATGTATGTCTGTTGTCAATACATTTTGTAAAAACAACTAATTTTAAACTCAAAACAAAATAAATATTTGAATGAGATTTTAGCCGTGGTGTGCTTATTTTCAACAATTATCTTAATTTTTGCATTAAAAAATACAAAAATTGTTTTTTCGGACTTTCTATATTTTCATATATTTAGTTAGAATATTCTTCTACCTCAAGTCCAAATTCTAATATGATATTGTCATATTAGATTTTATTTGTTGTTTCAAAATTACAAAAGCACAAAATTCTCGTCCCGTTGATTTTTTGTACCTTATGTAATGTCTCGGTTTGAGTAAGAAAGTTATCATTTTCTTATTGCGGACAACTGAAGAGTAGAGTGATGTCTACGAAACAATTGTATTGTCTATCATGAAAATGATCAACCCCTTTTTGAAACAACAAATAAAATCTAATATGACAATATCATATTAGAATTTGGACTTGAGGTAGAAGAATATTCTAACTAAATATATAAAAACATTTATTATTTAAAAAAAATTTATTTCATTAAAAAAAAAAAAACAAAAAAAAATGTCGTCGGCAGGATTTGAACCCAGATTTCTGGCGTTGTAGTCGGCCACTTAACTCACTCAGCCAAACACTACTATACACAGTGTTACCATATATTTTTTTAGAAAAACTGTAAAAAAAACTGTTTCTTTATAGAAAAACTGTTTTTCGAAAAAAATTTAAAAATCAGAAGAAATTCTGTGATCCCGAAGTATCCTGGGATTAAAATATTATCCCAGGGTCTCAATTTTCAAAATATAGAGATTTGAATAATTTAATTGCCTTTGGCATTTATATTAATCGACTTTTTGCACAGCCTCCTAATAAAACATTTTTTTAAGAATTTTAGTCTCCTAGGCCCGAATCTGAAGTTAAAAAAAGTTAATCGAATCACCCTTCCGAGATGTGAACCATTTTTATTAAATCCTGACTTAGGATAGAATACTTTATTGGTCAATGTTGTAACTCAAAATATTCTTTATGGATTTGCATTCCACATAAAACTACCTTTCATTTGGTTGAGTATTGTGTTATGTAGGGAATTGTTTGTTTGAAAATATTACTTTTTTTTGGAATTTTCCTTGATCAGAATTGAAAAAATAATAGTAAATTGTTATCCAGAATTGGCAAATATTTATTAAAAACAAAAATAAAAAATAAATTTCGGCCTTTTTTGATGAGACATTGTTTTAAAAATTTTTTCAAAAAAATATAAATTTCTAAATTATCCTTCATTTAGAAATGATCTGTAAAAGTTCTGCTAAAAAATGTTCGTCGGATCTATGATGTGTCAGATATGGTTTAGCCAATTTTATTTTAGTGCTAATTTTTGATGAAATTTGTTATAAAACTGTTCATTTATCCAGTAGGCATATTTTGTAGTATTATATTCGCATTTTTAAATTAATTTATATTTCCCTTTGTACCTAATTTTTTACAATATGAAACTTTTATTGTAATTTTTGGATCATATGCATAATCACTTTCTAAGTTTATAAATGGCTTATAAAACAAATATTTTATACAAAATTCATACTTATAAACGTGTTATAAAGTTTTCAAGTTCTTATGCTAAGCACTTTTATATTTTAATTCTTAAATTTTAGTTAAAAAAATAGAAAAAAATTGTAAATGAAACAAATATGCCGATTTAATATGAAAAAAACTGTAAAAAAATCCTTGAATTAAAAAAAAAACTGTTTTTTACATGAAAAAACTGGAAAACTGTTAGGCATCCCAAAAAACAGTTAAAACTGGCTATATGGCAACACTGGCTATACAACATGACTGCCTATATGAGACAACATTGTTCGTGTTACTGAGTTATATATAATTATATAAATTTATATATATAGATGACTTAGAAAAATAAATTAATAACATTCTTTCAAAAAACAAAAATTAAAAATCTTAAATGTTTTCCACTGTCGGAAATTTTTTGGTGAATAGATAAAAAAAAATGTTTGTTGAAGGGTCAAGGCACCGATTTATATGGCTAAAAAATCTAAATATCAACAGTCTGTATTTGCGAAATTAATAATGGGATTGCTCTTATCCCATGTTATATATACATGTTGTTTAAAAGGCAATATAAATGTATTTTAAATAAGGTATGACATATATACATAAGCTTAGCAATCCTTTGGAAAAAATACTCTTATCCAACACTTTTTCAAAAATTCTTTTGTTTGTATTAAAAGTAGGAGTACAAAAATCAAAATATTGCCAAAATTGTGTGTACAAATATTACAAAAAAAAATCATTTCGCTCTGGAAGAACTCAAATTCAGAACTTTAACGAAATTATTATATATTACGATATCTAATTATATATTTAAAATACTATTAATTGAAAACATAATTTGCAGATGCTGTTGACACAAAATGGTTTAAGCTTCCCATGCAAAAAACGTATTTTATGACTTATGTATTATACATGATTTTATCCGAAAAATGAGAACATCTTACTGTATCATATTATATCTAAATTGGTTTAATAAGATCTAAATTTATACAATTAGATAATTATTTGATACAATTATATATACTTTGATTGATTAAGATGTAGTTTCATACAATTTGATCCGAATTTTGTCCCCGCTCAAATGTATCAAATTATATATAATGTAATACAAATGTATCCAATTAGATACACTTGTATATAAAAATATGAAATTATATGTGGCATATATAGTGACATATAGATAGATATATAATTGGATATTATCATATATTGCATATGGGCATTTCTCCAATGTCGAATGCGACATTCGTACGCAATCAAAGTAAAAAAAGACATATACGAAAACATTTCTTCATTTTGACAAAAGGTGAAACTTATAGCTCCTGATTAGCACTGTCATCGGCGCTAAGGTTGATTTTTGGCAATTTTTCGTTTTCAAGATAATTACGAAAAACCAATGCATTCGCATGCGACAAAAACAGAACTAGCTTTCAAGGCGTACAGTTTAAACAATGATTTCAGCGAAACCTGAAGGGACATTTTAATGCGACTAATTTTAAAATGTTATGCATTGATGTATCTTAAACATGTTTTTTATTTGATTCAAAAATATTAAATAGTTTAGTTTTTATTCAATTTTAATCACTTTCGCACGCGACATGTTGCATGCGACATTTTGTTCCATCATACATTTTATGTATATTTTTTTACTTTTTATGTAATTAGACATGAATAAGACGATTACAAATGATTTTTAATATATTCAATATATTTATTTTCACAACAAAAAATATAAACTTAACAAAATATCTTCAATAAAGAAAAACAAAAATAAGTATATTCATAGTATATATATTAAAAAGGAAAGAACAGAAACTAACAAGTGAGAATAGTATTACTAATGCCAAATAAATTTTTTTTAATAGAATATGAAGTCCTAGCTGCTTCTAACTGTTGGCCATCGCAACAAAACGAATGCAACTGGGATATACATGGAATGCTTTTCATTTCCTTCCATTTTTCGTCCAACTTATAATGTAAAGACAAATTTTCAATTTGAGCAGATGGCATAAAATATATTTTGATTCCATTTATGTTGTTTTCTGCACATTTATAAAACGAATGTGCATCGGGTAAAACAACGTTTTTAGATTTTGTTACTTTCCACACTTTTCTTTTAATAACGGCTCCAACTCCATCAACGGCTCCCTTTCCATGAGAACTAGCAAAGAAATTCCATTCCATAGATATACATCCAATTTCTTTAATAATGTCAATCAAGCTTGTCAAAATATATTTATTTTTAAATTGAGCGCAGCTTCCGTCGGAAAATATTGAAATCTTTGAAAAATGCCCGTAAATTTTCTTAATTTCGATTAAAAGGTTTAAAACAAAAATAAATACATCATGCTTATTATGCGTAAGTTTATCGCTTATGACCGCAAACGACTGTGAAGTACCAGCCAACCAAGCTACGCAAGTAAAAATTGTTACCTGGCGGTAGCTGAAATGAGCACTTTGTATTTCGTTTTGGTGTGTCAACCTATAATTTTCGGCAAAGTCAATTTGAAGAACGAGCTCGGAAGGTTTTAAGTTAATTTTTGTTTCCTCAAAATATTTTTGCTGAGCTCTTTTTACAAAAAAATGGGTTTTAAATGATGGTAACTTAGTCTCCATATCAATGACTAACTCAGATAAAGTTGAAATTGTATTTGACAGAACTATGTGTTTATCTGTTTTACGCCATTGTTGCCAGTTTACTTCATCTTCCATATTAGCCAAATATGCAAGAGGAATAAATTGATCTCTTAAATCTATTAGGCACTTCTTACAATTACCTGTCGTACAATATTCATTCTGAATATCGCAGCAAACTGCTTTAAGAAATGCTTCAAAATCTCTGGGAAAAGATGGAATACTTTTCGTGCAACTTTCCAAAAGAAAGCCGAAATTTGCATGATACATGCAAACACACATATTGTGCGGCATTTTATTTACCAGCTGGACATGGCGAGGTCGCATTTTAAAAAAAGTTGATTTGCCTACCTCTTCGCTTGGAAATTCTTTTTTGAACAACTCATATGATTCAGACACCGTCATTAACATAAAGCGCTTAGCTACTATTTTGCCTTCAATTATAACGGTGTCTTTCTTTCCCGAAGCTTGAACACTAACATTATCATTCTGATAAAAATCACTGATGGCATTAACGGAGCTTTCTGACACTGTTCTGCTGGATAGATTTACGTTTTCCTTTTCTTCAATCTGTTTATATTTTTCTACCAGGACATCAAGAACTTTTAGTCTTTTGTGCATGTCCTTTGGCATCGCTTTCTCCACTTTTTTAACCGCTTTCGCCAAGGTTTGTCTACATTCGTAAGGTTGGCTTTGTCGTGAGTATGACATTTCATTTTCTAAAAGTTTTCGGCGCCTCTCTCGTTGTCGTATGCGATTATATTTCCGTTTCTCTTGAATTAAATCCTCTTTGCCTTCAGCCAGCGCTCTCCACTTCTGTCTAGCATTCCGCATTCTTTCCTTGTTTTTTAACTTATAGTTCTGTAATTTTGGTTCATCATCCTTTAAACTTTCTCTCCACCGTTTACAGTTTGATTTATTTTTCTCGTCTTTACTCATCTACATTCAAAAATTTTATATTTTGGATTTACATTAAAAAAAATTATATAAAATTTATACATTTTACACTTACGATGTCGCACGCGACAAAATCTAAATAAGTACCAAGAGCAAACCGCTGAATATTTTCCAGCAAAACTTTTTTTATTTAATTTGAAATAAAAATATCTGTTTGCTACGAATATTTGACGCGTATTGCACAAACACCTTTGACGCACTGATAACAAATGTTATTTTTCAATGTCGCACGCTACATCGAAATGTATGCTAAAGCAAAGAAAAAATTTACCGTAATTGGCAATCGCATCGCTCCTTTTACATTTTTCCTATATTCTTTAAATATAAACCGATATTTAAAATAGCAAATGTCAATGCATAATGGCTCTCATTGCGAACATTAATTATAACAAAACGTGCAATAGAAATGTTCAAAACAGAACTTTTGCACTTGTTCGACTTTGTATTTGAATATTTCAAAATCTGTTATGAATAAGTGTAAAATTTGTTAACATTAGTTAAATCTGATAGATTCCCTATAAAAATGTGTTAAAACAACATACTTTTATAGGCTTTGAATTTTTTGGCTGCGGTTGACATTTCTGTGGAAATGCCCATATATAAAGTGTAATATGAAGGAAGATATATTTATATACCCGAGTAAAAAAGTTCTGATATAATCATATATTATTTTATCTAATTGCATATATTAACTTATAGTTACATATGGCCACACATGCTTTGAAATTCAAGCATATATACTTTTATATAGTCATATATTAGATATTTTTTCCTCAAAGGTTTTAATATGGAGACATATGTTATTTTATATTATTACATACTGGCCTACATATAATTGTATGTGCTATATATAAGTACATAAATTAACATATAAAAGATATAATTACATATGCGTTTATATATAATTTAGTATGGCGCTATACATAATAATATAAAACTATATGTGGAGCCATATAAGAAATATTTTATAATTTGTGTTAGTTATGATTATATATTTACGAAAATGAACCCATATATACAATATACAATATGGTTCCATACATACAATATTTCATGATTTCTTTAATATATAACAATGTAACGTTCTTTATAAAATCATCTGTAATTATATATCATCCCACATAAGCAATTTTTTCAAAGTGATTTTATATAAAAATATACAAGGTCCATATAAAACCGTATTATATTATATGTGGTTCCATGTTAACAATGACTTTGAACTAGTTTTTAGTGTCCGACGGAACAGTTCAGCTGGAAAATATATTTTGTCGGTATTTGGTATTTTCAAGCCTTATGGACAAATTTTGCTTATGAAACAATATTTGTTGGTCCGATTAGAATGCATTTTGAGGGTCAAACTTAAGGAAAATTCCGAAGTTAAGCAACAAATTCACTGTTCGGCCACCGAAAGTTCGGCCAAATTGATAAAAGTTCGGCGGCCGAACAGTTAGCTTTACAGCTAAACTACGGAGTTTTCCTTAAATTTGACACTGAAAATCGAATTAAATCCGCTCAACAAACAATTTAGCAGTATGAAAATTTCTCCACAATGCTTTCAAATAACAGAAAATCGACTAAATGTCACTTTTTGGCCGAACTGTTCGGTCGGATACTACTAGTTTTAGATTTAATAATTACTAGGGATTGGCGCGTGACTAGAAATGTTCGTGAGTCACGTTATTCACACGTGATCGTGAGTAATAATTACTATACTCAAGTGGTTCGTGCTTGAAAATTTTCAATTACAAATTACTTGTAATTTGTAATTGAAATTTTTCAATTACAGTTACATGAAATGTAATTGATTTTTTTTTTAATTTCAATTACATTTATTTGTAATTGTAATTGAAAATTTTCAATTACAAATTACAATAATTGTAATTGAAATCCCTCAGGTCTGATCTCCAGATATTGTATATATTTTTTTATTTAAAAAAATAATTTTTTATATTGTTAGATATGGTCATATATAATATGATAAAATATATAAGGTCAATATTTAGATATAATTGTATCAAACAATTGTATCGAATTGCATAAAATTGTATCAAATTGTACGAAATTATATACAATTGTATACAATTCGATACAATATGATACAATAAGACGTTCTCATTTTTCGGATATAATTATATCTAGTTACATAAAATATTATATATAATTAAATATAACTTCATATGGCTCCATATCATTTTTTTTTACTTGGGTAATTAATATACAACGTTATACAATGTTATACAATGTAATATAATTTTGTATGAATATATATTTTGCAATGTATTACCACAAGGAATTTTATAAAGTCATATAAATCTATATCAACACTTTTTTACTTGGGTTTTTAAGATCTGTAAAAAAGATATTTATAAGTAAATCAAATTGAGTTAAAAAAAGTAAAAAAAAATTTTTTTTTGTGCCCGAGCTGGGATTCGATAATAGTACCTCAGTCACATATAATTATGTGTGGGGTTATATATGACAATATATAATAACATATTAAAATATTATTAATTCCAAGTTGCAGTAAACATAACTTTCAGGTGCTGTTGGCAGTAAATGGGTTAATTTTTTTAAGATATGTTAAAAGAATATTTACAAGTAAATTAAATTCAGTTAAAAAAGTAAAAAAAAAAATTTTTTTTGTGCCCGAGCTGGGATTCGATAGTAGGGTCTCTCAGGTAATATGTGACTATATATAATTATATATTAAACACATAGAAAATATTACTGACGTGGGACCATATATAATCATATCTAAAATTATGTTGTTAATCTTGCACAATATATGGAATCATATATAATCATATCTCATCATTTAATATAATATATAATCATATATAAAAATATCTTACATCATACAACCAATGCCCTGTTATGTGATATATGATCATTTATAATTATATATGACAATAGATCTGTCATATCTCATTATGTATAGCATATATGGTTGATATCTAATTTTATAAAAGACAATATATAAAAATATATGGTTATATAAGAAACATATAATTATATATGGCTATTCATGATAACATATATGTTCACATATTATAAGATAAAAGAAGATATTACTATATACGACTATATATAAATTTTTTTGATCGGGTATTGAGTCTAAAAATAGATTTCAAAAAATTTAAAAAAATCTAGAAAATTATTTTCTATTTGAAATAATGATAAAAATAAATCATTATCAGTAACTCATTGTTATATGTTTTAAAATAATGCAGAAGGTAAGTGGGTATCATTACTGTTAGTCCAAAAAATAATGATATGTCATTACCGTTTCTACACTGTTTTTAAGCTTCAATTGAGGTAGACTTCCATTTTGTTCGAATATTGGATATATATGGAAGACCTTCTTACCATTAATACTGTGATAAACACAGAAAAATGGTAAGAAAGACTTCAGTAGTAAAACATCTAGACATTTTTCTTCTGTTGTGCTCTCGAAAGAATCTGTAGTCTTTGTTTCTTTTCTCCTGTGCCTCTTCTGATAGATCTCAAATCGGTAGTATATTGTGTTGAATGATTTGTTCCCCATGATACAAAATTTTGTGTACTGTAGAAGGCATGGCCCGCCAGGAATATTTTTCGTTGTAAAGTTTTGCCGTGGCATTGGCATACTGACAAAATTCCTTGGAATTAATTTTTTTGCTGCATATTACTTCTAATATTATTTTAAATCATTTTATTAACTCAGCGTCTACACCAGTAAAGGCAGTATTCCCATCGTTTGTGTTTCCTTCTCTCTGTTTTGGTCTATCAATCATTAAGCCCAGTTCCAGATATTTATTTTGTACTTCATCTTGTTTTTTTGCTTTCTTTTTTCATGATTTTCTTCGTTATTTACACGGTTTCACCAAAAGATCCAAACTCCAAATCATATCCAAATTTTAGAACATGTTTTATAAACCGTATTCTTGCATGAAGGGAGAACATTCCGAATTCGTAGGCTTCCTTAAATTCATTGTCTTCTGGTGGATCTTGGCTTAACTGACTTGATGTCTTTTTAAAAATAATGCAGAATGATGATGCCTTTGTGCTTGTTAAAGCTTGGCCAACTTTTACATCAATCATAGTGAGAAACATTTTAAAATTTATTTTAATACTGTGATTATTAAATGGAAATATTACAAAATCAATACGATCATTTCCTATGCGTAATGGGACGAAAGAAATTCGCATCTGATGAATTTTCAACATTGCATTGCTTGAATTGGTTTTGACCAGAAGATCCATCAAATCCCCATTTAGAAATTAATGTTAGACTGCAATCTCTAAGATTTTCTAAATGATCTTCATCTAGTATAAGCAACAATCTCTCTGCAGTGTGTTCGAGAAGATTTTGTAATTTTACTTCTGCTGAAATTGAAGTAATTTTAATAGCAGTTTTCTAAGGCAACCAGTCTCTTTACAGAAAGTATATCACGATATTCGTTGAAAAAGGGAGGTTTTTTTAATTGGTTCGTTTTCGTAACTCCATATAATGATGTTTTTTGTCAATTTTAAATCCAAAAAGTGCAAACGCTTCTTCTAGGTTATGATATTTAATTGGCGTAAGAAAGCTCTTAAAAACTCTTTTTGTGTGACTGGGTCTCGCTTCTACAATTTTCTTAATTATTGCAATTTTATCTTTCTTATTTTGTGTTGGATGTATTTGATGCAAAAACGATTGCTTTATGATTTTGTGAGAAAGTTCATAATGTACCTTTTCAAGTTTGTGTTTTCGTGACCATTTACTACATTCATTAATTGATTTTGTTGGTCGCCTTTTTTCCCACTTCTATTGCCAGTAGTGGGTATCTTTTTGAAAACAAGATAACTTTCCAACCACTTATAAAAAAAACTTCTGCTTTCTAGTTGCGACCACAATATTAAGCAACTTTTTGTTTATCGTATAAATTTAAGAAATATTCATTCATTATGTGAGACAAAACATCATTATCATCTTTCTGTTGCAAATAAATATCTGCGAAATTTTTATAAATAAACTTAGCCATTGCTTTTACTACAATATAATGTATAATATGGTTCTTCAAATTGAAAGACGTTCTAATTTTTCAGCACCTCAAGGCCTCATCAATGTAACTACCTTTTAGAAGTTTATAAAATATTTTGCATTCAAGTTGATCACACATACTGCTTGTCAAATTCAGTTGAACTTGAAGCTGTGACGTAGGCTGTACGCAACTTGATAGTGAATTTTCTTTTCAAGCTGCCGTCGCCACATTTTCATGACATTTCATGTCAGCAGAACTTGATTTATTTTTAAATCATTTCGTCGATATAGCGAAATATTCATATTCCATAGAACTTCATGGCTTCTGTATTATAGGTTTATGAATCGCAACCCATAATTTTTTATTGTTTTATCGATCGTGTTTTATTGCAGCACAATATTTGTAAAAAGAAAAACAAATTTAGTTGGTTTGAGGTTAAGAAGAGAATAAACATTTTTTTTCAAAAGTTATAAACACATTTTAAATTTGCAAATCATACTAGATCCAGTTTCTGAATTTCTTTTTCTATGGACAGGCTTCATCAGTGATTTTCCATTAAATTGTATTATTGTTTATATCATAATTTTTTCAACAACCCGTCGGCTGTAGGAATCAAACCCATGCACTCCTACATTACAAACGTAACTATACTAGAGTTCGAAAGCTTAGCCATCTAACTCACGTATGGTCTTGCATATAGTGCAGCTAATTCATAGTTTCTTTTCCTATTCAGCTTTCTGTTATTGTTTTTATTTTCAGAAGTGATCAAACAGACATACAGCTATGGACATAGAAATAGGACACTTCATACAAAATTATCTTCATGCATTTCTCTTAATAATTATAAAGCAATAATTATATTTCTTTTCTATTATAGTAAACTGTAATCAAGTAGTCTCAGATTATATATAAAACTTTGCAATATTTATATATAAAACATGCAATTATTTACAACAAAAAATACTTTACTTTGTTCATATTTGACTTGGACATATAAATAGGACACTTGCAATAATTGTCGATGCACTTAGTAATAATTTTCTTTTCATAATTTGCGTTTGAAATAAGTAAATTCTTTTCTAATTGCACCAATATGGGACGTGTAATCCAGAAAAACGAAGACATATATCAATTCAACAACGAGATGAAATCTCCAACTGAAATTGCTAAAATACTAAAGTGTTCGCGAAATATGGTATACAATGCTATTCGTCTATGTGCTGCCGACAAGAAATATCATACGCAAAATTAAGAACGTAAGCCGATCCGTCGTAAAACTACAACTTATATGGACAGGACTATACGCAAAAGCAAACTCAACCCTTTTATGCCGTCCCGTCAAATAAATAATGAAATCAGGGAAAAATTCAACGTTAAAGTGTCAGACAGGTTAGTAAGAAGAAGACTGAATGAAGCAAACTTATTTGGACGAATAAGTAAGTCTCTTCTTTCAAGAAATAATATTAAGAAACGTACACTGAACCAAAAACAGCTGTGAAATCAACTAAAATCCTGTCTATCAATTTAACGCATTGTTTAGTAGATTTATATATTATGACGTTTAACTATTTTATGTGCTATTATTTTGACAAAATATCGTCAAATGTATTAACAAAAATTAGTTGTCTTCACAATTATATTTAATTAAATTGCATAATGATTTTGTTGTTTTATCAATGCATTTTATTAAGTTCAACAATGCATTTTATTTAATTAATTAATTTTTTATCGATTTATTATTAATTTTTAGACTTATATTTCATTGATTTTTATATTTCACCAATTTCAAATTTTTTTAAGCAATATACATACAATGTCTTTTTTATAATGAATTTGATAAAATATAAAAAAACAATGAAATATAAAATTAAAATTATAATATAGCATATACTAGAAACTCTTTATTTAAAACACATGTACCATTTTATATACAAAAACATATAAATTTATTTAAATTAATAATTTAAGTACATTATATAACTTTCATTAATAGTTTGCCTTAAACAAAATAACAAAAAGATACGATTTAATTGAGAACGTTCAAAATTATATAAATTTATTTAAATTAAAAAATCTTCAATTAGCAATTCACTTTAAGTCACTGAATTTGTTAATTATCTATACTTTGAAAAACTAAAACACTTAATGTCAATTTATTGATATTTCCGACAATTACAAATACACATACTAGCACGAGTAATGACGCGACAAAACTAACCTCACTAAACTTTTTTCCACAGATTTAATACTCTTTTTTTCAAATTGAAGAAAAATTATATCAAATTTACGTTGCAGCGTATTTACAAAATTTTGTAGAGTTAACAAATTAAATTTTGTTAAAAAATGGACAAAAAATTATCAAAACAACAATTGTTTTGTAGAGAATTATTGACGGAAATAAGTATGTTCATTAAAAAAAAAAAGTAGTTGATTTAAAAAAAAACACACATTAATTTGAATAAAAAATATATTGTTTTAACAATTCGTTTCATCAAAAAGTAACAAAATTTTTATGTTGATTTCACTTACGAATTTTGGTTCAGTGTATTGATTTTGCCAAAACCAACAAAGGAAATGAGTTGGCCTTTTGGAAAAATGTGCTTTGGAGCGATGAAATGAAGGTAAATCGTGTCGGACTAGATGGTAGAACATTTGTACACCGCCCAAAAAACCAGGCTTTAAACATTAAGTACCCTCAGAAGACCTTGAAACACGGTGGGGGTAATATTATGGTATGGGGGGCTTTTTCCTGGCGTGGTGTTGGGTCTTTCATAAAAGGAGAGGACAAAATGGGCAGGTTTCAATATTTGAGCATTCTTAAGAATGTTATGGAGCCATTTGCCTATGAAAATATGCCTGTTAAGTGGACATTTATGCAAGACAATGATCCGAAGCATTCGTCGAACATAGTGAAGGATTGGTTGTTACAAGAACAAATTAAGGTTTTGTACTGGCCAGCCCAAAGTCCGGACCTTAATCCAATAGAAAATCTATGGAATGATGTAAAAACAAAAGTTTCGCAAAACAATTAGAAAAATTCCACCGAACTTTGGGCTGGTATTCAAGAAGCCTGGTATTCTATACCAAAAGAAAGATGCCAGAGATTAGTTGAGAGTATGCAAAAAAGATGCGAAGCGGTTATTGATAATAATACAGCACAAAATATTAGTGTAATATTAACGCTAAAAAAATAATAATTGTTTTAAAAACCCAAAAAAAAAAAAATTTTATATTTTTACAAAAATGTGTCCTATTTAGAAGTTTATACATATTTACCAATATATATAAAATAGTTGAAGGATTTTTATTTAAATAAAGAATGAATTACAATCATCAATAATAACACTTCCCATATATGAAATAAAAAATTTTATTTTTGTTTTATTTTTCAAAATAAATAATTATGTTTCTTAACACATAAAAGTGTCCTATTTCCATGTCCATAGCTGTACAAACATTCTACTTCAGATTTTTTGTTTATCTTCTTATTTCCACCGTGTCACCTTTTCGAAAATGCTGCCACACTGACGTATGGTTTATGCATTCAAGTGCAGGCAATTTGTGAAATAAAAATTTATATCAAGTTGCTGTTCAATTTTTAAAATTGTGGGTGTGTTAGTAGAAGAGTGTGATTGTATTAAAACTTTCAAGTTTCCTTTCAATCCAAAAATTGAACGTGTAACCCGCATGTAAATGGTGATAAAGTTAAATGGTTTTTGCGATAACTATATACTATATAAAAAATAAGTTGTAAAAAAATCGGTTTCACTAGATGGCACTTTGTAAAAAAAATTGACAATTTTCTTTTTTTATTTTAATTTAAATAATAACAAACAACAAAGGAAAAAATACACACAATTATTTAAAATTTTATTATTTGAATATATTCCGCGTTTGTTTTTTCCTTATTTTGAGCAGTTTTCAGCAGTTTTTGAGGCTCAACTGATATTAACCCTCTAACTGGCAAGCCCGCCTCCAGGCGGGGTATATTAAATTGACCACAAATGCGCCAAATGAGTATTTTATAATAAGAAATTAAGCTCTTTCAATAGAAAACAAAATTTATTAAATTTTTCGTGAAGAATTTTTTTGTATACAGTGCACGGTTTGGAGGCGAGAAAGTGTCCAAAATAAAATTTCGAAAAATAAATATTTTAAAACAAACAGAACTTTCAAAAGTCTTAAAAACATATTCAAATTGACTAAAACAATTAAAAAATTACCGAAAAGTAAGATTGAAGCTTAGGGTACTCAAAAAGCTTCTTACTTTGGTCCAAGGACACACAAGATTCCATAAGGATACCTTTAAAGGACATTGCCTTAACTTGAAAACGAATGAACGCATTTTTCTGAAATTTCGTAGAAATAATATATTTAGCGCAAGTAGCAAAGCTTATAATTTATAATAACATATATTGAAGTTGTGGTGCGTTTTCGCTCAATTTCGCATTTTTCGAAAAACGAAAATCGCTACATCCTATTAAGTAACAGCACAAAAAATTTAATTTTTTTTTATTGTAATTACATTTTGGTAAGAGAAATAATTTATGCTTAAACCTAGTAATTTTTATGAGCTAGTTTTCGAGATTCCCTCTTAACCTATTTTAGCCCATATCGCCTAAAATAGACAACGAAAAAAAATGTTGTAGAATAACTAATTGTTTATTTTTCGTGAGGAACACGTGGTATAAATTTTATTGCAAAAACACTTAGGCCGGTTAGAGGGTTAAACTGATACTAAATAGTTGCTCAGGTAATACTAAATTCAGCGCCCTCTATCGGTGAGTAGTTTAAGTTTTGATTTCCTATCTCTATAATTAATAGTCTCTGCTTGTGAGCAGTTAATGATACATCAGCTGTCGTTTGTTTTTTGTATATTTTTTTTAAAGAATAATAAACATATACAAATATAATTATAAAGGAATAAAAAATTTCGAAATATTTTTATTTTAAAACAAAAACAAAAGTAGCATCTTTCACCAGATTAAGGTAATCATAAAGCGCTTCATATCAATTGTAGCGGTAGCTGGTTTCTCTGGTAAACCTGCCCAATGTGAATCTTCCATTTTAGGTGTACGATGTGTTCAGCGAACTTTTGTAAAACACTACAAGAAAAATTTTTGTGGAAATTTTTAACTCTCTAACTCTAATTTCTAAAATTTACCCGAAGTTAATAAGCGCTTTTTTTAATCACCTGGATTTAGCTTTTTTCATACAAAAAGTGGATTTATTAAATCCAAAAAAATTTATTTATCCGGGTTTACTCATAACAATAAAAACACAAATATATGAAACAAACATTCTGTTAATATAATGTCAGAAAAAAATACGAATGAAAGTTAAAAGAGAAACAAAAAAATTGTAATTAAAATCCTGCATCTTTGTATTTATTATTAAAAATTAGGGTGAAAGAAGGTCGAATAGAAAAATTCTGTTAAAATAGGCCAAAACTAACTCCATCTATTGAGCACTTTGTTAACTAATTTTTGGATTTAATAAATCCAAGTGATTAAAAAAAGCGGCTAATATCTCTGAAAACAAAAAATATGAACATTTGAACGGTTAAAAAATCTAAAAAATTTAAAACTTTAGGAAAAAAAGTTTTTTTTGGATCACCCTGTTCTTTGTGAAATAGTAAAAATTTAGTTTTGATTTTTTGGCTCCATGGGTTCTAAGGGGTGTATTTTTAAATGAGCTAATTGGTTTTAAAATCAGTTAAAAAAATGATTTTTGGCCGCCTTCTCTAAATAATATGTACCAGTGTGTGGCGCTCCAAAGTTATACAAATTATGTAGAATTTTTAACAATTATTCATTTTATATTAAAAAATAAGGAACTTTTTTTGAAGAAATAATTGAAAATATTGCAAAGTCTAAGTGGAAAAAACAGATTGAAAAAATCACTCAAGAAGTACATTTGCATTAAAAGTGCATTTGTGAACAAAAATTATTATTCAAACTAATTAAATGCAAATCTAGACAACTAAGGCCCAGCTTTTTGGATTTGGATTATCTTTAAACTTAGACGAACGAAGTTTGTAACTGGAATACTGCTTTTAAAATGTGGTTTATTTGGTTTTGTTTCAATAAAGAAATAAATTATAAAAAAGAAAAACATTTTCCGGCAAATTTGTGTTAATAAACTAATCAAAGTTTAACTGACATCCAAAACCTCGGCCTAATCATCACAAGGTTTTTTGAATTATTACAATCCGACAAGAACTATGGAAACTGTAGGCGTTAAAATTCAGACAAAGTACAATTCACTTATTTTTGTTTTTTTTTTTATGAAAATCGAGAATAAAATAGCGAGATTTTGGAATTTTAAAGAAACAAAAATTAATTTGTCTTAATGGCGTAGAGCATTCGTGTGCTGAATTTGATGATCCGATCAGAAGACGTAAGGTCAAAAAATGATGTTTTTATGATCTTTCCTGGAATTTATATTACTTTTTCTTTTTCACAGATGTATTTCCTTTACATAAAATCTTACATTTATGGGATAAATTAATGTTGGGCGATAATTCATATCCTTTATATATTGGCATTTCAATACTCAAACAATTGAAATCAACATTATTAGCATCTGGTTTCAATGAGTGCATATTATTATTTTCCGATTTACCAGATATTGTTATGGAAAATTGTGTTGTTGAATCACAAAAAATGTACGAATCAACACCGAAAAGTGTAGCCCACCGATTTCATATTATAAGAGATAAAGAATTAGGATCATTTGTAAGATTGTTGATTTTATTATATAATTTTTCTTTATTTTATTTAGAGTTTCTACTTTCTATTTCAATAGGACATTACCACAGATGTTACGTTGGCTCATATACAAAAAGAAATGTGTCCCCGTATTAGTGCTAATGATTTGAACGATCTTTTAAAATATCAACCAAACGAATTGTGTTGTTTGGATATACGAAGTACTTCAGATTATAATCGTGTTCATTTACCAAATAGCATTAATATACCGTACAATACTTTGCAACTGGATAACAAATCGTTGGAGTCATTGAATATACCGCAAATAGAAGAAAAATTGTTAAATCGAATTATAATTTGTATAAGTAATATACATGAAAATGCTGTAGATGTAAGTATAATATTTACAAATACAAATACAACTTCCCAGCCAGCTCTCAAAATCTGTATAAACTTTTTTAGTTTTATATTTGATTTCAAAAGTATTGTTAAAGTGTGATTTACATTATCTGATTTTGCATCTGATTTTACGTCTGACAAATAAAATTAAAAATCCTACGAAATGACGCGATTGTCAAAAAAATCTTGTATATTTGTTTGTTTACACCATCAAATGCAATCAGATGAAAACAGCTGTTACCATCGGATTCTCATAATTTTATGAAATATTTCAAAAGCAATCTGACTGTTAAAATTTCAATCGGATTTTCTGTACGTATCAGACAAAATGTGTTTACACTATAGGATTTTGTCTATCTGACCGATTTTTTTGACAGATCCTATGAGTTATGGTATATTGTAAACCACGCTTAAACAAGTGAAAAATCCGAATCGGTCATGCCGACTATATAATACCTTACAAAACAGTACGATTTGGACAATATTCAGGGAAGCAGATCAAATTCCGGAAATAGAATTTCAAATATAGTGAAATATTTAAATAGGTGTAATAAAAACTGGGACTATGTCAAGTATTGTTGGTAGTAACAAACATCAACTCAAAGTCATTATATCCTATACCAGAAACGCAAGATACCGGTTAATAGCCACTTAGCCGTGGCGACGAGATAATTTTTGCTAACCGCAGGCGACACTATTGGCTTCAACCGGCTATAGACTGAGCCATTTGACATATTAAAACTAGAAATGGTCGCGTGGCATGAAATGTTCGTAAGCCACGTGATTTTCATGATCGTGGTGAGTAATTTGAAACATGAGCAGTGTTACCATATATTTTTTTAGAAAAACTGTAAATAAAAACTGTTTCTTTATAAAAAAACTGTTTTTCGAAAAAATTTTAAAAATCAGAAGAAATTTTGGGATCCCGAAGTATCCTGGGACTAAAATATTATCCCAGGGTATCAATTTTCTAAATATCGAGATTTGATAATTTAATTGCCTTTGGCATTGATAGTAATCGACTTTTTTGCATAGCCTCCTAATAAAACTTTTTTTAAAGAACTTTGGTCTCCCAGGCCCGAATCTAAAGTTAAAAAAAATTCATGGAATTCCGAGATTAACCCCTGACTTAGGATAGAATACTTTACTGATCAATTTAGTACTTCAAAATATTCTTTATTGATTTGCTTTCCACATAAAATTGACTTTCATTTGATTGACTATTGTTATGTCGGGAATTGTTTGTTTGAAAAAATTAAGTTTTTGGAGTTGTCCTTGATTACAATTGAAAAATAGTAGTAATTTGTTATCCAGAATTGGCCTCTTTTGATGAGACATTGTTTTAATTTTTTCAAAAAATATAAATTTCTAAATTATCCTTCATTTAGAAATGATCTTAAAAGTTCGGCTAAAAACTGTCCGTCGGGTCTATGACGTGTCAGACTTGTACCTAATTTTTGACAATATGAAAGTTTTATTGTAGTTTTTGGGTCGTAATAACCACTTTCTAAGTTTATAAATGGCTTATAAAACAAATATTTTATACAAAATTCATTTTAAAACGTGTTATAAAGTTATAAAATTATTAGGCAAAAGCACTTTTATATTTTAATTCTTAAATTTTAGCTAAAAAAAATTGTAAATGAAACAAATGTACCGATTTAATATGAAAAAACTGTAAAAAAATCAATGAATTTAAAAAAAACAGTTTTTTACATGAAAAAACTGGAAAACTGTTAGGCATCCCAAAAAACTGTAAAAAACAGTTAAAACTGGCTATATGAACAACAATGAACATGAGTAACAATAAAAAACTCGTGCTTTATTCGTGGTTGAGTTTAGTTCTTTCATTATCGATTTTTAGTAATATTTACTGTTTCATATGAGAATTTTGTGATCGTGAGAAATTTTTACCATACTAGCGTACGTTAGCGGGAGTAGGAAAAAAATAAACATGTGTGAGTCTTATTAGATTTTTAAAAATTATTTTCTAAACTTATAACCGTATTAAAAACGTTTATGCTAACTAACTTGGTGCTTAATTTTTTACACACAAATTCCCATAAGGGAAAGCTGGTAGCTACCCAGACAGAAATTGCCAACTGTAGCAAAAACAAAACACTGGCAGAGCACTGATTTTGTAAAAATTATTACGCTTTGTTAATACAAGGTAAAGTCAGAAGGTCTCGGGTTCGATTCTGGTCACGAACAAACAATTTTTTGTTTTCTTTTTTTTATTTTTTTATATATTTTTTTTATAAAATTACATTTCTTTTTATTAAATTTAATTGTTTTTTATAAAATAATTTTTCTTAAACTTTTTTGACCATATATATTTTGGTTTTTCTGACGTTACGCCAACGTTGGCAAGTGAGGTCCAGCAGACGTTATGCCAATATTTACATATTAGCCATTGTTATCATTCATTTATTATTCAAGCTATGTTGTACTACATGTCTCGTTAGCTTAGTGTGTAGAGCGATTGTCTGGCTATCTGACGGCCCGGGTTCGAGTCACAGCCCGACCATGTTTTGTTTAAATTATAATTAACATTTTTATTCTAAATAAATTTTTTTTTGCCAAAAAGAAAGGTTTTTTTTAAGTTTTTTAGACCATCAGTTCTTTGGTTTTTCCAACATCATGACAATGTTGGCCGCTTAGTGTCAACCAACCTTTTGCCGACGCTTGTAAGTTGTTACAACTGCTGTTATCATTGATCTAATTTTTTAGCTATTAGATATTACAAGTCTTGTTAGCTTAGTGTGTAGAGATCGCGGCTGACAACCTGGCGGCCTGGGTTCAATTCCCATCAGAACCATGTTTAAAAAAAAATACTAAAAACAATTTTTTTTCATTTTTTTGAAAAAAAAAATTTATTTGAAAATCTATTTTTAGACCACCTTTTATTCAATATTGACAACTTTGTGAAAACGTTGGCAAGTTAGCGACAACCAACGGTTGGCCGCTGTTATCAATCGGGTAACAGGACAATACTGTCAATATTGTTAATCCCACGTTCTGCCAACGCATAACCGACCATCGCCAACGGTATGCCAACATTGTGCCGATCGTATTTTTGTGCTTGGGTAGTTAGTTAGCATATGCTTTTTCATTTTGAATACGGGGGTTATTTTTTAGATCCATATATTTAGTTACAATATTGTTCTATCTCTTTCAATTCTTATGCTGCCCATACATTAAGGAACATTGAGTAGGGAACAAAAAATATCAAAAAATTTTGTAAACACGAATTGCACGATATCAACATGCACACACACACAAACACACCCACACATTCACAAAAAAATGGGAATTTTTGCACGAATGTTCCTTAAGAGTAGTTTACATTATAGGATTGAGTGCTTGGATCTGTCAAAAAAACCGTGTGCTTAAGATTTTTTTGGCAGTCACTATTATTTTGGCAGTCATAAGCAGTGCTGCCAACCCATTTCGTTGGAAAATCGTCATTTTTGGTGAATAAAATCGTCAAAATCGTCATTTATTAAATGATAAATCGTCAAAAAATCTTCAATCAAAAAACTTTCAATTAAAAAAGGAAGCGTTCTCTTAAAAACCCTATTACGTAGTTTATTTGTTACAATTTCACATTTTTTTATGTAAAAATGTGTCCCAATATTTAGTTCTTCATTACTGGCTTTCAGACCTTTAAAGACATAACTCCTTAATTCCATTTATAAATCTGATTAAATTTTGTAAGAATCGATTGGCAAAACTCATTTCAATTGATTGTATTTGCCTACTTTATTCAATCAATATATAATTCAAAGAATCAATTTGATTTTTGTTGAATCTTTTCACAGAATCAAATAAATTGATTCATTTCAACTAAAAATGATTCAGACCTTTAAAAAAATAATTTAATTATCAGTAACACAAATTATTTTTGATTCGCGAATTATATGTATGTTGATTTTTTTGATTCGCGTGAATTACAATTTTTTTTATTCCGGATATAAAATTGTTTTTTTTTATGATTTCCCAATTAACTTTAGTCAATAATGTGTCTGTAAGAAAGAAATAAAGTTTCATTAATTTCATTGATTTAATCATAACTTTAAATACAAAATTAAATGTTTTCTTAATAAATCAATGTTTTGAATTGAAATAGAGTCCTACAAACGAATGAAAAAATTGACAGTAATTCGCGAATAAAAAAATATAAAAATAATTCGTGAGAAATATCTTTAAATTTTTTTTGTTTTCGAATTTATAAATCAGCTTTTCTTAATGAAAATAATTATTTTTGAATCAATTCTTCAAAGCTCTGATTTGATTTGTATTTCGCGAATTATCTCTTAAAACAAATTATTCAATCGAATCAAAAATGAATCAATAAAAATTAGACCAAATCATTATACTACTTTATTCAATATCATTGATTTAAAATTATTATAAATTATTCACTGATTCATTAAATGAATACATTTTTATGCGAATTGATTCAAAATTAATAACCTTTTTTAAGCCCTGCTGGCTGCTCTCAGTAGGGTAAAGTGGAAAACTGATCCTGCTTCAAAATGTACTAAGAATATTTGCTTGGCTTATTTTGAGGGTCCTGGGATCTCTATTGTAACAGAATACAATTAACTTAAATTTTTTATGGATTTTTCGAAATTGTTGGAAGTTCCACATTTCACTATGCTCTCCTATTAATTATTCAGAAATTAAACAATAATTTATATTACGGCTTTTTTGACATTTACGTTTTATTCAGTCTAAAATATGTTAATATGTTCAAAAGAAATATTGATTTAGTAAAATTCAAAATTATCAACGAGTCTCATGGAACCCTGGAATTCTCCTCCAAAATATAATTTGAAATCCTATTAATGCTTCTTGTTTTTTTTTTTAATAAAATAACATTTTTTAAAATAAACTATGAAAATTAATTCATTTTTAAAAAATCGTCATATTTCATACATGAAGTTTTGCAAAATCGTCAATCGTTATTTCATCAAATTTCACTTTAAAAATCGTCAAAATGGAGACAAATCGTCAAAGTTGGCAGCGCTGGTCATAAGATTTCCTATCGGATTTCTCATTTTTAGACTTTTTTCAAAAAATCATTCTCTCTCATAAGATTTGCACACAGTGTTGCCAGTTTTTTTAAGACTTTATCCCCAATTTTCAAATTGTTATCCCAAAAAATCAACAATTTTCAATTTTTTATCCCCAAAAATCCCCAATTTTTATTTTCTTAAAAAAATTCGTACTCGTTAACTTTTTTTTAAATGAATGTAAAAATACCATATTTATTTAATTCTTTTCGGTACCTTATACACTCAAACTCAATAAATTTTGTAATTCTAACAAATTATAAAAAAGAACAAATAAATTTAAATAATAGCATAAAAAAATGGGAGCCAAATTTTTTCGTTATAAATATTTCAGAAGCAAAATTTTCCGATTCATCAGCTTCAGACATTTTGTTGCGTATGGTACTGTATAAAAAAGTTTTAATATTTCAACAGATGTATTGAAATTTTGACAATTGAATGACATGTTAAGTATATATTTAATTTAAGAAGAGCTTCTTATAACTCATATTACATCCGAATAACCTTAAATATTTTGGAACCAAAAGGAATTCAAATTTTCACCAAAAGGAATTAAGGTTTGTACTCAAATTAACTTTCCAGACACAAATTTGTGTAGCCTAAAATCATGCACTATTATCATCATACTTAGATTAGATACGAAGGCACTACGCACCGCGACCAACATAGATCTTTTGTGCTGCATCATCATACTTAAAAGAAATATATAAATATTTAGAATTATCAGGGTTAAATTCATAAAAATCAAGGTTGGTTACCGAAACGAATAACGGTAAGGGTAACGGTAACGGTATCAGATTTCGTTTGTTTAGGTAACGGTAAAGGTAACGGTATTTAAGACTGTTTCGGTAACGGTATACCGTTATCGAAACAGCAATACCGGTACGTACCGGTATTAAAAATTATGTTAAAAACATATAAAAACATGGCATATTTTTAATTTTAAGTACTGAAAATACAGATTTCAAGCTATAAATTCAATACTGGTAGTTTTAATAAGTAAAATTATTAAGGGTTTTCACAAGGGGTGTACTATTTGTTGTATCGTTGTATCGTCCTAACAAAAAACAGAGTTGGTAAAAATTAAATTGAAAAAATACAACATTTGAGAATAGCACGATACAAAATTTTTACGTATGTTTAGTGTCCTATGTTTGAGTGTGCTAACAGATAGAAAGCTGAATAGAAAATCCTTGTGAAACACAAATAAAAATTTTAACAACTCTGTTTTTTGTTAGGACGATACAACGATACAACAGATAGCACACCCCTTATGAACAACCTAATTGTCTATAAATTTTTTGTAAAAAAAACACTCAAGATTATAAAATAAAAAATAAAAAAATTGTAATTTTTATATAAAATAATAAATACCGGTAAAATACCGGTAACTACCCATAAAAATAACGGTATCGGTAACGATAACGGTATTTATAAATTTTTTTAGAGGTATCGATAACGGTAACGGTATTCAATTTGAAACAGTATTTTAGCGATAACGGTATTATAACGATAACGGTAAACAACCTTGATAAAAATATAATAAGGCAATAATATGTTATCCCCAAAAAATCCACTAAAATTTCGTGTCATCCCCAATAAATCCCCCGATCCCCAAACGGAAATATTTATCCCCATTGACGAAAAAAAAAATCCCCAATTTGGGGATAAATATCCTAAACTGACAACACTGTTTGCACACACAAAGTCATCTCTGTTAAGGTTAAATTAGACGTGCCATATCGCCATAGCCGCAACCATAACGCCATAGCAGAAAACCAAAATTCAATTGGTTTAGGTTCAATTAGACGTGCCATATCGCCATAGCCGTAACCATAACGCCATAGCAGAAAACCAAAATTCAATTGGTTTCTACGGTTACGGTTATGGCGTTATGGCATGTCACCAATAATCGTATACATTGTAGCCCATAAGATTGGTTTGAACAGCTGTTTTATATGGTTATGGTTATGGCACGTCTAATTGAACCTTTTCTATGGTTACGGTTATGGCGTTATGGCATGTCACCAATAATCGTATACATTGTAGCCCATAAGATTGGTTTGAACAGCTGTTTTATATGGTTATGGTTATGGCACGTCTAATTGAGCCTTTAGTTAGCTCTCTCACATTTAAAGTCTTTAAGATTTTAATTAGGATTATATTTCAAGTGTTATGATTTCTTTTACTAAAAATCATATGACTCAATCCTATAATGTAAACGGCTCTTTAATGTGTGGGCCGCTTTAGATCTTAAACTACAGTAGTTTTGACGGTCTCATACAGACTGAAAACAAACAAAACAATTGAAGCTAATGATGGCAACTTTGTGCTGTGCACTAGATCTTGCGATTTTTATGAAATTGACTAAAGTAGGATATTTTTGCCACAAAAAGTTGATAACACATTTATTTTATGTGTGTATTTTTTCTCTAGAACTGCAAAATAAAGCATAACACAAGTGGTGGTAGTTTTTATGAAAAAAAAATGCCAAAAATATGAGGAACTTATATTAAATCCAAACCAAAATTTTATGCAGTTAAAGAAAAAGTGCGCTTAAAAAAAAGGCAGTTAAATCAAAACTACTGTACTTGGTTACTACAAGACCCTCCGTTCTGAAAAAACCTGGCGGCTCAAGCCGATTAAGCAGCCGCAAATTTTTGCCTTTAGCCGCCGCCATTGTTTTGGATCGGCTTGCACGATTAAAAAGATCAAAAAGATCCGATTTCTCATATTTTTCTCATATTTGGTTCTGTTAGGTCAGATATTCTAGTTTTCAAATTCGAGAAAAATCCAGCCGGGTCAAGCGTACGAAAGTTTGTCTATCAGTTGTTGGCGTCCATTTTTAATTGTTAAAAAATTAACAGACAAAATAGGTAAAACCTATTCAATATTTTATAAAACTGTTTTGAAAACAAAACTACATAAATATTTTTACTAAAGCCTAAACCAGATAAACGCAGTGTGGACAGTGTTTTACCGCAGTGCGACTTTTTGTCGATAATTCAAGAACAAAGTTTGACAGCACTGCCACTGTCGACTGGCACTTTCACTATCTGGTTTGGACCTAATACAGAAAGTCCGTATTTTCGTATATTTTTTGTATAAATCATTCCTCCGCTTACGGTATTCACTGTTATCGCCTTTGATGAAATGTGAAAAAAGAAAAAAATACCTCGTTTAACGGCCTCTGGTTTTGTTTCGCTTTACGACCTTTTTAATTTTTTTAAACGTTTATTTTCACCAAATCTTTATTAATCCTTAAACTATAATAAACACTAGTTAACAATGATAATTATTTATATACATAGTCCCTTAGTCGAGCTCTCGAGTATTATTTATATTTATAATACATTTTTTTTTAAATTACATTTTAAATATTCTATATACTTCAAATGAAGATTAATTTTTGTATTGTTCGTAATGAAAAATTCTGGAAAAACATTACCTTATAGTGATAAAGAGAAAAAAAAAATAATGTCTAAGGAGTAAAAACGGAGTTATATAAAAACTATATTAATTTATCCACCAATATTTTTTGGTTTTCGATCCTTGCAAAACACAAAAATCTCTATTGGATATACTGTTGCTATATCTATATTCTGCTCTGTAATTTGTTGCTATATTGCGATTAACTGCTTTTATATTAGCACGTCTAAATATGTGATAGAAGACTGGGATGCCATTTTCATTTTGGATCATCTTTACTTTATCGAGGTATAAAAAGGCCTCTGGTGGAACAAAACCTTTTTGCAAGGAATTAATTATATAATCTTCATTTGAATAGTACGGAGCTAATATTAAATTATTTTCACTACATAATGTACATCTTATAATATTATTTCTTATTAAATGTATTATGAAATTGTCTATTCTGATTATATTTGAGGAATTATAGAGTACTTTATTTGATACATATTTTTTGTAGTCGCTTTGTGACGTTCTATAAATTTTAGTACATGTTCTCAAACATTTCCTTTCAAAAACCCTTATCTTTTCCATATAGGATGGTGAAATATTAAACCAGATTGGGCATGCATATGTTATAATAGGCCTGATTAAAGTTTGATACATAATAATTTTAATTCTAGTTCTTATATATCTTGAATAAAATAAAGCTTTGTACATAAAAAATGCATTTTTTGCCTTTATAATTATTTCCTTTACGTGATTGTTAAAATATAGGAATTTGTCTAAATATACACCCAAATATTTAACAATTTCTTTGTTAAGTTTAGACTTAATCCCAAACGATTTCCAATTTTTTTAATGTTGCTATTACATTTATCTACCGGCGGCCTAAATAAAATTGTTTCACACTTTTGTGTATTTATTTTCATATTCCAGTCGATAGCATAATTTTCTACAATATCAAACAATTTTTGTAGATTATGATTAATTTTTTCCACTGCATTATCAGCGTGATATATTATAATATCATCCGCAAATGATATTATATTATCCATTTTACTAAGTAAATCTAACATAAATAAATTAAAAAGAATAGGTGAGTTCACAGTGCCCTGTTGTAGACCATTTACGATCTTGAAGGTTTTCCTGCTTTCATAATTTTGATGAAACAATCTAAAAGTTTTTCCACATATCATATTATGAATTAATATGATGTGGTGTAATGGAAATTGATATTCATTCAATTTGTATATCAATCCTGGAATCCATATGGTATCAAAAGCTTTTTCCATGTCAATGAGACAAGCTCCTGTGCAAAATTTCCTCATCCAATTCCAGTTGATATTGGAAGTAAGTATTTGTATTGCATCAATAGTCGAATGTTTGTATTTAAATCCAAACTGTTTATCGCTAATCAAGTTTTTGTCTTTGCAAAATTTATTTATATTGTCATTTATACACATTTTAAAAACTTTACTTATATTAGGTAGTAAACTTATAGCACGAAGGTTTTTTGGATTGCTCGTATCTTTACCTTTCTTTGGTTATAAAACGACTTTTGCTTTTTTCCAGGATATGGGGAAGTACGAGTTATTTAGCATATTGTTGAATAAGGTTACAATATTCTAAGATAAGTAAACTCGGTATATTTTTCAGAACTATATTTGGGATTTTATCTACACCTGAAGATAATTTTCCTCTCAGGTTATGGAATATATATAAAATTTTATCTTTTGTAATAAAATAGTTTTCAGTTTGATTTTCATCTATATCGTTAGATGCTTTTCCAGAACTGAATTTTGTAAAAGTAATTTGATTGTTTTCAAACACTGCCTTTAATTCTAAAAATCCGTTGAAAAAGTTATTAACATTAACGTGTATACTATTGTTCTGATTTAAATTTTTATAGGAATGAATACTTTCCAAAAAAGCCCCAATAGTATCTAAGATCTGTTCTTGATCTCGTATGATGTAATTATTTGAACTATCTCTAGACTTCCTATGTCTATTTCTGCACTGTTTAGCAATTGTACTGAATTTCTAGGAATTTTAATATTCTGGAGGTCTGGTGGTTTGATTTTTTTAAAATTGTTCTTTATTTCTCCAAACATATGTTTAGAATCTTTGGGATCCAATTTTGTTAATTTCTCCTGAATATATTTATTAAGGGTAATTGTGATATTTTCACCTATTAGTTTTCTAATTAATTTCAATTTAACCTTGAACATATTTAACGTCGATTCCCGTAGTATATGTTGTAGCCTCTTATGCTGTTTAATAACTGTTAGTATTTTACTTTTCTCCAATTGCAACTTTTTTAAAATTGTATTATTAAATTTGGAATATGGTTCCACTTTCCTATATTTAGGTGTTAAATCTGCAATAGAATTCACAATTATATTATTCAGTCTGTCATTATGCGAATATATTTCAGAATTCGATAAATTTCTATTGTTAGGTATAAGTAGTTCCATGTTCAATTTACTCATTATTTTGTTTTTAAATTTTTTCCAGTTTGTTTTCTTATAGTTGTATTTAGGAATTTGTAGATCCTCGATAAACGTAAATTCTTGCTGTTCACTATTCAAAGAAGCGTATATTTGAATAGCATTATGGTCACTATCATAATCTATGGTTTCAAGACAGTTTAAAGTATCATTTTTAGTCATAATATGCAAACGACAATCTGCAATGCATACAAGTACGACCCTGTTCTAGAAAAGGATGGCGAGTTTGACCAACAAGTATAAACCTATAGAGAAACTACCGTCCTCACCAAATTTTGTTGTGTGTGGCGAACTTGGGAAAGGCTAAGAAAACATGTTGATAATCTTGTTAAGAGAAAAAATGAGTTGGAAGAGCATTTTGAGAAACATTTTTTCGTTTTTTTTTTTTTTTTTTTTTTTTTTGAGATTTAAAGTACAGTTAAATGTACCGTTAAATGGCGCTGTTACCAAACAGACATATTGCCAGGTTATAAACACAATGCGTATTGATACGCAATATAAAAAAAACAATGTGATAAACAACACAGACGCACAGGAACAGCAACAACACATACACAACCATTGCCTTCACAATGGAGGTTACGCGCAATTAAGTCCTAATACGTCAGAATAAAACAGACGCACAGGAACCACAGCAACACATATACGACCATTGCCTTCACAATGGAAGCTAAGCGCGACGAAGCCCCAATACGCCCGGAAAGGTTTGCATGTGATTAGACTGCACAGTCTAACGGCATGCTGAGACACGCTTTAGAGTATCGCAAAACAAAACCAATTAACCGATGTTCCCTATTAAAAATTTAATACAGGTCACGAGATAACCTTCTTCTTCGGCGACTCACGGCGAACTGCGTTTTTTTCTTTTAAAAAAAAATTCTTTGATCAATGTTGTCAAGTTTGATTTTCCATTTAGGGGTTTTTTAATGAGTGTAGTAAATTTTGTTCAACTACTGTTTTTAATAGTTTTTGTTAATATTATTCTAAAAATTTTTAAAATAATTTATTTTATTATACAAATAATATATAATTCAACCTATGTTTTTAATAATTTTTGTTAATATTATTTGAAAATTTTGTAAATAATTTATTTTATTATACAAATAATATATAATTCATTTTCACCGTTCTTGTTAATTTAAATGTATATTGTTTTTGTTAAAATAAACTATATTTTAAAAAATAAAATTATATTAACTATTAGTATTAGTTTTAAAAAACCCAAAATTGACACTATTGATAAATGTTTGTTGGCACGGGAATTTTTTTAATGTTGAGGCAACATTGGAATCTCTTAAATCCTCTTAAAAATCTGAAAATTCTCTTAAAAATCTAAAAAAAACTCACTCAACCTCAATGCTTTTTATATATGGAAATGTGTAAAAAAAAAACACTCAATCTCTCATTTTTTTTACAATGTTTACCAACATGTTTTAGTTTTCTTTCCCGATACCCACTGGTTTGACCAGTGGGTATCTATACAACTCTTGCTCTGTTAACCTTTACTCTTTATTTTTGTTCGTGAAGTCGGGAAAGAAAACTAAAACATGTTGGTAAACATTGTAAAAAAATGAGAGATTGAGTGTTTTTTTTTACACATTTCCCTATATAAAAAGCATTGAAGTTGAGTGAGTTTTTTTAGATTTTTAAGAGAATTTTCAGATTTTTAAGAGGATTTAATAGATTCCAATGTTGCCTCAACATTAAAAAAATTCCCGTGCCAACAAACATTTATCAATAGTGTTAATTTTGGGTTTTTTAAAACTAATACTAATAGTTAATATAATTTTATTTTTTAAAATATAGTTTATTTTAACAAAAACAATATACATTTAAATTAACAAGAACGGTGAAAATGAATTATATATTATTTGTATAATAAAATAAATTATTTACAAAATTTTCAAATAATATTAACAAAAATTATTAAAAACATAAGTTGAATTATATATTATTTGTATAATAAAATAAATTATTTAAAAATTTTTAGAATAATATTAACAAAAACTATTAAAAACAGTAGTTGAACAAAATTTACTACACTCATTAAAAATCCCCTAAATGGAAAATCAAACTTGACAACATTGATCAAAGAATTTTTTTTAAAAGAAAAAAACGAAAAAATGTTTCTCAAAATGCTTTTCCAACTCATTTTTTCTCTTAACAAGATTATCAACATGTTTTCTTAGCCTTTCCCAAGTTCGCCACACAACAACAAAATTTGGTGAGGACGGTAGTTTCTCTATAGGTTTATACTTGTGGGTTTGACGCATAAAATTTACATCTAAAATTAATTTCGTTATCTGTCAACTATTCTTTTAGCTTTTTCCCCTTTGAATTATCTGTAGGGTTACCCCAATCTGTATGCCTAGAATTCAGGTCACCAGCCAATACATAGTATTTATTGGGATTTTGTAATTCTAGCGAATTAAAAAGATTGTGTATTTCCCTTTTTATATATGAATCGTTATTACCAGAAGGGTAATAAGCAGATATTATATATATTATTTTATTTCCAATCATTGGTATCCGTATTATACATGTTTCCAGATATTTAAATAAATTTGTTATATTGTTTGTTTAATTATGATATTTGATATTATTTTTTATTTATTAGATTAACTAACTGACTATTAATATTTATCATCATATTTTTTAATTCTAATAAAAAGGAGTTAGTAGAATTATTATTTAAATTATTTACATTTGCATTTACATTATTATTTCCTCTTAAAACATTTGCAAAACTAATTTCAGGGTTATTAGTTCTATTTTCCAAATATTCTTTTTTCTTAGATCTAAGCTTTTGTTGTAGCTCTTTATATTTTTCGCAACCTTTATAAGAAGCGGGATGGCCATATTTGTTGCATACTACACAGTACAATTTTTCTTTTTCGTTATTCGAAATCACATTTATGTGACATTTACCCTTTTTATGGTTTGTATTGCATTTTACACATTTTGTTTGAAGAAAACAGTTTGCGGCGCTATGGAAAAACCCTTGACAATTACGACATTGGGGTATTTCTTGGCGTCTAATTTGCTCCCATTTAATACATCGACGAAGTAGAGCTCTGATGTTTTTTAGTTTGTTGACGTTGCTATTTGGCGTTATTTGTACCAAGAATATTGGTAAATCATAACCCTTTTCGGTGGATTTTTTTGTTGAGAATTTACTCACAAATTGTAAATCATGGTTTTGATACTTGCACAGTTCATTCAATATTTCTTCTGTAGGTATGTCTGCTTCAAGTCCTTTTAAAAGGTATGTCTTAGTTTTTATACCCTTTGGTGTAAATGTGAAGAACTTAGTTTTGGTTTTTTCTAAATAAGCTCTAACTCTAATAAATTCATTTAAATTGTTCAAAAATAATGCTTTTTTGTCTCTGAATTCTTTAATTTTAAATTCATTAATTTTTAAACCATTTTTTAAAAACTCAATTAATTGTTTTGTTTCAATGTCAATAATATTTATGGGTGGAACTTGTTTGTTATTATTTTTTCCCATGTTTACTACTGTATTACTACTTTCTTTTGTTGGTTCTTTTGTAGTTGAGATGTGTTTTCTAGCTCTTTGCACTTCGCTCATTGTTGCAATAGCTGAATTTAATTTTTGAGATTTAACTTGATTCTCTTTTACATGGATCTCAAATTTTTTTAAGAATTGTTGATCACATTCTTTGCAAAATCCTCTGGAATTTAACTTTCATTTCGCGTTCGAAGTATCGGGCTTGAAGTTATTTAAATATTGGAATGGCGCACTCCATTGGAAATCAAAATAATAATGATGTAATTCAGTTTCAATATTTAAGCTTTCCGATAATCTATAAAATTATAATAAAACCTTTTAAAACTAATAACGAACAAGAAAACCAGGCAAATAATAAAAATTTGTCCAAAAAGTGTTAAAATGTAATTTCACTGTTAAAATCAAGTAACAAAACTTTGGGACACAGTATTTAAATTGTTTAACCCATTTTTTACCAACATAAATTTAAAGACATAAAGACCTTTTACCAAGTATTGTCAGAAGATTCGCACGGAATCCATGCTTTGCAGAAAATGGGTAAAAAAATATACTCTACATCACAAACGGACTGCAGAAAATTTTAAATATCGACAAAAACCTAAAATTTTTGAAAATTTAAATCCCCTAGAAATCAAATTATTAGTTATTAGTAGGCCAACCAAAAAGAAGCCAGAGCATATTTTTTATTTGAAAAGATAGAACAATTTACATTAGATACAGGTTCTGATCTTAAAAACATAAGAATAAGTTTTATATTTTAACAAAAGAGATTCTTTAATTTAAAATAAAAATAAAAAAAAAACAAATTTTATATAAGAAAATTTATGTCGACTTAAAATAATGTTTAAAATTACGGATTTTATGAAAAAAAGCAAAAATATGCTCTATTTTCACATAAAAAAGTATTTTAGCTTTTTTTTTTTAAAGAAAATAGCAAAAATAAGCCAATATATACAAAATAAGCAAAAAAAAAAAAATAGCTCTAACAAATATTTGTTAGACAAATAACACAATTGTGAAAAAAAAATTTAAATTTTAATTATGGAAAAAGTATGTGTATCTTTGCGATTTTTCAGAATAAAACTATACGCATTTTAATTTTTTTCTTTTAAATAAAGTTTTGGGTTAGAAAAGTGATTTTGTGCGTTCCCGTACTTTTGAGCAATTTTGTTATTTAGATAGAGGATTTTACAGAACTTTACACAAAAAGTAATGGAGCACACTTAACTTAAAATAACGGGTTTTTTTAACGGCTATAAATTTTTTCCTGTGTACATAGTTTTATAAGTTTCCACAGTAATAAAAAAAAATGGGAAAAATTTAACAAAAAAATGTTTGAAAAGCCCCCCTCCGCCCCCCCCCCCCCCCCGAAATAAATTCCTAGCTACGTGCCTGGGGTGATAGACAGTTTTCTTTAGCTCTCCTGTAAGGTGTATGTTTTTGAAGCAGTGAGTGCTTTTGTCAAAAGTTCACAGATATGATTTTTTAATATTTCCAATTTTTTTTAATCAAATTTGTTTCTTTCTCTTTTGCAGTTTTCAAAATTTTTGGTGGAATGTGGCATTCCTCGTGTTTGTATACTACATCAAGGATTTAATATTTTACATTCTATAGAACCGAATATATTAGTTTCAAACTAAAGTATAAAATAAATTAAATTTATTAATGTATGTTCGTATTTTGTTATTAAGTAATTTTTTGTATATTTATTTATTTATTGTGCAAAAATGTATAAAAGTTTTTTATAATTATAAGCATCGGTGTTTCAGTGGTAGAATTCTCGGCTGCCACGCGGGCCGGGTTCGATTCCCGGTCGATGCAAATTCTATTTTGAAAAATTGTATAAAAGGTATGTATCGAATTTTATATAAAATGTTTAAATTTCATTTGTTTATAATAAATAAAAGTCACGTAAGTAGGGATAGTCGTTTTCATGGGTATGGCATCATCAAAAAAATAAGTTATAAAAACATCGTTATCACTAGATGGCACTTTGTTTAAAAAATGGACAATATTCTTTTTTTTTATTTAAATTTAAATAATAATAATCAACAAAGCAAAAAAACCAAACGGATATCTCAAATTTTATTATTTGTTTTTTTCCTTATTTTGAGCAGTTTTCAACAGGTTTTGAATTTTTAAATATAGGCTCAGCTGTTACTAAACTGATACTAAATAGCTGCTCAGGTAATACTAAATTTCAGCGCCCTCTACCGGTGAGTAGTGTAAGTTTTGATTTCTTATCTCTATAATAAATAGTCTCTGGTCGTTTTATTGCAAGCAGGCACCCGAAAACGTTTCTTTTTTTGGTTTTTATCAAAAATAAATATCACTAAAGTTCAAAGTGTTTTTATTCCTCAATCGAAAACAAAAAATTTCAAATGTACTTTAAAATAAAAATATCCCTCAAGTTGAAGTTCCAAAAATATCTCTATAAAACGTTTTAAAACGTTTTTTTCATCGTTTGTTATAAGTACAAAAATATTAATAGAATTTTTAAATTTTTGTTTTATTTTTATGGTGGAGATACTATTCTAATTTTTGGTTACAAATCTGTAAAAAATCGTATAATACCAGGGAGTGCACTGTTGGGCGGTATATATTACATTCAAACATATTGCAAATATATATTTTTTTTTGCTAAAATGTTTGCCAATAGACTGGTATTTGCATCAATATTATTCATTTTCGGAATGAAATCGCTGTATAAGTTTTATACTTAAATTTTTGCACCATAAAACCTTTTTCACATTCCGCCATTAATTTGCAATTTTTTAAGTGCGGTTTTTGAAAATTCATAATCTAGGGACCATAATACCCGTATCTCATACCATTAGTTTGAACAAAAAATTAGCAAAAAAAAATTTTTTTGCATCATTGTATTCTTTTGAAGAATGTAAATTGCTGATTAGGTTTCTTCAATGGCCTTGCAACTCTCTCAATATTTTTTATTTGAAAAAATATTATGCGGCTTGGAACAGGAACGAACTCCGACTGGTTAGTCAGGGATGGAAAAGGCTCACTTAATCGGGCTCTTATACCAAAAAATGTTAGATCGCTCTTATATATTTAAAAATGTAAGTAACTAAAAAATAGCTTCCTCTTTGGCTCGTTAAAAAAAATTAAAATTAAATATTTAGATATTAGCAAATATTAGCACAAATTGCGAAAAAAAAACATTTGCAAAAAGCGAAATTTTTGCAACAATATATTTGTTTGCAGAATGTCGATCGCTGATTACCTCTTTTAATTCATTTTCTGTACCATAAAGCCTTTTTCGAATTCCGCCGATATTTTGCAACTTTTTAAGTGCGGGTTTTTTTTAAATATATAACGTAGGGATTAAATTTTTGTACCATAAAGTCTTTTTTCAAATTCCGCTATTATTTTGCAATTTTTTACGTGCGTTTTTTTTTTAATTTATAATCTAGGGGCACATTTCATACAACAAAATTTGGTGGCGAAATCGCGAAAAATAAAATTTGCAAAAAGGAAAATTTTTGCATCAATATATTTGTTTGCAGAATCTAAATCGTTGATTACGTTTCCTAATTAATTTTTTGTTTGTGGTACAAACGTTCCCCTTTTATTTTGCAATTTTTTAAGTACGTTTCTTTTTAATTTATTATCTAGGGGCTATAACACACATTTCATACAACAAACTTTGGTGGCTAGTTTCAAAAACAAAATCGCGAAAAATAAAATTTGCAAAAAGGAAAAATTTTTTCATCAATATATTTGTTTGCAGAATGTAAATAGCTGATTAAGTTTTTTAATTAATTTTTTGTACCATAAAGCCTTTTTTCGCTTTCCGCGATTATTTTGCAATTTTTTAAGTGCGGTTTTTTTAAATTTATAATCTAGGGTCTATAGTACCAATTTTATACACAAAAGTTTGGTGCTTAGTTTGCAAAAAAAAAAAATAAATCGCGAAAAAATATTTGCAAAAAGGAAAATTTTTGCGTCATTGTATTCATTTGCAGATTGTTAATCGCTGATTGAGTTTTTTAATTATTTTTTTCTACCACAAAGTCTTTTTTCGCGTTCCTCTATTATTTTGCAATTTTTTAAGTGCGGTTTTTTAAATTTATAATCTTCGGAGTATAATGGAGTATAATAGGGGAGTGCCTCAAGGGTCAATTCTTGGGCCACTCTTGTTTTCAATATATGCAAATGATCTACCACAGAATATTTCTCATTGCAAAGTTCATATGTATGCAGATGATGTGCAATTATATCTAAGTAGTCCAACAGAATCCGTCGCCGATAATATCATTAGACTAAATGATGATTTGAACAAAATTTTTCGCTGGGCAACAGCAAATGGACTTTGTCTTAATCCACATAAGTCTAAGTGCATGATAATTCATAAAAAATCAATCAATCCTGCTATAGATAATAATATTTTAATTAATGGGGAAAAAATACCGATTGTAAATTCTGCCAAAAACCTTGGGTTGATTTTTAACAAAAATTTAACATGGACAAATCATGTAAACCTACTCGTTGGTCAGACTTACAATAAGTTAAGGTCCCTCTGGTCATCACAATACTTCACCCCTTTAAGAATAAGAATTCTTCTTGCTAAGACATATCTAATTCCCGGAATAATTTATGGGTGTGAAATTTTCGCAAGCTGCGACTCTATTAGCAAAAGAAGGCTTAACGTTTTATTTAACAATATTGTTAGATATGTCTATGGATTAAGAAGGGATGCGGAAGTCTCTAATTTTTCAAAAAATCTTTATGGCGTTTCGTTCGATAATTTTCTTAAGATACGTGTACTTCTCTATCTTCATAAAATTATCTACACACAAACCCCACAATATCTTTTCGAAAAACTTCGCTTTGCCAGATCGCAAAGAGGGAAAAAGATCATTATCCCTCCACACCGTTGCCTTGTATCTGAATGGCAGTTTTACCTGCATGCTTCACGTCTTTAGAATATTCTTCCACATACCCAACAACTTAATAGCAACGCAAATAGTTTTAAACAGTTTTTATTTAAGTTTTTTGGTTAAATATAATTTATGTTCTTGAATAATTGTTCTAATATAAATATGTTAATTTTAATGTAATTTTTTGGATATTGCATTCCTGTACTTTAAATATAAGATTAAATCTAGTTGTACAGGAAATGGAAAATAAAATAAATGCCCATTTCATAAAACAAAGTTTAGTGGTTAGTTGCAAAAAAAGAAAATTTTGGCATCGTTTGCAGAATGTAAATCTTTTAAATAATTTTTTGAACCCCAAAGCCTTTTTTCGCATTCCATATTATTTTGCAATTTTTTACGTATGGTTTTTTAAAATTCATAATCTAGGGCTATAAAACTGTTGGAATAGTATAATTCCATAGTATAGTTCCATTATTGATTTTTATAACAAAATTATTATTTTCCATCCCTGGTTAAAATCGATGTTTTGAGTCATACAAAGAGCGCACATAATGACCCTGCAAACATTTAAAAGGTACCTTCCAAGAAGATATTAAAGAGATATCTTCCATTTGTCATTTGAATGAAAATAATCAAGTAGTATTTACTTTGAAATTGTCTTCCTTTCATCACTTGGAAGATAATTCGGCGATATTTGGAAAAAAATAATTCAAAAATTTTATCTTTTGTCATAACTTTTTATGAAAATATTGCGGCAATATCACTTTTGTATCATTTGGAAGATAAAGCAAATTTGTTTGAAAGGAAGATAAATCAATTTGGAAAAAATTAAAACTAAATTTGCACACAAACAATCAAAAGATATATAGGAAATAAACTCGTGAAAAGTTAAGATTAATTTTTTGAGGATAACTTTTCGTACCAAACAGATTTTCGCCATAGATATATCATTAAAATCTACTAGTATAGATCTATTAATTTTATTTTTATCGCTATATTTTATACTTAAAGATACAAACTCAATTAAAAATGCTTACTGCGACGTTTTTTGATATACTTCCCTTGTTTTAAAAAAATGTAAAAATTAATAGTAAAGTGTTGTTTTTTCAAACGCGTCGTATAGACCAAATACAATTAATATTGTCATTAATATGTATTTTTATTAATTCTAATTTAGTAGGTTTGAGGTTAAGAAGAAGAATAAACCTTCCTCAAAAGTTATAAACACATTAAATTTGCAAATCAGACTAGATCTAGTTTCTGCCTTTTTATGGACAGGCTTCATCAGTGATCTTCCATTAAATTGTATTATTGTTTATATTTTTATTGTCAGATTGTAGTAAGATATTTGAGTAAACGAACACACTGATTAATTTGTGTACTTGATCGAACTTTTTAAGTTCCTTTTTTTAACAGGAACTAAAAGGAACTTAAAAATATATTTTTTAAGAAAACAACTAAATAGTGCTTGTAATTTTTCCTATTTTCTAAAATTATTTTCTATATTAATTTTTTTATTTATTTTTTTTTACGGACAAGTGTTTTATTTTAAAAATTAATTTTAGTTTATTCAATTTTTAAAAATACATATATAATTAGACTTATATAATTTCTAATATAAAATTAATTCTTTCCCACTACGAAAATTCCAAGAAAAACCACCTGATCTTTTTTACGATCATGAAAATTTGAGGTCTTTAAGACATTTTATTAAAAAAAATTTTAAATTACTATAAAATATTTTTTAATTTATGTCCCTTGCGGGATCGCGGGATTCCATAAATTTCCCGCTTTCCCGGGAAATCAAAATTACATTGCATAAAAAATGCTTTCAGATTATTTTGGCAATAAATTAGTAAGATAAGAACAGCGAAAACCAAACTGTTAAATACGTATAAAAAATTTTAGTTGTGTTTGAATAAATTTTATTTGACAGAAAATAACTTAACCTGCTAAAATCAGCAACAAGTAATAATTAATAGACAAAAAAATCCAAAAAATTTTAAATTTTGAAAGGTTTTTTTCGATTTATTTAATAGGAATAAAAATTTAGCCTTCTGAAATCAAAAGTTTACTATTTTTATCAATCGTTTCTGTTAATTTTAAAATAGTAGGATAGACTGCTATTTTAATTCAACTAAATTGAACTCAAAAATAACAAATCTTTTGTAAATATAGCATTTAGTTTTTGCTATTTTTAGTCTACTAATATTAATATTTTCTTCAAATTTTACAGTATAATTTGTTATTTTCAATAAACTAAAATTTAACTCGAATATAACTAAAGTTTTGTAAATTTAACAGTTTTATTTTTGCTGTTCTTATCTTCTAGCATTTACCAAAAAATCTGCTAATCTCAGCTGTTTCTATTGTAAGGCCATTTCATAACAATATTTTCGAATAAACAAATTGATTGACAATCTAATCAAATGAATTTAATGATGGATTGAGGATTCATTCGTTTCTTCGAAATATTATTTAGGTATTTAATCCTTCAGAATTGAAAATCGAATGATTTAATTCTTTAGGAGTTCAAATGGGGGAAACCATTTTGCTCGTTGCAAAAACCACTTAAATTTATTTCCTTTTTTTTTAATTTTCCTAGTTTTTAATATTTTTTGTATACGTATTTTTAATAACAAATGCGAAAGAATATTTTTTATGTATTTAACTTGACTTTTCAATATTAACATCTAATATTTTAAATATTTTCAACATAGATATTTTTTATTTAAAACTCCGATATTTGATTTGTTCGCTATAAACACATAATAGCTCTGTTTCTTTACTTTTTGGGTAAAGTTCGGTAAAATGAAATGCACAAAAGTAAACGAACGCGAAAAACCACATTTTAAGCCCGAAAAACAAATGTCAATAGATTTGTGCATTATAGTTCGTTTTGGTGAGCGCTCTTTCTAGTTCTTGTTCAATTTGTTGTAAAAATCTAGATAGCTTTTCTAGTTAAACCCCTTTTTAAATCAAAAATTTAATAAAAATTTCCTTCTCAGGCATTTCTGTTTACAAAAGGAATACATAGTTTATTAAATTTGGAAAAGATTTAAATATTAAACAAAAGCTTCGATTTATTTACATATTTAACTATTTAACACATTTAAACAAGCGTCTTCACAAAATTGTCGGTAATATCTACAAAATTTTTTGTTACTTTTAAGTTAAATTTAGTTGAATGAAAATATCAGTCTATCCCGCTAAAATCAACGGAAATGGTTACTAAAAATAGTAAACTGCTGATTTCAGAAGACTAGATTTTTATTCGTATTAAAAAAAATAGAAAAAAGCTTCCTACATTTAAAATTTTTGGTGATTTTTAGTCTACTAATTATTATTTATTACTAATTTTAGCAGGATAAATTGTTATTTTCTGTTAACTAAAATTTATTCAAATATAACTAAAATTTTGTATATGTATTTAACAGTTTGGTTTTTTCTAATAGAATTTTTTTTAATAGTTTTAACTAAAATTTTTACGTTTTTCTATTGCTGTATGAGTTAGATAGTATAAAAGAACTCTTTATTTTTTATGAGTTTTTATTTGTTAATTTATAATGATAAAAAAATTAAATGAAAAAATTGTTTGTACTATAGAGGTCAAAAAAGTACTATTTTTAAAGCTCGTTAGTACTATTTTAGAAATCCCATTTATCAATCCTGCTCTACCCCTTAAATTTTTTGCGAGCCAAAATGTTTCACTTTTGCACAGTGTTGCCAACTCTTGAAGGCAGGAAAGCACCGTGAGCATTGTGAAACGGGTAAAAGTTTACCAAAAATGGGGTAAAAAAGCACGATATTAATTTTTTGAAAAATTTAAGTCAAGAATTTAAAAACACGTTTTAGCTTTGTAAAATCGTATAAAAAACGTTAAATAAATTGTCGAAAAAGGGGTAAAAAGCACCAAACTAACATTTAAAAATTTTGAAGATTAAATATGACGAAGTTGCTATTTAAAATTGTACTACAAACATTGTAAAAAATGTACACCGATAAAATTTCTCGGTTGCTCAGTTAAAGAATTTCTTAGTTAGAATAGAAAAATTTTAAATTAACTGAGGTAAACGTTATCAACCAACATTTCAGTTAAATATAAAGTTTTTTTTTTAATTTTATTTTTTTGTTACCCTGTAAATATAAATTTAAAATTGTCAAATATTATTTTAACAAATACGAGTACAAAACAATTTTCAAACAAATTTCATTTTGAGTTTCTTGATTTTCGTAATAAAACTGCACAATGGCACCCCGCTTAATGAAACGCCGTGAAAATTGAAATACGCTATGTAAGAAACATACAAGAATAAAAAAATATCTGAAGATAAGTTTAATTTTTATTTAGGGAAAAATTTTAATATTTTACTTTATAGAAGAAAGGAAGAAATGCAAAGATAAAAGGAGTTGAACTTAGAATCGTAGACGGATTAACAGAAGCTGTACTACAATAATAAGAACTTGTGTGCCTGTTTGTACGACATATAATTAATGTTGAAAGACAATTTTATGCATTAACAAATTAAAGTGTGAATGTTGTCATGTGATTTTATTATTAAAATGTTGAATCTTTTTTGTAGAACTCTTTTAATTTATGAAAATTGCAATAAATTTCCATATTTTAAAAAATACTTGGTTGCTAATTACTAGGGCAAGGAATTCGATGCAAATGCATGTTTTTTCTCGATACTCCAAAACTAATATGGACTAAATATTTATCCGAATCATCAAATTTAGACCAAAATGGCATCGATTTGTAGTAGCATATTTTTGCATATTTTGTCAAAAATGCATGTTTTAGCATATTTTGACTTTAAATGCATATTTGGTGCCTTTTTAATGCATATTTTGTGTTTTTAATGCATATTTGTACATATTCTTCATTTTTAGGAGCATTTTTATTTTGTAAAAAAATATAAAAAATTGATACGTTTTCATATTTTGATTCAATCAAAATAAAGATTCTTTAAAACCTTATTGACCTGTGGGAAATCTTCAAGTTCTGTGTCTGTTTGCAAAATAACTAACTTAAAAATATTTTTAAGTTTTAAAGTGCATTATTTTTGCAAAAATAATAGTTTTTAGTGCATATTTCTTATATTTTTAATGCATATTTTTGTTTTTTAGCCGCATATTTTAGGCGCGTATTTTACATTTTTATGTGCATGAAATGCCTTGCCCTACTAATTGCTATATGGAAAATTTTTTAAATTTTAACTAAAATATCGTTCTTATTAACTGACTTCGAGTGTACATAATTTACAACTGACAATTTAGTTATTTACAATTGATTTTTTCAACTGATACTCAGCAAGGGGTATTTCACCTGAGAATCAGTTGAAAATTTAGTAACCATTATGGTTTGTATTATTTTTTCAACTTTGACAGAAAATTCAAGAAAAATTAAAAAAACGAGAACAAATACCAAAAATATAAACTGTACAGAAAGCACTAAAAGCACTGCCAGAAATCTGAAAAAGCACTGTAAATACCCGCTATTCTAAAAGGGTATTTGTAAAAAATCACCGGGTACGGGAAGGAAAAAAGCACCAAAAAATACCCAAAAAGCATTGAAATGGCAACACTGCTTTTGAACTTTATTAGGCAAAATTTTTAGAAAAGAACACGATGCCCTCTCACAATAGCTCTGTTTCTTTACTTTTTGGGTAAAGTTCGGTAAAATGAGAGTTAACAAGAAATACTCTCCCGAAATGACAAAAATGCACAAAAGTAAACGAACGCGAAAAACCACATTTGAAGCCCGAAAAACCAGTGTTGCCAACTATTGAAGGCAGGAAAGCACCGTGAGGATTGTGAAAACGAGTAAAAAGGGTAAAAATTTAACAAAAATGGGGTAAAAAAGCACGATACTAATTTTTTGAAAAATTTAAGTCAAGAATTTAAAAACACATTTTAGCTTTGTAAAATCGTGTAAAAAAAGTTCAAAAAATAACCAAAAAAGGGGTAAAAAAGCACCAAACTAAAATCTAAAAATTTTGAAGTTTAAATATATCGAAGTTGCTATTTAAAATTGTACTACAAACATTGTGAAAAAATGTATTTTTTATTTAGTTCGTATTATTTTTTCAACTTTGACAGAAAATTGAAGAAAAATGCACCAACAAATACCCGAAAAGCACTGATATGGCAACACTGCGAAAAACAAATGTCAATAGATTTGTGCATTATAGTTCGTTTTGGTGAGCGCTCTTTTTAGTTATTGTGCAATTTGTTGTAAAAATATAGATAGCTTTTCTAGTTAAACCCCTTTTTAAATCAAAAATTTAATAAAAATTTCCTTTTTAGGCATTTCTATTTACAAAAAGGAATACATAGTTTATTAAATTTGGAAAAGATTTTAATATTAAACAAAAGCTTCGATTTATTTACATATTTAACTCTTTAACACATTTAAACAAGCGTCTTCAAAAAATTGTCGGTAATTTTATGGAGTTGTAAAATCACCGATAGGCTTTTGCAACTATTATACTAATTTTTGTAATTGATAAACATATTTTCTGAATGAATGAAATGATCGATCGAACTAAAAAAGCTATTAGCTGTGAACTAGGTCTTTGGTTCAAATTAGTGAAGTGTTCAATTGAAGTAGTTGCACCCAACTGATGATATAACAGCTGATAAAAACAATTTACCCAAATTTACACGAAAAAAAAGTCTGGGCTTTTTGTGAAAGAAGAACAAGAATATTACTCTCTCATGACAGCTCTCATTTACCCAATTGTGTAGTAAGAAAACGCTTTTTGGTAAAATTGGGATCCCGCGGGATCCCAATGTTGAGTACCCGAACACAGCCAATGTTACAGCAGGGGTATCCATTAAAGTGTTTTAAGAATTAGTAAAAATTTTACACACGAATGAGAAGAAAAACACAAAGAATTTGAAGAAATTTAACAGCGATCGAGAGAAAATGAAGGACGACACGAAAACAATAAATTTAATAAAAACGGGTTTACAAGCAAAAAACGTCATTAAAAACAATAAAAAAGTAATTAAAATTGATTATTATTTATTTCACTCTTAAAGTTGTTTTTGTTACCGCTTTAATCAATAATCATAAGAAACAATAAAAACAGTGCCCTGTTAACTTTTTCGGTTTTCCTTTTGTTTCTCTTATTCTTCACGGGAATTAACAGAATCCCAATCCATATAAATTTTAAGGGAACCAAAGAGTACACTTTTTCGTATGGGAACTCTTTAGCCTTTATCCTCGTTGGTTACAGTTAATTTAGAAACGAACACAAAAACGCAATTCAAAAGCAAAGTGCAAAAGGCAACATTTATATCAGAAAAGACAACGCCATAAGTGATTGCGTTAGTGGTATTTTAAAGAGTTTTTGATATTTTAGGGGGTTATTTTGCAAACCATGAATAAAACGTATGAAAAAATTTGCAAAGTAAAAAACTATTTTATTAAAAAAAGAAAAAAAGTTAACGTGCGTTGGCCGGGAATCGAACCCGGATCAACTGCTTGGAAGGCAACTATGCTGACCATTACACCACCAACGCCCTGAAAGATTTTGTACACAATAACATATATGAAACGGCAGTAAGTAAAGCTTTATTTTAATTATTGAAGCTTTTTAACAACGAGTACAAATAAAAGCTTTAACACATGTTAGGCAGAAGCATCGGTGGTTCAGTGGTAGAATGCTCGCCTGCCACGCGGGCGGCCCGGGTTCGATTCCCGGCCGATGCAGTGCATCTTTTTTTTTGCATCTTTTTTTTTTCGATTCGATGGTTGGTTCTGTCAAAATTTTTAAAACCCGGCTATCGGAAAAATATTGAAAACGTGTATGCGATAGTCCAGCATATATGTTTTCAATTCGTTTCGAATCGAATTTCATAATAACCCGCCTGAAACGCAAATAAAATGCCAATTTGACAATTTAAATTCGCCTCCAGAGAAAAAAATTTACGATTAGCCTAAAAATCTAGCGATTTTAAATCAAACATAATAATAAATTTATTTTTGAAAACCAGTTGTAAAATTGACAAATTGATATTAGTGGTATTCATCTAACTGCATTTATGCCCTCGTAAACCGTATATTTTTGTTATCCCGTATATTTGTAACTTTACCTGTTTATTTGAATGAAAGCACCTTTTAAGACTATTCACATTTCAATTTTACATTTAGCCACTTTTTTGATCTTTTCAAAAATTAAAAACATAATTTTTTAAATTTGTATCATTTAAAAACAAATAAAACAGAAAATAAACAACAAACAAAACAATGCAAAATAGTTTTATTTTTGACAATATTCAAATGTGTGTATAAATAAATAAAAGTTTACACATAAAAATGTAGGCGTATATTTACGAGGGCTCGTTGTTGATGTAAATGTTTGATTTGTATACACTTCCTACGGGGAAAGGGACCGATCCAAGATGACACGCAGGATAGGTCCCAAGGGGGCGGAGACCGGTCGTTGATCGGTCTTTTTGTTTGAAAGAGACATATCACTTTAACATGGCGTTGTCATTGGAAATGACCAATTGCCACAGTTTAGACACCTTGTGACAGTAAGGTGGTGTGTCTAAAAATAGCCTACGGGGAATGAGGAGTCAATTGCCCTCCAAGGACCTATCCCGTGTCCGGTCAACCGAAGGCATATTACTAAATTAGTACAAATATGAACCAAAGAGAATGGAGTTTTGAACTTTATATTTTTACGATTGGCTTATTTTAGCTCTTATTTTGAATTTTTATAATTTTTTGCCAAAAAATTTTAAGTTTTGTATTTTCAACGTTTTTTTAATGCTAAAGCTGTTTTAGTTTCAACAATTGGTATTTCATTTAATTTTCTTTTTAACTTAAGGGCAATTTTTAAAATTTTTATTTATATTATCAGAGTTTTTGAGGTAATTTTCTAATTTTTAATTGATTTTTATACCCTCCATCCCACTGTGCAGGAGAGTATATATCATTTTGTCATTTCGTTTGTAACTCATCGAAAAAAAAAATTTGGGACACAAAAAAAAACATATATTCTTGATCGTTATCAATAGCGAAACTGATAGAGCCGTGTCCGTCTGTCTGTCTGTTGAAATCACGATCACGCTCAAAATAGTTGTGCTAGGATGTTAATTTTTAGTCAAAATTTTTGTCCAATTTCTTAAGCAGTTTGGTATTGGAAATGGGCATATTTGGTCCAGACGTTTAAAAGTTATGAATGAAAATGTAAAAGCACCTCTAGAATTTTCCATATTAACATGAAAAAATATATTAACTGTGTGTTGTTGTTGTTGAATAAGCAAAAAATGCATACATACACACCCAGACCTTGAAAGAGATAATTCTTTTTTTTATTTTATATGCATAAAATTGGATTCATTTTATAAATTACTGAATAATTCATAATGCCTTTAAATCAATAATTGGACATTGAATAAAGTGAGATAAGATTTGTTCCTATTTGTGTTGATTCAATTTTGATTCGATTGAATAGTTTGGACGTATGTTGGCTTTAGAGGTACCTCATCGATTGATTCTAAATTTTTACTACTGATATAACTCTCTTTTGGGGGCCCGAAGAAATTTTTTTTCACCGAAAAGCCTGTATGGGGAGTTACTTCGGTTTAAAGTTTAAAAATGAACTTAACTATATTTTCTTCATTTATGATAGGGTTGGAACAATATGTATACCATTGGAAAGGTAATAAAAATATCTTTAGGATAGCATTTTTTTGTTGACCCATTATGATTCGGCGTAGGAATTTTAATTTTTTTGTTTTTTTAATGTTTTTATTCCATAAAAAACCTATATAAGAACAAAAATTGTGCTTATTAGTATGTTATCAAGACGAAAAGCTTTCATTTGATATATAGATCAAGTTTTTATCACTTCAAACACCGAAGATATTAGAGGCCAAAATCGTGAGTTTTTTTTTCTTTCAAAGTATGGCTAACTTTTGACAAATGAAAAATCTCAATACCGACAATAGGTTTAAAATTTGTGTTTACTCCCAAAATATGTTCGATTCCCGATGAGTTAATTCAGTATAATTGTTGGTTAGAGTCAAAGTTGTATCTTTTGTACCATCTGCAAAAAAATTAGGTTTGACTTCTAATATCTTCGGTGTTTGAAGTGACCAAATTTGAACTACATTTCAAAAGTTTTTAATCTTGAGAATATATTAATAAGTAAAAAATTATGTGGTAGTATACGGTGGTTTTTATAAAAACGGTTTATTTTAAAAAATCTTCAAAATAAATCTCATTCGCCGGTAATGGGTAAGCAAACAAAAAAAAATGTCTGCAATAAGATATTTACTACTTCGGGGTAAAAAAAATTCACTGAGATGAACTTATTGCAAAATTGAGATTTAAAATACGAATTAAGGAATTATATTTTTAAAGGTCTGCACACATCTATTTATATGAATAACATAAGCAGTGTTGCCACTTTATGGGTAGGGCATGGATGATAGCAATTATTAAATTGTTTAGTTTTTCACTTAAATTTCAATTCAATTGAATGAATTGAGAAAGTTATCAAATTTGTAAATAAAAAAATATATTATACATAAAAAAAGAATTTAATTAATAAACTAGCCAATAGATAGTGGGTCTATGAATACAACTTAGCAATTACTTCAAAGCATTGTTGGTAGCAGAAACGGTGCGATTATCGGTGAGGGTAAGTAACGCTATTGTAGATTATTTCGGTTACAGTATTTTAAGGATAATTGTATTTCGATAACGGTACTTTAAGGTTAACTGTATTGCAATTATTTCGATAATGGTATATTAAGATAACCGGTATTCAGTTATTTAGGTGCATTCCGCAAATTTTTTTTTACAAAAAAACAAAGTAAAGTAAAATAAATTTATTAACTAAGTGTATGTAAAATTCACAATTACGACGTGGAATTACAAAAAGTTTAGACTAAAAAATAATGGTGTTGTAAGGACAATGGCATTTCATTTATTTCGGTACTGGTATTTTTAATGTATCGATATTTGAATCTATAACAGTATTTTAGCTATAGAACCTACCAACCCTGCCTCAATGTATGTAATTACTTTTGGCTTATGAATGACTTAACATCTAATTCATCCGTAGACTTGTAGAAGAACATGAAATTTTAAGAAAAATAAAAATTTTAGACTACTCGCAAACTGACTAAAATTGTGAAGTTTGCATAAAAATTCCAATATCTATTTTTAATTCATACGAGTTAATGAATTGATTCACAGCGACTGATCATATATACATGCTTTGAAATTCTTTCGTTATACAATAAGTCCCCAGTAACCTGGGGACTTTTACAAACCTAGCAAGCGGGCTTTAGCCCGCTTGTTTAATTTAATTATGGCCAACGCAAAGAACGAGTCAACTACCATTAAAGGACCTATCCCGTGACCTGTCAATCGGGGGCATACTGAAGGCACTTTCACTATATTTGTGTGTGTGTTAATGTTGTTTTCATTTCTATTTTTTGCTTTTCAATTTTTTTTATTTGCTTGTAGTTTGTTTTTTCTTTTTTATTTGAAAAGAAACGAAAAATATATAACTTTACCATCAGCCAGTCATCACTCATAAGCAACATTAGCTCAGATGGTAGAGCGTTTGCCTTAGAAGCAGGAGGTTGTGTTATCGAGCCCTACTCCAACGCGATGTAGATTATTTTTCATTCTTAATTTTTTATTAGTTTATTTGAAAAGCTATAGTAGTATAGTCAGAGCTTTGAAGAATTAATTCTTTTTTGAATGAATTCACTACCAATCGAATTCAAATTTCTTTAGAATTGAATGAATTCGTTTTCTTAAGTAATTCACTGAATTCGTTTAATTGAACGCGTTCACCAAAAAATAAATTCAAAGAATTAATTCCATTGCAATAGTCTTCTTTATTAAATCAAATGAATTAATTCACTGGTGAACGCGTTCAATTTTATAAATCGAACGAAAAAAAGTGAATTAATTCCTTACTGAATTAATTCAATTTCATTTCCATTCAGTGATTAAAAAAAAAAAAAAATTACATTCAGTGAATTAAAAAAAATAAAATTACATTCAGTGAAATAAAAAAATTAAATTACGTTCAGTGAATCAAAAAAGAAAAAAATACGTTCACTGAATTGAAAAAAAAAATTACGTTCACTTAATTGAAAAACAAAAATTACTTACGCTGGATTAAAAGCCTGTTTTCTGCCGTTCAGTAGAAGAAAACATTGTATTGTAAAAACGTATAAATGAAATACGTCATAGTGAAGCATCTACATTTTACTGGGAAGCATAAGTTTGAAAAATAAATAGTTATATTTTTCCAAATTCATCTATATCTGTAAAGTTTTTATTTTTAATAGTAAAAGGCTTTATTAATCATGTAGGTTGATAAAGTGCATCGGGTTTCTCTAACACTTAATATATATGTAATTCGTTTATTTTCACTAGCAAACGCTGTAAAATTGCTTAGTTGCAAATTTTATTATTTATTATTTTTATTTCGTTTGGTAACATCTACAGCAAAATGTGAGTCTTAAAGTAGTAGATGTACAAAAATTGTTATATGTACATTAGAGTGGTCCAAAAAAACATGAAAGTTGGAATTCGCGATCTCCACAGTGTTGCCCCTATTCCTTAATGTCTAAAAACTCTCTGTGCCAAGTTTCAGCTAAATCCGCTGTTATTTAGAGGTAGCACAAAAAGTTGTCTTTTAAGAATTAGTAATTTATCTCTAGAGTAATTTATACAAAAAGTAGGGTTGACTTTAAATTTAATTATTTCTTAACCTGTACGCTATTATTTAACAATTTTTTTTTAAATCTGGTCTTAATTAATGTGAATATAAGAAATTTGAAATCAAAACTTAAAAAAATTAAGTAACTTTGAAGTAATTCGCGATTTTTTTTAAATTTATACAAAAAAATACATATTTTAGTCAAATTTTCGAAATTTTCCAAAAAGATGTAATTAAAAATGCAACTTGTTTTTGCCTTGTATGAGCAAATTTCTCAAATCTGATCTTTATTTTAACAAAGATTATGAATCAGCAATCGAAACTTAAATAAAATTTGTGGTTTATGAATTATTCGCGGTTTTTGAAAATTCAAAAAAACTCAAGTTTTTTGAGATATTTTCCTAATTACCTGTAAACGGTGTTATCGAAAAATGCAATTTGTTATACTCTTGCAATTTACTTACCAAGGACCTTCATTATATATAACACTGATTTTATTTTAAAAAGGATAACAGATATCCTTGCAAATTAACTTAAAATTTGACATTTTTTAATATTTCGCTATTATTTAGATTGCTATAATTTTATTGCTACCAAAAACCCTATCCCACATAATAGGACATTTAGCAGATATATATTAATGCAAAAACGAAATTTTCATATTGGTAAATATAAGAAAACATCCTGATCGAAGTTGATAATTTTTTGTATGAAATTTTCAAATTTCGCGAAATCCGCGACTCCGATTTCAATTTTGATTTCATATTCGTAATGTACACCTAAAAATATATTAGATTTGATATGTCGCGATCATAATAATTATATTTAATTTTTCTCATTTTTTCCATTATTTTTAATTAATTAAAAATAATAGAACAAGTACTACCTCGAAACTTCAATTGCGATGTGCTACCTCTAAACAAAACTTTTTTGGTGATGTTTTTGATCAGACCACATTTTTTTTCAAAGTGGCATATTTGTAGGGTTGTGGAGCGTGAAAATTCCAACTTTTTTTTTTTTTTGGACGACTCTAATGTACATAGTTTTCATTATTTAAATTAATAATAGAAAAAAAAAATTAGACAAAAAGAAATAGATTTAGATTTTCTAATTACAATAAGTTATATAAATAAAATTATAAAAATAAAGTAATATTAGTTATTGAGAAGTAATATTAGTTATTGAGAAGTAATATTAGTTATTGAAAAGTAATATTAGTTATTTGTAAATAAATGTTTTCTTCTACTGAACGGCAGAAAACAGGCTTTGAGTTCAATGAACGTATTTTTTTTTAATTCACTGAACGTAATTTTATTTTTTTTTAATTCACTGAACGTAATTTTATTTTTTTTAATTCACTGAATGTAGTTTTATCTTTTTTTAATTCACTGAAGGAAAATGAAATTGAATGAATTCAGAGGTGAATTAATTCAGTAAGGAATTAATTCACTTTTTTGCCGTTCTATTTATAAAATTGAACGAGTTCACCAGTGAATTAATTCATTTGATTTAATAAACAGAACTATAGCAATTGAATTAATTCGTAACAAAATAAATCGAACGAAAACTAATATGAATTAATTCCATTCAATATATGGTGCTTTGTGAATTAATTCATCGAATTTTTAATTCAGAATTGAAAAATTGAATTAAGGAATTAATTCTTCAAAGCTCTGAGTATAGTATAGCTATACTTACAGGTAACATCAGTGTAATAACTTTCCTCCAATGACATCACCATGTTAAATTAAGTAGTTTAGTAATTAAAAGGTAACTAGTGAACACTTAAGATTTCAGTACCTATAACTCATTACATGGTAATGAAAGTTTTTGCTGGGCCGTAAACGACATAACAATTTAGCATCTATGTATTTCATGTGATTTTTTTATTTTATTTTAAAATTTTCCATTTATTTGTTAATTTTTATTTCTTATTGATTGTTTGAATCCATTTTTTTTATTCATTTTATATTTTTTCCGATTAAAATCATTCAGCTGTTCCAATGACGGATAGAAACTTCTGATTTCAACAGAATGATCCCGCAAGTACGTTTACATTTACGTGTTAGTAACCACTTGTATACACTTGTTCTTGTGGTTTCGAAACAGCTGATTCGTTACAATTACGATTACGGTTGGGTAACTCAGCCTTAACGCTCACTATTGCGTAAATAGTTTAACCCTCTAAAGATCTGACACTGTTTTGCAATGAAATGTGTACACTGTTTTCGGTAGAAAAAAAAATATAAGTTCTTGCACACAAATTTGGGCTAAAGTGCAGTTTATGGGGTTTCGTCAAAAAATGTAAAATAAATATGACCCCCTCTGGAATTAAAAAAGAAAAACATGAAATTAATTTTTGGAGGGGCTCGGCCCCGAGAGGTACATGGGGCGCAAAAATGGGGGACATAGTAACATGTAAGTGTGGGTACTGAAATTAAAAGAAATTGTCTCACGATTCCAAAAATGTTATTTTTTTTATCCATAAAACGTAGCCCTAACTGGAGCTATTTTAGTCCCTTAAGAGGGGGGACCAAAATTATGAGATTTTATTATACGGTAAAATGGTACTCAAATGATTGGAAAAATTCGCAAAAATTTTAAAACTACTGACAAAATAAGTAAAACCTACTGTCTTTTTACAGTTAATTCTTTTGGTGTTATAAAAGTAAATTTTACATATTATTCGATTACAAAAATATATGTTATTACTTCAGCCTATTTAAAATTTGGAGTAAAAATTCCAATCGGTTATTATGCTTTTATTATGTTATTATGCTTTTATGTATTGGAGACACAATGCAAGTTTCTGATTTTTCTTTGCAAACTAGGAATATATCAGTAATAACAAATATAAACTAAACAAGAATTATTAAAATTCAAAGAAATTCAACGAAATTTTTTATAACGAAAATAACTAACAAAACCAATTGTTTACTGTAAAATTACTGTTTTTGTAGTTGTTTATGATATTAAAAATAACTGTTTTAAACAACTGTTACGAAATGACGGTACTTTTCGTTGGTTGTTTTCTTGAATAACCGTCATAACAGTTGTTTTGCATTTTTCTATAGAAAAACAACTGCAATTACTGTTAAAAGCAACAACTACTGTCTTGTAGTAACTGTCAAACTTTTTTGACTGTGCACTTGAAAATTGAAGTATTTGTAACAAAATTCAAAATAACTGCATAAAATAAATGTTACTACAATGTAGTTGTTTTTGTAATTTGTTTAAAAAAATAACTGTCAACAACATTGAAAAATTTTGCTCTACGTAAATTAACTGCAATTATAGTCAAAATAACTAAAGCTGCATTACTACACATATAACTGTCATGTAGTAACTGCAGAACTTTTCCGAGTGTAGATTTTGTGTAATTTCGCTTTTTACTGAAAAATTTAGCAAATTCCATGCCTTCAAGTCCCACAGCAGATAAAATGAATTTGTTTGTGTAACATCTACCACAAATTTCCAGTTTCTGTAAATTTATTTATTGGAAGTCAAAAATGTTGCTTTGTATTTTATTTTTATAAAAACCCCGTATTTTGTTAATTTTTTGAGAAAATATTTCTCAAACTGCATGAAAATAAATAGTTTTGTATAGGCCATTTGAAAATGAAGCGAAAGTATTTAGGTGACTTTCTCATGACTGAAAAACTAGTCATTTTCAAAGTTTTTGTAAGTTACTTAGCTTTGATCAGACTAAAATTTTCTTACAGCATCACATTGGGCCAGGTCATAAAATCTTTAAAATAATTCATTATTTCAGGCTTAGTTAAAATGCAAAGGCCCTTTTTACTATTTACTTATATGACCTTTGTAGGTAAACTGTGTCTATATATTAACCGATTTTCTCCAAATTTAGCACATATTTATCGACTTTCTACCGAATGGGATAAACATTTTCCGATATCCCTAAAAAACTTCGATAATAAATAAGTAAATAAATAAATAAAATAAAATTTTTTTGTTACATTTTTAAAATCTGTTGATAAATCGAAAAATGGCAAACTTTCAAAACTTTTACAATCTAGAGGTACCTTTCTATCGAGTCGACTGGCACAGCTTCCGTTGGGTCCGTAGGCTCGGCCCTCAAAACTTATGCAACATGAAATTTCATAGCTGTCCAACCAGCAGGTAAAGAAATGGCTAAATTATTTCCACCGTGCGCAGAAGAGTCTAAACTGCCACATATTGCTTGTATTAATTTTTTATAAAAATAATTATTTTAAACCACGAAAAAAAAATATTTTTTTGGATAATTTTGGACCTATAGGTGGATAATTTTGGACCTATAGGTGTGTATTTTTTTGTTTTACTGATACCTATGAAACAATAACCATGGCTTATTAAAGATGTAGATAGAACATTAAAATTTATGAGTGATAATAACTCAGGGCATTTTATATTTGAATTCACTATATCAAATAAAAAATATTGCATTGACCTCCTATTCTCTAGTGTTTGCAAATTAATGAAATTGCAACGAATATTATAGTGTATGTGTTCAGTATAATTAATAGAAGAAAGAGGAATTTGCGTAAATCTTCACAGAACTCTCTTCGAACGGTTAAGATGACCAGTATTAAAAGAACTGCATATAACAGAAGCATATTCCAACTTCGACCTAACAAAGGAACAATATAATAATTTTCTAGTGTTTGGATCCTTAAAATCCTGACAATTTCTCCTCACAAAAGACAATAGAGCATACGATTTAGGGATAATATAATCTAAAGCCCCATTCATTATCACACAAGTGCTTATACTTTTTTTCTCACAAGTACGACAAAAAGTATGCTGAAATTGTCTGGTTGTCAAAAAAGTATAAAAGAAAATCTTTTCAGTGTTCAGACTGTTATCGACACACACAACAAATAAATTAAAACAGTTCATAGGCGTACCTAGACAATTTTTCTGGGGTGGGCAAGGGCCCCATTTATGTTTGGCTGTTTATTTGCCCATTCTCAGACCCTTAATCTTAAAAAAACACTTTCAACATTATGCTTGCGATTTTTTCATACTAGCTCTGTTCCACGTACGTTACCGCGGGTGCCCGCGGGAACCCAATCTTACCAAAAAGCGTTTCTATTGTTAAAAATTGGGTAAATGAGAGCGTTGATGAGAGAATAATTTGTTTCTCATTTTACCAGAAGTTAGCCGTACTTTTTTTTCGGTTAAAATGGTAAAACTGTCAAATCACTTGTTGTTTATAAATCAGCTGTTTTAAATTTGTAAAAATAATTAAAATATTAACAAAAGTTGTAAACATTAATTAATATTGTTAACAAATACCGCGTTCTAACACTTTCTCTTTATTCCCTTCGATATTTTATTGTTAAAAATAGCTTTTGTTTATATGAATAACTTTGACGTTTATTTTTGGGCTTGAAATGTGGTTTTGTGCGTTCCCTGTATTGTGAGCAATTTTACCATTTTTTGAGATAATTATTTGTTTACTCTCATTTTACCAGACTTTACCCAGAATTACGTGGAACAAACCTACTAAAAAAGACTTTTAAAAATAACTCCCTCTCTTTTGATAAAATTTTCAAATGTTTTTTATAGAAAATTCTGAAAAATGCATCCTTTTCTCTGAAGAAAACCTCGTGCAGGGAATGCTATACGCTCAGAATAGTATAAAATTTTGATATTTGATAGAGAAAAGAATTCTAAGATCAACCTGTCTCATATTTTCTTCCAAGTCTGACGAACCCATTCTTACCCCATATTTTGACCACTTAAATTACCGAGTTGATCGAAAACTGACATTTTCATTATAGAATTTTTGGTTCTACAACATATTGAAATTTTATCAAAATAGTACACTCATAGAAACAAATCTGTAATAATAGCAGAAAAAGTAACTAAAAATTAGTTAAAAATTATGCTGCAGAAGAAACTGTTAAATTAGCAGATTTTTTTTTTGCTAAATACAAATAAAATAAGCAAAATACAGTTTTACAATTTTCTGTAGATTTGACAATACAATTTGGCATTTTCAATTAATATAACTAAAATTCTGCAAATTTAACAGCTTTATTTTTGCTGTTGTTATTTTACTAGTATTTAGCAACAAAAAAAAACAGTTCTTTCTGGAGCATCATTTTTAACTAATTTTTAGTTGCTTTTTTTGCTTTTATTACAGATTTATTTCTATAAGTGTAATATTAACTAATTATTCCTTTAAAAACTATTAAATCGAAGAAATTTTTCTCTTATAGGCAGAACTTGTTTCTGAAATATTTCTTAAGTAAGAATTTTCAAACAACATTTTTTAGTTCAGCTGTAGAACTGACCCTTAGATTCTAACAAAATATTTTCCTAGGAAACTAGAAGACATTTTCCCAATCAAAAACACAGGATTAACTGATATTAAAAAAAAGTTATCATAGAACAAGAATTGTAGCCAGATTTTTTCTAAATTCTGGGGTGGTCAAAAATCAGTCTAGGCTGGCTTTACCCACCCCAGACCGTCCTAAGTACGCAAATGAAACAGTTATTATTTTTTTAATTATTACTTTTTTCACCATTAGTTGCTTTTAATCTTTGTTTACATTTATTTGTGAATAACACAACACTTGTGTTGAGACAAGTGGTAACTTTATGAAATATTTCAAAAAATAAATCTTGTCAAAAAAGTGTGACCGCTTTTTAAAATGTGTGCACCTATTTTGACATGTGTGTAACTAACAGTGTTCACACTATTATACATTTTCGTTATACAACACATTTCTGACATTTGTGTGATAATCTAAACGGGGCTTAAGTGACTAAAAAAAGGTAACTTTTGATTAAAAACTACACCTAACTCTAAAACCTCACATACTTAGAATTTTTTAATAAATTGAGTAATTAAAAGGGATCGTTAAAACTTTCCTGTGAAAGCGTAAATAAAAACATTTCTCAACATTAAACTGAAGTTGCTTACGGTCGGACCACTAAACTAATTTATCGAGACTAGTTTGGAGCTCCAACGCATCTACAAAATACCGAACACGATTAAGTATTTCTAAATCGTCTGCATAAAGAAAAAATTTACAGTTATTAAAACAAAATGCGATATCATTCATATATTATATAAAAAACAGAGGTCGTAAAACACTTCCATGGGGTACACCAGAGGTAGAAACATAAGGAAAATATAAAGCCCAAACCACATCGTGAAAGTGCCAGTGGACAGTGGCAGTGCTATCAAATTTTGTTCTTGAATTTCGCGAAGACTATTCAAAATTTTTAAAATTTCTTATTGTGTTTTGTTTAGAAATAGCTCTTGTTTATTTAGAAACTTTTCTTATTTCTCGGCAGTGACAAATAAAGAAAATACAAAAACCACAAAACGTCGCACTGCGTTCGACACTGCGCTTATGTGGTTTAGGCTTAAGATATCATCAGTATTGACAGAACAAATACGATTACTCAAAAATGAGCCAAACCAATCCAACACACTTGAATAAAAACCAATTTTATCCAACTTGGCAAGTGAAAGTTTTGTAGAATTGCTCCATACACAAGACTAAAAGTCTTATTTTGCAGTATGGAACTGAGGATAGGTAAATTTATGAAAATCATTAATCAATTAATAAGTTAATAACTAATTAAAAATTTTTATATAAAATACAAAAAACAATTAAACAATTACAATTAAACAATAAATATAAATATAAAAAAAAAATCAATTTAAATAATTAAGTCATATCATATCAAATAATTATTTTTTCAAATTGTTATGCCGAAAACAGTTTAAAAATATTTTCTTTGAATTTTCGTGCGTTACTTAAAAGTTGCGTGCTATGGGGTATTGAATTCCAGAGAATTACTGCGAATATGTAGAAATGCCACTCCGAAATTAAACTTTTGTATCCAAATGATCTAATTCGTTTTCCCCTGCTTATATCTGAAATACAAAGTCTGCTGTACAGATGATCAGGTTTATGGGTGTATATTATTTTATGTAAGAAAACTAAAACTCTTATGTTTAGTAGATTATCCAAAGAAAGCCCATATAGCTGAGATGAAAACAATGATACACTAGAACGCCTATTAAGTCCATACACGTATCGGATTATGTTGTTAAAAGCAATGTTCAATTTCCTTTTATTAGTTGTATCACATTAGCAAATAGCTCACAACCATACAGTAAAACGGGCATCAGATATGTTTTGGCAAGTAGTATTCTTATTCTCATAGGTGTACAATGCTGGGTCCGCCAAAGAGTTCTAATCATAGAGAATGTGCGACCACAAGCATAGTTAATGTGGTTCGACCACGAAAGAGTGTCATTAAAAAAAATTCAGAGATTCTTAGCAGTTTTTACTATTTCAATTTGTTGATTATTTATAAATATATTGGGTATAATATTTAGCTTGGCAAGTCGCTTTTGAATTACAATGCATTTAGATTTTTTCGGATTTATTCCTAAACCGTTTGCCGTTGCCCATGTATAAATACGATCAAGTTGCTGATTAATAGAGATAATACACTGGTCAATTAAGGCATTAATACAACTGGTATAAAGTTGAACGTCATCCGCGTACATTCTTACATTACAATTTGTTAAAATGCCTGGGAGGTCATTAGAGTACAGTGAGAATAATAGTGGCCCAACAATGGACCCTTGAGGTACTCCTCTTGCCACAGGCAGTGCTTTGGATTTCCGGATTCCAGTTTCAACATACTGATATCTGTTACGTAAGTATGTTGACAATAACTGAGTAGCGGTCGAAGAGAAGTTAAAAAAATGATTAAGTTTGTAACAAAGAATGTTATGATCCACGGTATCAAACGCTTTTGAATGATCTAAAAGTATCAAAAATGTAGTCTTGCCATCATCAAGTTTCTCCCTAATCTCCTCTGTAACATTAACTAAGGCCGTTATGCAGCTGTGTTTCTTTCTAAACCCAGATTGACGATCTGTTAACAAGTTATTGTTATCCAAGAAACAAGTCATTTGGTTATGCATAATACGTTCAAATACTTTAGAGAGAAAGGGAAGAATCGCTATTGGTATATAATCAGAACCAGCTTTGGGTATTGGAACGATTTTAGCTATTTTCCAATTAGAGGGAAAGTAACTTGAAGTTAATATTTTGTTAAATAAAAATGTTATCATTGGAAGTAGTTGAGGTAATAGAATCTTTAGAAACTTTGGATTAATTCCGTCCACTCCTATAGAGTTGGATTTTATAGACAATATACTGGATAAAACGTCACACTGATCTACGGCAGCAAAAGAAAAAAAAGATTCAGAATTGTTATTCGAATTATTATTGATATAATAATTTTGATCTGCTTGAACCATAGGGACATTTAAAAACTTTTCATTGATTGTATCGGCATCAATCGAACATGGTTCTGCATTCGTAGATTTACCGATACCAACTTCGCGTATCGTTTGCCATGTTCTTTTGGAGTCAATGGCGGAAGAAAACTTTTCAGCGTAAAAAACAGATTTGGCCTTTTTAATAATTTTATTTGTTTTTCTTTTAGCAGTCAGATAATCCTCATGAAGCGTTGTAGTCTTAAATCTTTTCCAACGAGCATACGCAAAATCTCTTTGATTGATATAAGTTTTAATTTCAGATGAAAACCAGGGTTTTTGTTTATTACTAATAATTTTTGTCTTTATTGGTACAGTTAGATCAAACAGATAATTTAGATTTTGCTCCAAAAAGGAAAGTTGATCATCTACAGAATACAAAGAATACAAAACATTCCAATCGATTTTAAAAAATTCTTCCTCAAGAATTCTAAAATTAATATTTTTGAAATCTCGAAAAGTAATTCTCTCAACTGGTATTACAAGTTGGAAATTGTAAGTCATGAAAATGAGATCATGCTTGGAGAACCATGACGCAGACAATTGATCATAGAGTAGTATATTAATTTCATTGCTCACGAGAAATCAGAATCAGAACTTTAAAGAATTAATTCCTTTTTGGAATGAATTCCCAAAAATTTAATTCAATTCTTTAATTCAAGGAACAAATTTATTAATAAAACATAAGCAGGAATTAATTCCTGTAAATGAATTCAAATTTATAGAATGATTTCCCTGACCAAAGCACTAAGCATTAGAATTAAAGAATTCATTCACTAAAGAATTCATTCAACACGAGTTAATTTTATTTTAAGTCAAAGAATTCATTCAATTCTAGTTAATTCAACTTTTGGTCGAGGAATTCATTCAATTCTAGTTAATTCAACTTTTGGTCAACTAGAATTGAAGGAATTCGTTGATCAAAAGTTGAATTAACTTAAGGTGACCATACGTCATCTTTTTTGGAGGACAATCATCTATTTTAACTCGCTGTCATCATTAAAATTTGTGTCCTCTTTCTGTCATCCTTTTCATAATAGGTCAACTTTTGTCATCTTTATTTTTAAAAGCATGATTAATATTTTTTATATTGATCTTAGAGTATGAACAGTACAACAAATTTTATTTCACGCTTATGCGAGCACCGCTTTTTTTTGTCAAATCATATGAAAAGTGTCGTGCCGTGCTTGTTCTGCTCATACTCTTACTGAATTTAAGCTTTTGAAAATAAATTTTAGCACTTATTTTCTTATCGTAAGGGGGGCATACACGGTATTGCATGCTGCACAATTTGTTGGATGAAAATGCGTGTATGGTTGTTTGATCGTGTATGGTTGTTTGACGACCATTACAAAAACAAAATGCACACGTCCATCCAGAAAGTTGGACGACATGCAGTATCGTGTATAGATCCTGTAAGCTTTATGAGTACAGGGTTGATAGATTTCAAACATTTAGTTCTATTATCCTATTTTAAAGAAAGTTTACGAATCTGAAAAGTACAATACGAGTAAACCATAAGCTAATTAATTAGATATTTCATTAAGAAATATTGAACAAGTTAGTGCAATGACCATTCAGCAAGTTGTTCGACAGCAGTATCGTGTATGGGCTCCTTTAAGCTTTATGAGTACAGGGTTGATACATTGCAAACATTCAGTTTATCCTATTTTTTAAGTTTCTTAATTTTTTTTAGCTTTATGTACACTCTAAAAAATGCATGAAAAATTACTATTATAAATATAGTAACTTTTCATGTAAAATTTAACAAAATGCGCTATATTAGACACAAAATGTGTAGAAAATTTAATTAGACACTTTTGTCTACAAAAAAACACATAAATACAGTATTTTGCTTGTTTATATACATGTTTATAAGTTTATACGCATTAACTCATTACAATTACACATATTGTGCCTAAATATTCTTATTAGACATAAAGTGTGTAATTGTAAATACTTTTAATAGTAAGAGCCCAAATGTCAAAATATAAATAAGCACATTTAAGTTTTCATAGACAATACATTTAAAGAGGATTTTAACAGATTTGTTTAAAGAAAATCCTCTCAAAAAGCGATAATTAACTGACCAAGCCAAGGAAACAAAAAACAAAAAGAAATCAATTAAAAGTGAGTAAATAACAGTGCAATTTATTAAAAGTTTGAATATAGATGAATAATTCTCAAAAATTATATTGCAGATATTGAATGCGAGAATGCCTTTTAAGAAATATTTAATATAGATGCGGTTAGAAGGGTTTGTTTCATGCTGCCGTAATTGTTCTACATTATATATATTCAGAAGAAGGCGGCCAAGTTGAGCATATTCAATTTACACTCGACCATTTTGAGAATCGGCATGTCAAACGAATAATTTATCTAAAATCGTTTTGTTTTTTTGCTATTTAGTTTTCATTAATACTTTAGGTGTGGGCTTCTAAAGCGGTTCACAAAATCCTAAGAAAATTAAGATTTTAATTGTACGTAATCAGACTCGGGCTTAAATAACTATCAAACCCGGAGGACTTTTGATGTTATACACTCTAAAAAGTACATTTAAAACTACTACTATAAAGTGAGTACACTTTTATTTAAAACAAAACACAATGCCTAAATTAACACACAAAATGTTTAAAAAATTTACGTACACATTTATGTTAAAAAAATACACATAAATGTAGTGCTTTGTATGTTGAGAAACATTTGTATATTCTTTTAAACATAACTTTAGAACAATTACACATTTAATGCAGCAATTCAAAAACATTTTAATCTTTCAGACACAAAGTATATATTTTGAGTAATTGTCAATAAGAAAAAAAAATTAATTTTCAAAAACAATATTAAGAACGTGCAACGGAAAATCAAACCAGAATGTGATCCTAAAAGGCATTATAATTTACCGATATGCCTTCAAATTCCTTCTGATGGTAAATATGTATCTATAAATAATGCACCCAAAGATAAAATTTGTAAAAAGTCCTTAATTTATTTCGTCTAGGTCATATTATTGAATATAAAGGCAAGCAAATGCCTAAAAGAAGAAACCTAATGGATTTGGAATTAAATTTTTTCACTTCTGGTGTATGAAGAACGTATTAACATGATGCCAAAAGACTGCCTCGAGAAATCAGTTTTAAACTTTATCAAACTCAATTCCTTTATCAGCTTAATTCCTGCAAGGTCTTGTGCCTTCTTTATTTAAATTTTTCCCTGAACCAAAATCTTCGTATTCAAAATATTTCGCTCTCAGTACCAGTTAAATATAGAGGAGTTAAAGCGATTCAATAAGACCCATTTTACGTTAGGATACATAATGTTTCAAAAAGTCTTGAAATGGATGTGCAGATAATAACTTTTTATGTTCTATTCCATATACTGTTTAACCATTTCTGGTTATTACTTTTTTTCATAATATCACACGCATAAACTGATTAAACTCTCAAATGAAGATACCGTAACTACCTAGTTAGAAATCGCCAGTGGTACAGAAAGTCAAGCACTGACATGTCACTGGGTAACCATGGTGTTAAAAATAAATAACTGGCACAACACTCATTTGGGATGCTTTGCCAGCGTTTGTAAAAAGCATTTTGGCAGTATTTGTTTTACAAAAATTTCGGTGGTTTAAAAAAAAGCACGCAAAGATCGGCTTAGAGTGATATGCTAAGGTTTGCAACCTGTGGTTATCCAGTGCTACCTAGCCAGCGGTACAAAAGTCAATTCACTGGTAGAGCAATGATTTTATAAAAATGCTGACGCTTCGTTAAAAAAGGTTTATAATCAGAAGGTTCCGAGTTCAAATCCGGTTGCACGCAAAAAATATTTTATTTTTTTAATTTAAAAATTGTTTTGTTTTATAAAATAAATTTTTTTGTTTGTGGAAAAGCTCTTCAGATTGTGAAAAACTCTCATTTTGTGAGTACTTTTTCCAATGGAAAAACCCCCAGAATCTGCAAAGTTTTTTTCTTTAAAAAAGCCTGTGTAGTTTTTCCTATAGAAAAACTCTTCGATTCTGAGGACTTTTTTCTATAAAAAAAAACGTGAGATTCTAAGAACTTTTTCAAATAGAAAATCTCTCAGATTCTGAGGGCTTTTTCAATTAGGAAATCCACCAAGTTGTGAGGCATATTTCCTTTTGAAAAAATCTGATTCTGAAAACGTTTTTCTGTAGAAAATCGCACAAGATTTTAAGACTTTCTATGAGAAACTCCTCATGTTCAATGGCGTAAATTTTAATTGTATTTGCTAATTAAGAATTTTAATGTTAACTGTTATTGTTTTTTTTTCCATTTTTCCTTATGAATTTAATAAAATATTTAGTTTTTTAATGCATTTTGTTTTATTTTGAGGTTAAGGTGCTATTTATTAAGCGTGTTTCTAAACAGCTTAAATGTAGGTTTAAACATTTAAAAAAGCTTTTTTAGACACATAGAATATAAATTCAAACAAAATTCAAATGTTGCTGAACTTTCTTAATACAATTATAAACGTACTTTTAAACACATTGTGTCTTTTATTTTTAAACACAATGTGTCTACATAATTTAGTTTTAAACATTGTGTCTATTTTTGCCAAATTTATAGTAGGTATCAAGTTACCTCCTTTAAATAGAGTATATTTCAACAAAAAATTATTAGAGTGTATTTATAACTAAATGTAAATTTTTTTGTTTTTTTTTAACTAATTTTACATATTTTTACATATATGTGAATGTAAATTTTTCTGTAAAAAATGTTGAATTCAAATAAATTTTTTATTTTTTTTTCTTAATGTCATCTTTTTTCGTTTTCAAAATCTGGTCGCCTTAATTAACTAGAATTGAATGAATTCCTTGTTGAATTAATGCATTAAATTTTATGAAGGCTTTAAGATAAATCGAATAAAAAAAAGGAATTCATTCAAATCCTTAAGTTAGGTCAGGGAATTCATTCCCAAAATATAAATTCAGTTCAAAAAAAGGGAATTAGGAAATAAAATCTTCGAAGCTCTGCTTAGAATAATCAGTATATATGGAATCAACCTCATGTCCTAACACAAAATTTTAAATGCAATATTGTAAAAAAATTGGTAAATTAGTAGTTGCTGATCGACCGCGTACAAAACCATGTTGTTACTAAATAATTATAGGCTCAACGGAAAAAAAATATTTTAGAAATTAAATTATAAATTTATTAATTCTAGTTCGAGGGCAATTTCCCTATTTAACATAACATGAATTAACATAATAAGTATGTACTTTTTTTTCAAAAACTGCTATTTTTCTTCATCAGTATATTCTCCTGACAAATACTTCGCAGAGTTTTTGCTTTCAAAAACCTCTACACTTTCAGGAATGAAAAGACGATAGTTTCGGCGATTTTCCAGGTTTCCTTCATCTAGGGTTGCCATCCGTGCTCTTTTCCCCGGACACCGTTCCCTTTTTTATGGCGTCCGGGACAGTCCTCCTTCTTTTTTAGTAAGTGTGCGGGGTTGTCCTACTTTTTGCACTTTTATTGCTTTTAAACTTTTTAATTGTTGGCACAGCTGTTTTGTCGCTGTTATTTCAATTGACTTGGCATCACTTACTTTGATTGCCAAAACAATGTTAAATTTTTCAAAAAATTTAAAATTGTTTTAAATTATGAAAATTTATTTAATGAATTCCTTGTCCTGAAAAATTATATAAAAAGCTTGAATTCAATTAATAGGATTGATAACAAGTTTTGCTGCGATTTTTTTTTTTATCAAAAATGATGTTTGCTATGAAATGAAAAAACTTGTCGAGTTTTATTGTATTTTTGCTTACCAGCACATAAGGCCAACGTAGAACGTATATTTTCTTTAATCAAGTCGCACTGAAGGCCAAAAGAAATAAATTGAATGCAGAAACTATTTCTGATATTATTAGAGTCAAATATAATTTTGATATCAATTATCAAGAGTTTTATGAATATTTAAAGAAATGCGTCAGTAATATATTGATTGAAATTGGAAGCATTGAAAAATATTCATGAAATTCTTGACAATTCGTATCAAGAAATTGTAGAAATGTACATTCCCGAAAATGTATGCAATAAATTTGTTAATCATGGTTTATTTAGGGCCTGCTAATTTTAAGTTCACAATGATTTTTTATCTTTTTTGCGAAGTTTTTTTATCCATAAACTATTTCTGATATTATTAGAGTCAAATAAAATTTTGATATGAATAGCCAAGAATTTTACGAACATTTGAAGAAATGCGATAGTAATATATTGATTCAAATTGGAAGCGTGGAAACTCTTCACAATTCGTATCAAGAAATTATAGAAATGTACATTCCTGAAAATGTATGCAATGAATTTTGTTTGTTTTTGTTTTTGTTTATTTATGTACCACTAAGTTTAAGTTCAGAATGATTTTTTTTTTGTGATTTTTTTTTTTATTAAAAAAGAAAAAAACCGAAATTCATTTTGGGAGGGACTCGGCCACGGAATGCCCGCGAGGGGCAAAAAACGGGGGAAAGTAGTAACATGTAAATTAAAGGAAATTGTATCACGATTCCAAAAATGTATTTTTTTCTTATATCCATAAAACTAACTGAAGCCATTTTAGTCCCAATTTCCTTTACTTTGAGTACGCACACTTACATGTTACTATGTACCCCCGTTTTTTTCCCCCACGGCCGTCCCGATGCCGAGCCCCTCCCAAAATTAATTTCGGATTTTTTCTTTTTTAATTCCAGAGGGGGTCATCATTTTTTTTTAAATTTCTTTGAATTTAAACTTCATAAACTGTATTTTAGCTAAAATGGTTATATTTTATCGCGTTGTTGTTTTTTAAATTAATTTATTAAAAAAAAATTGTCCTCTTTTTGAAGACAAATCTCCTCCTTTTTTGAGGTTTTCGTCCACTTTTTCTCAAAATGGAAATGGCAACCCTACCTTCATCATTTTTCTTTAGAAAGCGGTGGCAAGGTCGAAAAAGCAATTTTTATTTTTAAATAAAAATTAAAAACCAACATTTTATTATAAAAATTACTGAATGGTCAAACCAACGAGGATATAGGCTAAAGAGTTCCCATACGAAAAAAGTGTACTCCTTGGGTCCCTTAAAATTTATATGGATTGGGATTCTGTTAATTCCCGTGAAGAGTAAGAGAAACAAAAGGAAAACCGAAAAAGTTAACAGGGCACTGTTTTTATTATTTTTTATGATTATTGATTAAAGCGGTAACAAAAACAACTTTAAGAGTGAAATAAATAATAATCAATTTTAATTACTTTTTTATTGTTTTTAATAACGTTTTTTGCTTGTAAACCCGTTTTTATTAAATTTATTGTTTTCGTGTCGTCCTTCATTTTCTCTCCTTCGCTGTTAAATTTCTTCAAATTCTTTGTGTTTTTCTTCTCATTCGTGTGTGAAATTTTTATGAATTCTTAAAACACTTTAATGGATACCCCCTGGTCAAAAAGCTCTGAAACCGTCGATAACTTAGATATCGGTTTTTAACTTCTAGTATTACCAGATTTAAATTCTAGAGTTATAATTGAAACTTCCACCTGTTCATAAAAATTGCCAAACTCAATGATTTATTAAAAATAAGTTTAAGGGGAAAGAAAATTGATGAACTGCTATTATTTATAAAATAAGAACATAACCCATGTGATTAAAAATAAATGAAAAAACAGTTTTTTATATATTGTTTTTTTTTTTTATAAATGTGTGATGTTTTTATTTTTTTTCATTTAATACATATTATTTAAATAAAATAAAATAAAAAAATATATAATTGTTTTTAATTGACGTAAAATAATAAAACAAAATAAACAAAAAAAAAAAAAATTTAAAAATGATAATAATAATTTTGGTACAAATTAAATAAAAGCTATGAATTTTTAAGAAAACAAAAAATTTTTATATGAATAGTTAATAAAATAACAATTATTAAGTTAAATTATTGCAGTTTGATATTTAAATTACATACACATTCACAAGCTTACTTTCAAAAAGAAATAATAATAACTTATAATGATTGTTATAGCATATAACACAAAAAACTTAATCTTTTTTAATAAAACAATTGCATCTAAAAAAGTGTAGATAGTTGCCTTGCTAATTATTCTTTTTTAATTTTAAATATTTAATTAATAATATGTATATTTATGATTTTCTTTTTTTGTTACTTTTACAACTTATAAATTAAAAATTACTTTTAAATATTTATATATAGAATTTTATTTTTTTGTATACATTTAATGTAAAATAGTTTAATTAAGTGTCCTTGTTTTTTTTTATCTAAAATACATTTATTACATTTTTTATATATAATATATATATTATTTAATTTGTTCCTTATTGGCGAGATTCCTTAAAATGAGTTTAAATCTTATTTAATTTTTATTCGAGTTAAGTTGTCTCATGATTAGTTGCTAAATATCTTTAATTACATATGTGTGTATTGTTGGTTTTGAAAATTTGTCTGATAGGTTTCTATATACTATTTTTAAAGTGGCCTTTTTAAGAATTTCAGTAATGATTTTAATATCACCATTTGTCAAGAATATTTTATTTTATTTCCCAAAATGTGTGTTTCATATCCATAATAGTGAGGAAGAGATAATCATGTTGTTTTTTTAGATCCGTATTGTTTTACATACCAGATTCTGCAATACCTTCATCATCTGAAAATATAAATAATTATTTCGATTAGTATAAAATTTTAATTATTTTAAGTTATTGTATTATTAGGCAAACCAGAACTTAATCCATTAAATTATAGAAAAGTTAGTATACAATATAATACAGAGCTAGTTAGTTTTTGAGAAAAAATTAACAAAATTACATAAAAATGGAAACAAAAGTGATCTTTTTAAAGGTTCAAAATACTTTCTACAATAAAACTAAAATTTGAAATAATAAAATAACAAAATACTAAAATATTGAGGGCCAGTATTACAGTCAGCACTTGGTAGGAATTTTAAATAAAATTTTACTCAATTAGAAAACTTTGTTCTAAAATTATTTACTTAAGTAAATTTAAGTAAAAATTCCTACAAGGTACTCAATATAATACTGGCCGGATATTAAAAATATTGAAAAAATATTTTAATACTTTATTTTGTATAAAAATAGAAAAACTGTTAAAGTTTTTTTTTTAATTACACAAAAGAAAAGAAAAATTACTATCCCAGCCAGCAAACAAGCCCAAAATTGAATAAAAAAAGCCCAAAAAATATTATTAAAAATTAAAATTTTTGCATGAAAGTGGTTCTTCAAAAAGAGCCTTTTATTTTGATTCAAAACTGACTCAAAAAAAAAAAAAAGATTTAAAAAAATTCAAAAGGATCAAAAACTAATAATTTTTTGAGCCTTTTTTGAATTGTTTACAAAATATTCTAATTTGTTTACATTTCTGAACCACTATTTGGATTTAATAATTTGGCTAAAATTTTTGTGTCTTTTGTGATTAATTTTAGAAAGCTCATATTTTCGCCCGAAATATGAGCAACTTTTGACAAAAAACTTGAAAATTTCAAAAAACTGTGTGTTATTTGAGAAAGTTTTGACTCATAGAAAAAAGTATCCAAATTTTGCTGGCTGGGATGTAATCAATAATTACTTCTGTATCAAACACAAATACAGAAATTAAATAATAAAACTTTTACAAACCCATAAATGGATTGGCATAAATAATGCCACCATTTTCACCAAGGCCACCACCACCATTAACAACACCATATGAACCAACAACACCACTACCATTAAGAATTGTTTTCATAGAATGTTTCGATAATTTTGTATAATTGTCACCATCGCCCACAATGGTGGCAATATCATCGTCGTCATTTCGTGTGTTACAACTGCTACCCAACAATTGATCATAACAACTGACATCTGTACTGATGACATCAACTTCCATGTCATCATCATCTTCATCTTTTTCCAGACTATTGCGATTACTTTCACCCAGGGAGCTATGTAGGGCATGTGAATCTTCATAGCTCCCACCACCACTATCATCATTGGCATTATTGGATTTTGTTTCGATATGTGTACCATATTCTTCATTAAATAAAGCTTCTTGGGCTTCTTCATCGACTTCCAGGGAGTGGCGATGAAAAACATCATCTTCCAAATCGTTGTTATGGCCACCGCCAACAGAATCACAACCACTACCGGAACCAGAACCGGATATAGAGCCATTTTGTTGCGATTGTTGCTGTTGTTGATTATGCTGTGGTATAATCATAATATCTTCTTCAGCAAAACTTAAACGTGTATTAGTATGGATTTGTGTACCACTTCCAATACTGCCCACTATACTACCTCGTCCATTTATGTGGGTATTGTTACTACCACCGTTGGTAGCATTTGAATTATTGTTATTAACCATAATAATCTCATGACTGAGACTATTTTTAATATCACAGGATGATGCAAATGTTATTAATTGTGATTTTCGTCTATGTTGTAAAGTATTGTGACCATTTGTTATGATCGTTGCCCCACCGTGGTGATGAATTTGTTGTGAATTGGCACTATTGTTACTTGTATTTCCACTACCACCAATACTAATCATATCAATGGATCCTTCCTTACAGATCATCGAACTGGGCTTATTATCAACCAGAACGATAACCACGGAATTGTTGTTATCGTTCTGATTGGCCGTATGTCATCTATCCATTGAATCTGTATTGTATACTTGTGCGGCATTACCGAATGAACTCATGGAAGCACTATGCACTGCAGCGCCACCAAAACCTGTCAGAGGTTGTTGATCATCGTGTATGATGGCAGCATTTTCATGATCAATAGCTTCAGCATCTTCAGGTTGTAAGAGATCGTGCATATCATTGTGTCCCTCTATGGTGGCTATAACTTCACCGTTTTCATCGTATTGAGGTTGTTGCCCTAATGTTGGGCGCCAATTTGAGTTTAATTTCCAATAGAAGTTATAAATGTGCATGATGATTTTTTTTTGTATGTGTGAATTTATTATGCAAGTTTAATGAAAGCAAATTTTTAATGTTTTTTTAAATAGGAAGAAAAAGAAAATATATTTTTTTTTGATTTTGTTAGTTACAAACTTTAACCCAACACCAAAAAGGCTTTTGTAAATTTAAACCAGCAGCAGTTATTGTTATTAAGATAGTAAATTAAAAAATATGTAAAAAAAAAAGATTTTAAATATTGCTGAACTCATAAAATTTCAGAAATGTTTTTACATTTCCTTTTATAGTGTATTTAGACTGGGCCAAAACTAGTAGTTTTTTGCCATTTTTAGGTTTCGAGCCGAAAACTACAAAATTAATTAAGTTTTTCCATACAATTTTCATAAAAACTGAAAACCAGGTTCTACCTGGTTTTTACCAAAAACCAAGTAAAAATATCTGAAATGTGCATTTTTGATACACCCGGTATCATTTATAATTAATTTTCGATACACCCTGTTACAACGAATATAGAAGTAAAGCAAGTGTCAAAAAATTATTTTTTAATTTTTTAAGAATATTTCTGTTTTAGTTTGAAATTGTGTGTTGTTATTAATTGTTAGATATATTAATAATTTTTTTTACATTAATTTAACAATAAAAAAATAAATAAACGTGTGTAATAAAAAAGTGATGTGACAAAGAAAAACTAAATAACCAGTGTAAATGACTTGGCTTTTGTAATTTAGTTTTGTACAAAAACCAGATGGTTTTTGCTCAGTCTAAATTCAGTATTATTTAATAGTTAAGTTAATCCATAGACCAATTGCCAAGGACTTTTATTTGTGACGTTGCTCAGAACAATAACATTTAAAAATCCAGAAACATGACCATGGGTAGGGTGACCATTCGTACTGATTTGATCAGTACATGTACTGATTTTTGGTCACGTGTACTGATGAAAAAGTCGTGTACTGATTTGTACTGATTTTTTAAAATTTGTACTGATTGTACTGATTTTTGGCATTTAAAAAAATATTACATTTTTTTAGTAAAAAAAAAACGCCAAAATGCAAGTACAATGTAGTTTTTTTATAGGATAAATTTTTGTGAATGTGAGAGGTTTCTCTGCCAGAAAGCATTCAAAATGATTTTTCTACATAGCCATATAAGGCCCTAAGGGCTCGGTTATGTAAATGAAGATTTAATAAAAAAAAAAATTTCTTAATCTAACATGTAGTGTAATACACAGAGAAGATTCGTGGTGACAACCGAATTTATGAAATAGTTCCATTGCGATAATAGAAAATCAGTTGATTTGACTGTGATAAAAATATTTTAATTATCCGGCTGTCAGACCGGTTGTCAGAATGATACTGTTTTCTGAGTGTAGGAGACGACATCAAAAGCTGAAGATGTTTCCGTATAAAAATCCTTAAAATCTGAAGAAATATATGTGAGTATTTCCATGGAAAAATGTTCGAATATGTGCTATTTTCAATAGAAAAAGTACACAAAACCTTAAGATTTTCATTTTTAAAACATTACGTGTTTTTGTAGAAAAACGTAGCCAAAATGTAAAGCTTTTCTATTTAAGAAATCATGCAGAAATTAGCAAAGAGAAAAAAGATTTGTTCTGACAGCTAAATTTGTAGCCAATCGATTGTAGATTGTAGCCAATGTTTGTATCTACAGAAAATTAGTTTAGGCAATGCAATTTGCTCGTGAAAACAGAAATTCGTTGACCTGAATAAAAATTCGGAAGAATTAACGTTCATGCTATCCTGGGGTCATATTTGACTCCATTCGTAGCATAACTATATTTCATCAATCTGTTACAAAAAAAAATAAAAAATAGAAAAGGAATGGTAACAGATCATTGAAATTTCTAAATAATTGGTCCGTTTCCTGTATTTAAAGAACTGGATTTTTTCATGCCAAAAAATTTTTTGTCTTGGGGTCTGTATATGGAGAAATGTGTAAGGTTTTTTAGCATGGTATGATGGTTAACCGAAAAATTTTGTTGCCTCAACCAAACCATTTGGTTGACAACAAATTAGGTTGGCTGCATTATAATTTTTTTTTGGATGATAATATTTTTTAAAATTTGTACTGATTTGAAGTCAGAAAAAAATGGTCACCCTAACCATGGGTGACTTTAATCTTCAGTACAGAACCTAATTTATATGCCATTCACATGAACGAGATTACCAATATCCTCGTTTTTTGTTCTTTATTCTATTACCATATAGTGCCAAAAAATTACCCTATGTGGTAATAAAATAAAGAATAAAAATGAGGATATTTAGTTATCTCGTTCATGTGATGATGCCCTTACTTAGGTTCATTGTAAGCCCTTAACATAACAAAGTTCCCGCAATAATCAAGCTAAATATTCAAAATTCTTACACATTTTTCAAACTTTAGTGTAAACATGAGTTATTTATGCCAAATTTTATTGTATTTTCTTATTACCTTTTGTAAATTCGTAAATTATTTCGAACTCTGTCAAATTGGTCTAAAGCAAGTGAAAAAAATCCCCATGTAGCTAACCTTTACACCATGACTTAACCCTACAATATGAATACATTATTTGTATATAATTTATATTATATATATTTATTACACACTCAAAATAATACATCTGTTGGCTGGACAGAAAAATTTGTTGCTTTAATAAAATTTATTCGTGTTTTTTAGCTTAAAATATAATTAGTTGATTTTGATAATTTTTTTCTTAAAGGGGTTTTTTTTTTAAATTGACAGAGCCCCAACCCTGTTTATCTAAAGAAGTACGTTTTTGGAGGTAAATTGTAACAATCAGAGATGATAAAGTTGGCACTATAGTATATTTTGTGGTACTATTAGAACCTCAAAAGTACCTTGGTATTTTTCAAAATACAAAGTAAAAAATTTAAAGAAACTTTTTTCAAAAGAAAAGGCTTTTAAAATATTACAAAAATATTTAAAATTAGGTAAATTCAAAAGGAAATCTATAAATTGTTATGGTTTTTGTATACCAGGCTTATATTGAACTTAATTTCGTACTTGTTCTACACCTCACTGAGTTTTATTTCATTACATTTTTTTTCAGTTGACCTTAATTTAAATTGTATGGCAACTTAATTTTAAGTAAACTTTAACCAATTTTCAGTTAACATCAAATAATTTTAAGTTGTTGGATACTTTTTTGTCTTTTTCAACGGAAATCTCGACCGGAATTCTTGACCGTTTACATTTGCACTTTATGACAGTAGCGAGATTTCTATTTGACAACCGCATTTTTTTTGTAAATAAAGTACCATAAAAAATAACCTTAAATTAAAAATATTACTAAAAACCATTTTATTCATTGGCGGAGTACAATTTACATTATTTTATGTAAAGATCTAACGCCAATTATGTTAGTAAATTCGTTTTTTTGTATGGACGACAAGCTAGATGCCGGATTTTTCAATATTTTGATGGAAGAAAGACATGCACGGGTTTTAATTTGTATGGGGAATCTAGGGATTTCACATGAGATTTTGATTGAAGTCTAAATTTTAGTCGAAATTACATTTATCGCCTTGTTTTTATAAAGCGAGCGGAATAATTCCGCCAGAGGAATGTGTGTATTTTGTTATTGTAACAAAAATAAAATACATTCCTCTGCACGCAGAAAAAAACAGGGGGAATATTAACTAAGAGCTGTGTAATTATACAACTACATAATTTTCAAGTTAGTTTTACAAAGTTTTTGTAAAATATGAACATTTTTTTGTAAAATATATACAATCCTTGCAAAATATATACATGTGTAGTGGAAAATATTCTAAAAATTACATATATTTTGCTATAAAATTGTAAAACTTACTTCGAACTAATGTAGTTGTATAATTACTAAGCACTTACATAAAGCTCCACCTGTTTTTTTCTGCGTGTGGAAGAATATTTCCTTTCGCTTTAGAAAAACAGGGGATCAGTAATTGATTGTTGAGAATATTGTAAATTTTCTAAGTTTTTCTCTGTTTCTAGCGTTTTTTCCATGTTTGTAACGATTTTTAATAATTTTTAGCGATTTTTCGTTAGAAAAAACTTTGTTTATAAATTATATTTTTACTCTCTCTAATATTTGTTGTTTCATTTCATCAATCCTATATCCATTCAATACAAAATTAAGCAAGTGTCATACGGGTTTAAATAAGTCTATTCTTGGTTTCTTCCAATACCAATACCAGATCGTTATAGATGGGGTGCCGTTTATTTGTTCCTCTTTTAATTTATTTTTATTGTTTTGTTTTATTTTTTACCTTCCATTTTTTATGCTTTTTAATTAATTATTTTTAAATTGTCATTATCTATTTTTTTTTTTATATTACGAAAAGTACGATTTTTTAATGAAATTTTTTAAATTCAAAACCTGAAATTCATTAAATTCAAAAGCTACCGTTTGAAATTTAAGAAATATCAAATAAAATATAAAGGTAAAAACTACTAAATAAAGTCAAAAAAATTCCAACTGACATTAAAAAAAAATCGAAATAAAAAAGCTCAAAAAATACCAAATTAAATTCAGTTTACATTTATTTAATTTCAATTGATATTTTTTTTGTTTGTTTTGAATTTAAATTTATATTTTTTAATTTATTTGGTATTTTTGAATTACATTTGATATTTTTCAATTTCATTTGGTTTTTTGCTTTTTAATTGATATATTTTTTTTAATTTCAATTGGTATTTTTTGAATAGCAAATGGTGTTTTTTGATTTCGAATTGATATTTTTTTAATATTAAACGGTATTGGTATTTTTAATTTAATTTAAAATTTTGTGAATAACAATTTGTATTTTTTAAATTTCATTTGTGTTTTTTTATTCCGTATTTTTTTTTAATTTCAAATGGTGTTTTTTGAATTTGAAATAATATTTTTTAATATCAATTTGGTATTTTTTGAACTTCAAAAGACAGTTTTTAATTTAAAATTGCTAGATACAAAATACAAAAGCTGTTCTTTGGTTATTATGAATAATTTATTAATTTCAAATAAAGAATCATATGAGTTTGACTTCCATTTTGAAATTAATTGTTATTTTTTGGATAACAAGTAGTGTATTATTTTTAGGTTTTTTTAGTTACAATAGAACAGAGATGAAAAATTAGGAAGTTAATTTTTGTTTGAAATATTTCCTTTTATTTAATTCTTAAGTATTTAGCATTTACTTTTCCGCAAAATGAAGAAAATTTTTAAAAAAATTAAATTAATTAATAACAAATTAATAGCAAAATTTTCATCTCTGCAATGAGGCAATACTATTTAATTTGTTTGCTATTTTGATTTCCTATATTTTGTAGTCAGATTTTATCTTAGATTTTACTTACTTACTATGACTATAAATTATTCACTGATTCGTAAAATGAATACATTTTTAACGAATTGATTAAAAAAATAAATAAGTCTTGCAAGCTCTAGCCTTATTTTTTAGTAATGTGCAGTTGTTTTCTTCGCTCAATATGTTTTTGTATGTATGCGTGTTTTCTCTGTAACATTGTGTGTTTTTTTTTTAAATTAATATGTTCGCAACAAATTTCAGCACAATTCTAACATATATTTGTGTTTAAACTATGTTGCTTAACAAATATTTTTTTCTAGCAGGTCTGTGCTGTTAATTTTGTTGAAAAAATGTTTCTTTTGCGTGTTACTGGGAAAATTTATAAAAATTTTAAATTTACAAACATATGAAATATTTTTAAGGTGTGCAGAGAACATCTCCGAACATTAGAGGGAACGTCACTGCTTTAAACTCATGACGAATAACGGAAAAATTAAAGATCTCAATCAACCAACAACAATTTCTTATACAAATTTACTTAAAAAACTAATATTAATAAGAATAATTCAAAAAGAGTAAATAAAAATCTACACCCAGAAAACAGATTCAGTTCTAATAACCCCACTTGTAGTTAATCGCATGGTTCGGTTGTGGTAGGCGAATTTTTCAGTTGTGGCAACAGAAAACCAATTGAGACAAGACTAATTTGACTATGACAATGTTTTTATAGGGTAAAACGTAACAATTGGCATCAGCGTTGGGATTGGTTATTTTGATTGCAATAGAAAAAGAACCCGGTTAATTTAAATTAAACGTTTTTAAAAAATACTAAAAATTAGGTAAATTTTTGTGTTTCTTCTAAAGAACAAAATGTTTTATCCCTATCAGAGCTCAATAATATATTCCATTTTCAATTCTGAATGATTAAATTCCTAAAGAGTAGATAACATTATAGGATTGAGTGCTAGGATCTGTCAAAAAACCATGAACTTAAGATTTTTTTTGGCAGTCATACGATTATTTTGGCAGACATAAGATTTCTTATCGAATTTCTCGTTTTTAGATTTTTTTCAAAAAATTATTCTCTCTCATAAGATTTGCACACACAAAGTCATCTCTGTTGAGTTAGCTTTCTCATATTTCAAGTCTAAGATTTTAATTAGGATTATATTCCCAGTGTTATGATTTCTTTTACTTAAAATCATATGACTCAATTCTATAATGTAAACGGCTCTTAAACAATATTTCGAAGAATTACATGATCTCTTAATCCAACTAATTCAATCATTAAATTCATTCGATCCGATTGTCATTCAATTTGTTGGTTCGAAAATATCCTTATGACATTCACAAGGAGGAAGAGACCTGTAAACACCTTTAAAATGATATTCACTTTAAAGCGAAGTTGAATATGATTTTCGGGGACTACACTCACAGAAATAAACATGTAAAAATAGCAGAAAAAGCTACTAAAAATTAGTTACAGATAGCCTAACAAAGGAGACTATTGAGATTAACAAACTTTTGTGCTAAATAATAACTTCAACTTTCTGTTCACTGAAAATAACAAACTCAGCAGGAAATATCTACTGTGATAGACTACAAATCTACACGTACGTGTAGCTCATTTTCGGAGGAACTTTATCCGGGCACTGGGTCCGTTGGCGAATAAGCCAATTTTGGGCGACATTTATATGGATACTAGTCTAAACATGGACAGATTTTAGGCGTCCTCCCTGGGCCGACACAAGTCGGTCTACCAAGTTTCATCAAAATATCTTAATATTTGCGACCTGCAGCGACCGCACAAATTTACATGGATAGGCAGGCGGACGGACAGACAGCGGCTAAAATAAGTACATACTTGTTGGGAGTAAAATATGTTGTTACACATTAGTACGTAATTCATTGGTTACATATAGGAAAAAAAATAAGACGTTATCAGTAATGACTTTAAACTCATTACAAATAAAAACAATATAATATAACACAAGTAGTGATATATCCCTATATCGGTAATTTATTATTTCATACCTCCCACATAAGTAAAACAAAGGATAAAATTGTACCCATGGCCAGGAAATGCGGTTATGCTGGGAGTTTTTAACAGAATTATAACGTTACAAGTCACCGGTATCAGTTTAGGCCCTTCTTGCTGATTGGTACCATTTTCAAATAATTTTATAAAAAATAATTAAAAAAAAATAGATTTTAAAACCGTTAAAAGTATCGAGTAGTACCGAATATTCAAATTAGAAATATGGAATAGTATCGATCGATGGAATAGTATCGATAGATAGAATAGTACAGAGGTAGAGCTATTTTCTAGCAATAAGTACCCAATTTTACCAAAAATGCTTCTATTGCTGTGTAAATTGTTGTTGCTTAGGGTATATTGGGTTCCCGCGGGTCCTCGCTTTAACGACTTAGAACTAGGGATGCCAAACGGGAAATCCCGAATCCCGAAATCCCTGGATTTTCGGGATTGGCAAAATCCCGAATCCCGGGATTATTTCTCAAAAATCCCGGGATTTTCTTATTTTTTAATATTAATATAAACGCAAATAAACAAAGTGAGCAATTTTAGATTACCTACGTTTTTTCTTGAATTTTCTCATATTGACAAGAAATTGATGCCAAGATATTGGTAAAATTATAAATTAAGTAGTTTATTCGAGTAAACTATGCAAAGATTTTGCAGAAAAATTTGGAATTTTGGTAAACAATATTAAGTTTGAGTAATACATGCGAAAAATCAAGTTTGTTTGTTATTTTACCGATTTATTCTTCCAAGCGAAATTCGATTTCTGAAACTGGGACTGTAAGTTTTGGCTGGGACTGTAAGTTTGAATTCTACCATGAAAACATTTGATAATGATAACCAAATAACTTTGTTGCTGTAATTACACGATTTAGTGGTCAAGGTTATCGCAACGAATCTGTTTTAAAATCTGCTTACAAAATATATTATCCCAGCCAGAAAAATACAAACGGGAAAGCGATGGCTAGGTATTTTAACAGGTGGTACAAGTACTGACAAAAATTGCTTTCCCATTTCCAATATGATAACGTCAATAGACAAAAGGACCGGCAGTTCAAAAAGCGCCGGAAAAGTACTGGAGAAACAAAATTTTTAACTTTGGCAAAACGCTGCCAAAACCAATAAATAGGTGGTTTAGAATTATATTTTCCAAAATACAATTTAAAAAAAGTTCATATATATCTTTTTTTTGCCCTGCCGTGATGTTTTGTAAAACAAATACTGGCAAAACGATTTTTGCAAACGCTGGCAAAGCGTCCCAAATTAGTGTTCTGCCAGTCATTTATTTTTAACATCGCGGTTACCCAGTGGTATGCAAGTACTTGATTTTTTGTACCACTGTCAATTTATGACTGAGATATTTCAATATTCATAACATTTACCACGTTATTAATTAAATAATTATAAAACGCTTTATTCTATAAAAAAATTAGTTACATATCATAAAAATGTTACAAAAAAAAGGAAAATTTAAATCCCGAAATCCCGTAGTCCCGAAAATCCCGGGATCGGGATCCCGGGATTTCATACAAAATCCCGAATCCCGGGATTTTCAAATATCAATCCCGATTGGCATCCCTACTTAGAACACACCAAATGACAACTAGATTGTTTATATTTGATATGCCTATTTACGTCGCATTTATACAACGCTGTAACCCTGTCCCTACCTTCTACTCCTCAAATGATCAACCGCTTTATTAACGTTGACGGATAAAATCATGAGTTATTTACTGTTAATAATTTAAATGGTGCAGCAAAATTGTATATCTTTTTTTTACATATTTCTTTAAAAAAACCCAATAACCAATATTAGATAAAATGAAAAGTTCAAACTTACCTTCATAACCCTCATTGTCATGAATTTCCCGGGCAGGGCCGACAATATTTTCTTTACCCTCTAACACAGCCAACAGGCATTGATGAATGCATATATACTGTTGTTCCGTTTGGACCATCCAAACACGTTCTAAAAATATAATAGATGACATTAAAATGAGATTTCGGAATAACATATTATATTCAATAACAATCACCTTTTCTCATGGCATATACAATACCAAATATATCAACAAAATCAGAGGTATTAATTTGTAGTAAAATACGATCCAATGTTATAAATGTACCCGAACGACCAACACCAGCACTGCAGTGAACAACAATAGGCCTTTGTTCGGTACCAATACGATCACGGAATGCTCGTACAAAACGTACCAAAGTTTGGGGAGGGTTAGGTACACCAAAATCAGGCCAAGTGGTGAAATGAAAATGACGCACGATTCTTTGTTCACTACCCTGTTAAAATAAGAAAAGATAAAATATGATTTCAATAATCATAAGCAAATTCTAAATCTTCTTACCCTGCACACCATAAATTCGGTCATAATCCAATCTGGATAGTGACTGTCATTTAATATTTGAACTTTGATATCACCATACAGTACAGTATCATTTGGCCAATATTGATCACATTTCTCACGTCCCTTTTCAAAACATCTTGTTAGCATAACAATAGCTCTCGAATTACTTTCCCAACACATACGCCAAAAATCATCTCGTGTCGAATGTAACGGTCCTTGAGTGACTATAAATTCTCTTGGGCTATTATGACCGGGTACATAATTTGCATTTATATAATCAGAACCTTCATCATCATCCACCGGTTGAAGTTTAAAACGTGAATGGTCATAGGGTAAAATATTGGTAAAACGATTTTTCGGCCGATTACAGGGAAGATCAGCAAAAGTACAGGGTTGATCACGTCCAACATGTTTCAGTTCATCAAATTCTTCACTAAATCGAAAATCGGAATCAGCGGACATCATACGATAATGTTCAGCGAAGTTTTTAATTAATATTGGACGATTTTGTTCGATAACACTATCAGGCAGTGACATATTGTCATTAGCACGGGAGTCTTTAGTGGTTTTACGACAATTATTACGTCGTCTTTTATAGAAGACCAGGGTAACGAGTAGGATTAAAATGATCGTTAAAGGTACTGTAACGGCTACAATTAATGATGTATTATCTTGATCTGTAAATATTGAGGGAAAAAATGTATGGGAATAGTGTTATTGAGGAGCTCATATTCTTAAAATTTCTATTAATCATGGCTCATTTTTTCCAACTTACCGGGAGATGTTAGTAAATCTTTTTTAAGCAAGGCATAAAAAAAATTAGAATACAAATTAACATATGCATAATAATAAAAATTTCTAAATCATGTTAAACAGATAAAAACGAAATTTTTAAAACACAAATTTGTGCATTAGATCTCAAAGTCACGACTTTTTCTATAGAAAACCCATCACGTTATGTGAAATTTTTATGAAAAATCCAAATGTGAAAACCTTTTCCTTTAGGAGAATTCTCAGATTATAAAACACTTTGTTTCAACAGGTTCTGGGTAATATTATAGAAAATATAGAACATATATCTTGTATTAACAAAGAAGAAGGGTAAAAATAAAATTTGAATTTACTTATATCGATGGTAATAAAATCAAAAACAAAAAACTTTCATAATATTTTTATTGTTGGCTATACTTTGCAGAAGACTTCGAAAACATATTTTATTGTTTGCTCCATTCCCATTTTGTTAATGTAGCAGACTACATTTAATATGAGATTTTGATGCTTCAAATTGCATTGCACTTAGGGTTGCCAGATGGCCTGGAATGACCTGGATTGTCCAGTTATTTTGGGCCTTGTCCAGTTACCAGCTAAAATACAATTTGTCCAGTTTAAAAAAATTTTTTAATTTTGAAAAATTATTGTTTTAATAATTATATTTTTTTGTTAATTAAATTAATATTCAGCAGTATTAGCCCTAGAAAGTGATTCCTGTACTATTATAGAACTGCATAGTAACCCTACGGGAAATTTTAACAAACTGTCACCGAACTGGCCCCTTTATATGAAATAGACTGGTCACTTTTACATGGCGTTGTCATAGGAGGGGGAAATTGACCCCTTGTGACATGTCACAAGACAAATCCTAGGACAGGTTACTGAACTCTCATAAAAAACAAAGTTCAGGGACCTGTCCTGGGATTTGTTTCGGGTCAATTTCCCCCTCCTATGACAACGCCATGTAAAAGTGACCAGTCTTTTTCATATAAAGGGGCCAGTTCGGTGGCAGTTTGTTTAAATTTCCCGTAGGGAATCTATTAAATTGACAAAAAGTTGGTTAAAGTTGCAACTACTTAAAAAAAATTCTTATCACGAAACAAAAACTTTCAACAAAATTTCTGTTTTAAATTTAAACCATTTCTTTTATCGAGGGATAACTTATGAGATCTTCCTAAAGTTTAGGGAATATCAAACTTAATTGACAATGACATGTTGTACACCTTTGATAATTTGCCGAAAGATATTCCAATTGATAACACAGGCCTACAAAATTTAATGAAATTTTCTAACCAAGAATCAGACTATACTTTCCCGAAGGTTTCAGATGTGCTGTATCCGAATCTGACTTCAGAATAGTCCTATCACCTCAGGTTTTCGAGATATTCTAACCTAAAAGTTCAAAAAACACGTCTGTAAAAATTTCTTAGGCGCTCTTAGCTACTAACTGTGTATTGTTAGAAGTGTGTTTCGATGGAAAAAAAGCCCCAGAAGCAGGGGGTGGGGAAATAACGGAATATTGGAAAAAATTTTGAAAATAATCTGCAATAATATTTAATCTAAAAACTGAGTCTTTCTAAGAGCGAAATATGTGGAAATGTTGTCTAACTTTTAAAAGTTTTCAATGAAAAAAGTGTTATTCAAGGGAAAAATAACTGAAGGTAGCACACGGAATATTTTTAAAAATAATATATCTGTTTATTGGCACGAAACAAAATAGCTCTTGCCACACCTGCATTAAGTTATATATTAACCCCTAAATTCATAAACGCCTTGTAAAATTATAGGAGGTTTATTGAACAAATTTTGTATGAAAATGACGTTTTGTAAACCTGCTATAACTTTACAAAGCATTTATGAATTGAGGGGTAATTGTGCAAACAAGATTTAATTTATTTATTTTAAACTCACCTGTTTGTATGGGAAAACTATAAGCAGTATCGGTGAACTTATCTGGAGCGGTAAAAGCACGAACCTTAACACGATATGTAGTGCCAGATTTTAAAGGACCGTTGCAATAACCACTCTTACGATTATCACAATTTTCAGTACCAATAGTAAAATCTTCAACTGAACGATTTTCAAAAGGATAATAAGGTTCGACAGCTTGATATGGCAACCAAACACTATATGATTGGACATCATGCCAACTAGGCATTTCCAAACCTGAAGCATTTTTCGTATCATCTTCAGCTACAATAATGGTATACATTCGTACCTTTAAAAATAAAATTACAAAATTAGCCATACCTTTCAATTTAATGGTTTAATGATCGATAAAATTTAACTTACTGGACCATTTTGATCTGAGAAATAATTTTTCCTAAACCGTATTTGTATGGTAGCCGAACTACGATATACTTCGGTTGGCACTACTTGAGTAGCTGGTCTTGGTGGTGCTAATATCGGCATAGTCTGTTTATATTCTCTTTCCGGGCCATAACCAATAGACGTTTTAGCTTGTATTCTAAAGACATACGTTTCACCAGGTTTTAAATTCTTTATTGATCCCGTCGATTCGGTAGAATCAAAATCTAATGTTTTTCTTTCCGTAACATTATTAACGTTCATATAGGTAACGGAAAATTGTCTTATAACACCATTAGCTTCACTTTGCGGCAACAACCATTCAAATAGTATTTCACTAGGTTCCACATTTATAGGATGGAATCTTTCCACTTTACCGGGGACTGCCTCATTAGTACTAAAACTAGCTGATAATGGTGAGCTACTACGTAGTACTGATGATTCGGTACCCGATCTTACTACCACCGTAAATGTATAATTACGATGGGGCTTTAGATCCGTTATGGTTATCTCATTTCTGTTGGTAATATTTTGTGCTAATATATTATCGGCCGTTAAGTATTGTACATCAAAATCATTAAATTCTCCTTTTGGTATATCCCATCTCAATGATATTTCGGTATCGGTTATGTTGGTAGCATGTAATTGTGTTATTGGTTCGGGAAATAAACGATCTTGTCGTTGTATTGGTAAACTGGATATACCACCACTTACTGTCCACACTGTTATATTATATAGACGGCCGGGTACTAAACCGGTAAATGTCACCTTACGATCTGTATCATTTGCTAATTTTTCTTTATCCTTCACTTGTTCACCCAATGAAAAACGATAAATATCAAATATCGATGATGACTGAGGTGTTGGTGTGTAGGAAAGTGTTATCGTATCACGTTCATCTTCTTGTTTATCATTGACCACCACAACTTCCGATTGTATTAGGGGCATTGTACGTGTCGAGAGATGAGTAGTGCCAGAAAATATACCATACGAAGTAGTTTGTATATCGAATTTATATTGCACACCCGGCATTAGATCACCAATAAGAACACGTACCGTAGAAATATCATCGGCTGTAATATGAGAAGGAGACGTGTATTAAAGTGTCAATGGTTTTCGATCACAAAACAGAGATGTGATCTATAAAAATTTCTAAATTTTGTTTAAATGATGTTTAAAATTCACAAAAAAAATATATTCTTACCCGATTTATTTTCTGACACATTTTTAGTTTGTGTCTTTGTTGGATTATCTGCTGGCCACCACTTAAGTATATAAGATTCTACTCTACCTTCGGGTTTAGGCCATTCCAAGGTAATATTCCGTGAGTCCACTAAGGGTATAATATTTGATACAGGATTTGGTGGTACCGTAGTATTTACTTCTTGAGGTGTAGGACTTTCAACACCAAAACTAACACTATTAACTTGTATAGTGTATTTTTCACCCTTAGTCATATCGGTTATTTCCGCCTCTGTTGAGCGGACACTAGGTAAACGAACCCATTGTTGCTCCGATTCGGTACGATAACGTATGGTGTATTCAGTAAAATCACTACTTTCGGGTGGAGACCAATGTGCCAACACCGAATTGCTGCGTACAGTTTCAATAGTTAAATTACGAGGAGGATTGGGATCTAATAGAATTTTAAGATATTAGATTTAAGTTGTTTTGAAAAATCTGGGATAAAAGTAAACTAATTTTAAATTAAGTTTAAATCAAAAAAATCAGATTCTTTGGAAATAATCTCGACACAATTTTAAACCATGTTTCCATTAATTGATTTCCATACAAATTTGTGTAATAAATAAGCGTGTAAAAAGTACCTATATATACGAGTATTATCATTTGTTGATATGCATTAGGGGCTCCAAACCTTTTATGGAGAAAAAAAATTGTATGTTATTGACCGCTCTCCCCCAGAAATAATAATAAATAAAACGAAGACGTCCCGTATCGGCCTTCAGTTAAAAACGGATTACCAGGGAAGATATGAGTTTTTGTTAATTTTCTTAAATATGGATTACCATTATTGGATTATCATTTTGCCATTATTTAGAGGATTGAATTATCCGATCTTGTAATGTAATATTTCGACAAAAAAAAAAAAAAACCTTGCCTTCAAGCTAAATAATTGACAAAAATCGCAGTTTTCTCGAAATCTGCAAAAATAAAATCGCTAAACTATCCAAATGAAAAAGGGAATTTATAAAATTTTTGGAGTTTTTAATCCCTAACTTGTGATTACTTAATAAAATCTTAAAGTTCAATCGATAATTTTTTGAAATTTTTTAAAAAAATTTTCTTGGAACTTGAAAATTAGAGATTTGAAAACCGTGGTTAAAAATTCTGACATTTTTGGCATTCATTGAAAATGAGTTGACTATATTTGACTTATTTGTATCACCGGAGTGTGTCCATTTTCCACTGTCTCGCTTAGTTTTTAAAAATGATAATTTTACAAAATTTACCAACAATTCAATTTCCTTACAAAGACAATTTCTTTAATTTGAGTACCCACACTTAAATGTTTCTATGTTCCCCCATTTTTTGCCCACGGGCTTCCCGGGTCCGAGCCCCTCCCAAAATTAATTTTGTTTTTTTCTTTTTTAATTCTAGAGGTGGTCATATTTTTTTTTTACGAAACCCCATAAACTGCAGTTTAGCCAAATTTTTATTTGATTTTTTTAATGCGAATAAAAATCTATATTTCTGAAATCAGAAGTTTCTTATTTTTTTTAGCAAATATTTCTGTTGATTTTAGCAGGATGGACTGCTATTTGCATTAAACTAAATTTAACTTTAATATAACGAAAATTTTGTAGTTACAACAGTTTGTTTTTCCTACTAATATTTAGCGACATTTTCTGCAGATTTTATAGTATAATTTGTCATTTTCAATTAACTAAAAGTTAATTCAAATATAGAGTTGGCTGTTAGGTTTTAACCGAAACCGAAAGAGCGATTTTTCAAGCCTCAGAACCGAAACCGAAAAAGTAGGTTTTTAATAAATACTTAAACCAATTAAAATTAATTAAATTGCATGTTACTGAATTTTGAATTTCGTAAATGGGTCATCTCCTATTTTTCGAAATTTAGTATTTTATTGTAATCAACATTTTCTGCAATAAATACGATTTTAAAGAATTTTTTGTTTTTGTTAGTACAGATAACATAAACCGAGGCTAACACCCAGTGTAGGAAATCATTACCAGATATGTGGTTATGAAACTACATATCTGGTAACGGCAACTATTATTTATTATCGCGCAAAGTAATGACCCAGTCAGAAATCGCCAGTGATACAAAAAATCAAGCACTGGCATACCTCTGGGTAACCACGGTATTAAAAATAAATGACTGGCAGAACACTCATTTGGGACGCTTTGCCTGGAAAAGCGTTTTACCAGTATTTGTTTTACAAAAATTACGGTGGTTTATAAAAAAAACCACTGGCAAAGAATTGGCTTAGAGTGATATGCCAAGGTTTGCAACCAGTGGTTATCCAGTGCTACCTGGCCAATGCTACCAGGCGTACAAAAATAAATTCACTGGAAAACCAATGATTTTATAAAAATGCTGACGCTTCGTTACAAAATGTTTGTAGTCGGAAGGTTCCGAGTTCAAATCCGGTTGCAAGGAAAAAATTTTTTTGGATTTTTTTTAATTTAAAATTTTTTTTGTTTTATAAAATCAATTTTTTTGTTTGTGGGAAAGCTCCTTCAAGACCAACTTTTTTTTTTACCAAAAAATTGTTTGCCAGTACTAGCATTTTGGCACAGCCAGTAGTTGTCCAGCTATTATCACTCATTTATGTGTTTAGCCATTAAATATTATATGTCTCGTTAGCTCAGTGGGTAGAGCAATCGTCTGCCAATCCGACGGCCTGGGTTCAAATCACGGCAGGACCAAAAAAATACATATGAACTTTTTTAAAATTTTATTTTGGAAAATATATTTCCAGACCACCTATTTATTGGTTTTGCCAACGTTTAAAAATTTTGTTCCTCCAGTGCTTTTCCGGCGCTTTTTGAACATCCGGTCCTTTTGCCTAATGATGTTATCATTTTGGGAATGGGAAAGCACTTTTTGCCAGTACTTGTACCACCTGTTAAAGTGCTTTGCCACCGCTTTCCCGTTTGTATTTTTCTGACTGGGGAGTTATGCTTACACACGAGCATATGAAAAATCAAAAAATACTTCGTTACATATAGCTCACCCCACCCGTACTGACAAAAATAATGAGTCTAAAAAAAATTTTATAAAAAATATTTTTTATTTATTTTTTTAATAAAATGTGGTTGTGCCGGGTATTGAACTTGGGACTCCAGATTGCCAGTCGATAGCTCTAGCATCTGAGCTATCTCGACATGATATATTTGAAAGATAAAAACATAAATGACCTGATGCACACAACTATGCGCGCCAACATACAAAAAATTAAAAATATGTGTTAACCTACCAGTGTTGAAAAACCATTGAGTCTGAAAATATATTTTCGAAATAATTTACAAAAAAATTTGGAACATTAAGCGCATTTTTTAATCACCTGGATTTAGATTTTTTCATAAAAAATTGGATTTATTAAATCCAAAATAAAAGTTGGATTAATTTATCTGGGTTTACACATAACAATAAAAATACAAATATATGAAACATTCTTAAAATTTTTTGTATTGAATATGTTTAGAAAAAAACTTCACTTCTACAAATACTTATATTCGATCTTGGACATGGAGAAATAGCTGAAATAGAAATAACAATTTTTCACGCTACGGTAAGTAATTTAATTAAATCCAATTGGTGAACATTAAGCTTTGCAGTGGAATATTTTAATTGTATATAAATTGAAGTGATGAAACTCAAAAGAAAGGCTATTTCTTGCTGTTTTATATAAAATATAATAAAGAATTTAAAGTTACAATAACAGCCGGCATCATTGTATTTATTATTAAAAATTAGGGTAAAAGAAGGTCGGATAGAAAAATTCTGTTAAAATAGGTGGAAACTAACTCCATCTATTGAGCACTTTGAGAACTAAGTTTTGGATTTATTAAATCCAAGTGATTAAAAAATGCGGTTATTGTATGTATTTGAAATAATGATAAAAATAAATAATTATTGGTAACGTATTAGTTTTTGTTTTGAAATACTGGAAAAGGTAATTAGTAAGCCGGTCTCATTACTGGTAGTCCAAAAATTATCATTACCTTTCTACACTGGGTAATTTTAGAAAGAAACCATACCAAAAACTCAAGTGGTTTAAGAGATATTCAGTTTCAGACATTCAGTTCAATTCTGACATTGAAAATACGGCTATTAGATGTATTTTCCTTTTAACGTATACCTGTTAACTTACAAAAAAATTAAATGTGTTTTTGTAGTTAATTTAGACAATATTTTTAGTATACACGTTAACTTTCAACAAGGACAATTACACGATGCTACCGGTGGGTTACCCTAATTCGAGTACGCTGAATCCAGTGGTGCTAGCCGTTTTTCTAGATTAGCTCTTTGTGTTTGAAAATTATATCAATTCTAATAGATTTTAGGATGAATATCAGGAATGCGAATACCAAATTTTAATATTAGCTATTTGTTGAAATATTCGCAAATTTAACTTTTAGCAAAAAGATAATTTTTTCATTAAAATTTCTTATTCATTTATAAATAATTGAAAGATTTATGCGTGTCGATTTTAACTGGATCATTCCTTATTATCGACATTAAATGTTTATAATCTTGCAAACTTTAATCGGTCAAACGTTGATTTGAATGTAATACTTATATTATTATTTACATATATACCCAGCAAAAAAAATTGGAAGTAATGCTTTACAAACTACTTCTTTTACTGCTTCACAAGTATCCATTAGTGTATTTTTACTGCATTTTTAGAAGTAATTCTGAATCACTTAAAAAAATCACTTCCTTCATTGCTTCCGAAATATCCGTTAGTATATTTTTACAGCTTTTTAGAATCACTTCTGAATAAAATCCAAAAAACCACTTAAGAATTACTTCTAAAGAGTAATTGCTCTAAAAGTGATCCTAAGAAGTGATTTTGGTACTATTTGGCATTTCCAAACGGAAGGTCGCGGGTTCTATTCCCGGCGGGACCAATATTTTTTTATTTTTTTAAAATTTTTTTTTATTTTATTAATTTTTTTTGATATTTTATTAATTTTTTTTAATAATTTGTTTAAATTCAATATTTTGTGAGAAATTGTTTTTTATGCACCTGTAAAAATAGTACTGAAAAAATATTGAATTGGAGTGCACCTTTTACACTTGCTTAATAAGTAATTTTATTGAAGAGAATACGCAACAATATCTCGCAGTAACAAAGTGGTGTTTTTATGCCAATCAACTTTCATATCAAAAAATAGCTCAGCGGTAGAGCGCTACACTAGCAATCGTGAGTTTGCAAGTTCGATACCCGGTGGCGGCAATAAAAAGACTTTTGTAAAATAAAAAAAATATAATTTTTTTCCGAAGAATTTTTTTAAACTTTTAGTTGGTCCAAAAGAGCTTCCTTTGCACTCGCTCAAAAAGTACTGAAAAAATGTTGTAGTGGGAGTACTTCTCTCCTATGACAACTCAATGTTAAAATCATTAGTGTTTATATTAAAAAAGAAGTACATCTAGATCATCAATTGTAGTGCTTTTTCTACTGCTTCGGCATCTCTATTTTTGCTGGGTATATAATATTACAAAAAACCGAAAATAACCGAAATTGCGGCTTTTTAAATATTTGTACAGGTTTATTTCTATAAGTGTAGCGTCGTCATATGGCGCCACTACTTCAAGGATCGATATTTTTAAATCGGTATTTCATATAACAGCGCAGTAAGAAACACAATGTAGTTAAAAGTTTGGCCATAAGAATAAATAAAAAAAATTAGATTACACTGCTCTACAAAAAAAGTGGTGAATGATATTGCAGTGGATTTAGGATAATTGGGGGGGGGGGGGGGGGGGGTGCTGATTTCGAATCTTCAACCAGTTTGTTCAAATTAGCTCTAGATTTTGCACAATTCGCAACTTTACTTTTTTCCATTTTTCAACAGATTTTTTCAATAAAATATTTTTAATTTAGTAACTGTAGCTTCAGAAAGAAAATCCTTTACACAGTTTAAGCCTAATTCCGTGCCCTATGTTTGAAAATTAAGTGTGTGTCAATATATCAATAACTTTTCTAAATATACACAGAAAAAGCAGTAGGCGCCAACAATGGGCATTTGTAGAAGCAATCCATTTTCTTTTAAATTGAAATTTTATTTCCAACAATTTTTTTGTTTGAAATATTTGTAACTCGTTTGTAAATTGTTATCTTTCATATAAAAATTGTTTAAAAATAAAAATTCAAAGTTACAAAAAGAAAATGAATTTTTTTTTTGGATTTACAAATTTCTTTGTTGGTGCCTTTTTAAAAAGTTTTTTTTTGTATATTTAGTTAGAATATATTTAGTTAGAATATTCTTCTACCTCAAGTCCAAATTCTAATATGATATTGTCATATTAGATTTTTATTTGTTGTTTCAAAAAGGGTTATTACAAATTTGGTATGAGAAAGGTGTTTAAAAATTTAATTAGAATTTTGTAAATTCTTTCTGTGTAGTCGCTCAAAGTAAAAATTTAAAAATTTTTTAAACCCTAGTAAAAATGATTTTGATATAATCAGATATGATTTTTATATAATCATTTATGATTTTATACAATTATAACTTGTCGAGTATTGTGAAACATATATTTTTATATGATTATATCAAAAGATATTTAATTATATAAAATTATATTAGCCAGATCCACCATTTTCCGGATCAAATCATGTATGGGTTAATATAATTATATAAAAAATATATTATTTGATCCGAAAAATGGTGGATCTGGTTAATATAATTTTATATAATTAAATATCTTTTGATATAATCATATAAAAATATATGTTTCACAATACTCGACAAGTTATAATTATATAAAATCATATATGATTGTATAAAAATCATATATGAATATATAAAAATCATTTTTACTAGGGAAGTTTTTTTAGAAAAAAATTTTAAATATAAGACGAAGTCCGATTTTACATGTCAAAGCCAATTTGGAAAGTAAAAGGTCAGAAATTTGTATATATTTGCGTAAACAAATTATATGCACTTTAGAGCTTTTTGTAATTAAAATCAGATTAAAAAAAATTTTTTTTCTACTGTACTGTGAAATCTACTGTGCTACGAGGGTGCCAGCAAGGATTTTTTTAGATCTGGGAACAGGTAGAAGTCTGAGGGAGCTAAATCAGGAGAAAAAGCTGGGTGATCAAGCAATTCGTACTTCAATTCGTTGAATTTTGTCTTGATGAAAAATTATATTTTCGTGTTCTAAACCAGGTCGTTTTTCTCCAATTTTCAAATTCAATTGATCCAAGAGGTTACAATAATATTCCGAATTTATTATTTTACCTTTTTGAAGATAGTCGATCAATAAAATACCTTTTTAGTCCCAGAAAACCGTTGCCATGACCTTACCAGCCGATTGAACTTTTTTTGCCTTCTTTGGTGAACTTCCACCAGCTTCAGTCCATTGTTTGGATTGTTCTTTTGCCTCTGGTGTATGGTGATGGATCCATGTTTCATCACCAGTTATAAATCGACACTTAAAATCCATTTTATTTCGCTTTAATCGACCCTTGAGAAATTTTCATTCGAATGCGTTTTTGGTCAACTGTTAACAAATGCGGCACCCATCTTGCAGAAAGCTTTTTCATCTGTAATTCTTGATGCAAAATAAAATGTACTCGATTATTTGAGATGCCTATGGCATTACATATTTCACGAACTTTCACTCGTCGATCGTCTAACACCATATCATGGACTTTAGCTTTGATTTCTGGCGTTGTTGCAGTTTTTGGACATTCACTTCGTGGTTCATATTTAATGCTTGTACGACCACGTTTAAATTCAGCAAACCCAATTTTTAACTGTTGCCTATGAAGGAGCACTTTCACCTAACACATTCACCATATCATTATGCATTTCTTGTCCCGATAAACCTTTCTTATGTGATTACACCATGAATTTCCAATTTTTCCATTATAAAAAAATCACTGAAGTGCCTCTTTTGAACACCTGTTACTATACGAATGAGTTGACAGATCGAAATGAAATTTAACATGTGCTCGTATGACGAATGGAAGTTTCCATTATACAAAGCTTATTGCTGTTTATACCGCCATCTCTATGTCAGGCTAAGAACACTTCGTACTGCTTCGTATTACAGAATTCTTTTTTTCTAAAAACATCAGATTTCATTCACTATTGATATTTTTTTTTTGCAAAATTATTGTGATTTTCAAAGTTATATTTAAATTACAATATTTTCGTACACATTTAAAATGAGTTTGTCGAGAAATAATCGTAGAAACAGTCCGAATGCATGATTTAAATATAAACCTTGAAATAAGAATAATTTCGCAACAATATCAATAGTGAGTGAAATCTGATGTTTCTAGAAAAAACAACATTTTTTTTTAAGTCTACGTTTAATTACAAAAGGTTTTAAAAGTATATATAATTTGTTTATACAATATGACATACATATATACAAATTTTGGACACTTTTCTTTCCAAATTGGATTTTATATTTTAAATCGAAATTTGTCTTATTTAAAAATTAAAAAAAGCCTTAAAAATTTTGAAATTTTGGCTTTGACCGTCTATATTTACAAAAGTTATTGAGATATTGATACAAACTTTAGTTTGAAAAATAGAGCATGGAATTAAGCTAAAACTGTGTAAAATGTTTTCTTTCTGAAGCTATAGTTACTAAATTATAATTTTTTTATTTAAATAATCGGTGAAAAAATGGAAAAAAGTAAAATCGGGAATTGTGCAAAATTTAGAGCCAATTTGAAAAAACTAAATCCTAAATCCACTGAAAAGTTGTTCAACTTAGAAATTTTGTCTTATTTTGTAGTTCTGTGGTATTATTACACTGTTGCTAAATATTGATTTCAAAATCTTAACGTAGGATTTTTTTAAAAAGTTTAAAAAAAATCACAAAACAAAAAATTTCTAAAAACTGCGTATTTATTTTTTAAATCCTGATTATTTACGTAGATTTTAATTATCATAAAAAATTAAAAATATAATTTTGAAAAAAACTGGTTCCGTTGAAGAATGTCAGAGGGCTAAGGTTTCGACCTTGTTAACAAATATCTCCATTAGAGGGGGTGGTGCGATAATAAAAAATGCAGTAAAATTTTATTTGCTTCTTTGGCCATACTAGGGTTGTCATTTCCATTTTTAGAAAAAGAGGACGCCAACCTCAAAAAAGGAGGACTTTTGTCTTAAAAAAGAGGGCAACTTTTTTTTAATAAATTAATTTTACAAAAATCAACAACGCAATAAGACATACAAATAAAAATCTATTTTATAAATAAAACAGTTTTTATTCCCACTAACAAAAATTCAGAAAAAGCAAAAAATCATTCTGAACTTTAAATTAGTGGTACACAAATAAACAAAAAAAAAAAAAACAACGATTAACCAATTCATTGCGTACATTTTCGGGATTGTACATTTCTATAATTTCTTGATACGAATTGTAAAGGGTTTCATTAATGTTGTTCAATGCTTCCAATTTGAACCAATATATAACTGTCGCATTTCTTCAAGTATTCATAAAACTCTTCACAACTCATATCAAAATTATATTTGACTAATAATAATTTCTGGATTCAATGTTTTTTTTTTTATTAAAGAAAATACCCAGCAAAAAAGTGAGGAAAAAGAAGTAGTTAAAGCACTGCAACTGTTGAATAGGGAGTTGTTCTTTTTCGGGTTTTTTACCGATGAATTTTATATTGGCTTGTCATAGGAAGGAAGTTGTTCTTTTAAAAACAAATTATGTATATTTGAACCAATGAAAAGGAAGTTCTTTTTCACTTCTTTTTATTTTAATTTAATAAAAAAAAAATCATCATGCATGTTGTGTGGTTTAAACCCACACTTGTTGGCATTTCAAGCAGACGCTGTACCCCCTATACTATCGCTTGTTATAAATGACAGCTGACTTTTAGCAGTCTTGTTCAGTAAAGTATTATCTTCATTTCTTTAATTTTTTATTGACAGAATATAACATATTTGAAAAATATATAAAGTTGTTATTTTTTATAAAAAATATTAAAACACACGTAGAAAGAAAAGAGGAGAAAAAGCTAATAAAAATTAATTAAAAATGACCTTGCAGAAAATACTGCTGATATTTGCAGATTTTTTTTTGCTAAATTCTAGTAAGATAGGAACAGAAAAATAAAACTGTTCAATTTACAAAATATTAGTTACATTTAAGTTAACTTTTAATTAATTAAAAATAACAAATTATGTTGATCAAATCGGAAAAAAATTTTGCAGCATATTAGTAGACAAAAAATAGTATTTTCTGCAATGTAATTTTTAACTTATTTTTAGTAGTTCTAGCTAAAATGTTTACAGGATTTTTCTTTTTCTGTTAGTGTTATAATAACTATATTTAGTAAAAATTTGATCAAAATGAATTTTTTAAATTACAATTTTTAAATACAAACAAAATTGTAATATTTACATTTTTGGTATTTTAACAAAAATTATTTCAAGAATTACATTTTTATTTAGAATTTTTATATTTCCATAAAATTTTATTAAAAATTAATAGAAAATTAAAAAAAAAAACTTTTTAAATCGTTTTAAAAATTGAGTGTACAAAAATAAAAAAAATAAAAATTTTACAGTGAAAACTACAAAAAGTTATTATTTGTGTAAAAAAAGTTCAAAAAATTTTTTTTCGACCTGATGGGATTTGAACCCGCAACTCTCTGATTTCTGTGCCAGCACGTTCCTATGGAACCCCGATACAAAATATTAACTTCTTATCACCCATGAAAAAGAACTGACTAGCATATATTTATTGCAGCATTAGATGTTCTTTAAAACCAATTCCTAAGGGAGTAATTCTTTGTGATGTAATGAAGGAAGTGATTCATTTAGAAGTCGTTCCATTAATTTTTGCTAAGTATATTGTAAGTTCTTCGTTGTCATTATGTGCTGGCAAGAAAAAATGGAACTCAACAAGTTTTCTCATTTCATAGCAAATATAATTTTTAATAAAAAAAATTCAGCAAAAGTTGTTATCAGTAGTGTTAATTGAATTTAAGTTTTTTACATAATTTTCAGGATAAGGAATTCATTAAATAAATTTTCATCATTAAAAGCAATTTTAATTTTTTTTTTAATTCAACAGTTGGCATTCAAATAAGTGATGCCAAGTCAATTGAAATAACAGCAACAAAACAGCGATGCTAACAATTCAGAAGTTTAGAAGCAATAAAAAAAAGGTTATGGAGAAAAGTGCAAAAAGTAGGACAACCCCGGACACTTGTTGAAAAAGAAGGAGGACTGCTCCGGACGCCCTAAAAAAGAGGACGGTGTCCGGGGAAAAGAGGACGGATGGCAACCCTAGGCCATACCAATTTTCGTTGAAAAATTCGCATGATTTCTTAATTTAGAGGAATATGGGTTAAGTCCTTGTGACGCTAGCTTTTTTGTTTACTTTTCTTAGACTTTTTTTATTTGATTTTTTCTATTGCTTTTTAATTTTTTCGTAAATAAACAGACACTTTAATAAAAACCCGAAAAAACCAAGAAAACATGAAGAAAAAATCTAGTGTCACACTGCCTTTAAACATATATTTTGTTTAAAAATTGTAATGGGTCATATGAATAGAACTTAGCAATTACTTCGAAGTAATTACTTTGGGCTTCGGAATGACTTTTACAACCAAACTTATCCAGACTTGTAAAATAGCATAAAATATAAACGAAAATAAAAAAAATTAAATTTTTAGTCTACTCACAAGCAGACTAGAATTGTGAAGTAATTGCTTAAAAATCCCAGTATTTCCCCCCCATTAATAATCTCTATTTTTGATTCATACGAGCCAATGAGAAAAAAGAATTGTGTACTTTTTTTAAAAAGGATTTTAACAAAAACCACTCCTGTAAAAGTCAGACAAATTTGCATAAAAAATTTTTAAAAAATATATTTTGTTTTAAATTTGGATATTTTAAAAATTAATTGGATATAGAATTAGCTTGGAAACTTTAGTTTAAAATTAGTTTACTTTTATTTGTAACTCTTTTTAATACTTACAAACAGCTTGAAAATAAGCATGAGGTTCACTTCTTAAACCATGACTAACTGCAAAGACTTTAACTTCATAACCAGCTCCTGGATGTAGATTTTTAATAACTAAACGCGATTCTTTGGTAAAGACGGTTCTAACTTCGGAGGTGCCATTACGAGAATATAATACTTCATATTGTTCCTGCTTCGAGTTAACATCACTCTTCCAGCTGATATTTAAACCCATTTTAATACTCTTCAAATCTTCTATAATAGGTGAGGAAGGTCGTGTCACCACAAATATGGTGGTTTCATTAGATTCCATTTTCTTAGATAGAGCTTGTACGGATACGGAATAATTACGGCCAGGTAAGAGACTTTCCAAACTAAATCTTGTTCTTTCGGTGGCTAGAGTACTGGTATCACCATTGAATGTTTCCAATTCATGATAAACAATACGATATTCATCTTGTGTAGAGGCTGTATCAGGTTCCCAGGTAATAATCATATTATTACTTTTATCATCGCTAAAGGAACGCAAGTTGCGAACGGGTAAAGGTCGCAAAGTAACATCTCCCGTAGCAGGCCATGATGTTACCTTACCGGATACGGTTTTAACTATAACATTAAAAGTTTTGCCCGGCTCTGGTATATCACGAAAATCAAAATATGCTATAGGATCATCTGATCTAGGTACAGTAGATTGTCTTCGGGAAGTAGCATATGATACCTGATATTTATCAAATTCTGACACTCCTTTTGGAGCCTCCCATAGCACTCGAAATGAATTTGATGTTATATAGTCCTTATCAAATGTTACATTCAGCGGTCTTAATGGCACTGTTCTATATTGGGCGGTGGTGGGTAGTGATATCTCATCCTCTGACATTGTTTGTACTGATATATTATAAGCTCTACCGGGTACTAGCCCCTTAAAGGCCGCCTGAGCCGGGCCAGGTGGTTCACCTTCTTTTTCCACATATAAAACACTTTCCAATGCATCTGGTGGTTCTATAGATACTTTATAATGTGTATAAATGCCAGCAGGATATGGTGGCTGCCAAAGGACGAGCAATGTGGTTTCATTACGAAACCATACTATAAATTTACCCGGTGTATTGGGTTCTATATAAGTTAACATTACATGGTTTTTGTTTTTGGAACATGGATTCAAGGAGTAGCAGTAGATAGATGGCAACAAAACAAAAAATGGATGTGTATGTTTTTTGTAGTTGGTGTTTTTTTTTTTGATGTGGCGAAAAATGTTCAATGAATTTTCATGAAAAAAAAGAAAAATACAAAATTGTTCATATGAGTTTAATTCTGGCATATATGAATGGATATATAAATTGTGGAGAAAATACAAAAAAAAATATTTTAAATGCAAATTTTTATTTTATTCATATACAACATTCAATGAAATAAAATAAAGTTATAATATTCTCCTACAGTATGGTCCATATTTAGGAATTCCAGATCAACTGTAATATGTGAGTTGGAAACAATTCCTTTATAATATTAAAAAAATTGTTATGTGCATGCAAAACCTTGTTATATTACAAATTTGCTATAAATACGGTTAGTATTATTGCATCTACAAGTTGAATTGACTTAACAGAATTAAAGCAGTTATTGGTTGCAGAAAATTATAACGAAATAATTACTTAAGTTTGGTAATATTTAAAAAAAAATTAATATAAAAGTGATTTTATAAAATACTTACATGCTCATAAAATTAAAGAATAATACACTTATGCAAAAACATTTTGTTAATTTTTATAACACTCTTATAAACCACAGTAACATATAAAACAACAACAATTTTGATTTATAAGCCTATTAAAAAAGCCAACAAAGTCATTATGCACTTGACCATAATTATTTAGTAGAAATTTAAGTTAAATTAGTGTTTCCAATTCGGTGAATCGATTAACCGATTCCTCGATTAATCGCCTCTCTTTCGGTTAATGTCGAAACTAATAATTTAAAACGCAAATAATTATTCAACCCGAATAATCGGTTAAAAAAATTGCAAGAAAAGCCTAAAAAAAATACTAACTAAAGCACCATCAAATTCTTTTCAATTCAAGTGAAAGAGATTCTTAAGCCTTTAGTCGACATTGCACCAGCGAGACACGTCATGTGTTTTAAGAAACCCTTAAAAACGGCTTTGTTTTACCTTTCTGCAATTAATTTTTAATACATTTTTTTTGCAGATATTATAGTAAAAAATTAAAATTTCTATAAAAAAACAGCTTCAAAAATCATCGCGAAAGGCCAAAATAAAGGTGTTTTTTTAACTTTTTAAAACACACGACATTGTCTGGCTAGAGCAGCGTAAAAGCGCTATCTATAGGCTTTAGGAAATGTAATAGAGAGTTTTCCATTTATATTTTAATTCTTTTAATAATTAAAACTAATGCAAATTATATTTCAATGTCCTTCAAGAAAAAGTTTCATTTGTTTTAAATTTGTGTCACACAACTCTCAAATGACATGTTACTTCCATAGGAAATCTAAATTTTCTTTTTATAATCGGTTTAAAATCATATAAATTCCACAACATGTTCCAATCCATGGAGCCCGAACCCATTTCACTGAATTTAAATCAGAGTTGGCAACCGAAACGAATTAGGGTCGATTTTATAGTTCATAGTTTAATTCAGTTAGCGCCATACTATCAAAATTGAAGTCGATTTGAATGGATGAAGAGTATTTAAGTGCTGTATATTCTTAAATATATAGAAACTCTGCCACTGAAAAGTTAATGTAGACTGAAAAATCGTCCATTATTTGTTTCGGTTGCCATCCATGATTTAAATTTTCATCCGCATTGGTTTCATTAACAATAAACAAATAACCTTAAGTTAACACAAAATGAATGTTAAAAAATTTAAATTTATATGAAATTTGACATCTGTAGCTGTACTCTGAGAGAATTGTCTAGATGCTATTTATGACTTTTCTCATTGATTCAATGAAGATTCGCTGGAAGTCGTCCATTGAAAACTTTCATTATATATTGATGCAGTTTTACATAAAACTTTATGAAAATTTTTATGTAATTTTTAGTAGCTTCAGCAAAATGTTTCAATTTAAAAATTTTAGATTCCGAAATTTTTCAACTAATATGAAATCTTTTCTAAATACATCGAGTTTATATGCCACAGTGATATTTAACAAAAACAGGCATCTCTTTGTGTTTTTATTAATAAAAAATTAAGGAAATACATTAATTTTGTATTATACGATTAATCGATTAATCGCCAAATTTTTCGATTAACCGACCCGAACAACCGGTTAATCAATTTTAGCGATTTTTCGAATAATGCATTAACCGGTTAACCGCCTATGTCGAATAATTGGAAACAGTAAGTTAAATACGTAAATTTTTAAATTTATTTTGTTAACGATCTAAATTTTTCAAAATTATCCAAAAATGTTTTAAATTTTTTCAAAAATATTTTAAAATTGTCCAAAAATTATTCAAAATTGTCCAAAAATATTTTAGAATTATCCAAAAAACTTTCAAAATTGTCCAAATATTGTTTAAAATTGTCTAAAAAACTTTGATATTTGTCCAATTGCATTTCAGAATTGTCCAAAATGTATTTTAAAATTTTCAAAATGAATTTCGAAATTATAAATATATATTTTAAAATATTACAAATAAATGTTCTTTAGTTTGACTATAGATCATAATTTAATATCACTTTCTGTTTAAAGATGATACAATTGTATCATCTTTCTTTAATTTGAAAATAATTTAAACAGAAAGTGATATTAATTTATGATCTATAGTCAAACTAAAGAACATTCATTTACCAAAATAAGAGATCAACTAAACATTCCCCCTCATTCAATATTCCAAATATATTTTAAAATATTATATTTGTATTTAAGAAGAATTTTTTCATATTTTATAAAGCAAATTTATGTATGTGTATTAACAACAAACATTATTTAATGATATATTGACCATTTTGTTGGATGACCTTTTGCCATCTTTCGGTAAGTTGAAAAATTCCACGTTCGAAGAAGCTTTTGTTTTTAAAAGCGAAAAATGGTCCAACTCATTTTTAACAGCCTGATCGGAATCGAAATTTTTAACATTTAAATTAATCAAAATCATGATTAATCAATTATTCATTATTTTGAATAATCGAAATAACTGATTAATCGAATAATAATGTTTTTGATTAATCAAAATTGTTGAATAATCGATTAATTTATTAATCAGGAAGTTTGATTAATCGATTAAACACACATCCCTAATAAAAATTAACTTTTTTCTGTTTATCATTAATGCTTTATGTGCGTACAAAGTTTCAAAATTTCAGTTTTCCACCACTAAGATATAAAAAATATAAAAAATGCTTACTGCGAAACCGTGAATATTTTTTTTGATAAAAAAAAAGTTTGCGAGTAACAAAATTTTGATACTTTTACGGGAGAAAAAATTAATTTTTAGGCGAAATTTTTATTTTTTTTTTCGCGCGAAAACTTTTTTTGATACCCAAGTAAAAAAAAATGATATGGAGCCATATAAAGTTATATTTAATTATATATAATCTTCTATGTAATTAGATATAATTATATCCGAAAAATGAGAACGTCTTATTGTATCATATTGTATCGAATTGTATACAATTGTATACAATTTGGTACAATTTGATACAATTCGATACAATATGATACAATTGCATCCGAATTTTGTCCTCATCCAATTACATAAAATTATATCTTTTTGTATAAAATTATATAAAATGTTATAAAAGTGGACACAGTTTGATACAATTATACCTAAATATTAACCCTATATTTTTACCATAATATATATGACCATATCTAACAATTAACAAAATTATATTTTTAAATAAAAAAAGATATACAATATCTGGAGATCATACCTGAGGGATTTCAATTACAATTACTTGTAATTGAAATTACAAGCAATTGTAATTGAAAATTTTCAATTACAAATTACTAGTAATTGTAATTGAAAGTGATTTCAATTACATTTAGAATTAAAAAGTATTTTTTGTTAAAATTTTGTATAAAAATCTGACTGGGATAGGTTGCATAGGCATGGATGCGTATAAAAAGAATACGTCATGTTGGGATTACCCCTAACTTGTGCTTTTTGTCATTATTTATTTTCCCAAAAAATGTAATTGACATTTTTCAAATTACAAATTACTTGTAATTGTTCTTTTTTGAATTACAATTACAAATAATTTGTAATTGTAATTGAGTTTTTTTGAATTACGAATTTTGAATTACAATTACAAATAATTTGTAATTGTAATTGAGTTTTTTTCAATTACAATTACATGTAATTGTGTAAATGAATGTGTAATTAATTACAAAATGTAATGATTAACCCCCAGGTCTACTGGATATCCTATAATTTCGATAAATCTTCCATTACTTTTATCCAGATTTACCATGACAGTGCATTAAACATGAAAAAATTTTTCTTTGTTTTTAGTAATTTTAAAATAAGGTTAACAACACTGAAATTTTTAACTTAATAGGATTGTGATATACAACCAAGATATAAGAGATCAGTCAAGTGTGCGTTATAGTATAGAGAATTCCATATTAAAGCTTCAGTATTGTTAATTTTATGGGCGCGTTAGCCATTTTAACTCACGCTCCTAAACAAAAACAAATTACTCAAGCACGAGCATTTCGTGTCTTACTCACGCAGACATGAGTATATTAAAAACTTACTCACAATCAGAAAATTCTTACGCAAAACAGTAAAAATTACTAAAAAACATATGATGCAAAAAATAAACTCACACACGAATCATGCACGGGTTATATATTCTTACTCACGCTCACGTACGAATTATATATTCTCACTCTAACGGGCGAATTACTTTGGTATAGTAATTATTACTCACGATCACTTGTGAATAACTTCACTCACGATCGTGTCATGCGCCAATCCCTAGTAATTACAAAATCTAAAACTAGTTCAAAATCATTTTTAATATGGAACCACATTTAATACAATACGGTTTTAAAAGGGCCTTATACATATATTTTTATATAAAATCACTTTGAAAAAATTGCTAATGTGGGATAATATATAACACTATGCGACAGTCAAAATCGGGATGGGATGAAACCAACGGGAAATGTTATATCGGTCAAAAACAAGTTATACGTGTCCCGGCGTTTCGCTGGGTCACCCCTAGGACTCGAGATATATCTTTTTTTTGACATAACTCGAGAACCACTAGTCCGATTTTGCTCAAACAATTTTAAAAAAATTAAAAATTACAATTCCTTTAATCTGTTCATATAACGTTTTTCTATATACTCAACAGTTTTGCCGGTAAAAATAAATGTTTGTTACCGCTACCATAAAAATCAATAACCATTTGTTTATTACTTTTTTTTAATATTTTAGGCAAAAAATATTTTTTTCTTCATACATTTATTTTTACCGGCAAAACTGTTGAGTATATAGAAAAACGTTATATGAACAGATTAAAGGAATTGTAATTTTTAATTTTTTTTTAAATTGTTTGAGCAAAATCGGACTAGTAGTTCTCGAGTTATGTAAAAAAAAAGACCACCAAAGGTCAAATCGATATATCTCGATTCCTAGAGGTGACCCAGCGAAACGCAGGGACACGTATAACTTCTTTTTTACCGATATAACTTTCCCCGGTAGTTTGAACCCTTCCCGATCACTGACCCCTACCATTTGTCTCACAATGTAATTATAGATGATTTTATAAAGAATGTTATATCGTTATATATAAAAGAAATCATGAAATATTGTAGATATGAAACCATACTAAGTTATATATGGGTTCATATGCGTCAATATATAATCATATATAACACCTATTATATAATATTTCTTAAATGGCTCCATATATAGTTTTATATTATTATGTATAGTGTCATACTAAATTATATATAAACGTATATGTAATTATATCTTTTATATATTACTTTGTGTACTTATATATAGCACATACACTTATATGCAGGCCAGTATGTAATAATATAAAATCACATATGTCTCAATATTAAAATCTTTGAGGCAAAAATATTTAGTATATGACTATATAAAAGTCTATATGCTTCAATTTAAAAGCATATGTGGCCATATCTTACTATAAGTTACTATATGTAATTACATAAAATAATATATGATTATATCAAACCTTTTTTACTCGGGTATAGAGGAATTTCTGCTAATTTCAGAAACAAAAATCCATTGGCTTATAATTGTATTATTTTTAAATCGAGTTTCTGCCTATTTTATTCGCAGATGCAAACAGGTGGGCGCAAATCCTGGTCCGGGTGTATATTGCTTTATAATAAATATACTTATAACCAGGGCAGCGACTTTTATTCAAATGCATATTTGTAGTCATTAATACAAAAATGATTTAAACCAAATACTTTTCCGAATCAAAGAATCTGCAACAAAATGGCATCGATTTGTTGTTGCATATATTTGCATATTTTGTTATAAATGCATATTTTTGCATATTTTGCTTTTAAGTGCATATTTTTTGCATATATTATGATTTTTATTGCATATTTTTTTCAACTAAGAGTAAATAAAATAAAAATAAATAAATAAAATAAGAAAAAGAAGAATTTCCTTTCCTTAACGCAGCACTTAACTAGGAGGAAAATATCAAGTTGTCATCTACTTAGACATTCATATTGGATTTAATTTTTAACCAAATGCTCGAATAATAAACATTTTAAAAATCGATAAATTTAAAGTTAATTTTTTTTGGTTTTTAGCGTTTATTTTTGGATTTAAAGTGCATATTTTTGGGGTTTTAGAGCATATTTTTGGATTTTTAGTGCATATTTCCATTTAAGTGTATATTTAAGTGCAAATTTTGCATATTTTCGAGTTTTAAGTGCATGAAAGTCGCTGCCCTGCTTATAAAATTTCAGTAGGCATCAATGGTTCAGTGGTAGAATGCTCGACTGCCACACGGGCGGCCCGGGTTCGATTCCTGGCCGATGCAATAAGTAATTTTTTTAGATTTGGATTTTCAATTCTCAAAATCTAAAAAAATATTCAAATTATTGTTAACAGTGAGAAATATTTAAACTCAGTGAGACATATTACGCTGTTATTCAAAGAAACTTCTTAATTTAGCTTTAAAACATGAATTTGCTAAAGCATTCATTATCTCTATTAAACCTTTAAGCACCGTAAGTTGTCTCACGTGGAAAAATTTCACTCGAACTTTAAATGCCGCAAATTGCAATTTAATTTAAATAAATGAACAATTTTTTAAGTTTTTAACAAAGACACAATTACAATGAACACAAAATGTCACTTTTTCACAGGAAAAATAATAGTCTTGTACCTACATTAAGTTTGCGTGAAAACAAACTCTACACAATTTTCACGTGAAACTCATTGTCGTGAAAAATCGTTTTTTTTTATATGGAGTATAACAGTTTTTTCACGTGAAACTCAAACAACTTACCGTGCTTTATTAAAAAAATTTATTCAAAAACATACAATAAAAGTTTATTAATTTTGTTTTTAATTCTGGTAACACTTTGTATATTCTCTCTTTTTATTGTTAGTGATACATGAATTTTGTGAACGATTGACTCGGTAATTGTAGGTAAATATATTGTTTTGTAAGTTTTGGAAATTAAAATGTTTTATTACAAACCAAAACATATTAAAAAACGATTTTTAAACATTAAGCACCGTAAGTTGTTTGAGTTTCAAGTGAAAAAAACTGTTATACTCCATATAAAAAAATGATTTTTGACGAGAATGAATTTCACGTGAAAATTGTGTAGACTTTGGTTTTACACAACTTTAATTTACAAGACTATAATTTTTCTTGTGAAAAAGTGATATTTTGTGTTTATTGTGATTGTGTCTTTGTTATAAAATTAAAAAAAATTGTTAATTTTTATAAATTAAATTGCAATTTGAGGCCTTTAAAGTTCGAGTGAAATTTTTCCACGTGAAAAACAACTTACGGTGCTCTACTGAGAAGTAATAATGGGAACAAATTGTGTTAAAGAATTTTTTATATTACGAATACTGAAAGTATTCGGATATCGAGTATGGTTTTATTATAAATGCATCACTATTTTATTGAATTTGTTTTTATTTTATTTTCATGCAAATTTGGGAAAATTTTCGAAAAAAGAGTTTATTCTTGGAATTTTTACAGTTTTTTGTTTTGGTTGTATACAAAATGTTGTATTCCATCTATTCTTGGGTGGATGACTCTTAAACAATTCATTTAATCATTGTAAATTCACGTTTTTTAGTTTTATACAGTAGTTTTCTTTTTCCAAACTTTATCAAACAGCTAATTTAGGCTATACCCTGCATTAAGCGTTTAATAAATTTTTCTTTATTAATCATTTGTGAATATTCTTTTTGCTCAATTAGCCTAAATATCTGTAATTAGGCTATTTTAAAAGTTTTTGCATAAGACAGTTAAAATTTGGTGAACGAAACAAATATTGAATATATTTTAGTTTAACAAAATAGTTTGCTATTTTGACAGACTTTTATAATTTAATACTATTTTTAAATCATTCACAAATTCTTGTTACTGTTAAATACTTTTCTGTCTTAAGCATCGGTGGTTCAGTGGTAGAATGCTCGCCTGCAACGCGGGCGGCCCGGGTTCGATTCCCGGCCGATGCAATAAGTAATTTTTTTGATTTGGTAAACTAACAAGTCTGAAAATCTATATAAGCATCGGTCGTTCTGTGGAAGAATGCTCGCCTGCCACGCGGGCGGTTCGGGTTCGATTCCCGGCCGATGCAATACGTAATATTGTAGATTTGGTAAATTAACGATTCTCAAAAAAATATTTTAAAATTATTGTGAATATCTCTAAATAAAATGTATCAAGTATTGAGAAAATATTTAAATCAGGAAGAAAGTGACAAAAAAAAAAAATACAGTTTTGAAAAATTTGGCGAAGGAAACAAATCTTAAATATATTTTTCATCCAAGAAAATATTTTGCTATTTTGGCAGACTTTTATAATTTAATACTATGTAGTTTTAAATCATTTACAAATTTCTTGTTGCTCTAAACGACTTTGTTCTCATGAGCATCGGTGGTTCAGTGGTAGAATGCTCGCCTGCCACGCGGGCGGCCCGGGTTCGATTCCCGGCCGATGCAAATTTTTATAAACTAAAAAAATGTTACATTTAATTTATAATCGCTTTATATAAATACAGAAACAGATAAAATAGATATATAATATAATAATAAAACCGAATGAGCTTTTTTTATTATTTATAATATAATAAATAATAATAAATTTAAAGAGATAACAAAACTAATAAAATCATAAGTTATCACTTTTTTAAAAATACAACAGATTTATTCAATAAGTAGCTATGAGAATATGTTGTCATACAAATATTATTAAAGTTAGAGAGTGCTCAAAAATACAAATTTATAAAAGAAGTGTAATTTAAAGCAAAATAAACTATGGTTTAAATATATAAGGAAGGGATTTTTTAAATATGAGATTAATTGGGAAAAACTTCATATAAAACATTTGCCTTAGAAATTAGAATTTGAATGAAACCCCTTCTATTTATATTTTAATCATGAGCAAAAGTATAAATTTAAATTTATTTTAAATATAATTAATTTTTATATATAATTGATTTTTTTTATTAACTATAATATAAAAAACCCATTTTACCTCTTAATATTTTAATATCCAGTAAATCTTTATGCCTTGTTCTCCGTGCTTTTTTTTATTATTGAGTAGTGGTAGCAGAAAGTTATTAGTTTTTATTTTTTGTTTTTCAAAGAAACAACCAAAGTATATATTAGTTACAATTATTTTTGTTTTAGAATTTGATATCTCATCAATAAAATACCAATTAAAACAACCAATATAGAAACGTAAAAAATCATAAAAACATAAATATAAGATAAACCATTTAAAAATCAAAAAACCATAATTAAAAAACACAAAATACCAGAATAAATTAATAAAACAAAAATATCGAAATACCAACTTAAAATTGTGTTAATAAAATTATCAGTATTAACATTTATTTGGTCTTTTGGTTGGATTTCGTGACGACTTACTTGTGGTAAAATTACGACTTGTATATGCAACCGATTCTTTACCATCGTATATGGTATAGGCTTGCACCTGATATGTGGCACCGGGTGTTAATTCTTTAGCACTATGTTGGAATGTTGAATCATTAACATGAAATACTCTATTATATGTACTGGAAGCTTCAGATAACCCAAGAACTTTAATTTTAAATGCTGTATAATTTCCCTGAGTCGGTGGTGACCACTGGATAATAGCATTTTTACTGCTACGCACCTGTACAGATAAATTTGATGGGGGATCGGGCGCTGAAAAGATAAGGAAGAAATACATTTTATAAAGAATGTAAAAATTAAAAAAAAAAATTTACACAAAAAACAAAAAAAAAGAAGATTTATAAGCATCGGTGGTTCAGTGGTAGAATACTCGCCTGTTTCGATTCCCGGCTGATGCATGAAATATTTTTTTAGTTAGATCGAAAGTTTTTGTGAATAAGTAATGATACGAGTAAAAGGGAACATTCATTAAAATATCACAAAAATGTGAGCGGAATTCTGACTTCATATTGGGACTCGGAATTTTTTATATGTTATAAAAAACAACATGGCTTATTACCAATAATTAACAAATTCAAAGATGTGTTTTTTAAAATAATCACGAACAAATAAGGTTTTTGAATTTTTTCAATCTATCTATTAGGAAAATCATTAAACTTTTGCTAAGGAAATATTTTGATTATTCCCGCAGAACGAGACAAAAACATCGATATATCACAATTTAACCCTTCTTTGCATGGTGATGGAAATTTCCATCATAAAATTTATTGAAGAAAAAAATACACACAAGCACATGATTTGTAATTTTTTTGTTGCCAGCAACAATTTACATCACTATTGTTTCAATTGGAACACATCTGTCAAAAAATTAAAGTAAGCTTTATTATTAATTAGCAGGTTTAAACTTGTCACCCAATATATTACAGTGATTTTTTTTCACAAAAAGAGAAAAAATCATGCAAAGAAGGGTTAAGATCTGACTGTAAATGCGAAAGATATAACGAAAAATTTAAAAACGAGACCCCTACGTTCGGCAAAACAATATATATAATAGAGATGTACCGGAACACCGTTTGGAAAAATTTTATAGTGGCTTTAGTACTGCTCCCGAAATATAAATACCCGAGTAAAAAAGTTCATATTAGATGGGCACAAGTACATTAAGTACAAGTACATGGTATTTGTACTTGAAATTTTTTAAGTACAAGTACCAAGTTTCAAATCTACTTTGTAATCAGTACCAATTACTAGGGAAGTACTTGATACTTAAGTACCAATACCTTAAAATGTACTAGGTACTTGCTAAGTTCTATGGTACTTGTTAAGTACTACGGTACTTGCTAAGTACTATGGTACTTGTTAAGTACTATGATACTTGCTAAGTACTTTTGGTACTTGCTAAGTAATGTGGTACTTGCTAAGTACTATGTTACTATAGTTTTCTGTTTATGTCTTGTACAAAAAATACAAAAAAAAAATTGTGACATTTTTAATAACATGGAGGATATATAAAAGACTCAGGAACAACAACTTAAAAACCTAAAAAACATTGTATTTATTTGTGAATTCGTTTTAGGTTTTAGGCAGTTTTTCTGGCAGAAAGGAAGAAAAATAATTATTCATTTCCATACTTGGGATTTTTCCATTGGCATTGAAATTTCATTAGCATTAGTTGACTAATGCTAATGCCAAAAAAATTTCATTACCATTTAATGCTACTGAAATTTTCTGCAATTAGAATTTGTAATACTAATGCTAATGAAAGCGCATTAATGCCTTAAAAACTAATTACAATTGGGTAGAAAAGCATTTGTTTATAAAAAAAGGGGATGTATAGATTGCTTTATGTTGGCTGTTTTATAAATATGGAATCAATTGCCATCTCTTCTGGACCTGACCTATTTTGATTATCTGAAAAAATGCAATAAAAAGCTTAATCCGTGATTTAAATTCTGCAAACTAAACACCAAACTTTGGTGTATTAAATTGGTGTTATTGGTCCCTAGATTATGATTTACAAAAACCACATTTAAAATATTACAAAATAATGGCGGAACGCGAAAAATGGCTTTATGGCACAAAAAATTAATTAGAAACCTTAGTCAGCGATTTTCATTCTGCAAACAAATATACTGATGTGAAAATTTTCTTTTTTGCTAATTTTTTTTCCGATACATTTTTTCGCGATCTTTTTTTTGCAACTAGCCACCGAACTTTGTTCTATGAATTAGGTATCATAGTCCCTAGATTATAAATTAAAAAAACCGCACTTAATAAATTGCAAAATAATCGCGGAACGCGAATAAAGATTTTTTGGTACAAATATTTAACCAAAAATCTTAATCACCAATTTCGATTCTGCAAACAAATATAGTGATGTAATAGTTTTCCTTTCTGGAGATTTTTTTTACGCGACTTTAATTCCCCATTTTTTGCAACAAGCCACCGAACTTTGTTTCAGGAATTGGGTATCATAGTCCCAAGATTATAAATTTAAAGAAACCGCACTCAAAAAACTTCAAAATAATCGCGGAACGCGAAAAAAGATTTTAAGGTACGATTTTCATTCTGCAAACAAATATACTGATGTAAGAATTTTCCTTTTCGTAAATTTTTTTTCCGCGACTTTATTTCGCGTTTTTTTTTTTGCAACTAGCCACCGAACTTTGTCCCATGAATTGGATATTATAGTCCCTAGATTATAAATTTAAAAAAACCGTACTAAAAAATTGCAAAATAATCGCGGAACGCGAAAAAAGATTTTATGGTATAAAAATTTAAGTAAAAAACTTAATCAGCGATTTTCATTCTGCAAACAAATATACTCATGTAAGAATTTTCCTTTTTGTAAATTTTTTTTTCTGCGGCTTTTTTCGCGATTTTTTTTCAACTAGCCACCGATATAATTTGGGTATTATAGTCCCTAGATTATGATTTTAAAGAATCACACTAAAAAATTGTAAGTACCAATTACTTGTACTTTACTAGTACACCCAGAAAACAGATTCAGTTCTGATAACAGCATTTGTAGCCAATCGCATGGTTCGGTTGTGGTAGCCGAATTTTTCAGTTGTGGCAACAGAAAACCAATAGAGACAGGATTAATTTGACTAAGGCAACGGAATTTCAATTGTATGAAGAATAATTTGGTAGCCGCAAACGAAAAATTCATTTGATGCAACTGAACCATTCGATTGATAACAACTGTGGTTGTAAGCACCGAATCTGTTTTCTCTACTTAAGTACTGAGGTACTGCATACTTCCCGACTATGGTTTCGACATTAACCGAAATAGAGGCGACTAATCGGTTAATCGATTAACCGAATTGGAAACACTAAAATAAACCCATAATTTTTTAATAAAACCACCCAGCAAAAATGTGGAAGCAGTAAAAATGTTTACTGCTTCCTTATTGCTACTTTTACCGCTTCTAAAAATTTTGTTTTTTTTTTTTTTGTTTTTTAAATTTTATTTTCAGATAAAAATTCATTTACAATAGTGGTGCCTCAGCGCCTTATAGACATTGTATAGCTTCGTAAACAGCAGTAATGAAAGGCCTAAGTTGATTAATTGTTTACATCGCTTTTTACTGTGCTTTTCAAAAAGGCATGAAATGAGCAATACATTTTAATTGCATAAATATTTTTGCGGTTCTTCTATTAAAATTTTTTAAAATGCGGAAAAAATAAGAGGTTTTACTGAAAATAAGAGGCATTTTCTCTTCACGGAAAAATAGGCAGGAATATTGTGCTTTTGAGAAGGCATGATTTTAAATAGTTAAAAAGCTTTATAATATGCACTTCCGAGAAGGCATGAATTATCGACATTTTAAAAGAAAACCAGGAGCACTAATTAAAAGCGGTGAATTCATGCCTTTTCGGATCTCGAAACAAGTGCTTTCACGCGAGCTATCTCGAACAAATATCAGGCATGATATCATCAATAATGCAATCGCTTCTTTGCTCAACTTTCCCTGACAAAACTGCTTCCAAGCAAGCAGTAATTTCTGCTGGGCATATACAATTTTCCACAATTGGGAACACCATAAAAAGAAAAGTTTGTATATTTAGTTTTTTATTGTACGTTATTTTTTATACAGTTAATCCATCAAAAAATTATTCAAAGAGTTATTTTTGACAAATTGTGAATTTTGCATATAAGACGCCGTCGAAAAATATTAATTTATTAATAAAGTTTGCAAACACCGAACAAATTAGAAAAAAATACGAAATTGCTGGTTTGATTTCAAGTTTTGTGTATTTAATATTTATTTTTTATTGTAGGTATTTAGGTTTTTATTTTTTCACTTTGAATTGTTCTATAACTATTCAAAGAATTATTCAAACACTTGTTAAAAATAAAATCCTCTAAATTTTGAGAGTTTTATTTTCCAAATTTAAAATATACACATTTTTGGGATTTTTATTTTAAACAAAAATAAAATTTCAAATATTTATGGATTTTTAACTAAAATTCAGAATTTTTCTTGCCTGGTTTCTATTGAAGTAAATTCTGTAGACTTCAAGTTTGTCATTTATTATAAAATTAGTACATATTAGTATTTGTATTATTTATTATAAAATTAGTAATTAAATTTAACTTGAAAAAAACCATTGCGTCATAGTGGCTTTAAATGCGCATTAAGTTGTAATATTTTTTTAAGTTCGTTTTAGCAAAAAAAAAAGAAAAGAAAAAACTGAAACGTTTTTACGAGTACATAAAGAAGATAGAGAAAGTAGAATTAGCTATTATCATTTGGGGAATTATACAAAAAAATGATTTTTATTTTTTTCTTCAACAGACTTTAATTAATACAGGGAGGGTGTTCACAGTTTAAGTGCTAATGTGCTGTCGTTGTAAAATAGCATGATTTTTGAAGTTTCACCCATAGAAAATTGACAAATTTGCGACAAATGCTAATTTAGTACTTAATATAACGAACTGTAAATTCCGTCAGAGTGAAAGATGAAATAAAAGATGATGTAAAATTAAGATATTGGTTATATTTCGGTTAATCGATTAAATGCCAAGACGTTTTATGACAAAAGAAATAAGTCAGAATTAAAAAAACGACACTGAAAGAAGAATGAAGTTCAAAAAACTTTTTCCGAATGAAAATTTTTTTAAAATGCATCGAGCAAAGTTGAGCTTGCCTATTTTTGATGAAAATAAGGTGTATTTCAAGAAAATCCATTGATAAACTCCGAATTTATGACCAATTATTTGCAAGCAAATATATGAATGTTTAAAAAGAGTGATTTTTACTACGCTCAACAGTAAAATTAAATTCGAGTACAATTAAGTAAAGAATTTTGGTTTTACCTAATTGTAACAAATAAGACGATTAACCCTTTCGAATCTTACTTTAAATGGCTGGGAATTTTCCGAACAAACTTTATAAAAATATAGATCTATGCCAAAGAAATATTTTTTTTATTACTTTTACGGCTTTGCAGCACCCCCTAGCGAAGATATTTGGAATTAAAATTCAAACATTAACATGCTGCCGGTCCCGAACGGGTTACGCTTTTTTCAAAATTTTAATTTTATTTTTTTTTATATTTTTTAAACTGTACATAAAAATTGATTTTTTTAATTTTATTCATCACACAATTTTTGAGACTACCCAATCAGAAATCGCCAGTGGTACAAAAAATCAAGCACTAGCATACCACTGGGTAACCACTATGTTGAAAATAAATGACTGGGAGAAACTCATTTGGGACGCTTTGCCAGCGTTTGCAAAAAGCGTTTTTCCAGTATTTGTTTTACAAAAGTTTCGGTGGTTTATAAAAAACCACTGGCAAAGAATGGTCTAAGAGTGATATGCCAGGGTTTGGAACCAGTGGTTATCCAGTTCTACCTAGCCAATGCTACCAGTGGTACAAAAACCAATTCACTGGTAGAGGAATGATTTTGGTTAAAAAAGGTTTGTAGTCAGGAGGTTCCGAGTTAAAATCCGGTTACAAGGAAACATTTTTTTTTGCATTTTTTTAATTTAAAAATTTTTTAGTTCTATAAAATCAATTTTTATACCCTACACCACTACGTGGTCAGAGTACAATAAGTTTGTGCTGATGTTTGTAACACCAACAAATATTGGACCTAGACCCACCTTACAGTATACCGATCGATTTAACGATGTCCGTCCGTCTGTCTGTCTGTCTATCCATGCATTCTTGTGTGCACTCTACAGGTCGCAAATACTAAGATACTTTGATGAAATTTGGTACGTCAGCCCAAGGACAAAGCCTATTGATTTTGGTTAAAATCGGTTCATGTTTAGACTTGGTTCCCATATAAGTGTCCCCCCAAAATTTCAATGAAATTTGGTTCGCTGACTCACATGGTCCCAAGGACAAAGCCTATAGATTCGAGATAGGATCGGTCCATATTTGGAGCTATCGCCCATATGGGCTATATTTACAATTTTCTCTTCTTTTTATCATTTTATAGAAAATTTTGACACAAATCCCATTTTAATCCATTCGAATTTCGGATCCAAACATTAGTTGGCTTTTAACCGGACAGGTGTAGGGTATTGTATAGTCGGCATGCCTGACTTTAACTTTTTTACTCGTTTTGTTTGTGGAAAATCTCCTTTAAGACCAATTTTTTTTGCTCTCCCAACGCTGGCATATTAGATCCAAAAAATTGTTTGCCAGTGCTAGCATGCCAGTAGTTGTCCAGCTATTATCACTCATTTATGTATTTAGCCATCAAATATTATAGTCTCGTTAGCTCAGTGGGTAGAGCAATCGTCTGCCAATCTGATGGCCTGGGTTCAAATCACGGCAAGGCCAAAAACAATTTTATGAATACTATTTTTGCCAAATTACACGTAGCTTAAAACTCTTCAAAAGTTTATGAATTGGACCCATATTTTTGGGAATAATAAAAATAAAAGCAAAAAAAAAGGATTTATTGCTTCGGGGGTTAAACAAGTACTATTCAAACTTTTTTTATACAGAACCCAGCAAAAAATAACCTCGATTTGGTAAGCAGTAACTACATTTGTATGCTTCCAAAATAGCGCTTAAACTTCATGCGTTCAAGAAATCAATTGAAGAAGGCAGAAAATAGACTCTATTTTATTTTGCTTAGCCTTCTTAACTGCATACTTTTGAAGCAGTAACGAATGCAGAGATTTCTTTTGTTGTTTATACGATTTGTTACGAACAGTACATTGCTTATGACTTACGATCTGTTACGAGCATATATTTTTTACTCTGTCTTCTAAACTGCTCCTTTTATAAGCTCCTCAAAAAAAAAAAGTACGTGACCCCTTTAGAATCAGATAGAAAAATTTCTTTTTCAATTCCAGAAGGGGTCCTTTATTTTTATTAGCGCATTACTGAAGCAAATATTTTACTGCATCTTTGGAGAAGTGAGTGAAGTGCTTTAAATAATTGCAGCCGCAGCAATTTAATTATTTTTCTAACCGTAGCGGAATCCGCAGCCGGAAGGTTCCTACTCCTACGCATATTCCAAAGGAATGCGCTAATTGAAGTTCGACTCTATTTCACTACATTTTTGCACCGTTAATTGAAATTCTCTTCCCAGAATTTTATCTGCTTCCCGGAATATGAACCAAGTCATATTTTGGTAGGGTTTCATAAAGTCGGCATGTCCGAATTTAATTTTTTACTTGTTTGTTTGTTAAAGAATGAGAAATTGCAAATAAAATTTACCAAAAAACCACAAACATGCAATTGCTTTCATTCAAACTCAATCAAACTTTTTCAGTGGTTCATATTCTTCAACTACATAAATAAACTTTTTGAAAGAAGCCGAAAAAAGTCTACTAATGTACATAGTTTTGTGCAATTGCCAAAACTTACTTTGTTTGTTAATTGAAATTAGCGTAAGATGATATTACAAAACTCCATAGTGAGAGCAACAAAAACTTAACTTCAGTACAAACTTCCGTTAAAGCTTGAAACGTTAATTACATGCCATTTCCGTTTACAAATACAACAAGGAAATTTAAATAATTTATGTTAGTATGTAGTAAAGTAAATAAAACTATAAATTTGATAACAAAACTTAATCAAGAATTTAGGCAATACTTTACGGAATTCGTTTATTCAAAGGTAGTGGTCAAAAGAAACACCTTTACTTTAAGGTTTAACCTATATTATTGTGCTCTAGGGTAATGTAAAAGAAAATCCTGTGAGGTGTGTGTATAGGTGAGTATTATCTGTATATGAGGAATTCCATAACAACTGTCCAGCTAAAAAATGTGAGTCTTATATATGGCAAACTTACAGTATTTTATAAACGATTAAAGCATGAAAAAACTTTATATTTGCGAAATGCTGGAAATTTGACAATGTCAACAGAGTTTTTTTTTTAAAGAGAAGCTGTACTCAGGAACTTATTTCTATTAATTATTGTGTTTTTTCTTTAGAAAGGGGATAGAGGAGAGATGAAAGCGAAAAATCGGAATAAGTTCTGAATGTTTACACTCAACTCAACACTCAACAAAAAAATGGCTACGGGAAATTTAACTGTTTTGAGGCCAGCGGTATTTTTTTCTAATTTTAGCAACACATGTCTGCTGATCTGTAGTACAATCAAATTAGTAGAAAAATTAGTAGCCGCTACTAAATTTTAGTAAAATTTATATAAAATGCAATTCAAAATCGATTTGCTAAAATCAGTTAAAAAACTTATCATAATTTTAGTACAATGAAATTAGTATAAATAATTAGTTGCAGCTACTAAATTTCAGTAAATGGCTGAAAATTGTAATTTAAAATCAATCTGCTGAAATTAGCAAAAAATTGTATTAAAAAATAAAAAAAACTGTAAAATCTAAAAAAAGAAATACAATTTTTTCTTTCGATTGTAACAAGCGTATAATTACTTCGTCGTACTTGAAATTTGGAGTCAAAATTGCAAACGGTTCTCCAGTTATTGCCGTTTTATGCATTTGAGATGCAATAAAATTTTCTGGGTGTTATTTCTAAACTAAGAATATATCAATAGTAACAAAAACTAAACAAGAATTGTAAAAAATCAAAAAAAAAAAATACTTTTAAATTAGTATATTTTTCTGCTAAATTTAGCACTCGGTTTTGAAAAATTAGTAAAATGTTTTTCTGAAATCAGCAGCGAAAATTAGTAAAAAAATTTAATCTGACTCTAGATCATAAATTAATATCAATTTCTGTTTAAATTATTTTTCAAATTAAAGAAAGATGATACAATTTTCACGAATTCTTTCAAAATTGTTTATTCTTAGCAATTTACTTGTGAAAATTGTATCATCTTTCTTTAATTTGAAAAATAATTTAAACAGAAAGTGATATTAATTTATGAACTAGAGTCAGACTAAAAAACATTCAATTACACTTTTTGTAAAAAAAAACGCGTGTTTTAGATTTTTCACAAATATACAGAGCAAAACCAAGATTTTTTCTCTAACTGTTTAAAAAATCTGCGCTAAACTATAAGAATACTATGTACAGAAGGGCCCCCAATGCCCAAAAATACAGTTCTGTGCATTAAGTGGGGTTTTCTTTATTAAAAAACTGGTATGTTGCCAAACAGCTACACCATGCATTTAAGGGTTAATGCCACAGGTGAAATTCTCAAAATCGTCTTTTCGTTCCTGAAAGTGTAGAGGCTTTTGAAAGCAAAATCTCTGTGAAGTATTTGTCCGGAGAATATCCTGATGAAGAAAAATAGCAGTTTTTGGAAAAAGTACTTAATACGTCTGTTCCCGTACTTTACCGCGACTACCCAAACTAGCGTTCCCGTACTCAAAATTGCGTGTAAATTGTTGTTGTTTGGGATGTTTTGGGTTCCCGCGGGTACCCGCGGTAACGTACGGGAACGCACATATTATGTTAATTCATAATAAGATAATTGACCTCGAACTAGAATTAATAAAGTTCTAATTTGAATGTTTTTTTTAATAATATTTTTCGTAAGCATCGGTGGTTCAGTGGTAGAATGCTCGCCTGCCACGCGGGCGGCCCGGGTTCGATTCCCGGCCGATGCAAACTAACTTTTTTTTACTTCTATTACAAGTATTAATCTAGAGCAATCAAATTCTGTTAATATACGAGTAAGTTTGTTTTGTACATAGAGCATTTTCCTAAGAAACTTCAATTTTATAAGTCCACTTTGCCACTTCAACTAAATAATTTGTGTTGTTTTCTCATACAAAATTAAAATTATTAATCTACATATTTATTTGCTTATTTTTCAAGGGGCATTTTAAAAGTTTCTAAATTGATTTGAAGCGCTCAGTGTCGGGTATATTTACGTAGAAAAAACACGTTGGTCACGTTTTTTTTATTATCTGAGATAATACAAAAGCTAATTGAAACTAAAATAGATATTTTCTTTAAGCTATTTATAACTTGATTAGTTCGTATTTAAATGAACATAAATTATTCACACACAGAAAGAATTTACAAAATTCTAATTAAATTTTTAAACATCTTTCTAATACCGTTTTTGTAAATACATACAAAAAAATAAACTTTTTCAAAATGCATCAACATTGGAATTTGTAAATCCAAAAAAATGTTGTTTTTTTTTGTAACTTTGAATTTTTATTTTTAAACAATTTTTATATGAAAAATAACAATTTACAAACGTGTTAAAAACAAAAAATTGTTCGGAATAAAATTTCAATTTGAAGGAAAATGTGTTTGTTATTACAAATTCCATCGTTGGTGCCTACTGTTTTCTCTGTGACCTTTCTCTTGAGAGAAACAATATATTTCGCACAACAAATATTACAAATAAATAGACAACAAAAATATACCTACTCCTATAACGTTTTGAAAACAAAATTTTTAAGCTAATTAACTAAACAAAGGTTAAGAAAAAATTTTAAACCACAAGTAAAAACTCGAAAGATTAAGCATAACTTTTTTTCAGAATTAGTAAAAATGTGTATAATGCATCGGCCGGGAATCGAACCCGGGCCGCCCGCGTGGCAGGCGAGCATTCTACCACTGAACCACCGATGCTTAAATATAAAATATTTCAAAGCTGTAAATCACTGCTATTTAAAATCTTTGCTTTTGTTAATTTATTTAAATAAATTTATGTCTTTCTATAACTTGAACTGTTTCTTGTTTATAATTAGTAGTGGACACTAATATCATTAACATACAATTTTAATATTTATTGCATTTATAGATATACAAATAAAAAATTAATTTTATATTGTATTATAATAATTAAACTTTTTATAAGCATCGGTGGTTCAGTGGTAGAATGCTCGCCTGCCACGCGGGCGGCCCGGGTTCGATTCCCGGCCGATGCATAACAATTTTTTTAAATTAATTTTTTTTTGCTGAAAAAATGGAAAGGGTTTTCCAAATAAATATTTTCAGGATTTTTTCTATTAGAAAATATTTTGAGAATCTTAGAAATATTGGCCCTTACTATAAAAGAGTTCTTGTTCATTTTGTGTATCAAACCCCTACAAAAATATTTATATTTCCAAACATTTTGATTGGCAATCAAAATGCTCCAAAAATAAACCAAGTCATGGCATACTACCACCCAATTTTTTAACTAAAGTCGACTTTAACTAAAATATACAATTGAAAAATTTGGATAGTAAGGGCTATTATTTGGAAATTTGTGTGTTATAATAGAATTAAGAACAGAGAATTCGAATAAAAAAACTCTGTATAGGTTAAAATTGTTTAAAATCATTTTGGAACGCATGGACGGACATGGATATACAATCAACTTCACGTGTTACAGTTGCGTGTAGAAAAATAGCAGTGTAAAATATTAATTTGTGCAAGATCTTAATTCGCTTACTCGAATTAAACAAGTTCCGATTTTTTATTATATTTTAGAGCTTTTGTAAAATATTAATGTTATGGCAATAAACCAAAGGATATCGTCACGATATCGAAACGATATCACATAGGTCAGGGGTGGCAAAATTTTTTTCGCTACGTGCCAGAAACGGACAATTTTTTTTGCAAAAGTTTCTCGCGTGCTACCTTAATTTTAGTTGTCTTTTAAAAGCCCTTTTTGAAAATTTGGAAAATTTCTTTTAAAAATGTCATCAGAGATGTACCATGTACATATTTATCAGCCCTACGGATAACCCCCACGAAATAATTCCTAAAGGGAAAAATTAAATAACATCCAAGAAATGACATAGCAACATGGATGGTAACCGAAAGGATGCGGTTATCGGTAAGGGTAACGCTATTTTCGATTATTTCGGTAACGGTATTTTAAGGGTAACGCTTTTTCATTTATTTCGATATCGGTATTTTATGGATAACGGTTTTTTAGTTATTTCAGTAACGGTTTTTTAAGGATAATGGTTTTTTGATTATTTCGGTAACGGTATTTTAAGGTTAGCGGTATTTCGGTTATTTCGGTAATGGTATTTTAAGGATATCGGTAGTCAGTTTTTTCGATCCATCCCTCAATTTTTTTACGAAAAACAAACGAGATTAAAAACTGAACCAATCTTTCAACTTAATGTACGAAAAATACTCAATAATCCAGTGCAATTAGCATAAACAGAAAATTAAAAATATCGGTAGCGGTATTTTAGGGGTAACGGTATTTAATTTATATCGGTAAGGGTATTTTAAGGGTATCGGTATTTAATTTATTTCGGTATCGGTATTTTAAGAGTAACGGTATTTCAGTTATTTCGTTAACGGTATTTTAAAGATAGCGGCATTTCGGTAACGGTAGTTTAGGGGTAACGGTAGTCAGTTGAAAGGGTTTTGAATCGATAACGGTATGTTAGCGGTATTGCCTTCTAACCCTGCGTAGCAATGTTTGAGGGTTATTTAATTTTTGGGGGTTTATTTTATCTTTAAATATTGAGATTCTTTCATTATGAAAAAATATACACAAATTGCCTGTACTTGTACGTACAAACCACAAGTCAATGTGGCAATATTTGTGAAAAGGTGACACGGAGGAAATAAGAAGATAAACAGAGAAAATCTGAAATAGAATGTTTGTATATGTCTGTTTGATCACTTCTGAAATTATTCATATAGAGACAATCTGACAATAAAAATATAAACAATAATACAATGTAATGGAAGATCACTGATGAAGCATGTCCATAAAAAGGCAGAAGCTGGATCTAGTCTGATTTGCAAATTTAATGTGTTTATAACTTTTGAGGAAGGTTTATTCTTCTTCTTAACCTCAAACCTACGAAAATTAAAATAGTTTGGAAATTACTGCATTTTCATTTTTTTGGGGGGTTATTCCATTTTTTGGTGGTTATTTCATTTTGTAAAAAGTTAAATTTTTCGGCACCATCAATTACAATATTAAGGTACGTAAGAAACAAGTTGTGAAAGGTGCCGCAGACTAAAATTTGATTTGGTTAAATTAAATAGCGCGAACTTTATCTGCATATTAATGAATAAAATCGAATATTATGGATTTGAACAGAGAAATTTCCATTTCAGCTTAAATGGCTCTGCGAAACTCGATTAAAACCCAACTTCAAATTCCAACAAAGGGGATTACCATTTAAATAAATTATTATCTTTTTACTATTTACTTTTTTTAACATTAATTCATTGCAGATTATTTTACTTTTTCCTTTGGTGGTTATTTCATTATGAAACTTCTTTTCAGCATTTTTTTCATTTCGTAGTACCTATTTTCCCTCTGAAAGAAATTTACTTTTTAAATCCAATTTGATTACGAGTTGTTTTTGTGTAATTTTCTGGCACTTTTTATTTCTCCGGTTATGAGATATTTTCTCATTCAAACTTCTTTCGATCTAGAATTTTAGAAATTTTCCCATACTTTTTTCCCACATTGCACTACTGCCACCACTTTCTAAAGAAAACTGATGAAGGGGACCTGGAAAATCCCCAAAACGATCGTCTTTTCATTCCTGAAAGTGTAGAGGTTTTTGAAAACAAAAACTCTGTAAAGTATTTGTCAGGAGAGTATCCTGATGAAGAAAAATAGCAGTTTTTGAAAAAAGTACTTATTATGTTAATTCATAATAAGGAAATTGGCCTCGAACTAAATTAAGAAATTTCTAATTAATCAATTAAAAAGGTCGAAAAAAACAATTTTTATTTTTTAAATAAAAATTAAAAAACAACATTATCATTTTATTTCAGAAATTATCAATTGTTTTTCAGATTTGTTAATTGTATTTTAGAAATCATTAAATGTATTTCAGAAATTATCAATTGAATTTAAGAAATTATCAATTGTAAATATTTCCGAAATTTTCAATTGTATTTGAGAAATTATCAAATGTATTTGAGAAATTGTCAATTGTATTTCAGAAATTATCAACTGTATTTCAGAAATTATTCTCTATTAACTATTAAATACGATCAATAAATTCTAAAATACAAGTGATAAAATCTGAAATACAATTGATAATTTATGAAATGCAATTGATAAATCTGAAATACAATTGATAACTTTTGAAAAACAATTGGTGTAAACGCACATTTTACTACACCTTTTATTATACATTTGTATTTAACTATATTTATTGCACCGTTAACTGAAATTCCCTTCGCTGAGTTTTATCGGCTTCCCGGAAAATTACCCAAATTGTACCACATAAATATAACACTCAAGCAGCATAGGGTTGACATGCCCCATTTAAATTTTTTTACTAGTTTTTATATAAGTACTACATTTGGTTGCACATACCTAACTAGAGTTTATTACAGAGAAGTGTACTCATCTCTGGAAAATACAAACAGTTATAAACAAATTGTATAACAATATGCTGCTGACGCCTTAACCTATTTGTGTGAAGCGCTTGCACAGATTAATAATGTGCATTGCTATTATTTTACCCGCCACTGTGTAAACATCATTATTATATAGAATTTATGGGGTATGTAATTCGACGAGTTACAAACATATACATAAAATTATCATGCATACGCTCAGATAAAAAAGTTAGTAAAAAAATTGTAAACATATATCAATCGCACTTTACTATTTTTGTACTGATTTTTATTACAATTTTTCTTTTTTGTAATAGTTTTTGCTATTATCTTATTACAAATTACGGATTTTTTTACTAATTTTCGTTGCTGATTTCAGCAAAACATTTCACTAATTTTTCAATACCGAGTGCTAAACTTAGCAAAAATATAATAACACTATGCGACAGTCAAAATCGGGATGGGATGAAACCAACGGGAAATGTTATATCGGTCAAAAACAAGTTATACGTGTCCCGGCGTTTCGCTGGGTCACCCCTAGGAATCGAGATATATCTTTTTTTTGACATAACTCGAGAACCACTAGTCCGATTTTGCTCAAACAATTTTAAAAAAATTAAAAATTACAATTCCTTTAATCTGTTCATGTTTTAATATTTTAGGCAAAAAATATTTTTTTCTTCATACATTTATTTTTTACCGGCAAAACTGTTGAGTATATAGAAAAACGTTATATGAACAGATTAAAGAAATTGTAATTTTTAATTTTTTTAAAATTGTTTGAGCAAAATCGGACTAGTGGTTCTCGAGTTATGTCAAAAAAAAGACCACCAAAGGTCAAATCGATATATCTCGATTCCTAGGAGTGACCCAGCGAAACGCCGGGACACGTGTAACTTCTTTTTTACCGATATAACTTTCCCCGGTAGTTTGAACCCTTCCCGATCACTGACCCCTACCATTTGTCTCACAGTGTAATTTAACAACAAGAGGATACTTTAAAGGAATTTTATTTACAAGAATTTGTTGATTCTTTAGAATTCTTGTTTAGTTTATATATGGTATTATTGATATATTCTTAGTTTGGAAAAAAACTCAGAAAATTTTATTGTATCTCCAATGCATAAAATTGTAATAACTGGAGAACCATTTTAAATTTTTACTCCAAATTTCAAGTATACTGAAGTAATTACACATTTTTTACAATTGAAAGGAAAAAAAATATTTTTAATTTATTAAATTTGATTTCAATTTTCTTTTCGCATTTTACAGTTTTTTTTTATTTTTTAGTACACTTTTTTGCTAATTTCAGCAGATTGATTTTAAACTGCAGTTTACAATCATTTACTGAAATTTAGTAGCGTCTACTAATTTTTTATACTAATTTCGTTGTACTAAAATTATTGATATTCAGTAAATTTTTTAACTGATTTTAGCAAATCGATTTTGTATTGCAGTTTACAAGAATTTTGCAACATTTTTGCAGCGGCTTCTAATTTTTTCTACTAATTTTGTTGTACTACAGATTAGCAGACATGTGTTGCTAAAATTAGCAAAAAATAGCGCTGGGCTCAAAACAGTTAAATTTCCCGTAATAACAGCAAAATTTTCAGTAGTTATTACAGACATTTTTGCTTGAGTGTACTGTGGATTTTCATGCATTTCACATCACGTAACACGCTGTCGTTAATAAAATAATTGAATAATCCTTTAAATATATTTAAAACTGATTTTAATTAATTTAATAATGTTTATACTCCTCTTTATATAAATTAAAACAAAACATTTGTACAATTTTAAACTGTTTGTGCAAAAAATGTAAATGTATAACAGACTTGCCAGATACTTTTTTTCATTTTTCCCAAACGAATCAAAAAATATTTGGAAAAAATCTCCAAATTAAAAAATGTATATATATGTAGTTCTAGTTAAGTAAAGTTCAGTTATGAAGCAAAATTACTAATGAAAAATAAATATCAGCAACTTTTAAAATCAATTGGAAAAATAAAAAAAAAATAAACCTGATTTTTTAAAATTCTTAAATTTAGGCACTTTTCGTCAGATCTTACAAAAAGGAGCACTAAGAAAACTCTGAACTTGGAAACTTTATCAACGCCTGAAAAGGATTACTTCCCAGTCCTTAATTTCCAAAAACATTATTTTGTTTTTGAAAAGCGGCTTCATATTTAAATAATTTTTGAATCCAAAATCAAATAGCTCCAGGAGTCATCTATTTTAAGAGTCATTTAGTTATGAGGGCTTATAATTTGGTGGTAGGGATGCATCTTGAGAAAACTCTTGATTTTTGTGTTTCTTGGTGCTAAATCAATGCTTTGCAAATCATTGGCTGGAACGGTGTTATCTTTTGAGCGCTGTGAAAGCACTTTAATTTTTCTGTTTGGGCGTTGGGGAAAGATTTGATTTTTATGATCTGGGTAGGCCACTTTTTTTCAAAGCACTGTCATTTCTTAACCACTAAATATTTTTCAAAAATTATTTTCAAGTTGAAGATCTGTAAATCTTTAGTTTTTATGATTTTTATTGTAATTATTTGCATATTTTATATTTTTGTTTTTAATGATTTTCAAAGTAACTCAAATCGGCGTAACTGCCCTAAACTTGGGGGACATTCGCCAAAAGAGCTAGATACAATTTCAACAAAAAAAAAAAACTTAATATAGCAAAGTCAATATTTTAATGATTGAAATAAATAATTTTGAATAAGTTATTTAAGATATGTGATTCTTTTTAATCAATAAATCTTCACTATATTAAAAAAAAAACAAATAATTTAAAACTAAAACTTCTCTTCAAAATTCCAAAATATTAATATAAATTTAGAAATGAATACGATTGTCCTAATTTACTATTGAACATATTTTATGTATATAGAAAGTTTTTAAGCATTTTAAGCAGTGATGGACCAACTATTTATAGCTCCGGCGGCCATCTGGTGATTGTGCCCCAGAGCCAACCATTAACATAAAATTAATACTTTTTCACACTTTTAAAGCATTTATTAAAGTCAAATTATTATTATTCAAAAGCTTAGTGTCATAGGTCTAACATAATGAAACATTATTTTTTATCACACGATTTGAGGGAGTTATTGCAAAATGTTACTGATTCCAATTAATTTTTTGGCACTCCAAAAAACACAAAAATACAATACTTCTGTCTGCTTTCACATGTGATGTAAATTCGTCAAAGTCGATGTCAAGGAAATGTAATTGAAAAATACACAAAATATATTTTTTGCAATTTTTTGTCTCCCTTAATATCGGAGAAAAATGGGATGAGTGTGTGTGCCACACTGGCGAAGGATCCCAATTCTACCCTACTTTCCCAGCTCTTTGTAAAGCATTCGCAGCACCGTGGAACGCTGGGAAAGTACTCATGTCACCAATTTCGGTGCATTGACAGTTCTAGCCGCTTCGCAATTTTCTACCCGTGTATCGATCGACTCGGAATCACTTTTTGTTATAAGCTACACCACAAAGTGGATAGGGTATAATGTCTATGTATTTTTGTGCGCAAATACTCGTATTAAGATATTGTGATGAAATTTCGTACACCGACTTATATCGGCTCAAGCACGGAGTCTATTTATTTTGGTTTAAATCGGTCCATGTTTAGACCTAGAACAATTGGCTTATTCGCACGCTACATGCCGCAAATACGAAAATATTTTAATGAAATTTTAATTATAATCGGTCCATGTTTACACCCAGTTTCCGTATAAAGTCCCCCAAAAATGGGAATTTCGCATGCCACAGGGCGAATTATTTTTTGATTACTTTTGATTCTTTTTGATTATTTTATGGAAATCTCAAGTAATCTTGATTACTTTTAGATTATTTTTAATCGTAATCAATTAGTAATCAGTAATTGTTTAGTAGAGAATTATATAATCAATACAATTCTTTTCAAAATGTAATCTAATTGATTAGTAATAGTAATCGAAATTTAACAGCTATGGCAAATATTATGAAATTTTGATGGAATTTAGTACACCGGCTTATATCGGCCCAAGGACAAAGTCGATTGATTTCGGCTAGGTCATATTTGGACCTAGTGCTTATATAAATGGCTTTTTCGCACGCTACATATCGCAAAGTTGAAGAAATTTTAAAGAAATTTGGTACGCTAACTCACTTGTGCTGAAGGACAAATCTTATTGATTCTAGATATAATGGGTCTATATTTGGACCTATCGCCCCTATGCGATATATTTCTGATTTTCTTTTAAATACACCTAACATTAGGTAAAATCAAAATTTCTTACTGTTTTTATATTTTTTTTTATCATTTATAGATAAATTTTATTTGTTATTTTGTAGACAAATTTTGCCGCAAGTCCATTGAAATTTTGGATCCAAACATTAGTTGGACTTTAACCAGACAGCTGTAGGGTATCATATAGTCGCCATGGCCAACTTTAATATTTTTACTCGTTTTTATGTTTAAATAATTTTTATCTTGTCCGGCAATTTTGAAGTTAATTATTGGTTATACGTATTATCTGAAATATAAATATAGAAAAAACATTCCGTAAATCCTCTCTACGGATCTGATGAGGAAATTTCCAATCCGATTAAATTTTTTTCATTCATTTTAACAAAAATGTTTAAATTTTATGTATTTGTTACACCTCTTCATTCAATTGTCTAAAACTTAACCTTCCTATATCCGCGCTAAGTTTTGTGACACCTATACCCGCGCGCCGTCTCACAGGCCGAAGATTTGAAACCCAGTTTATTCATAGTTTTTCCTAATAACCTACACTCTAATTAAATTCTGTTGAAATTTACCCAACTTATAGTAGGAAACTGAACTCCTACTATAAATTGGGTAAATTTACTCTATGTGCGTAATTGAAAAAAAATACGCACATTGTGTTTAAGTTTAATAATTTGTAATTTTACATTGAAAGTGCGTAAAAATTAAATGAAATTTTGAAATTAGTGTGTTAATTTACTAAATTTGTGTGTAAAAAAGCACGTTTCACGTGTAAATGTACGCATAAAATGCGTAAAAATCCACAAAAAATTCGCAAAAATCCACAGAAAGTGCGTAAAAAGGCGTTTTCTCCCGTTATTGTTGACGGTTACTGCCTCCCTTTCAAAAAAGGCATTTTGTTGAGCAGGAGTCATCACACCCAGTTGTTTTACCTAAGCCGTATCTCTCTTACGGCGTTTTCTCCCGTTATTGTTGACGGTTGTTGGTTGACGGTTGTTGGTTGACGGTTGTTGGTTGACGGTTGTTGGTTGACTGCCTCCCTTGCAAAGAAGGCATTTTGTTGAGCAGGAGTTATTGCACCCAGTAGTTCCTGCGTAGGCCGTGTCTCTCTTACGGCGTTTTCAATTTTGAAATGAGGTTTAGACTACCACATGCGTTAATAATAATTACCAAAAACAATTTCATGCTTATGTTGCTATTTCCAGACTCTAATGTGTTTGTGGAAATGTTGTAATTCACAAAAAATAATCCGTTTTCGCTTTTTCTTTTTATTATTTATAATTTTTTTTTCAATTTTTTCCAATTTTAAATGTCAGAGTATTTATTACTATTGTTGGATAGTATATTTACCAACTTTGTGCGTAAAAATTTTATTTAACAAAACAATAGTAATTTTAGTCACAATGTGTTTATTTATAAGCACATAATGTCTAAAAATACTTTGTGTGTGTATTATTGCGTATGAAAGTGTGTACAAAAAAAGTTTACGTATTTTTTGTTTATATTTACCGAATTTTCGTTAAATTAAACAAAATTTTACCCATTTTATAGTAGTAAATTTACAAACATTTTTTAGAGTGTATGTATATAGATATTTTTTTTTAAAACTTAAAGATATAATGAAAAAAATTATACCATGAAATAACTTTATTTTCAGTAATTTTATCGACCTTCAGTTATTTACAAAACAGCTTTAAATTAAATACATTTGAAAAAAGTGTTTCGTCGGTCACACAGATCAACGCGCGGGTATAGGAAAGTTAAATACAGTAGTAGTTTTATGACGTCATTGTAATGTCATTTCTGATAACTTTTATAAACCCCTTTTCCATATCATGATTTCACACGACAGGTTGCACGCGGATCACGAACGCTTATTTCATTGTGTTATAATTTTTTCCGTAGCGTTCACGAGATAGTTTTTACATCGAGCGTTCGCCAAGAGTGGCTTAGCCGCAAACTTTGGTTCGGCGCCGAACCGTCAGTTTGTACTTCCTCGCTTATATGTTCTTTGATTTCACCTTCTCCCGAACGATCTTCTGTAGAATTCCAATATAATTATTTTTAGTACAAAAATTCTGAAACTATAAGTTGTTTCAATTTTTAGACATTTTTTATGCAAATTTTATTTATTCCCCAAACTAATCCTCTATCATCCACCAATTTTGGGGAGAAATAAAAAAGTCTGGCAAGTCTGTGCTGTATAAAGCGAATTTTTTCAATCTTTTTGATATGAGCAAGGTCTGTATGTTTCAATATTTATACCCTACACCACTATGTGGTCAGGGTATTATAAGTTTGTGCTGATGTTTGTAACACCTAAAAATATTGGTCCCAGACCCACCTTATAGTATACCGATCGACTCAGAATTTTTTTTTATTTCGATTTCCGTCTGTCCGTCTGTCTGTCTGTCCATGCATTCTTGTACGCACTCTACAGGTCGCAAATATTAAGATATTTTGATCAAACTTGGTACACCGACTTATGTTGGCCCAATTGATTTTAGTGAACATCGGTCCATGTTTAGACCTAGTGTCCATATAAGGGTCCTACCAAAATTATATTGTTTATACGCTGCAGGTCGCAAATATTAAGATATTTTGATGAAATTTGGTACGCAGACCTCTGTTGGCCCAAGGAAGAAGCCTATTGATTTTGGTGAACATCGGTCCATGTTTAGACCTAGTGCCCATATAAGGGTCCTACCAAAATTATATTGTTTATACGCTGCAGGTCGCAAATATTAAGATATTTTGATGAAATTTGGTACACCGACCTATGTCAGCCCAAGGACGAAGCCTATTGATTTTGGTTAACACCGGTCCATGTTTAGACCTAGTGCCCATATAAGGGCGCCCCAAAATTATATTGTTTATACGCTGCAGTCGGAAATATTAAGAAATTTTGATGAAATTTGGTACACCGACCTATGTCAGCCCAAGGACTAAGCCTATTGATTTTGGTTAACACCGGTCCATGTTTAGACCTAGTGCCCATATAAGGGTCCCCTCAAAATTATATTGTTTATACGCTGCAGGTCGCAAATATTAAGATATTTTGATGAAATTTGGTACACAGACCTATATTGGCTCAGTAACGCAGCCTATTGATTTTGGTGAACATCGGTCCATGTTTAGACCTAGTGCCCATATAAGGGTCCCCCCAAAATTGGCTTGGTTACAAACTGCAGGTCGGAAATATTTAGATATTTTAATGAAATTTGGTGCGCTGACTCACATTATAGAAAATTTTGACACAAGTCCCATTTTAACCCATTCGAATTTCGGATCCAAACATTAGTTGGCTTTTATCCAGACTGGTGTAGGGTATTGTATAGTCGGCATGCCCGACTTTAACCTTTTTACTCGTTTTAATATAGAATATTTTAAATTATACTTTAAACATATTTAAACTGACATGTCATTAAAGCATGTGCTTAATTGAATTTTGTTGTTGTTATTTCCTTGACATGTTGCAAATATATAATGTAAAACTTTACATATTTATTTTTACAACAATATCAACTTTGTATATCATTATGCATTTGACAAGGTAAAAACATCAAGTCAGCGGCAATAATAAATCCATAAATAATTTTATTAAGTGTAAACAAACTACCATGAGTACATACAAACTATCATTATGTGCTACCCTAACAATAATTAAGTCGTATCTGTTTGTTGAAATTTCTGGAAAGATACTGATTATTAGACAATTTTTACACCATCCATCCCACTGTGCACAAGGTTTCTTATTAGTTTGCCATTCTGATTGTTACGCATTGGAAAAAATTGGGAACCCATAAACTATATATATGTTATTCTCGATTAGCAATGTCCACCTGTCTGTCTGGGTAAATCTCGATCACGCCACGACTACGCATGCGAGGAGTCTCATTTTTACAACAATGTTTACTATTATCAGGAGCAGTTTGCTATTGAACAGAATCGATCCAGCGGTTTAAAAATGTGAAGTCACCTTGAAATGACTGGTAATTCTTAATCACGATCACGCATGAATCTCGTGACTCACGAACATTTGGTGTCACGCACTCATCTCTAGTTTTCACCTACACAGATAAAAGTGACAAAAATAATAATAACAATAAAATTCAATTTGTATTTCAAAACAATTTTTAATTGAATCAATGAAATATTTTGGTTTTTTTTTCTAAAGCTGAAAAAATTAATTTGTTTATACACACTCGTAAAAGTGTCAAAATTAAATAAAAAATATTATAGTAAAATATTTAAATATTAAATTGTATATTTGGATTAAAATATAACTTAAATTTATATGAAATAAAAATTTGTTTTAAAAAATAATTTTTTTTTTAATATGTATTATGTATTTTAATGAAGAGGTGTTTTTTTTTATTAAAAAAATAAATAAAAATCAACAAATTCGATTGTTAAATTTTGCTTTGAATTCCAATAAACTCGTTTAGTAATATGACGAAATATTTAATTGAAAAATATTTAACAAGCGTGTTAACAACATCGTTGTTGGCATTTACAAAACCAATTATAGGCTGAATCTCAATTAAAAGTTTAATTGTATTTACGAACTATTTTTATCTTTTTAATAATGCAAATACGGAGAGGAAAGGTATCTAAATTCCTCACACTAGAATTTGATCTGTTTTACTTTTTTATTTAAATTTTTCGTTTTAGCTTTGGTCGTACAAATGTATTGTTGTAAGGGTAGTATTTATATATATTTTTTTTCACGACAAACTTTAAAATGTATTCAACTTACCTGTAGTTATGGACACTGTCCACGTCAACCAATCAGTATGTGTAAAATTTGTATAGTATAACCAAAAATTATATTTGGTACCTGGTAGAGCACGCGAAAATTGTATTTCATCGCCAATCTCATTTGAGGCGATTGTTGTATTAGGTTCTGGGTAACCATATGGCGGACTGTAGTCTAGACGATAAAAAGCATCGTCAATACCTTGATTATTGGGTATGCTTATAGCTAAATCGGCACAATTAACATGCTGCAATGAAAAAGAGAAACAAAAAAGGTGGAGTTAATTATTTTGTAATATTTACTTAGAACGCATAGTTTAATTATATTTAGTTGAAAGAGGCAAAAAGAAAAAAAAAATAAACTATTAAAAATGAATTGTTAAAAATCACATGACATTTTTAATTGTATATACATTAGGGTGTCCCTTATAAAGTGTTTGGTCGATTTTCGACACGCGTACACCCCAATTTTTTTTACAAATGATCCCAAATTAACAAAATCGAGTTTTTTTTTGGAAAACGGTAACCCACCCGTGCCGAGTTGCGGCCGAAAATGGCTCATTTTGGAAAAAGTGTATTATTTATTATTAAAAATTCCCGAAATTCTAAATTTTGAAAAATTTAGTTTTTTGTTTCATTTATTCACTTAATATAGCCAAAATGATTCAGACATGGAATTTTGACTTCATCGGATATCATTAATCCACTTTAGCCTGAAATCCAAAATGACCACGAATTTGATAAAAATGCAAAAACGTGTTTTTTTAAAATTAATTTAAAAAAAATTTTTAAAATGCCTAATTTGGAGATGTCGATTGCTAGTTGTACCACATATTAGTTGATATTAAAGAAAAAAATAAATTGGAAAAATGATAATTCGAGTTTGTGTTTGGAGCGACTGCTTTCCAGGACATTTTACAAAAATTGGTTATTTTGTCAAAAATTTAACAAAATTTGAATATTTTCATCAAATTTTACATTTGTTTAAAAAAATCGTTAACCTTTAGTGGTCTGGGGTCAGAAAAGACCCATGAAACTTAATATTAATTATGTCTACGAGATTGTAATTAATGCCTTTACAATCTCGTAGACATAATTAATATCCCAGTTAAAAATGATCACACGTGATCATGTACTCTCATGTATGGAGTCATGTGTTATCATGTATGAACAAATATTAATAATGTATGAACATGTACGTCATATATGAAAGCATATACGAGATCATGTAGGTAAATCATGAGCAAATATATGGTAATATGCGGGGCCATATTTGAAGACATGTGACAATCATTCATGTATATGAATTCATATATTGTTACACATATGAAGACATGCGAAATACGTCGTCACATAAAATTTGAAGTATTGTAAGATATATAATTATATATTTCTTTAATTTCTCGTTCCTAACTTTATCGTTCCTACATATAGAATAGAATTTAATGTAGATTTACAAGACGGGTTTCCCGGGCGGATCCTCATAAATAAGTACACCCAGTACAAAATTATGTAAAACACGCTTCTGTTGCTTCTATTTGAAAATACCTACATTGACTTACACTCACTTACGAGTTTTGCCAACGTAAACGTTTTTAAAAAATTACCAACTGCAATAAAAAAAAAATTTGTACCATTTTCTAAAATCAAAAGAAACATTTTGTATAAAACGTTAAATAATTCTGTTTATGGTTCCTTTACGCGTTTATTTCACATTTTTTAAATGTATTTCATGTGTGTTTTGAAATTGTATGTAAATATTTATAATTTTTAATTTATTTTTTTTAATTTGTTGATTCAAACTTCAATTCATAATGTCAAAAATTTTATGTTTATTTCTTTTGTATTTAAACCAATTATTTTTTGGATGATTTATGTAATTTTTTTCGAAAACCTTTTATTATTGTGCTACATGCGGATTCGCGACAGAATAGATGTTGAAATTTCCTGAGGCTTGGTAAGTTTGCCATTAAGATTTTTTAAATTATGTCCATTGATGTCTTTAATTACAATTTTAGTTTTTATCAAATCATGTTTGAAGACAGACAAAGCAGTGAAACGAATAATGCAGTTTATATTATTGAAAAAAATGTACACTCTTTTGTAAATTTACACTGATGGAGATACCAAAATCAAGTACATTACTCTTCCACTTACTGGCAATTTTGGATTAAAAATGCAAGAATAAAAAGTTTAATTAAATTTTCTTTGCAAATCTTCCATTTTTAGTCGATTTGTCTTTTAGAATCAGCTTACACAATGAAAAGATTTCTTGTGAGTAAAGATATTTTACCAAAAATTGCTGGATTGTCTTTGTAACTTATCTACATATGTAAATGTAATAAACCTCAGGCGAATTAGCGAATAAGTTTTTTTCTTAATATTAAATTGATAACTTGTATTCAAAAGAATATCGAATAAAAAAAACTGAACACTTTTACTACAAAAAATAATGATTTTAATGACAAAAATGTATGAAAAACAGAAATATATAAACATGTATGAATACAACTGTGTCACCATTTATGTTCATACGTGATCATAAATCTACATATTACCTCAATTTTCGTTAATGTTCATGTATGGAATCATGTATGATTATCCATTCATAGACATACATGAACATATGTAATTATTTTCAACCGGGATAATAAAAAAAAATCTAAACTGGATAGAAATAATTATTTTTTGTAACATGATCCATATGGGGTTAATTTTTATACTTTTGGCTAAAAACGACCCACTAGGAAATTTACAGAATAACAGTTTTTATAATTTTCAAATCAAAAATACAAAAATCATTAAAAAAATTTTTTTTCCACTTGATAAAAATTATTATTTTGTGTAACTTGATCCATATAGGGTTAACGTTTTCACTTTTCGGCAAAAAATACCAACTTGGTGGACAGTAGTCTACAATAATGTCTTTCCAAATAGAAAACAATAAATGCATAATTAACAAAGTTTTTAATTACAATCTAATACGTTTACAAAACTAAAATTGATACTAACATACGGACACTTTTGACCCCACCTTTTTAACCCTTAAAAATAAGATTTGGACTACAGAGAATTGCGCTTTTTCGTTAGTCTTCTACCCTCTATGTGATATCCCAATTTAATAAAAATCTGATAAATGTTATTATGTAAATTTCCTAGTGGGTCTTTTTTGTGAAAATTGAGAAAATCAAGTTATTCATAAATAATAATTTTTATCAAGTGGAAAAAACTTTTTTGTTATTCATTTAAAATGATATTTTTCCGAAAATTATTAAAGATTTTATTCTGTAAATTTCAGAGTAGGGCGTTTTTGGGCAAAAATATAAAAGTTAACCCCATATGGATCATGTTACATAAAATAAATATTTTTAGCCAGTTGAGGTTTTTTTTTTTAATCAATTTAATGGCTTTACAATCTTGTAGTCATAATTAATATTAAGTTTCATGGATTTTTCTGACCCCAGGCCACTAAGCGTTAAAGACTTTTTCAAAAATGTAAACATAATTATAATCTAACCAAATTTAAGTGATATTTTTCCGAAAACTATGTAAAATTTGATGAAAACATTAAAATTTTGTTAAATTTTTGACAAAATAAGCAATTTTTGTAAAATGTCCTGGAAAGCAGTCGCTCCAAACACAAACTTGAATTATCATTTTTCCAATTTATTTTTTTTCTTTAATATCAACTATTATGTGGTGCAACTAGTAATCGACAGCTCCAAATTAGGCATTTTGAAAAATCTTTAAAATTAATTTAAAAAAAACACGTTTTTGCATTTTTATCTAATTCGTGGGTCATTTTGGATTCCAGGCTAAAGTGGGTTAATGATATCCGATGAAGTCACAATTCCATGTCTCAATCATTTTGACTATATTAAATGAATAAATGAATAAATGAAACAAAATACTAAAATTTTTCAAAATTTAAAATTTTGGGAATTTTAATTAATAACCCAGGTGAAAATGTTCATATATGTTCATATATTGTCATATATGGTTTCATGTATGAGCATATATGGTTTAATGTATGATCATATATGAACATATATGTTATGTATGGAAGCATATATGGGTAAATACATTCAAATGTATGAATCCATATATGATAATATACTGCATTTATTGGTCCATATATTGGTTCATATATTCCATATATCTTCATATATGAATTCATATATTATTCCATATCGTTAGCTGAAATGCAAAACCACGTAACTAACATTTTTACTATTTTACAGGAGAAACAATTTTTTACAATTTTCAAGCAACAAGTATGTAGTTACGTGCTTTCGATTTTCGCTAATAATATGTCTAATTTTTATTATATGACAGTAAAAATTGGAGAAGACGTGGACCTCGTTGATATGCATCATAATCGATCAAAAAACCGATTTTGTATTTTTTGTTAGTTACGTGGTTTTGCATTTCAGCTAACGATATATGGGTAATGTTGTAAGTTTTTTTTATCATGGGGGTAATTACGTGAGCGGATTCAAAAAATATTGAAATACAATACATTTGATAATTTCTAAAATACAATTGGCAATTTCTAAAATAGAATTTTTAGACTAAAATAGAATTTTAAACTAAGCAATACAATCGATTATTTGTAAAATACATTTGATAATTTCTGAAATGCAATTGCGAATTTCTGAAATACAATTAATAAATTTCTGAAATACAATTTCCAGTTTCTGAAATACAATTTCCAGTTTTTGAAATACAATTTCCAGTTTCTGAAATACAATTCATAATTTCTGAAATACAATTGATAAATATTAAAATCAATTGATAATTTCTGAAAAGCAATTATAAAACTGGAAATAAATTGATTATTTCTGAAATACAATTGGTAAATCTGAAAAACAATTCATAACTTCTACAATACAATTAATGAAACTGAAACTCAATTGATTATTTCTGAAATACAATTGATAAATCTGAAAAACAATTGATAACTTCTGAAATAAAATGATAAATTTTAAAATACAATTGAAAATGTTGCAGTAAGATAAAAACAGCAAAAATAAAACTGCTAAATTTAGAAAATCTGCAGAAAATTTTGCAAAATATAAGTAAACTAAAAATGGCTAAAACAAACTGTTGTATCTAAAATTTTGTTCAATGCAAATAGCAGTTTATAAAACCAACAGAAATATTTGCTAAAAATATTAAACTGTTGATTTCAGAAGGCTAGATTTGTATTTCCATTAAAAACAAAAAACGAAAAAGAAACTTTGAAAATTTTAAATTCTATGTGATGTTTTTTTGTCTACTACTACAATTTAAATTTATTTTCTAATCACTGAAATTTAGCTCAATTATAACTCAAATTTTGTAAATATATTAAACAGTTTTATTTTTGCTGTTCCTATCTTATTTATATTTAGCAAAAATACTCTGCTAATTCAACAGTTTTTCATTTTGAACTAATTTTTAGTAGCTCTAACTAAAATTTTTACACAGTTTTTTCTTTTAGTGTATAAACAATCATTAAATAATCAAAAAACAGTCATAAAATAATTTCTAAACTTGAAGTAAAATGTTTATGTCCATTAAAATTTTTATAATTTCTCAATTTCATTCAAATGTACAAATTCACCAGTAACGTATGAATAGAATTATAATATTTACATTTAATTTGAATAAAAAAGCAATATTATTAAAAAATAAAAAAAAAAAATTTTATATGAACATTCATATATCTCCATATATGGCCATATACCCTCAAATTTCGGATCCGAACCCATATATGAACCCATATATGTTGCCATATATGACCATATATGAACATTTTCACCTGGGAATACACTTTTTTTTCCAAATTGGGCCATTTTCGGCCACAGCTCGGCATGGGTTAACGTTTTGCAAAAAAAAAATCGATTTTCTTTAATTTGGGTCCATTTGTAAAAAAATTGGGGGTATGCGTGGTGAAAATCGACAAAACACTTTATAAGGGACACCCTAATATACATACAAACTTTTTTTAAATGAAAGCAAAGTACATTAGTTCTCGGAAATTTTAAATGATGTAAGATTTTATATATTGTTTAAACAATAAATAATATTGATTTGTTAAAAGTTACTTAAAATGATGAAGCAAATTACCCTGTAAAATTCGATATTTATGTATCCCTTTATCCACTAATAGAAAAGTCTGTAAAAAATTTAGTTAAATCGGCTAAAAATTAGTTAAAATTGATGTTGCAGAAAAAATTGGTAGACTTAGCAGATTATTTTTGCTATATATTAGTAAGATAGGAACAGCAAAAAAAGTTCAATATACAGAATTTTAGTTATAATTGAATTAAATTTTTGTTAACAGAAAATAACAAATTAACCTGCTAAAATCAGCAAAAAATTTGCTAAATAATTAGTAGCCTAAAAAATAACGAAAAAATTAAAAAATTTGTAAGTCTCAAATGAATCGTTTCTGATTTTATGGCCACCACTGTAAGTCTATAGTCCTGTTTTAAGCAAGAGAAGAAAATATGTCTTTTAAATCTAAAATATCTTTAATTCTACAATGTTTTTTGCTTCTCCTGTAAAAAACAAAAAGTGTTGTTACGCCCTTTTGCATTTTAGGTGACAAATATAAAACACTATAAACAATAAACTTATATGTAGCATACTTTAAGGCATACCATAAGTAAAAAAATGTTTAACATATTGTCAATGTATAAAATTTGAAACCCTTAATCTTTAACACCCTCTTATCATTATTTTCTGAAAGAAAACAGACTTTTGTCATAGAACAGCCAAAAAAAATAAAATATTTCCAAACTTGCAGGACATTACGATTTTATATCCTAGACTCAAAGGATACACAAAAATATACAAATGTATGCAAACGAAAAAAAGAAAATATTTATATAGAAAATATCTAAAGTTATGTGCATTCAGAATCAGTAACACAGCACAGACGACAAATATCAACAAACATTTAAGCAAACAATGGGCTGGTCTTTTTGGTCTGGCTGGTTTCACTGGATGGCTGACTGGCTGATTGTGGTAACAAACGAGTACAACCTCCATTTATCGAAAATGATATTATATGTAACTACTTTTGTAATGGCTAAGAAATAGTCAGAGTAGTGCATCCTCCATATCAAAAAGCCTCGTTATTGAATATATGGTTGGCAAGCAAAAAATTATACACCTTTTCCTTCATTTGCACGCTTTATAGGTTAAAAAATCATTAAAAGCAAAAAATGGTAATTGTATTGGGTGAATATCATAGAATAACACTGTGTAACACATTTGTCTCGGAGGGGAGGATAATTCTCACGCCAACTGAAAGTTCTCGGTTAGTGTAGTAAAACCTTTAAAGCGTTATTTCATTTAGCGATATGAAAATAAACCAACAATTTTTTTTTTCATAAAATGTATAAAATTAGTCGCAAAACAGTGTAAATATACTATTAAGACTGATTCTGTATTTGGGAGTCTATAACACAATTTTACAAGAAATACTTTCATTTAATACTTTAACATTAATAAACCGTTTTCGTGGCTCATTTGAGTTCTCTTTAATAAAAAAGATTGGAATACGTGACTGTAAAATATGAAATATGCGTTTTCCAAAAATTCCAAGTTTCATTTAACGATACTCAACAGCGTTAAACGTTTTGGTAGTCTGGCGATAGAATAATTATCCATCCCCAGACCATGACCTCGTATTATAGTGTAACACGCAGAGAAAAGATATGGTTGCAATATGATCACGGCTACAAAACTATTTTCCCTACTGCCATACCTGGTTGTTGAAATCATATTATTAATGTATTAATCATCCCAGCAAAAACAGACATTACCGAGTAATTAAGCGAGTAAGTAGCACACAGAGGGTTTCACTACTTTACTCGCAACATTACTTTTCTTCGCGATGCCCAAAAATTCATGGGTGGTCATTTCCCTCCCGCTTACAAAAAAAGTGGGAATAACGAGTTACCCATAGTGAAATAATAAGTAGTTACTCGCAAAGATAGAATAAGTGGTTACTCAGAAGTTAGGAAATAAGTGGTTACCCTACATTGTAAAATAGTTGGTCATATTGGCAAAATAAAACTTTTTACCTTGGAAAATTTAGTTCAAAACAAATTTATAAATAAAATGTTAATATAAAAGACTTAATCAGTACTTATTTAATCAATTACCAGTAAGTGATTACTTTGCACGAATATATAAGTAACTTATTATCGGTAAGTCATTATTTTGTATTTTAAAGTAATGCAAAAGGTAATGACCTATCATTACTTGGTAATCCGTATGGTAATGACCTGTCATTACCATGTTTTTGCTGGGATACTTTGCAAATGATACGGTAGTCTATATAGTTATAGTTAAATACTCTCTTTTTTCGGTTATCATATTTTTCTCTCGTCTACAATCATATATTATCTGGACAACCATATTCCTCTCTTCGAATTACAATCATATTACACTATGCGACAGTCAAAATCAGGATGGGATGAAACCAACGGGAAATGTTATATCGGTCAAAAACAAGTTATACGTGTCCCGGCGTTTCGCTGGGTCAACCCTAGGAATCGAGATATATCTTTTTTTTGACATAACTCGAGAACCACTAGTCCGATTTTGCTCAAACAATTTTAAAAATTACAATTCCTTTAATCTGTTCATATAACGTTTTTCTATATACTCAACAGTTTTGCCGGTAAAAATAAATGTTTGTTACCGCTACCATAAAAATCAATAACCTTTTGTTTATTACTTTTTTTTAATATTTTAGGCAAAAAATATTTTTTTCTTCATACATTTATTTTTACCGGCAAAACTGTTGAGTATATAGAAAAACGTTATATGAACAGATTAAAGGAATTTAATTTTTATTTTTTTAAAATTGTTTGAGCAAAATCGGACTAGTGGTTCTCGAGTTATGTCAAAAAAAAGACCACCAAAGGTCAAATCGATATATCTCGATTCCTAGCGGTGACCCAGCGAAACGCCGGGACACGTATAACTTCTTTTTTACCGATATAACTTTCTCCGGTAGTTTGAACCCTTCCCGATCACTGACCCCTACCATTTGTCTCACAGTGTTATTATTATAATTTGCATTGGGAGATATCATGTTCACAATCATTGGTATGATTTCGATAATTATAAGATGGTCAGTATATTTTTTCAGGAGCGTCATAGACCAGTTAGCATCGTTGTTGTTTGAGATTTTGTGAAATGAATTTGTAAAAAGCAATCAAAGAAAATTAACATAAAAAAACATAAAAACAATAGAAGAACAGCTTATTGGTGTTCATTTTAATAGTAACATTGTTTGTGGAAGAAAGAATTCGGTCTAACCAGGAACCTTGAAATTAGATTGTACTTTGTTTAAAAAGTGATTTATTTTTTAATTTTTGTACTCACACAGAAAAATTATTGTTGAAAAGTAAGGCATAATAAGCTTTTCGTTTTGTACGAAAGTCAAGTTGAAAAACTGTACAAAATTGAAGAAAATGTAAAGACTTCACCAAATAATCATAATATTTTCCTAGTGATCATAATATGATCCTAAGTGATCACAAAATTTTCGACATGACTGTAATATGATTATTGGGAATATATTATGATCATCAAGAAAATTGTATGAAATTGTATTCTTAGCAATATTTTTCTGCATTTTATAACTTCCATAATTTATTTTTATCTCTATATATAAGTGATTACTAAAGCTAATTTAATTATGAATTTACATAAATCTGTAAATTAGTCATTGAATAAATAGATGTACTTATTATCAATTAAAACATGCATGGGTTTTCAACAAAATTCTGGGAGAATACTATAGGGATAATAGGACAGTAATATGATAATATGTAGGACTATAATATGATAATATTGGGGGTATTTTAGTGTAATTTATTGACCATATTATGCTAAAAAAGAGGTAAGAGTATAATTGTCACAACTATGTAATAACATGATTGTCACAATCATAAACCCATAAATATATGATGCCTTTCGAATATTTTATTACAATTTACTTAAAAGTTAAATTCACAAAGTAAATCGAGCGATAGACATTTTGCCTCTATTTAAGTGGATAGAAAATATCGTGTAAACTGTTGTAAAGGGTTCTTCAACAAGAACGCTACAAAAGTAGAAAGACAGGGACAGCAAACGACGCCATATTTCTTGCCGCTCTTTTGACATTTCTCTTCAGTAAGGTTTGCCATTTCATGATGGAAAGATATACGAGCCAACAACGAATCGAAATTATTAAAATTTACTACCGACATTCGGAGTCAGTGGCCTCAACGTTAAGGCTACGTCCAATTTATGGTCGTCATAATGAATGGCTTCGTCAATAAACAAAATATGCGTTATTGGTCAGACAGCAATCCACACGTACTCCATGAGTCATCATTGTATCCCGAAAAAATTACGGTTTGATGCGGTTTATGGGCCGGCGGCGTCATTGGGCCGTACTTCTTCCGTGATGATCAAGCCGTTAGACTATTTCCTGTGGGGCTACGTCAAATCTATGGTCTATGCCAACAAGCCAGCGACGATTGATGAACTTCGTACGAATATCGGCCGATTTATGCTTGAAAACCGTCGAAAATTGGGTTCAGCGTCTGGACATCTGCAAGCGTGTCCGTGGTGGCACCGAACGTACTTTCACAGGAATAAAGAATTTCATTGATATCCAAAACCGTTTTTGTTTTGTTTAAAAAAACTTTTGTAGCGCTCTTATTGAAGAACCCTTTATTTTGAAATAAGAGTTGAAAACTATTTTTTCAAATGTTTGCAGATATTCTTAGTCATAATAGAGGGATAGTTGTATTTGGCAAACAGTTTTTCCTGATGTCTGCATATGTTTCTATAAAGGGCTTTAAGATAAATATAAAAGGCTTTTATTATGCCTTTCGTATCAAACATATTTTAAATTTTATTTTAATTTAAAATTTTTTATAAATAAAGAAATTTTTCTTGTTCTTGAGTCTACAAATGCAATAAAATGTGTAATGAAATTTAAAAATTTTACACAAAGCAACAACTAAATGGTACACGCAAAGAAAAAACATGGTTGGGATGACCATATTCGAAGAGCATCATATATTTTTGGGTTTATGATTGCGACAATCATATTATGAAATACCTTTTTCTATTATAATATGATCCCTTAATTACTACATTATGATTGCAAACCGATCCCAATATTATCATATTATAGTCCTTTATATCATACTATGATCCCTATAGTTTTTATTCCAGCATTCTCTTGAAGGTGAGTGAAAAAGCTGTGCACAATTTGTTTTATTCAAAATAGTACATTTATTTAATCAATGACTAATTTACAAATTTAAATAATTTAAATTAATTTTAGTTATCACTTATATAGGGTTTTTCAATAAGAGCGCTACAAAAGTAAAAAAGTTTAAATAAAACAAAAACGGTTTTGGATATCAATGAAATTCTTTATTCCTGTGAAAGTACGTTCGATGCCATTATGTATGGAAACCGATCTCTTTTGCATGGCCACCACGGGCACGCTTGCAGAAGTCCAGACGCTGAAACCAATTTTCGACGGTTTTCAATCATAAATCGGCCGATACTGCTGCAATTTCACGTTCGATATTCGTACGAAGTTCATCAATCGTCGCTGGCTTGTTGGCATAGACCATAGATTTGACGTAGCCCCACGCTCAATTGTTGATCTGCTAGGACCATTATGACGACCATAAATTGGACGTAGCGCTCTTAACGTTGAGGCCACTGACTCCGAATTTCGGTAGTAAATTTTAATAATTTCGACTCGTTGTTGGCTCGTATATCTTTCCATCATGAAATGGCAAACCTTACTGAAGAGAAATGTCAAAAGAGCGGCAAGAAATATGGCGTCGTTTGCTGTCCCTGTCTTTCTACTTTTGTAGCGTCCCTGTTGAACAACCCTTTATATAACTAAAAATAAATTATGGAAACATCTGTTAACAGCGCGTAGAAAAATAATTGTTAAAAAGACAATTTTACAATGCATCCGAAATGATCATAACATATTCTCAGTGATCATATTATTTTCCTAATGATCACAATATTTTCCTCATGATCATATTATGGTAATGAAGAAAATTTTGTGATAATTTGGGATCATATTATTGTCATCAGGAATATAATATGATCAGTACGAAAATATTGTGATTATTTTGTCGCGCACTTACATTTTCTTTTTTTTTAATTTTGCACTTTTTTCAATTTTATTTTCGTACAAAACTAAAATCTATCACACTTCTTATTATAGATGTTCTGAAACAATATTTTTGCCACGTGAGTACAAAAAATTAAAAAAATTAATTATTTTTTTTACTTAATTTATAACACTAAACACTTTATTGCATAATAAACAATAATTTAATTGAGGATTGCTTGACAACCTATATCTAGACTTTTTGGGTAGAGCGAGTTCTTTCTTCCAAAAACAATGTCGCTATTAAAATGAATACCAATAAGTTATTTTTCTATTTTTAAGTCTTTTTTTTAATACATATATATTATATTATTTATTTTAGTGCTTCTTACAACTTCTTTTCACAAAATCTTAAACAAGACTGACACTAACTGGTAGATGACGCTCTTAAATAAATATACTGATCATTTCGTGGTTGTCGAAACTATACCAATGATTGTGAAATTGATCTCTCTCAACTCAAATAATAATATGATTGTAATTCGAAGAGAGGAAAATGATTGTCCAGAAAAAAAGAGATTTTAACTATAAAATGATTATAGGCGACCATATGATTTGTAAAGTATGATTAATACATTAATAATTGGATTGCAACAACCATGCATGGCAGTGGTGACCATAATTTGGTAGCTGTGATCATATTGCAACCATATCTTTTCTCTGCGTGTAGTCGCTATTATTGCTTAGTGTGTTATTTTCAAGCCATTTTGGTGAGAGCAAAGTGGTTGCTCTGGATATCACTATTGGATAGTGTATGGCACGGGGCACTTGATTTTGGTGTGGGTAATGACTTTGCGATTTTTTTCGAGCTTGGCCACAGATCGTACTATTCGTGTTGTTATAGATGGGGTTTCATCCGACGAGGTTGTGTTTTTTTCCTACCCTATTTCTTATCTTTCCAAAGACATTCTTGGTAAAATTTTCAACCTGTCTTTCGCAGATGACAGCAATATTTACCATTAGTTTTCCTTCGATCGTTAGGCCAAGCCTTGAGCAGATTGTAAATGACACACTCAATCGGGACCTTTCTACAATCTCTGCGTGTGGTCGCTCGAATATGGTCGATTTTAATCAGGGATGCGCAAAATTGATTTGCAGTTGTATTAGTGAGCAAGAGAGAGAACTGCACTGGAAAAAAATTGAGCGAATTAAAAAAATATGTCTTTTACATATTTTTCAATCTCCGTATGTTTATACATATTTTTACAGATTTTAATTAAAACTAGGAATGTGCGATTAATCGATTAATGAAACAATATGATTAATCACAACTTTGATTAATCAATTAATTGATTAATTGAAAAATTGATTAATCAGAATTATGATTAATGGATTAATTTGAATTTTGATTAATCAAAACTTGAATAATTTTAGTTTATATTTGAAAAATGTTTAAAATAAAAAATTAAAAAATACGGAAATTGTGTCTTTGTTTTGTGACGATGCTTTATACAGCTCCAAATAAAGACAATCAGATAGGTTATTTGCTCACTGATCAGACTTAACAAATTCCATTCTTAAATTTCATGTTTCTATGTTGAACTGGTGTTAAAATGCGTCTTCAACGGGAAAAAATAAGATATTATTCAATTATTCATAAATTTGATTAATCAAAATACTGATTAATCAATTAATCATTATATCGAAATGGAATGAACGTGTGAAACGGAAACATAAGATAACTGGAGTGAAATGGAATTTGAATGGCTTAAAGTGCTGGAGTTTGGTACTTAAAATCTCGCATGTTACTTCCTTTAACATAGACATACATCCACTGAGGTAGGATTATATATAATTGGGTATTTTTACGGGGAGGAACAGAAAGGGGTAAAGAATCCCTTTTAATTACATTTGCAAACACTTTAAGCAAGGAATATGAAACTTAGCATTGAAACATACTCTACAAAAAGGTAAAAAACATATTTATTAAAAGAGCAAAAATCTTATAAAAAGAATGCAATTTATATATTCCGATATTTAAACTGCCGCGGCATGCCGGTAACGAAGCATCGGTGGAAGAAACCAACGCAGTAAGCTTTCCAACTGAATTTGTGAATTAACTTGAATTGCCAGGTCTACTTTTACATAAACTGGATTTAAATACACATGCTAACAACGTAACAGGCTTTGCCCGCTAGTTAAATATAAACAGCTTAGAAATCAAACTAGGATTATTTTCTTTTTAATTAAAATATTTTTCTAATTATTTTGAAAATGCGAAAACAAAATTTATAATATTGACATATTTAATTAAATACGAAAAAGTTTATTGTAACTAGAATCATATTTACTTTGATAATACAGTAGACGCTCGCAAATTAGAACCGCTTTGTTTTTGAGGCAATTCTAATTTCTGAATTATTCTAATTTCTGGACGTTTTTTTTTCGTTTCGTTTCCAATGATAAAGTGTTTTTTTACGTTTATTTAACATTTTAAATGATACACTTTCACTATTTAATAGAGACTGCCAAATAATATGTACACGCGTATCAAATTTCACAAATAAACTAGCCAAAAATGTACATAAATGCGACAAAAAAAAAACAAATAGGGAAAAACATATATAATTTGGTGATTCCCCTTTTTATTTTTACTTTATTCAAACAGAATAAAATTAAATTGGGGATTTCCTGTGTATTCAAATAACCAAAAAAAAAAAAACGCTCAGAAATTAGAATTTTAAATTCGAATTTCAGAGCGTTTAATGTATTGCAAACATTGATTCTAATTTCTGGACGTTCGAATTACTGAAAGCTCTAATTTGCGAGCGTCTACTGTATTCATATTTAATTTGAAAATGTTTATGAAAACATGCGATGTTAATTCACATATGATATAATAGTTTATTTAACTACGATTTTTTTTCTGTGTATTCATTTAATGAAGTATGTATGAATTATTTTGTTTGTTGATAAGTTTTTTTTTTACTCACGCCTTTTATCATCTCTTTGACTCTCTCTGTTTAAATAACTCTTAACTGTTTATTCACATTTAACATTTTAAACGTTTTGTAGGCGTCAAATGACCATTTTAGTATGATTAATTTTTCATCAAGCATCCTTCCATCCAGCAAACCATTCAACTCTACCAACACATGTCTGAATAAATTGGTTAGTAGCTATTAGGGATGCCAATCGGGATTGATATTTGAAAATCCCGGGATTCGGGATTTTGTAAATCCCGAACCCGGGATCCCGGGATTCTCGGGACTACGGGATTTTTCGGGATCCCGGGATTTTACAGTATTTTGTAAGCAGATTTTAAAACAGATTCGTTGCGACAACCTTGCCCACTGAATCGTATAATTACAACAACAAAGTTATTTGGTTATCGTTATCAAATGTTTTCATGACAGAATTCAAACTTACAGTCCCAGCCAAAATTATGTTTCAGAAGTCGAATTTCGTTTGGAAAAATAAACCGGTAAAATAACAAACAAACTTGATTTTTCCCATGAATTACTCAAAAATTTAAAATTGTTTATCAACTTTTCAAAATTTTCTACAAAGTCTTTACATAGTTTACTCGTATAATCTACTTAATTTCTAATTTTACCAATATCTTGGCATCAATTTCTTGTAAATATGAAGAAATTCAAGAAAAAACGTCGGTAATATAAAATTGCTCACTTTGCTTATTTGCGTTCATATTCAAATTAATAAATAAGAAAATCCCGGGATTTTTGAGAAATAATCCCTGGATTTCAGTATTCGGGATTTCCCGTTTGGCATCCCTTGTAGCTATGGAAAGGTAAAATGCATGGATTTTTTTTTTTTATAAATATCCAGCATGTTTGTATTGACAATAAATGAACGTGACTTTTTAAAAGTATAAACTATTAAATACACTTAAAATGGTATTAAGTTTTCATTCATTTTATGTTAAACATTCAAATTTATACATACGATAGTTTTTGTGTTTACATTTGCAAAATATTTATGAATGTTCATTGAAATTGCATCTTTTTTAATATTCAAAAATATAACATTGTACTTAGTATTGGAAAGTGTATACCGAACGTCAAACTATTGGGAGAATTGCCAAAAATGAACTACAAGTGTACTGTAAGATGTTATTGAGAGTGTATGCAATAATATAGATTTCTCTGTTTGCTATTTAGTACGAGTACTTAAACATGTTTTCTAGATAAAAACATATAAAAACTGTGCACGGACATTACCCCAACGGGCGGGCATTATCCAAATATCTGATTTAATAATGGAAATGGGGGTTATGACTGTTTACAAAACGGTCATAATATCAATGGGTACACTGAGAGAATTATCTGCATGATATCAATGAATTTTTGCATTAGATCTATGAATTGTCACTGGAATTCGTCCATTGAAACTTTTCATTAAATTAATGCATTTTTTCATAAAAGTTAATGAAAATTTTTATATTATTTATTCAAAATATAATACACTATAAAAACAACATTTAAATTTACTACTTTAAATATCGTAAAGTTTTGTTAAAAAACTCACACTGTGCTTAAAAGTGTGCATAAAATGTGTATTATATTTTCGTACACATTATTTTAGAAAAAGTAAACACAAAATGTAGCAATAAAAATGTTTATAAACATGTTAATAAATATTTAGACATTAACAAATTATTGTTAGGCATAATGTGTGAAATTAAAAAAAATAGGCATTTAATGTGTACAAGTTCTAAATATAAAAGAGTAGTGTGAAAAGTCAAATTATTTAGTCAAAAGTTGGAAAAAAATAACATAAAATCGATTAAAATTCAATAAAAATGCATATTCGCGAATTCAAAAACTTACAAATTTAAAAACAAATAAAATATAAATAATAACTACAGATCTTATACTATGCAAGAAGATATTGTGAGTAAAAGACTGTTTATATTTAAAAATATAAAGTTTCAATTCAAATTATTTTTAGATAAAGGCTATGTATCCGTGGGGATGTGTGGAGATTATTCTTCATTATTTGATCTAATAATAATGAAGGCATAAACTTTTCTAAATATAAAAAATGCATGTTACGGAACTATTTAATTTTAAAGGCAAATATGTTCAACACTAGACTTACGAATGACATATTTTCGATTCCGCCGTTATGTGTGGTGTGGTCTTTGATTTTTTACTGAGTCTATTAAAGTTGAAATTCGTTAAAGGGGTAAGGGCACAAATGAGTTTATATTTCACAGGTGCCATTACTCCTCTATGTTTTTCGAAAAATATGAAGGGCTTATTTTAATAATTTTCCACATTTTATTTGCTGATTTTCGACATTTAACATTTGAAAAAATTTAGAAAATAGCACTATTGCATAACTATTATATTCTTGATACTTGTGAAAAGTATTTAACTGAGACTGCTATTAAACCAGCATCATTAAATGACCAGAAGATAGCGAAATCCCAGAAAACAAGAAGTGTAGATTTCTAGTTCTTACAATACGCCCTTATATGTTTAACATAATACCTGAAAATTTGATATAGTTGTTTATTAAAATATCGAAAGGGGTATTGGAATAATCGTGTCATGTAATCATATATGTAGCCCAGGTGTGAATTGCCTTTTTAAAAATTCATTTTACTTTCGGGGAACAAAAAACAATAAAAACAATGTTAAAAACTTAATAGTTTAATTAAAAATATGTTTTCAATAATATTTGTATTAGTTTGAGAGTACCTCTAAATTATTTGTCGTTATTTTCAATTTTAATGTTATTTATTATTCAGAATTTTAATATTAATTGATACGTTTTTTTATGAATTTATTTTCTTAATAAAGCAATTATTTCGTTAAAAATGCATTTTTTTATTTTTAGAAATTAAAAGGTATAATATTGAATAAAAAACATTTTATATGTGTATATACGCATTTTATGAGTGTTTCTAAATATCTTAAATATAGATTCACGCTTATAAACGAGTTTTTTTTAGACACAAACAATTTAAATTTAAACCAAATCATAATGTTTTTAAGAAAGTTTACTACAATTAAAAATGTACGTTTAGACACATTGTGTCTACTATTTTTAAACACAATAGGTCCATTCGATTACTGCATAATTTGTACAAATTTGTACAAATTTTTACTGGATGGCGTTCGTTTACATAAATACTCAGTAAACAGAAAGAAAAAAAAAGAGAATAAAGTGACAGTTCTATGTTGAGAGTTTCTAAGTCTTCTTCTTTTTCTTGCAAATTTTTACTGGATGAATTTTTGCCAGTAAGAAGTTGCAAGCAGAAAAACATATGGTTCCAAAACATATATTTGTTCATTGAAAATCAAAAAAAAAATTAGAATTATATTATTTTACGGAAATTCAAAGCAATGAAACTTTCAAAATAAATTATGGGAAATATAAGAAAACCTTCTAAAAAGTTTCTGCTAAAGATTTAACTTCTAAAATTATCTTCTTCCACAGCGACCAGTTAAAATTTATTTATACATTTGGTGTTGTAATTAGCTGCCCAGCAAAATATTGGTAATGACACCTCATTGCTGTCTGCATTACCAATAATGATATATAATTACCTTTTGCATTATTTTGTAATATAAAATAATGACTTCCTAATAACGGCCTATTGTAGTCATTGCTTTTAAATATAAAATAATGACTTACGCACAATAGTTTAAATAAGTACTTTTTACAAAGTTAAATTTTATACATTTATATTTATTACTTGTAAATCTGTTTTGTGTTAACATTTTTATGACGAGTTCTGAAATACACACTAGCAAAAACTTTAATTTCTCTGAATGTATTTCCTGAAGCTAATAGTATTTGTGTAACTCCTTATTTTTAAGAATCAAGTAAGCAGTCGGATAACAACTTATAATTCAACTTTTTGTAAGCATGTTTGTAACCACTTATTATTCAGAATTTCATAACTACTTACTTCTCATTTTTTCGTAAGCGAGCGGGTAAGCGTGACTACTTATAAAAACGACCACTCCAAACAAAAATAATGAGTTTAGACGCCAAAAAATAAGTTGTGCGGAGCTATGAATTTCTATTATATAACCACTTATTTGGTAATGAAAGATTTTGCTGGGTGTGTCTACAAACATGCAAATTGTTGCAAATTTTCTGTTTGCATTGGAAAATTGGTAAAATTTAATTTTGAGAGTAAATCTTGTCTTACTCTCTGTAAGTTTGTACTGAGTAATTCTTACTGGACTTGACTGAGAAAAGTAATCGAATAGACCTAATGACTGTTTTTGCCCAATTTATAGTAGGTATCAAGTTACCTACATTTAAAAGAGTATATTTCAACAAAAATTTATTAGAGTGTACGACTAATGAAAAAGTTTCACTAAAAATAATTTCATTAAAACTACGAAGGTTTTTCATAGATTTTAAGAAATATTTCATTCCTATTGTGAAGAACACTTCATTAGTTTAGTGAAAAAATTTCATTGAAACTCGTCCAACAAATTCTCTCTGTGTATTATGACCGTTTCTAAATTCTCGTTAATGAGAATTATTAATAATAAATTGTCATTTTAAAGCCGTTACAACAACATGACCGTTTCTATTAGGACTGTGGCCGAAATTTTTTTATTACACTGTATGTATATATCGAACCCGGAGTTGGACACACCGCAGAGAAGAAAATCCTTAAGCCCGGACAAAGACCGGGCACACAAAAACCTTTCATCAGCGGATCCGCTAGAACATACCCCAGAAGAGAAACCGTAATTCTGCCGAAGGCCGACTACCTATAAAAACTTTATTTGGGAAAGTAGTACGTGGACATAATACATACGATAAATTCGAAAATATTATGGGGATTATTTCCATAATTCCAATCTTTATGTCCATTTTCATCTGGAAATTAATAACGAAAATGCTTTCGTTATAGTGGGGGTTATGTCTTGGATATTTTCGGACAAAATCCCAAAACCGGATATTGGGATAATGTCGGTTGGGGTTATGTCATGTCACCATAAAAACTACATTAGCTAAATTGTTTACTAATGAAGTGGATGATGTTCATAATTTTTAGTAGTAAATATATGTATAATAAGCATACAAAATACTTGATAATGGACCACACATAAAGACAATTTTATTCGAAAAGTTAGTATGTACATTAAAAATATTCAAAATTGGTTTCGGTTAGAAATATAAGTAAAGTCATAATGTTGATGTGCCTTAATTTTTGCAAATGACGTCAAATGTCATTGTGCTTTGACATCTAAGATGTAGACAGGCAGAGAATTATTTGACAACAAGCAATGGAGCGATACACACCTGAAGAACGTGGAATTATTGTTACTGCGAATTTGACCAATATTCGGTCTATTGTTTTAACGCAGAGTGAATTTCATCGTCGTTTTCCTCGTCGTTGTGTACCATGTGCGCGAACAATTAAGCATTTGGCTGAGGGCCTCGTGCAAACTGGGTCCACTAGAGATGTCACAAGATGTGGACGGCCTCGTATTGCACGTTCGACCACGAACATCGCTACTGTGGCCGACGACGTCAGAGAGAATCCACAAACATCGACGAGACGACGATACACACAATTAGGCATCAGCAGACGTTCGTTGCAACGAATTTTAGTGAAATACTTGAAGATGTCCCGGACAAAGTGCAAACCATTCACGAGTTGCTGCATACTGACCGTCAAACGAGATTAATTTACATTAAAGGAATTAAATATGCTAAAAATCCCAAACGTATTTAAAAAATTGTGAAAAATAATCCGTTGTAGGCATGTCCCTATTCGGATTTCACAAATCAATGCTTGGCCCTTATTTTTGAGGACGCCGATGAAACCTCCGTAACCGTAACTGGTGAGCGTTGCAGGCAGATGTTAAACAGGTTTTTTTCGGCAAGTTGCAAAATTGGGTATCGAGAATTGTTGGTTCTAGCAACCGCTCACCCAGCTCGAGCAACAATGGATATTTTCCATTGTTAACTCCCGTTTTGGAGATTTGAACTGGCCATTCAGATCGCCAGATCTAACGGCGCCAGACTTCTTGCTTTGGGGCTATTTAAAATCTCGCGCTTAGCATAACAAACCACAAACCTTGCAAGAGTTGAAAGCTAACATTGAAGAAGAATTGGAGCCAGATGTCTTGCGAATAACAATGCAAAATGCCGTAAAAGGAACACAAATGTGCATCAACTCGGGAGGTGGTCATTTGACCGATATAATTTTTTCAACTTAATATAATAAATGTTACATCTTCAGATAAACTTTTCGTAAAAACAGAACTCACTTTTTTAATTTCTAACAAAATGGTAGGCAAGTCACGTTATAAGATTACTTTTGCGCCACCTTGAATAAAGAATCATACAAAAATTATGTTAAAACGAAAACAAAGTTGGTTGCTTTAGAAACTGAAAAGTGTTGTTACACTCATAGACATAAATCTGTAAAAATAGTAGGAAAAGCTAAAATTACCTCACAGAAAATTTTTCCTCAAATTAGCAAATTTTTCTGCTAAATAGTAGTAGGATAAGAATAGCAAAAATAAAACTGTTAAATGTAGAAAATTTTAGTTATATTCGAGTTAACTCTTAGTTAGTTTAAAATGACAAATTATATTGCAAAAATTACAGAAAATTTTGCTTAATATTAGTTGATTAAAAATAGCAAATACAAACTCCTATATCTATAACATTTTTGTTATTTTCAAACTACTAAAAATAGCAAACTGCTGATTTCAGTAGGCTAGATTTTTATTTGCATTAAAAAAATCGCAAAAAAACTTTAAAACATTTTAAATTTTTTGTGAGTTTTTGGTCTAATTATTTTGCAAAACTCTTTACTGATTTTAGCAGGTTAAGTTATTATTTTCTATTAACTAAAACTTAACTTATATGTATTTATAAAACTAAAATTCTTTATATTTAACAGTTTTATATATTATAAAAATATTTAGAAAAAATAATCTGCCAATTTCAACAGTTTTTTCTGCAATGTAATTTTTAACTAACTTTTAGTAGCTTAATCTAAAATTTTCACAGATTTTTTTCTATTAGTGTAGTAAGAAGGAGTCAGTACTAGGGAATTCAATCAATTAACAGTTATTCGGGAATCGAACCTGGGACTCAAGATTGGCAGTCGATAGTTCTACCATCTGACATGTTATATTTGATAGATAAAAACATAATTGACCTGCTGCGCACAAGTATGCTTACGCGCCAACACACAAAAAATCTAAAAATATGGGGTTACTGCGAAGGATATAGAAGTGTTGAAAAAATGTTGAGTCTAAAAATAGATTTCAAAAAAATTTACAAAAAATATAGAACATTACTTTATTTTTGAAATAATGATAAAAATAAGTCATTATTGGTAACGCATTATTTTTTGTTTTGAAATAATTAAAAAAATAACTAGTTATTAGTAATTAGTTAATATTAGTTGCATAAAATTTGAATATGCGACAGTGGGAACAGAAACACACTCTTAAAACAATTCCGTTGTGACAACCGAATTTTTTCCAACCGAATTTTCTATTAGTGTACGATTAATTTTTAAATTTTACTTGATTAATACGTTAAGAAAAAAAAAAACCGAATAATAATTTGGGCGATTAATCGCTAAAATAAAAAGTAGAATAATTGAATACCCTTGTCAAGACACTTGAATACCTTTTTAGACACTTGAATGCCTCTTTCGACACTTGGATATCGTGATCCTTCCAACGGATATCACATTAGATTATCATGTGAAGAACATCAAGTGCTTCAGATTTTTCAGTATTAATACTGTAGTTGTGAAAGTATTGAGTATTTGGGTATTGAGTACTCAATACCGACCGTTTTTTGGATTACTCAATACCTAACAGTACATACTCAATAATTTCAGAGTTGTATTGAATATGAATGACAAATGTTGCTGTCAGTTTGCCCAAGGAAGCCGATTAGATATATAAGAAATAGAGAAGGAGAACTAATAGAATCTTGCGGTACCCTTGCAATCAACGGAAAATAATTTGAGCATACCATTATGTGCGAGACTTTCCTCTCTTGAAACTTGATTTTGTACATAATGAAAATTACCAAAATTGACTTACATTTTGAATTTCAGGACTTTAGTGATTTGCTTCGAATCTCGAACAGATTTTGAATCAGGAGTATAAAAACTTTTCCATTTCAACTATGTTAATTCTGGGAAGAGCAACTTTTTAGGACTTATGCAACAGTGTAATTGTTTATATATTTAAAAAACTTTACATGCCCAAGTAAAAAAGTTTTAATAAATATATTAAATATATAAATATATCTTTCTTCATATTACACTTCATATAACGCAATGTTTAATAATATGCAATTATATATAATTATATATAATTATACTATATGTCACTAAATATGCCACATATAATTACATATTTTTATATACAAGCGTATCTAATTGGATATATTTGTATTACATTATATATAATTTGATATACTTTTATACAAAATACTTTTTTTGCATGGGTGGTATTCATTATCAAAAATTCAAAGTTAAATTTTTGGGAACAACAGTTCGTAAAGCTATATTTGAAAAAATATATTTTTAAAATTGTGAAACAATTATAGGTTGTAGATAAACTCTTCTTTTATGCTGGCAGTAATTTTGGTGAATGAAACTTGAAAGATTTTTGAGTTTGTATTGTATTGTAGGCTTTTGAAATTTTTCGTATTAAAAAGTCAAAACGTACACAAAACCTATAAAATTTTAGATTTATTGTGAACTTTTTAAATAACGCAAGAATTATAATTTTGTAAGAGTATTTGTTTTATAAAAAAAATTATTTTTTGGAATTTGAAAAGTGTGGAGGATGAATTCTTTCTTTTGATATGAAATAACTTAAGCGCCTTATTGCCTAATTTCAGGCTATATTTAAAAACCTGCTTAAGTGCCTATTTTAAAGCTTTATAATTTTAATTTTATAACATACCCTCAAAAATACAAATTTCCATTAAATTTGCGTGTTCTGGTTTTAGTTACCATTAAAAACAAATGTTGGCAATTAAACGAAGTTGCTGAAAAAAGTTGCAAACATGTGATAAATTATCACGTAATGTTTACACACAAAACAAAATATATATATATATGTATATATATATATTGTCGCGGTAAATATAAACCAATTTATTGAACCACATAAAGAAAACGAGTAAAAAGGTTAAAGTCGGGCATGCCGACTATACAATACCCTACACCAGTCTGGTGTATTGTTTGGATCCGAAATTCGAATGGGTTAAAATGGGGCTTATGTCAAAATTTTCTATAATGTGGGTCAGAGCACCAAATTTCATTAAAATATCTTAATATTTCCGACCTGCAGTTTGTAACCAAGCCAATTTTGGGGGGACCCTTATATGGGCACTAGTTCTAAACATGGACCGATGTTCACCAAAATCAATAGGTTTCGTCCTTGGGCCAACATAGGTCTATGTACCAAATTTCATCAAAATAGCTTAATATTTGCCACCTGCAGCGTATAAACAATATAATTTTGGGGGGACCCTTATATGGGCACTAGTTCTAAACATGGACCGATGTTCACCAAAATCAATAGGCTGCGTTATTGGGCCAATATAGGTCTGTGTATCAAATTTCATCAAAATATCTTAATATTTGCGACCTGCAGCGTATAAACATTATAATTTTGGTAGGACCCTTATATGGGCACTAGGTCTAAACATGGACCGATGTTCACCAAAATCAATAGGCTGCGTTATTGGCCCAATGTAGGTCTGTGTACCAAATTTCATCAAAATATCTTAATAATTACGACCTGCAGAGTATAAAGCGTATAATTTTGATAGGACCCTTATATGGGCACTAGGTCTAAACATGGACCGATGTTCACCAAAATCAATAGGCTGCATTATTGAGCCAATATAGGTCTGTTTACCAAATTTCATCAAAATATCTTAATATTTACGACCTGCAGCATATAAACAGTATAATTTTGGTAGGACCCTTATATGGGCACTAGGTCTAAACATGGACCGATGTTCACCAAAATCAATAGACTGCGTTACTGGGCCAATATAGGACTGTGTACCAAATTTCGTCAAAATATCTTAATATTTACGACCTGCAGCGTATAAACAGTATAATTTTGGTAGGACCCTTATATGGGCACTAGGTCTAAACATGGACCGATGTTCACCAAAATCAATAGGCTGCATTATTGGGCCAACATAGGTCTGTGTACCAAATTTCATCAAAATATCTTAATATTTACGACCTGCAGCATATAAACAGTATAATTTTGGTAGGACCCTTATATGGGCACTAGGTCTAAACATGGACCGATGTTCAAAAAAATCAAACCTGTTCGTCCTTGGGCCAACATAGGTCTGCGTACCAAATTTCATCAAAATATCTTAATAGTTGCGACCTGTAGAGTGCGCACAAGATTGCATGGACAGACAGACAGACGGACGGACGGACGGACAGACGGACATCGTTAAATCGAAATAAAAAAAAATTCTGAACCGATCGGTATACTATAAGGTGGGTCTACGACCAATATTTTTTGGTGTTACAAACATCAGCACAAACTTATAATACCCTGACCACATAGTGGTGTAGGGTATAAAAACACACACATATTGGTAAAAAATTTTACTATTATTATAATTAATAAAAATAAACTGTATATTTAATTAACTCTATGAAATATAATAAATATTTATGGTTTAACAACACACAAAAAACTCACAAAATTATAAACCAGATTTGTTTTGGTTGTTTTTTTTAATATTGATTTTGTTTTTTGATTTTAAAGCAAAGCTTTTAATAATGAAAATAATAATAAAAATATTATTTTAATTAAAAGTAATATTAAATTATCAAAATTTTAAGTTCAAAAGTGGTGATGTTGTTTATATATTTTGAATTCTATAGGAATTGTTATTAGATTTTAATTTTAGATATGATACAAAGGTATCATTAGGATTTATAAATATTTTAGTAGTTTGAAAGTAGTAGAGTAGACAATTTCTAACAAATTTCCAAAAGAAAAGTGTCTAAATAAACGAGGGTAAATTAAGAAGACCTCTGCAAGGGCTAAATACTTATCTGCTTGACCTTAAGCTTATTGAAAGAAGACACATAAAATATTAAAGGGCGTAATTTGAACTTTCTATTCTAACAATTTAGGGGGAAAAAAATTCAAAATTCGCGAACTTCTTATCTAAATATTCGGTATTTTGTCAAGTTAACATTACTACAGCTGTTCCATATAGACTAGCCAGTGTTCAAAGAAGAGTCAACAGCGTATACTAGATACAACTTGATAAAATAGCAAATACCCAGCAAAAAAGAGATGCCGAAGAAGTAGAAAAAGCACTGCAATTGATGATCTAAATGTTCTTCTTTTTCAACATAAACACAAATGATTTTAACATTGAGTTGAGGAGAGGAGTACTCCCACTTTAACATCTTTTCAGTACTTTTTGAACGAGTGTAAAGGAAGCTCTTTTTCACCAATTAAAAGTTAAAAAGAAAATTGTTCGGAAAAAAATTATATTTTTTTATTTTACAAAAGTTTTTTATTGCCGCCATCGGGTATCAAACTTACGACCTCATGATTGCTAGTCTAGCTGTCTACCTGTGAGGTATTTTTTGAAATGAAAGTTGACTGGCATAAAAACACCACTTTGTCATTGCGAGATATTGTGCTTTATTCTCTTCCATAAAAGTACTTTTTAAACAAGTGCAAAAGATGCACTGCAATTCACTATTGTTTTCAGTGCTATTTTCATAAGTGCCCGTGTAAAAAAGTTTAGATCTGATCAGATCTTTTTGGATCTAAATAGATATGATTGAATCTAATTAGATCCTGTACCAGATCTCATCAAATATGGCATATGTGATAATACCTTATGGCAAGATCTGGTCAGGTCTAGGGCCAAATCTGTTCAAATCTAAAGTGATCTGGACAATTGCGCCAGATATGCCTAGATCTTATCAGATCTAATTAGATCTCAAATTTGTCCCCAATTTTGAGATCTAATTAGATCTGGTAAGATCTACTGAGATCTGGCCAGATCTGATCTCTTTTACACGGGCGCATAAAAGCAATTATGAAATTTTTATTTTATATATTTTTAAAAATTGAAAAATTAAAAAAATATTGCATTTAAACAAATTAATTATAAATATTAAATAAAAAAAATTAAAAACTATTGCTCCCATCTGGAATCGCACCTGCGATCCTCCGTTTAGAAATACCAATTGATACCAAAATCACTTTTTACAGTTTTTCCAAAGATATAAATATTACCAGCAAAAAAAAAACATCGTCCCCTGACGAGTTCCTTAGGCAAGAATGAAATCCGGATAGGGACATTCACAATTTGTAAAATACGTTTGGGATTTTGGCATATTTAATTCCTTTAAATATATTTACAGTTGGGAGATTTTTTCAGCTTGTAGCTTTTTATTAACCTCAAAATATTGAAAAGCTTTTCTTTTAACCACTTATCAATTAACCTTCGTTTATAACAAGCTGAATGGTTCAATTGTGTTAACAAGCAAAATAAAAACAATTACGATTTTCAATTTCTAATACTTATGCATACATAGGGTATACTTAATGGTATTAGTTCCCTTTTAAGTTCTGTGCAAATGTAATCCTTGTTTTAAACTATACAAAGTAAACTCCCACAAATAGTTTAAAATTGACTTCCTTACACACTTCTATATATGACAATATTGGTAGTTTTATACATATATACTAGTAAATATTAGGTATATAAATTAATTTTTGTCCATTTATTGTTCATCTAACATAAACCTCGTCACATACAGTCAGAACTGTGGAAATGAGAAATAACACAGTACAACATTTTTCAGCTCATTGATGTGGGACTCAGTTCTGAGAATTGCACGAGAAAGTAGCCCCAAAAATAAGAACTTCTGCATCATTCGTTTTGTCAAGTTGGCTGCATTAAAAATTGTATGGCCATACGAATTTTTTGGCTCAAGGCGGATTTTTAGCACTTTTTCTATATTTTAACACGGTTATATCTTTGCTTCAGACACAAAAGAGATATTCCGTACGGTATACCGAGATATAACCGTGTTAAAATATAGAAAAAGTGCTAAAAATCCGCCTTGAGCCAAAAAATTCGTATGGCCATAAAATTTTGAATGCAGCCAACTTGACAAAACGAATGATGCAGAAGTTCTTATTTTTGGGGCTACCTTCACGTGCAATTCTCAGAATTGAGTCCCAAAATCATGTGTTGTGTTGTGTAATAATAGACTGATTAATTAAGATTTCGAAGCTATTGAATACGTCAAAGTCTTCTATAAGTCTGAATTCGTAATAAGTATAAGCGATTTACAGCGCATTTATGAATAAAATCTCAGCCCTTATGATATGCAATAACAAATTTAAATTATTCACTTAAGTTTTCTAGCAATTAATAGCAGATATTCGATATATAGGGCTGCATATTTTTAGGGCTTAAAAATGTATGAAAGTCGCAGCCCTGGTGTTTTATATTGTGGTCAAAAGTTTTTTTCTCTATTATTCCCTAATTAAGGATTGTGCAATATAATGGCAGAAAATTCAGTACAACATATTTCCATATTTGCTAATCAAATTTGACATTTGCTTCTTACACGTAAACTACAAACTCGAATCAACAAAATTTTGATTCAAACTACACCTTTTGCAATTATAATTCAGAAAATATCAATTGAAATTCAGAATTTCCATTTGAAATTCAGAAAACATCAATTGAAATTCAGAATTTCCATTTGAAATTCAGAAAACATCAATGGAAATTCAGATTTTCCATTCAGAAAATATCAATTGAAATTCAGAAATCGTCATTTTAAATTCAGAAAATATCAATTGAAATTCAGAAACCTTCATTTTAAATTCAGAAAATGTCAATTGAAATTCAGAAAATATCATTTGAAATTCAGAAAATTACATTTGAAATTCAGAAAAAATCAATTAATGTTCAGAAAACATCAATTGAAATTCAGCAAATATCAATTGAAATTCAGAAAATATCAATTGAAATTCAGAAATCGTCATTTGAAATTCAGAAAATATCAATAGAAATTCAGAAACCGTCATTTGAAATTCAGAAAATATCAATTGAAATTCAGAAAATATCATTTGAAATTCAGAAAATATCAATTGAAATTCGGAAAATATCATTTGAAATTCATAAAATATCATTTGAAATTCAGAAAATATCATTTGAAATTCAGAAAATGTAAATTGAAATTCAGAAAACATCAATTGAAATTCAGAAAAATGTAAACAGAATTTTTTAAAGAATCCGGCCAGGTAGATAACGTTATACCCTATAAAAAATTTATATATGGATTTTATCAAAATTAATTTTATTTACGCGGGTGAGGATTATTTAAAATTTGTGTGCCTGAATGATTTTATGTAGACTAATTTCTTTCTTGTTACGAATTATGGCTCCAAAATGTAAGGATGTAATGTACGTTACGTTTTAATGTCTAATGGAGCCATAATTCGTTACAAGAAAGAAATCAGTCTACATAAAATCATTGAGGCACACAAATTTTAAATATTTTTCACTCGCGTGAGTACAATGCATTTTACTTATTTTGATAAAACTCATATATAAATTTTTTATAGGGGATAACATTATCTACCTGGACAGATTCTTTTAAACAATTTGTTTACATTTTTCTGAATTTCAATTGATGTTTTCTGAATTTCAATTGATATTTTCTGAATTTCAAATGATATTTTCTGAATTTCAATTGATATTTTCTGAATTTCAAATGATATTTTCTGAATTTCAATTGATATTTTCTGAATTCCAAATGACGATTTTTGAATTTCAATTGATATTTTCTGAATTTCAATTGATATTTTCTGAATTTCAATTGATGTTTTCTGAATATCAATTGATATTTTCTGAATTTCAAATGATATTTTCTGAATTTCAAATGATATTTTCTGAATTTCAATTGATATTTTCTGAATTTCAAATGACAATTTCTGAATTTCAATTGACATTTTCTGAATTTCAAATGACGATTTCTGAATTTCAATTGATATGTTCTGAATTTCAATTGATATTTTCTTAGTTTCAATTGATATTTTCTGAATTTCAAATGATATTTTCTGAATTTCAAATGGAAATTCTGAATTTCAATTGATCTTTTCTGAATTTTAAATGGAAATTCTGAATTTCAAGTGATATTTTCTGAATTTCAAATGGAAATTCTGAATTTCAATTGATATTTTCTGAATTACAGTTGCAAAAGGTGTAGAAGTTCAGAATTTTTAACTAAAATTGGATTTCGTTAATAGACAAAACTTTTTAATTAAAATCACTTTTTTAGTCAATTTATCGCCAGATAAAATAAAATTTACTGTTAAATACTAATGGAATTATATTTTAGGTTAAACCATTTCCAACAAGACCAACATTTGGCCCGACTTAATGTTAGGTGTAAAAATTTAAGGGGCATCAAAAGTTGGCATCATGCGAAGCATTTGAAGCTCGAGTATAATTGAGTTAGTGCCATGCGCAAACCAGTTTTGATTGTGATTGAAAAAACTTCAATTAGCTACACTCGCTGCTATGCCGACAGTATGCCGAGTGTATCTTGTTAAGAAGTGATACTACGAGTCATAGCCTGTGTAGAGTGCTGCCGGTTCGATTTCCGGTTATGGAAATACACCAAAAGGTTTTTTTTTTACTTTGATCAGTTGACACATAGACTTAATGTAGTTTCTTTTAAATTTTAAAGACGTGCAGTTTTAAGCGTAAAAAAGATATTGCATTGAAATTTTATTTGTGAAACAAAACAATTAGTTGCAAATATAACTCCAATTTTTTAAGATTATTGAACTTGATTTGGCTTTGCCATTGCAAAAATGGTAAATTTCATTTTTCAAATGTGAATAACTTTTTCATTTTTAAAAGATATCACACATGTAAGGATGTTTATTGTAGGGGTTTACTAGCAGATTATAAAAGTAAAACCTTTTTTAAAATTGGTCCATAAATCTAAAAATGGCAAGCTTTCAAAATGTTCATATCCTCCACATGACCTACTGGAGTCCAGTAGAGTAGCTCCCGGTGGGTCTGTGGGATCGACCGTTGAAAATTTAGCTGCAAATTACGTTTGCTATGGACATGTGAAGTTTTATCTGAATTCGCCCAGCCAATAAGAAATAGCTGAATTATTTCCAAAATATTTCAAAAACACCCCACTGTGCGATCTAGGAATGTCCATCCGTCTGTCTTTCAAAATGTCGATTACGGCGTGAAGACGCAATTTTTGCCTAGATTAATGGACATCTTCTCGAGCAGTTTGGTATTAAAAATAAGCAGAATCGGTTCAGCTTTCAAAAACTTGTGAGTAAAAATTTCCCTACAAATTGATGTATTTTAGTAGAATGTATATCTAGTTATATCTCTGCAAAAATTAAAATACGAAAATGTTTCGCAATCATATCGCATGGAAGAAAAACTTTATTGCGGCAATAATCATATTCTTATTGCGGAAGATCCCCCTTTCGGGAGTAAATGTCCTCTCTATAGCGATACTCCCAAGCAAAACGAAAGCGATACTTCTGAATGATAAATTGGCGATGTCGCTAGATAATCGTATATCGCTAATTTATAACCTGGATGATAAAAAGGTGATATCGCTAAATTAACTCCTCGAAACAAACTAAACGATGTATATATTTCATTATTAAATTTAACTTTGAAAAAGGATATCTGCATACATAATCCATTGACGAAAACATTAATTATCTGGTTGGCATCATACCCGGTTTTTTCCGCACACTAAATCTTCATTATACCCTACACCACTATGTGATCAGGGTATTATAAGTTTGTGCTGATGTTTGTAACACCAAAAAATATTGGTCCTAGACTCACCTTATAGTATACCGATCGGCTCAGAATTTTTTTTTTATTTCGATTTAACGATGTCCGTCCGTCCGTCTGTCTGTCTGTCTGTCTGTCTGTCTGTCTGTCTGTCTGTCTATCTGTCCGTCTGTCTGTCTGTCTATCTGTATGTCTGTCTGTCTGTCTGTCTGTCTGTCTGTCTGTCTGTCTGTCTGTCTGTCCATGCATTCTTGTGCGCACTCTACAGGTCGCAAATATAAGATATTTTGATGAAACTTGGTACACCGACTTATGTCGGCCCAAGGACGAAGCCTATTGATTTTGGTTAAAATCGGTCCATGTTTAGACCTAGTGCCCATATGGGTCCTCCCAAAATTATATTGTTTATACGCTGCAGGTCGCAAATATTAAAATATTTTGATGAAATTTGGTACTCACACCTATGTTGGCCCAAGGACGAAGCCTATTGATTTTGGTGAACATCGGTCCATATTTAGACCTAGTGCCCATATAAGGGTCCCCCCAAAATTGTATTGTTTATACGCTGCAGGTCGCAAATATTAAGATATTTTGATGAAATTTGGTTCGCTGACTCACATTATAGAAAATTTTGACACAAGTCCCATTTTATCCCATTCGAATCCAAACATTAGTTGGCTTTTAACCAGACTGGTGTAGGGTATTGTATAGTCGGCATGCCCGACTTTAACCTTTTTACTCGTTTTTCAATGAATTTGTTTCCCATATTTCTTATACGAGTAATTGTTTTCTGTACAAATTTTGTATTATTTTTTCCAACATTTTCAAAATTTTTACATGAATTGTCTTTATCTTCCAGATGATAAATTATATCAAAACACAATTTTTGAATTGTTTTTTCCAATTATTTCCAAAATATCTTCAAATAAAAGGAAGACAATTTCAAAATACTATTTGATTATTTTCATTCAAATGAAAAATGCAAGATATCGCTTTATTATCTTCTTGGAAGATATCTTCCAAATGTTTGCAGAGATTTTTTCAACAAACGATTTGAGTTGAATAATATTTTATGTTCATTTCAAACTTTTTTTCCACCTTACAAAATTGTTTTCCAACACAAACATTTTTTTCATATATAAGAACATTTTTACGTTAAAAATTTTTTTTATCACAAAATGGTTTTTTTCAATTCGGTAAAGGTTTTTATTTAATTTTTTTAATAGAAAGAACACTGTGGAGGTTATAAAACAATCGGTAAAACCGAATTTAACACTTTTAGTTGTTCATGAAAATCGGAGTATATTCATTGGGCCTAAAACTTTGTAATGCATCTAAGATTTTAAAGAAATTATCTATATATATTCCGATTTAATTCAAAATATATATTTGTTGTATACAACACAATATAATGCATATGTCATAACTAGGGCAAGAAATTCCATGCAAATGCATGTTATTCCTCGATAGTCCAAAACTAATATGGACTAAACATTTATCCGACTCATCAAATTTAGAACAAACTGGCATCGATTTGTAGTTGCATATTTTTGCATATTTTGACATAAATGCATGTTTTTGCATATTTCGACTTTAAATGCATATTTGGGGGATTTTTAATGCATATTTTGTGCTTTTTAATGCATATTTGTGCATATTTTTCATTTTTAGTAGCATTTTTTATTGTGTAAAAAAATATAAAAAATTGATACGTTTTCATATTTTGATTCAATCAAAATAAACATTTTTAAAACTTTATTGACCTATGGGAAATCTTCGAGTTCTGTGTCTGTTTGCAAAATAACTAACTTAAATATATTTTTAAGTTTTAAAGTGCATTATTTTTGCAAAAAGTATAGTTTTTAGTGCATATTTCTTATATTGTTAGTGCATATTTTTCTTTTTTAACCGCATATTGTAGGCGCATATTTTTCATTTTTAAGTGCATGAAATTCCTTGCCCTAGTCATAACATATGGTGTAAATATGTGTTATGTTTGTGTCTATTGAAATTTGTCTACCTTTTTGTATGCAAATTGTCTGTAAGTATTTGTAGGTGTTTACGTTTATTTGTTTTGAAAATTATAAACCAACACACAGAAACTTTGTCTTTTATGGAGCGTTTAGACTAAACAATTTAATGTCAAATGTAACTTTAAGGAAAATTCAGAGAAATTATCTAGACTTTAGAAGATGTTTCTTAATTTTATTTAACTTGTAAACTGCACAGAAGGAACAGATTTGTCATAATAGTAGAATTTTGCTTGCCTTTACATAAATTCGGTATTTATAACCTAATTTTTGATTGAAAACAAACATGTCTCCCACAGCTTTAAACTTGTTTCTCTATCTATTATGAGAAATGATTTTGTTCGAAATTTAAAAGTCAGATTGATTTAAAATTTAAAAGCTTAGTAATACAAAAATTTTAAAGTCTATTTTATATAAAAATCTAGCACTTTTGCGACTTTTCTAAAAACGTTATTTAAAACCAAAATTTTTAAATTCATTTATCCCCCTTATATGCATGTCTACGATAAGGATTTGTTGAGTTTCCATGTACGGTTAGGAATATTTAAGTATTTAGATAATTGTTTGGGGTTAAAGTTAAAATTATATATAAATTCTGCAACAGGAGCCTATTTGAAAAACAGGATATTTAATATACATTAAGTTATTCATATTGTAAGCTTAATTGTGGTATATATTGTTATTGAATTATAGAAATATTATAGTTTAGGGGATATGGTAATTTTTCTATTAATTTTATATAAATTATATTATTGATAATATGAAAAGTTTTGGTCGTAAAGATATGTTATTATTTGTAGATTTTAAAACATCCTGAAAGTATACTATACTATATTCCATTGATTGCAATTATCCGCATAAAAATATTAATTTAGCCGAATGAGGTTAATTTCTATTAAATAGCGGCAGTTTCGGAAAAAATTATTTCTTTAATCTCCTTAAGGTATACTTTAAAAAACAATTATTTAGACATAAATAAAATAAATATATATTTCTATGCAAAGTTCGTCTAACCCTAAAGTATTATTAAAATCATATATTTTTCATAAAAGTAACTAATCACACATCTGATATCATCATATCTAACAGAGAGATATCAGTATGTTGAAACAACAACCACAAAATCTAACTTTTTGCCTGTAATCCGAGGTGTTCCTCAAGGATCGATCGTAGGCCCACTTCTTTTCTCATTATACGCAAATGATCTTCCAAACAAACTAGAAAACTGCAAGGCTAGAATGTATGCTGATGATGTCCAACTTTACATAAGTTGCAAAGTTACAGCGATTGAAGAATGCGTCAGAACCCTGAACCAGGAGTTGCATCGAATTTATGAGTGGGCTACCGCTAATGGTCTTGGAATAAATCCTAGCAAGTCCAAATGCCTTATTATTAAAAAAAGATTACTAAAATTTGATCATGTACCTACTATAACTCTTGAAAATCAATCCATAGAAATCGTTGAGTATGCTAAAAATCTTGGTATTTACTTCAATAATACTCTCACTTGGTCGAACCATATTAATTATGCTTGCGGTAGATCATTCTCAATGTTAAGAAATCTTTGGCAAACTCAGTATTGTACTCCAACTAAGATTAGAATCCTTCTTGCCAAAACTTATTTGATGCCGATCTTATTATATGGTATCGAACTTTTTGCCAGCTGTGACAACGAAAGCAAAAGAAAACTGAACGTAGCTTTTAATAGTATTGTCCGCTATGTATATGGCCTGAAAATATTTGATCATATTTCATCGTTTACAAATCTACTTTATGGCATTAGTTTTGATGATTATGTTAAAACAAGGATTTTAATTTTTATGCATAAAATAATATATACCCGCCAACCTGAACATCTACATTTGCGATTAAAATTCTCAACACTTGATAGAGGCAAAAGACTATTAACTTTTAATCATCGTACACAGATTTCGAAATACCAATTCTATATTAATGCAATAGGTCTCTGGAACAGAATTCCACATAGCACTCAAATTATTAGTAACGCACAACAATTCAGAAAAAACATTATTAGTTATTTCTCCAATTGAATAAAATACACTCAAAAAAGTTTGACAGTGTAGTAATCCATAGTTATTGTTTTAATTGTATATATAGTTGTTTTTTATATAAAAATACAAAACAACTATTATGAGAGTTAATTAACTGAAAATAGCAGTACTTTTTGCCTGTTTTGTCAATTATTTAAAAATATTTTTAGCAAACTTAACTGACAATTTTACATTCTTAGTAATTTTCGATGCATTTGTTAGTTATATTTTTTTTTTTCTTTCAGCAATTAAAAATAACTACTTTTTTTTTTGTTGTTATTTTATTTTGTCGCCTTTTGTTTTACCTGCTATTTGCAATAGGTTTCTACCGGTGAACTTTTTTGAGTGTGTGTTTTGATTCTAATGTTTGATTCTAATTTTGAATTTTTAATTTTGAATTTTTATTTGTTAATAATTTTGAATTATGTTTATGTTACATTAAATTCTAAAATTGTTTAGTTTACAGTAATTTTAAAATTGTTTCGTTCAAAAATATTTATCTATTCTATGTCATTAATGTAATTGTAATTATATTTATAAGTACTTACTAAATTATTGTTTTTACGCATACTCAGTTCCATACTGTAATATAAGACTTAAGTCTTGTGTATGGAATGACAAATAAATAAAATAAAATAAAAAATAATTGAGAATTCATAACTTTTGCCGACAAATTACTTAGGATTTTAATTTTGAAATATAGAAGAACAACTTTTTATAAATATCATTGAATACTTAACACCCATAAAGTTGCCGGGTAATAACTTTGACAAAAAAGTTTAGCAAACAGAAAACAGTTGGAAAAATTATTTTAAAAAGATTTTTGTCAACTGCGGCAGAATAGCTAAAAGCACAAAAACTTAAATGGTATAATTTGGCAATAATATGGTAAATATTTACAAGGTATTAAATCAAAAAGGTGTAAAGTAGAATATAGTGAACATTTTAATGCAAATATAAATAAAACACTTATAAGAAAGTTTACTTAACAAACCTGTTATGAAAAAGAAAGTGAAACTTTAAATAGAGAAATATTAAAAATGTTTGTATTTTGTATCACCTTAAAGTATTCAACATTTTCTTTTTATTTATACTTCCAATTGTATGCAATATTTTTTATTAGTTTATGTTATAAATTTGATTAAAATTTATTTTATTACAGTTCATTTATAACATAATTTGTCTATAATGTATGCAATATTTTTTGTCGCATGAAAGTATGCTTTCTTTTTTAACAATATGAATTGTATTACGTGCATAGTAGGGAGCCCAAAAAAGGAAAGTTTTGAATTTTTCATTAAGAGGTCGCGACAGCGCTTTTTTAAATCTAATTTTTTTTGTCACCTGTCAGTTATGTTTCTTTTAATGAAAGAAAATTTGGTAAATTTTTATTATATTTTTGTAAAACACGGCGTCGCGTTTTTTTTTCCAATTTTTTTTTTTACTTAATAATATTTCCAAAATGAAAATATAGTGAAGCTTTTAAATATTTTTAATTTTCTTAAATTTAAAAAAATTATTCAAAAGTCACGCAATCGCTTGTAATAAAAATATCACCGAATTTTAAGTGACAAAAATAATTGATAAAATTCAATTCCTACTTCAGCAACATTTTTAACTGGATCAATTAAATATTTTGCTGATTTGACAAATTTAACAAGTTCTTTGCTGTCTCGGTCATTATGGTCAATTCGAGTCAGTGTATTAGTTCGTTCAAATCGTCCTTTTTTGTTTTGAGCTTTAGTGAACGGATGTGTTTGTTTGACAACTTTTTACTCACTTTTACCTTCTACATCTTTTCATAATGCACTTGTCTACGAACTTTATTAAAAATAAAAGAAATTCGTTTTGTTGATTGAACCAAAAGACCGAATAATGATAAACTCGATCGTATCATATATACACCACATATATATATTTTTTTTTTCATACACGTTAAAATAATCACAATGTAGCATTTGGCAAAAAACCTTATTTTTCAATAAAAAAACACCTTTTTTTTAAATGATTTTGTTTTGGTATTTTTCTTGAAATTTACACGCCTTTAGAAATTACATATAAAAAATGGTTAAAAATGAAGAGATCATGCATTTAAGGGTTAAATTTCAACAAACTCATTTTTTTTAATATGGCAACATCATTTGTAAAAATTTTCTTTGAATTTCAGCAAATGTGGTTATTCGATATTTAATTGAAATAATTTCAACAATCAAGTAACAAATATGTTTTTTATATTTACAAAATCAATTGTAAAAATAAACGAGTAAAAAGGTTAAAGTCGGGCATGCCGACTATACAATACCCTACACCAGTCCGGGTAAAAGCCAACTAATGTTTGGATCCGAAATTCGAATGGGTTAAAATGGGGCTCTATAATGTGAGTCAGTGCACCAAATTTCATTAAAATATCTTAATATTTGCGATCTGCAGTTTGTAACCAAGCCAATTTTGGGGGGACCCTTATATGGGCACTAGGTCTAAACATAGACCGATGTTCACCAAAATCAATAGGCTTCGTCCTTGGGCCAACATAGGTCTGTGTACCACATTTCATCAAAATATCTTAATATTTGCGATCTGCAGCGTATAAACAATATAATTTTGGGGGCCCGTGTAAATAAGATCAGATCTGACCAGATCTCAGTAGATCTGATCAGATCTAGGCCGATTCGGCGTACCACACATAATCAGATCTAATTGGATTTTGACTTTAAACTAAAATTCAAGAACTTGTACCTATATATCTTAATATTTGCGACCTGCAGCGTATAAACAATATAATTTTGATAGGACCCTAATATGGGCACTAGGTCTAAACATGGACCGATGGTCACCAAAATCAATAGGCTTCGTCCTTGGGCCAACGTAGCTCTGTGTACCAAATTTCATCAAAATATCTTAATATTTGCGATCTGCAGCGTATAAACAATATAATTTTGGGGGCCCGTGTAAATAAGATCAGATCTGACCAGATCTCAGTAGATCTGATCAGATCTAGGCCGATTCGGCGTACCACACATAATCAGATCTAATTGGATTTTGACTTTAAACTAAAATTCAAGAACTTGTACCTATTATTTGATCTAAGATTAAATTTAATTATAATTGTATTTGATATCAGATACAATCAATTACAATTATGTCAGAAACATGAGGCCAAATTTGAGACATAACAGATACAATCAGGCACAAAGTTCCAATATATACTCAGGTATAATAATGTTATATTTGATCCCAACATTTATAATCTAATATCGCTAAATTTACTTGAAATAAAGTGTTTTTTTTTAATAAAATTTGTAAGAAAAAAATAGACCAATAAAATATAAAAAATAGACCAACAAAAATTATGTTTTACTGCAAACACATTTGACAGATTTATTTTAAACTTTGACTTAAAATGTCAACAACGAAATAGAGACAATGGGTGCGTTCGGCAGATACACTTTAATAGTCAACACTTCTACAACAGTTGTACAACTATCTGCTGAACGACCTGATCACTAACCGCTCAGTCTGAGCGCCCAGGTAGCGCTGTCATATTTTGGTAGTGTAAAAAATGTTTGCTACCTTTGATCAATTAGTGATACATTTGTTGTTGTTGATTTTAAAAATATTTTTTTTTTAAGAATGACAAATAAAAACATACAAATATAATTCAAAAACAAAAATTTAAAGAAACCAAAGGAAAATATAGAAAAAATTGCATTTAAAAATAAAACAAAGAAAACATCGTTCAGCTGACTTAGTAATCACAAAGCGCTACTAGTCACCGGTATCAGTTTAAGGTTTCTCTGCAGAATGCTACCAATAACACTTGCTTTAAGATATTCGGATGCAACCGTTCCCATTTAAAAATTATTACACACCCGATTTAGAAAAAAAGGATAACATAAATGGCATCAACTCGTAGTTTTTGTTCTTGACTTTTCCTCATATTTAAATTTTGCACAAATGCTTCTAAATAAGGCAATGATTCTTTAAGTTCGACAATCCTCATAAATAAGTATGTATATGATTCTTGAAAGCACAGATAACTAGGACAATATCGTTGCTGATTGAAAGTCATTATAGAAGTCTTGAGCACTTAGGAAGATTATTGCTTAATTTCACATTAATTTTGCAACAAAATTGTATTGTGGTGAATTAATCCTCGAAAGATATCGCAAATTAGGTCATGAAATTAAATGAAAAATTCAATTTTGGTGGGTCATTTAAGCCATTAATAAATGTATACATGTTTGTTACTTTTTTCCAATGTTTTTATCTTTCTTCAGCAGATATCCTCTTAATCCAATAGAAATTTAAAAAAAAATTCTGACTGTTTCCAATTTTAAAATTTTTATTGATATTTATTTTTTGATATATTTTTCTATGTTTCTAATCAAAAATGAAAATTTAAACTACAAACAAAATTTGTTTGTACATTTTTATTTTAATGGCAGCCCAAGTGAATAGGATCTGACACCAGATCTGGTACCAAATCTGGCCAGATCTGCTCACATCTGGCCATGACAACCACCTAATTTTCCAGATCTCTTTAGATATGAACAGATCTAGCATCATATATGATCAGATCTGGTACCGTATCTAATTAGATTCAATCACATACATTAAGATCTAAACAGATCTGACCAGATCCGAACTTTTTTACACGGGGGGACCATTATATGGGCACTAGGTCTAAACATGGACCGACTTTAACCAAAATCAATAGGCGTCGTCCTTGGGCCGACATAAGTCGGTGTACCAAGTTTATCTTATATATCTTAATATTTGCGACCTGTAGAGTGCGCACAAGAATGCATGGAAAGACAGACGGACGGACGGACAGACGAACATCGTTAAATCGAAATAAAAAAAAAATTCTAAACCGATCGGTATACTATAAAGTGGGTCTAGGACCAATATTTTTTGGTGTTACAAACATCAGCACAAACTTATAATTTTTTAAAAGGAAATTGTTTAAAAAAAATGTTTACCAAAAGAACATATACGAGGGTTAAGGTTCGAAAAAAAACTTCTTCTGGGCACCCTAGTGCATAGTCATATTGTTTTTCTTTTTTATTGAAAAACTATATTTTAAAAATAACAATAAAAAATTTGTTGTGACAAAAATTTATTCCAGGCACGAAATACGTTAAGCAGTGTATACAATGTATGTACATATGTACATTAGGGTTTTCCAAAAAAAAATTTTTTTGGGCGTCCTCCAAAAAATTAGGATAATCGGACATCGGAAAATATGACTTTTTGTGCATTTTCTCGAAAACATTGATATTTTAAAACTAACTCGAATTAAAAAATTATAGAATCGTAAATTTGAGTGAATTCCATTTTGTAATAAAGCAATAAAAAGTTAAATCGGTTAAAAAACAGCCGAGTTATTACAATTTTCTATTGTGTTTTGTTAACTCGTTTTATATTAGTGCCAAAAAGGTCAGAATTTTTACACACTGTTTTCAAATCTACAATTTAAAATTTTTTAAAAAAAATTTTAAAAAATCAACGATTGGACTTTAAGGTTTTATTAAGAACATATTGGAGATTAAAAACTACAAAACTCGTAGGAATTCCTTTTTTCATTAGGCTGGGACAGAGATTTTATTTTAGCGGATTTCGGTAAAACAGCGATTTTTGGCATTTATTTAGCTTTTAGGCAAGTTTTTCTTTTTTCTTCTTTTAATTCCAAATAATTTTGGCCGGAATATAACAACACGAGATCAAATACTTTAATCCTGAAAACTATGGCAAAATATAATTCCATTAAATTGCCCCCGTGTAAGGTCAGAGTTCAAATTTTAGAAGCTTTTAATTTTTTTTAAACATATTAACATGACAGATATTCCTGAGCGGATATTAATGAAACTTCTTGGTATTATTTTTCTAGGTCTAAAAATGATATTCCTAATTCAATTTTTGAAAATTAACCCTTAAGTGCTCTTAGGGCTTTTTTGACCGTATGATGAAAATAGACTAATATTTTTCAGTGGGGCATATAGGCCCCAACAGCACTTAAGGGTTAATTTCTGAAATAAAATTAGGAATATTATTTCCAGATCTAGAAAATTAATATCAAGAATTTCCATCAATATCCGCTCAGGAATATCTGTTATATTAATATGTTTAAAAAAATTCAAATCTTCTAAAATTTGACCTTACACAGGGGCAATTTAATGTATTTCTATTTTGCCCTAATTTTCGAGGTTGAAGTACCTAATCTTGTGTTATTATATTCCGGCCCGAATTATTTGCAATTAAAAGAAGAAAAAAGAAAAACTTGCCTAAAAGCTAAATAAATGCCATAACTCGCTTTTTCTCGAAACCCGCTGAAATTAGGTCTCTGCCCCAGCCAAATGAAACAAGAAATCCTACAATTTTTGTAGTTTTTAATCTCCAATATGTTCTCAATAAAACGTTAAAGTACAATAGTTGATTTTTTAAAATTTCGTTAAAAAAAATTTTAAAAAATTTAAAGTTGTAGGTTTGAAAACAGTGTTTATGAATTCTGACCTTTTTGGCACCAATTTAAGACGAGTTAGCAAAACACAAATATTTCCAAGGGGTAGCCCGCTCAAAAACTCAAAATTTATTTTCCTCCATACAAGCTTGGGGCCCCTAATGTATATATCTAAAAGTATAAGGTAAAAAAAGATGCAATGCCTTCCGAAATATTTGATTGTGGTAACATATTTTGAAAATATTGGATCCCGAACGAATTGAAAATTATCCAAATTTAGTTGTTCATATTTCAGAAAGGGTTCATATTTCAGAAAGTGTTCATACTCCAGAAAGAGTTCATATTTCAGGAAAGTTTTGGAAAAAAATTTCCTTATTCAAGTTAAGCGAAGCACATGTTGTCTTAGAAGAGACACAAGACAAAAACCTGCTTAAATAATAATATTTCTTTAGAAACGTGTAAAGAATAATATCTCAAAAGAAAAAAAAAATGAAATATTAGCGAAAGTAGAAAAAATTTGTTAAAATAAACAAAGAAATTAAAAGTAAACATTGAAATAGAACCTTTATAAATATACGGGGTTTTTCAAAAGTTGGTGATATTTGAAATTTAAAATAAATCAAAGATTTTATTTCATAAAATTAGCAATAATTAGCTTTTCAATAAGGTTAGTTTTTTAATAAGTTGACTAAAATTGAGTACAGGTAACTTTACTAACTTCGCCAAGTGGATTATATTCAACATATAAATGTATTCAGTTTCTTTAGCCTTTTCAAAACCAGTGGGATTTGTTTCAAATTTCACCTTCCTTTGAATCACCCTCTGTGAATGGAATTTTTAAGCATTAAAAAAAAAATTCCAGAGCATTCATAAAAAGCACATTTATTTTTTAGCAATTATAAATAATATGTAAGGATGTCGTTAAACAAAGATTACACTGTTCAAGTTTTTAACACGAAATTTGTGGTACTAACGTGAAAACCATATGGTTGTGTTTGGATGAGCCCCCTGACTATTACTCAACCGATGAAAGTGCCAATTTGGCTCATTGGGAAAAATTTATGGCGTTTTTTTTTTTTAATTTCGGTCAATTCGTCAATTTTTGACCATTTTCAGCCCATTTAAGTCGCTTTTCCTGTATTCAAAATTTCTTGTGTTATCTTTATACGGCTCACAATTACTATTTCCACCATTAGAACGCACATTTCAACTGAGAAAATCAAAATTTTTAGCCTATTTTCATGATTTTTGCCCATTTTTCCTCGATATTCCCCATTTTTGTGCTGTTTTTATGCGCTTTTTTGTAGTTCTTGCGCAAACTTATCGACATAATTCTTACCGTTTTTCCTTTTTACAATATATTATGCAATAATATTGCCATTTCAAGCAACTCAACACACTTTTTAAATACAAAAACCATCGTTTTTTACGCTTTTTCGGTAATGTGCGTGGACAATTAAAAGGAAAAAAGGAAAGTGTACTTTTTTAATTATTTGGGTTTTTTCCGTTGGCTACCTGCATGATTTTTTTACACAAACGCACACGAATCAGGTATATAGCCACCCTTAAAAGATGCGCCAATTCATAAGTACCTCTCAGTAAAATATTGAAACTTACGTAGTATTTATAGATGTTCATTGATCGATTTTTGTCATTCAACAAGTGTCTCCGAACGCGTAAAGTATGATTTTTTTAAAGTGAGGAAAAAGTAATAAAAGTATAAATAAAGTTTCCAGTTTGAAGTGATTAATTTTTACGGTAAAAAATGGATGAATGCCTGAAAAACTTCAATCATTACTGTTATATATGCGGAAAGTGGACTATTATGTCGTCTAAGAAAAAAATTACTGATGAAATTGCAACATTGTACGAGCAGTACTTCAATATTCCAGTGATTCGTAATGTTGACTGGGTGCCTAAAATAGCTTGTTCATCGTGTGTAGCACGTTTGTATGATGAGGGATTAGGTCGACGGGAAAGCATGCCATATGGAATACCAATGATTTGCTCAGAGCCAGTCGACCACGAAAAAAACATATGCTACGTATGTAAAAATAATGTTGTGGGTATGAACAGAAGAAAGGCGATGGAATATATTTACCAAAGTGTTCCGTCAGCTCAAACCACTCTTCCCCATTCTCCGCCAGTGCCAATCCCGAGAAAACCGAGTCCAACTGAAGAATACATCCCACCATCTTTTTTTTCGGAGCCAGAATCGAATTTTTCTTTGTATCAGCCATCAAATATTACGCCACCATGCAAACACATTGAAGTTACACAACAGCGCTTGAACATAATGTCAAGACAACTAAAGTTGTCACAAAATAAAACCATAATTCTTGCTCAACATCTTAAAGCTGTGAACATCCTGTCACCAGAAGTTAAAGTGTTCGGTTCGCGTGGTCGACAGCATAAATTTTCTACCGTTTTTTACTCGCAACGAAAACAATTCATTTACGTACTGTAATGATATCGATGGATTGATGTCGGCCATGAATTACACGTACAATGCGGACCAATGGCGGTTGTTCATCGATGAATCGAAGAGCAGTCTCAAGGCTGTGCTGCTGTATTTCGATAATACAAAAAACTCTGTGCCAATTGCGCTTGCCGTGAAAATAAAGGAAACGTATGATTCCATGAAACTAATCTTGGATTCTGTGAAATACCATGAACATTGTTGGAAAATATGCGCTGATTTGAAAGTGGTTGCACTTATCTGTGGCCTTCAAACTGGTTACACTAAAAATATGTGCTACTTGTGTACGTGGGATTCGCGATATACACCACAGTATCAAAAACGAGATTGGTTACCGAGAACAAATCGTCTAATCGGGCAGCAGAACGTTATCCACGAAGAGTTGGTGCCGATGGATAAGGTATTGCTGCCACCATTGCACATTAAACTTGGGTTAATGAAGAATTTCATCAAAGCGTTACTGGTGCGTGGAAATAGATTGGCTTTTGGACGATTGGAGTACATTTTTCCACGCTTGAGTGAAGCGAAAATTAAAGAAGGTAAATAAATATTTGGAATTCTTTTTCCGCCAAACAAAGATGAAGTATTCTTGAAAGTTTTTATATAAAATCATATATTTATTTCAGGTGTGTTGAATGGCCCAGACATTCGCAAACTGATAAAGGATGAAGACTTCAACAATGTCCTTCAAGATGAAGAACTCATCGTTTGGGATAGCCTGAAAGCAGTGATCGAAAAAGTTCTCGGCATTCATCGAGTGGAAAATTGGCGTGCCATTGTTGATGATATGCTGCAATCTTTCGAAGACATCGGTGTTCGAATATCGTTGAAAGTGCATTTCATGCATCACCACCAGGATCACTTCGAGCGTCAGTTGCCGTCTGAATCAGACGAGCATGGGGAACGTTTCCACCAGGTATCAGCACAGTTGGAACACTGGTATAGTGGAAAAAAATTAGATTCACTTTTGGCAGATCTTTGCTGGAATTTGTTAATGGAATTGGAGGATAACGAATGATATTACATTGCTTATTTCTCTATTTCAATTGCCAATTTAAAATGAATTATATTAATACGGAGAAACACGCATTTCCATTAATTTTTATAGCGAAAAAATGTATTCAACCACAAAAAATTTATTTAAATCAATAAAAACCCCGAAAATCATCCGAAAAAGCGTAAAAAACGATGGTTTTTGTATTTAAAAAGTGTGTTGAGTTGCTTGAAATGGCAATAATATTGCATAATATATTGTAAAAAGGAAAAACGGTAAGAATTATGTCGATAAGTTTGCGCAAGAACTACAAAAAAGCGCATAAAAACAGCACAAAAATGGGGAATATCGAGGAAAAATGGGCAAAAATCATGAAAATAGGCTAAAAATTCTGATTTTCTCAGTTGAAATGTGCGTTCTAATGGTGGAAATAGTAATTGTGAGACGTATAAAGATAACACAAGAAATTTTGAATACAGGAAAAGCGACTTAAATGGGCTGAAAATGGTCAAAAATTGACGAATTGACCGAAATTCAAAAAAAAAAAAACGCCATAAATTTTCACCAATGAGCCAAATTGGCACTTTCATCGGTGGAGTAGTAGTCAGGGGGCTCATCCAAACACAACCATATAGTTTTCACGTTAGTACCATTTTACAACTTGGACAGTGAAATTATTCAGCTTGCAATCTTGAATTTCAAATTATAGCCAATTTTCTTATAAAAAATATATATTTTCTGGGTGCAATGTTACCAAGTAATTTATTAAAATTTAAGTACTTGCACTAAAAGTACTTCTTCTTTTGAAGAAAATCGTTTTATTAAATTTGTGACCATAATTTTATAATCACAATATTTTGACTATACCATTTGAATGAACATGATTTTTTTGCACAATATTTTTTATAATAGATTTGCATTCATTTAATTTATTTTAATTAAAATTTATTGCACCGAAGTTATATTATTTAACAATGCTAGTTAGTTATGAACAGAGAAGCGACTTTCATGCACTTAAAAATCGAAAAATTTGCTTAAAATAGGCAGTAAAAAATTAGAAATATGCACTAAAATATGGAACTTTATAATGGAACTTTATAAAAATAAATACTTAAAACCAAACAATGCACTTTAAATTTGTCGATCTTTAAACAAAATTTGGTATAAATACAGTTTATGGGGTTTCGTCAAAAAAAAATGTGACCCGCTATGGAATTGAAAAAGAAAACGGGTAAAAAAGTTAAAGTCGGGCATGCCGACTATACAATACCCTACACCAGTCTGGTTAAAAGACAACTAATGTTTGGATCCGAAATTCGAATGGGTTAAAACGGACTTGTGTCAAAAATTTTCTATAAAATGATAAAAGAAGAGAAAATTGAAAATATAGCCCATACACTGATAATAATCCATGCATAAAAAATACGAAAAAATGTCAAAATAACAAAACCTGTCGTAAAATATACGAAAAATGGTGTATTTTACGAAATTTTTTTGTTGTTTTGGCATTTAATTCGTATTTTTATACATGAATTATTATGTGTGTATGGGAGATAGGTCCAAATATGAACCGATCCTATCTAGAATCAATAAGCTTTGTCTTTGGGACCATGTGAGTCAGCGAACCAAATTTCATTGAAATATCTTCGTACTTGCGACCTGCAGTGTGTAAAAAAGCCAATTTTGGGGGACCCTTATATGGGCACTAGGTCTAAACATAGACCGATTTTAACCAAAATCAATATTCATCGTCCTTGGGCCAAAATAGGTCTGTGTACCAAATTTCATCAAAATATCTTAATATTTGCGACTTGCAGCGTGTAACCAAGCCACTTTTAAGGGGACCCTTATATGGGCACTAGGTCTAAAAATGGACTGATTTTAACCAAAATCAATCGGCATCGTTCTTGGGCCGGTGTAGGTCGGTGTACCAAATTTCATCAAAATATCTTAATATTTGCGACCTGTAGAGTGCGCACAAGAATGCATGGACGGATGGACAAACGGACATCGTTAAATCGAAATAAAACGTGATTCTGAGTCGATCGGTAAACTGTAAGGTGGGTCTAGGTCCAATATTTTTTCGTGTTACAAACATCAGCACAAACTTATTATACCCAGACCACGTAGTGGTGTATGGTATAAAAACCGAAATTAATTTTGGGAGGGGCTCGGCCCTGGGAGGCCCATGGGTGGCAAAAAAAAAACGGGGGAAGGTAGTAGCATGTAAGTGTGGGTACTGAAATTAAAGGAAATTGTCTCACGATTACAAAAATGTATTTTTTTTCTTTTATCCATAAAACGTAGCCCTACCTAGAGCTATTTTTCGATCACTAGAGGGGTCGAAAAAAGTAAAAAATTAATATAAGCGAAAATTTTATTCAAATGAACAGAAATTTTCTCACGATTTCAAAAATGAGGTCTTTTTTTCTAATCCGTCGAATGTGAATCGAATTAGAACCATTTTTTAAAATTTTAGACCTTCCAAGAATTAAAAAAAGTGAAAAATCACATTATTTTAGTTGCTGTCGTTGGCAGTTAGTTACTGTTTTGTTCGCTTGACGAATTATTCACAATTGAATTATGTTTGGTTTTAGCCGTTATATAGGAAAATAGCATAAATATTCGACCTTAACTTTTAAGAGCACGTAAACTTTTTGAGTTATATGAAAGTGAAAAATCGTGCGATTTTCTAAAAAATTTTCAATTAAATGGCGCCGCAGTAATTTTTTTTTTAAATTTCTTCCCCCGTCTTAAGGGACCAAATGAGTTTTTTCTTTAATTTTAGTAGTTGTGAGAATTTTTCCGATCATTTGAGTACCATTTTACCGTACAACAAAATCTCATAATTGAGTACCCACACTTACATGTTACTATGTCCCCCCCGTTTTTTGCCACCACGGCCCCTTGGGGCCAAGCCCATCCCAAAATTAATTTCAGGTTTTTTCTTTTTTAATTCCAGAGGGGGTCATATTTTTTTATATTTTTTGGACGAAACCCCATAAACTACACTTTAGCCGAAAATGTATTACTTAAGTAATATTTGAGACAAAAATCGTTCTTGGTGTTGAATATATACGGGCCCTAAGTAGATGACAACATGATATTTATTAGGGCTCCCAAAAAAGTAAAGTTTTGAATTTTTCAAAGCTTGAAAAAAACTTTTAATAATGTTCTTAGATTTAAAAAAAAATATCTAGAGGTGTTGTTTTTTAATTTAAATTTTTTTTCTTTAACGCGCATTATGTTCTTTTTCCGGTAATAAAATTTTGCATTTTTTTTATTTAGCAATATTTTCGAAATATTAATATGATGAAGCTTCAAAATATTTTTAATTTTCTTAGATTTCTAAAAAATTATTCATAGTCGCGACTGCGCGACTTCTAAATAATTTTTTAGAATTCTAGGAACATTAATAATACTTAAAAGCTTTATTATATATACTAACATTTTGAAAATATTATTAAATAAGAAAAAAAAACTTTTTTTTGAAATCTAAAAAAATTGTCAAAAATATTTCTTAACAAAATGAATATATATAAGGGGTACCTTAAAACAATTAAAAACACACGCTGTCGTGACCTCTAACTAGTTTTTTTAAATATCTAAGAAAATTGTCAAAAAAGATCTTTCACCAAAAGAAACATATTTGAGGAGTAAGGTTTGATTTTTTTTCTCTGGACACCATAATGTTTATATTTTTAGTTTATTGTGTGTTAAGGTTTACAATTTCTTTCCTTTGTTTATTTTGCATTCATTCTTAACTTTAACTTTAAAAAATATGCAAAAATATGAGACAACAAATCGATTCGTTGATTAGGAAAAGTATTTGGTCAAAGTCATTTTTGGGTTACTGACTACAAACATGCATTTACATGAAAGTCGCTGCTCTGGTTATGAATATATGAACATTAAAAATTCCATAAAAGCCCATGTAAATGCAAAACTAATTAAACTTTATAGTTAAATAATAAATTGGTAAAATAAATATAAATTTTTTAAATAGCTGTAATAAATAAATATAAAAAAATGTATTTTATAAAAAAAAACTTAAAATAAGCAAATGAGCAAATTAGAGAAGTCTAGACCAATCAAAATTGCGTTTTAGGTAAACTGAGCACAGTGGGGTGTCCAAACAGCATACTTGCGAATTTATCATTGGCATTGAAATTTAATTGGCATTACTTGATGTCAGTGCCAATACCGAAAAATTCCATTATAATTCAATGCCAATGAAATTTTTTCAATTGGCAATGGTATTGAAATGTACACCAATGTCCCAAGGAAACCAATTATAACTGAAGAAAAAAGCAAAAAAATTATATTGAAAAAAGAGAAATTAAGACAAGAATGTAAAAATCACATTGAGTGCGTTTACCAGACGCTCAACTGTTGCTAATCCGCTACTCAACAATCTGGTGAACGATTTGATTAGCTACCGCTAAGTCAACATGTTGTGGTAGCGCTACCTTGTTTTGGTAGCGCAAAAAGTTTACGCTACTTGTGAGCAGTTAATGATACATCAGATGTCGTTTGTTTTTGTATATTTTTTTTAAAGAATAATAAACATATACAAATATAATTATAAAGGAATAAAAAATTTAGAAAAAAATCAATGAAACATCTACAAATATTTTTATTTTAAAACAAAAACAAAAGTAGCATCGTTCACCAGATTAAGGTAATCATAAAGTGCTACATATCAATTGTAGCGGTAGCGGGTTTCTCTGGTAAAGCTGCCCATTATATAACATTATAAATATTCCCTATTTTATCAAGTTGTATCAAGTACACGCTTTTCACTCACTTTTGAACACTGCACAATGCATTGGCGTACCTAGACCATTTTTCTGGGGTGGGCAAGCTACCCTTAATTTTCTGCTGTTTATTTGCCCAAAAGTGCATCTATTTTTCCGAAGAAAACCTCGTACAATGAATGTGTTCCAAGCTATATTTTCAGATTATTATGATAGAGAAAAGAAATCTAAGATCAACCTGTCTAATTCGTCTACTTCGGACGAATCCTTTCTAACTCCATATTTTGATCACTTAAATTACCGAGGTGGTCAAAAACAGTGAGATGTTCATCTTACAATTTTTTTTTCTCCAAAATATTGAAATTTCATTAAAATAACATAGTAATGTTTAGTTTTAAGAAACTTCCTGGTTAGATATTAACTAATTATTCATTTAGAAAACTATGAAATCTAAGATATTTAACTCACCAAAAGAGATTATGCGTTATATTTCTATTATTGAACAACTTTGTGATTCTAATAATTTTTCTTAAAGAAAAACTCTTATGGTCAATTTTACAATCAGAACTAAGATCGAGTTGTTTCTTAAATATTTCTTAGGTAAGAATTTTTCAAACAACTTTCTTATTTAAGAAATATTTAAAACAAAAATCGATCTTAGTTCTGACTATAGAACTGATCCTTAGATTGCAACAACTTAGCTGCCTAGGAATCTAGTAGAGATTTTCCCAAACCAAAAACACAGCATTAATTGATATAAAAAAAGTAATATTGTGATAATTTTTGACATCAAAATTATAGATAAAAGAATTGTAGGTAGATTTTTTTAAAATTCTGGGGTGGGCAAAAATCAGTCTAGGGTGGGCTTAGCCCACCCCAGACCGGCCTAAGTTCGCCAATGGCACAATGTAAGATTTTACGATTTTAGGAAGACAAAATTAAATATCTTTGATATTTAAACTAGCTTTATTGGATAGAAAATTTGATGCTATTAATGTTTGAATATTATTTGGGCCATGTGGCCGCCTCAGCTGGCGCATATATGGTGCAATCTGGAACCCCAATTTTAACACACTTTTCGCAGCATATGCGGCCGTATGACTCTGCCGACCCATAAAACGCACTAAATAGTAATTTTATGTGGATGTAATGGTCTTTGGACAAAAGCTTGTGGATCTTCACTCCAAATACGACAATTTTGTTATTTACGTACCCATTCAACCAAAACTGAGCTTTATCGCTGAACAAAATTTTGTATGGACCGAAGTGCACAATAAGTTTGACGAACAGAACCATTCTTTTGATAGACAATTTTAACAATTTGCAAGCGCTGCTCTCGTGTAAGTCTATCCATGATGAAATGGCAAACCAAACTAAACAAAAACCAACTATCAATTGTCAAATCGGTTATCAAATAAAGCAGTGTTACCAACTCAAAATTATTAATCTCTAAAAAAAACACCATGTTTGTTTTTGTCGAATTTCGTATAAATATGCCATAATTTAATTTAAGCATTTATAAAATTGTTAAGTAGGTATAAATTTAGCTTCTTAAAATTTAAGTAGTTATAAAAATGCTACCAAGTCTTACAAACTCTTGGCTTTTATCTTTCAAATGTAAACAAAAATATTTTTTATTTCATAAAATATTAAAAACAACAAAAGCTAACAAATGAATTCTGCGTTTGTTAGCAAAGGTAGAGCAGGGCACAGAAGATAATTGCTCAATTTCGCGTTCCGGCGAAGTCTTTGTACGAAACCAGCTTTTGTACAAAGGCGACCCCAAATATTTATTTATTTATTTACATTTATTTATTTATGTTTACAAAAAATAAAAAAAAGTCTGGTGAGTACGGACAGAGGTATGGCATCACCAAAAAAAATAAGTTATAAAATCATCGTTATCACTAGATGGCACTGTGGTAAAAAATTGACAATTTTCTTTTTTTATTTAATTTTTAAATAATAACAAAAAACAAACGGATATCTCAAATTTTATTATTTGAATATATACCGCGCTTGTTTTTTCCTTATTTGGAGCAGTTTTGAGCAGTTTTTGAGTTTTCAAATATAGGCTCAGCTGATACTAAACTGATAATAAATAGTTGCTCAGGTAATATTAAATTACAGCTCCATCTACCGGTGAGTAGTGTAAGTTTTGATTTCCTATCTCTATAATTAATAGTCTCTGAGTACGGATATTCGTTTTTTTTTACAAGTATTTATATATTTATATATGTATGTAGATATAAAATTCGAAAACAACAAACCTACCATTTATTACATAGGTTTAAATTAAAATTAGAATAAAATTCTTTTCGTTTATTTAACCTTCTTTTTTAATTTTTAACTCTACTATTTTCTTGAGTATAAGGTTTGGTTTTTATTTATAAAAAGTTTTTTATTTTCGATATTTCGCTACTCCAATGTGTAGCATCTTCAGGAAATAACAATAAAAATTTTCTGAAAATGCTACACATTGGAGTAGCGAAATATCGAAAATAAAGAACTTTTTATAAATAAAAACCAAACCTTAAGCTCAAGAAAATAGTAGAGTTAAAAATTAGAATAAAATATTAAATTTCATGACTTTGGTCTGATATTTCTGGAATATTCAATAAATCTGGTACTTCGGAGGTCAATGCGTTTTTTACAGAGATATAATTTAGGATACGAATTTAGGTGGAGACGAACTTCTGAGAGTTTCATCAGAAATTCTGTTTTTTTATATTAAAACCTCTCTGAGGTGATGTATTATAAACTTCACTTACTGTAATTTAAAAATCTCAATTACCTGTTGACCGCAGATTTATTTAGGCTGCCAAATACGGGTCGTCAACAATAGTGAATTCACTACCTTCCCAGCAAAAAAAAGAGATGTCAAGTAGACATTAATGATCTTGTTGTACTCCTTTTTTAAAAGAAACACTATTGATTTTAACATTAACTTCCCAGGTGGAAATTGAAGACGGTACAAAAAACAAAGCGCTGTGAAAGCGTTTGTTGTCAATGGTACAAAAAAAGAAGCATTTTCACAGCGTTGGAAAACATTATTTTGGATTGCTTTTCGAACGTTCACAAACAGTATTTTAGGAGTGCTTTTCATACAAAATTTACAACCATTTGTGAAATAAAAACACTGTTAAAACATTGCTTTAAAGCGTTTTCGAACGTTTGCAAAATGTACTTTAGCAGTACTTCTTTTAAAGAATATATAACCGATTATTTAAAAAACACTGTCAAAACATTGATTTAAAGCTCCTTCGAAAAAGTGCATTCCAAGCACTTTTTTACAACATTGTTTAGAGTTTAAATGCAGGAGAGTATTTAATTTGGAATTTATTTAAAAGGCATTTAAATCCTATGTCAGAGTACACTTTTTAAAGTGTTTGATCAAAATGATAAAACAGTTTTTTATATATATATAATTTTAATTATATGTATATTATTATTTACAGCTGTGTTTTCGACTTAACTATATCCGTTAACTCAGAAAAGATCATTACTTCTTCGCGTTACTTCCCAAAAAGTTTTGCTAGCATGAGTTCGATTATACATAAACTATTATAAACATTAACTGTTTATAATTTTTTTATACTTTAATCGGTTAAAAGTAGATTTACTTTAAATACTTAACATTGATAAGTATGACCAAAAATACAACTTATGTAAAAAGAGTTATATCAATCATTATTTATGTAAAAGAGTTATATCAATTGTCTCATTATTTGTGGGGTAAGCCTCATTGCAACCCAGTGCAACATTTTTGCGTGTTTATGTTGTGATATTAAAGCTTTTCGTTTTGCAGTAGAGTTCCTTTTTTGCTGGGATGTTTACATATTATTTCTTATTAAAAAATGTTAATATGTATATAAAAATGTTTTAAAAAATTATTCCCATATTTGTATTTAAAACTATGGCAAAGAACTTCATTTGTTTATTTTCTAACGATTTGCAAGCGTTAAAATTGGTATATTGTAATAACATTTATAGACCGTCGAGAAAGTACTTTGAAATTTGTTTTTGGAACGGTTTGACAACGATATAAAATACCACCCTGAGACCGTAAATCATCATCATTTGGGTTGTTTTCACAACACTTTGAAATTGTAAACCAGAATGTTCTACATACGCTAGTTTGATGGTTGAAAAAGCATTTTCAAGTTTTTTTTCTGCAACGCTTTGAAAACGTTATAAAATACCACCCTCACACCGTAAATCATGGTTATCATTTGGGGCGTTGTCAAAACGCTTTAAACTTGTAAATCGATATATTCTGAAAACGTTTGTACCACCTTTTAAAATGCTTTTAAAACGTTTTCACGATCGTATTTTTCCACCTTGGTTGTCATAGGAGAGGAGTACTCCCACTTCAACATATTTTCAGTACTTTCGAAAGGAGTGCAAATAAAACTCTTTTTAATCATTTGAAAGTTAAAAAAAAATTTTGTTTTTAATTTTTAAAAATTTTTTATTGGCGCCACCGGGTATTGAACTTGCTTCCTTATGATTGCTAATCTAGCTCTCTACCGCTGAGCTTATTTTTTATATGAAAGTTGACTGGCATAAAAACATCACTTTATCATCGCGAGATATAGTGTCTTATTCTCTTCAATTAAATTACTTATTAAACAAGTGCAAAAGGTGCACTGCAATTCAGTATTTTTTCAGTACTATTTGCGCAGGCGCCTAAAGCATAATTTTTCATCATTTTAATTTTATTTATATATTTTTAAAATTGAAAACTTAAAAAAATATTTATAACATATAAGAAAACAACTTAGGCGGGGTGCGAACTGGCTTAATAAAATCTAAACTTAATTCAGGTATCCAAATTTGTATGAAATTTTAAAAAGTTTACAAAAACTTGCACAGAGCCCTAATTGTAAATAAAAAATAAAAAAAATTAAAAAAAAAAACAAACCGTATCAAAATCGCTTTTAGGACCCCAGTTTTGAGTAATACTGCTTTAGAAACAATACTTAATTGTTTGGATGTTGTTCAGAATTACTTATAAAAAAATTTGCAAAAATATACTAACGGATACTTTGGAAGCAATGAACGAAGTGATTTTTTTGAAGTTGTTCAAAATTACTTCTAAAAAAGCAGTAAAATTACTATAACGGCCACTTTTGAAACAATGAAAGAAGTGGTTTGAAAAGTATGATTTCTAATTCTTGTTTGCTGAGGTTTTTGTCTTCTAACCTTTATCTTTTACGAACAATCATTAAATGCTTTTAATAGTCTCCAACTTCTAAATTTTCTTTTGATTTCTTACAAAAGTCATTTTCGTCCGCTGAACCGCATTCCACATTAGCTTAAGTTTCTTAAAAATATATTTATCAGAACTTTTTAATTTCTCATAATCAATATAAAAAGATCCATTGCTTATTTTTCCACAAATATAGTTCACAGCACATTTTCCTGGGCACCCAGGAAAATTTTTTACAATCGGTAGCCAACTACACTTCTTCTACAACCGAAACCAGTTCCTGGGATCCCATATGGAAGGTATGACTGCATTAGGGCAACCGGTTCCACTTTGGAGCTATAGAAGTGGTTGCTTTTGGGAGAATTTCAAACAAAAATAATCGGTGTTAGAATCGACAGTAGCAGGGGTTATAAATGAAAAGTAGCTATTCTACAACCGATTCTTTGGAATGGAAAATTTTGCTGGACAAATTAGATTTTAGAATTATAAAAAATCTGCTTGTTATCTAATTGGGGTTATTTCGTAGCGCCCAAAAATGTAATTTTTATCAAAATGAAATAACCACAAAAAAATGGAATACCTCTAAAAAAAATTAAAAGAAAATAATGAGCGTTTTTTTAATCACCTGGATTTATAATTTTTCATACAAAAAGTGGATATATTAAATCAAAGAAAAATATGCATTTATTTGTCTGGGTTTCCATATAACAATAAAAGCACAAATATATGAAACAGCCTATTAATTTAATGTCAGAAAAAAATACGAATGAAAATTAAAAGAGAAACAAAAAAAATTTAAAAACTAATAAATAAAAGGTTTTTATTAAAAATTTTTTTAAGAAATATGATTAGAAAAAAAATACACCTCACCAAATACTTATTTTCTATCTTGGACTTGGAGAAATAGCTGAAATAGAAATGGCAATTTTTCACTCTACTGTAAGTAATTTAATTAAATCCAATAAGGTGTTTATTAAATATTGCAGTGGAATATTTCAATTGTTTAAAAATATAAATTGAAGTGATAAAACTGAAAAGGCAGACTGTTTCTCGCTGTTTTATATAAAATATAATTAAAAATTAAAAGTTAAAGTAAAATCCTTCATCATCGAATTTGGTATTAAAAATTAGGGTGAAAGAAGTGTCGGACAGAAAATTCTTTCTAAAATTGGGAGAATCTAACCCCATCTGTTGAGCACTTTTAGAACTACTTTTTGGATTTATTAAATCCAAGTGAATAGAAAAAGCGGCTAATGTCCAAACTATTTTGATTTTGTAGTCTATTTCATTGAACTTTTTTCATAATGAAATAACTACAAAATTTTAAGATGAAATAAAGCTCCAAAAGTGTAATAATCCTCAAATATCATTACGTCATTTTTTGAATGTTATTTAATTTGTCTCTTTGGGCTTATTTCAAGTGTTTATTCGTAGTGCTGAAAAATATGTAAATCTATAATGACATTTTTAAAAGGAAAAGTTTTCCAAATTTTAAAAATTTTCAAAGAAAAAAGGACTTTCAAAAGAAAAATAAACTTAAGCTGGCACGCGAGAAACATTTTCAAAAAAATTTTCCTGTTCTGGCACGCTGTAAAAAAAGTCTAGATAGATCAGCCTCTAGTAATGAGTTTTTTACTAAATATGTTCGTTTATCAAAACAAAAATTTTTTTTAAAACAAATGCTTTTTTCATTAATTATAATTGGTTGTTTCGGATACTGAACAATGCCAATTGAAATAAAAATTCTTTGACATTGATCAACTGTAACTGTTATAATTGGTCCATTAAATTAACTAGTCCCAAGTATGCCCTACAGCAACTTTAAATAGTGCGCCAAAAAATAGGCAATACAATCTTTAATATTTTTAATAATTTAATAAATGGTAGTTTTTGCATTACAAATATAAAGACTTAATTTTAAATATAATTTTTTTTTATTTAGATTGTAGATTATAGAATATCCCACGACTTTCTTGGTTTTGAAGCTGTATCATCCCACGGTTAAGCAGACATTTTATTTTCAAGCAGAAAGTTTATTTAGAAGTTGTAAGACATTTTATTTGCGTGCTCTTATATATTGCTAAAACATTTTATTTAAACAATAGACTTCTTTTTAGAAAATTTCCTTTTGTTTTATATAAATTAAAGACTTTTGTTGGGAAAATTATTCATCTCATAATTTTTTATGTTTTCAAATTCTTAAAGGTTATATTTCTTTTGACTAACAATAAGATACATTGTTGGATACATTATTTTCTCTACAACTTCTGGTAGTAGGTACTTGTGTGTTTTTATATTTATTTGTCAAGTACTCTAGTTCATTTATACTTTCAACATACATACTTTACGTAAGACAAAACTGACTGACACGATATACGTACTTGAAAAAAAGAACAAACTAAGAAAGTTCAACGTCATTGCTTATTACAAAAAAAAAAAAAAAAAAAAAAAAATGAGGAAGAAAAAAGTTTTTGAAAAGAAATTCTTATAAATGCTGTTTTACTAATTCAACAGGTTTATTTTTATTTAGAAAAAATTTAATAGAAAAGAACACAATTTGACTCGGGCCTTAAGGCCTACAATTTCTTTATTTTATTATATTACATACGATTATACTGCCTTACGAGTATACATATTTAAGAGTTTATAGTTCAAGTAGGCGTCATTCAACTTGACTTGTAATTATATACATATTTCTTTAAGATACTTAAATTTGTAACTCCCATGTTAGGTTTTATTAACTTGCTCGTATAGAAAAAGAAGGAACTCTTACTTTAAGTAGGTGTTTACACATTGGTAAAAAGAAAACTTAATTTCAATACATATTTACTATGTCTACTATTTTATCACATACAGTGAAGAACCTAAAAGTATGCTTTTATTTTAAACCCCCAAAATATGCAGTATTTTATTTCAATTAAGCATTTTCTTTTCAAAATTACACCCCCTAAAATTAGGCATACTGTTTTATAGCATCTAAATACCTAAAACTATGCTTTATAAAATTTCTTTAAAATTTTTCATTTAAAAATAAACCTTCTAAATCTATGTAAATAGAAACTATGTAAGTTATGTTTCGTATTTTAAATTGTTGTATATAATATATTAAACTATTGTGAATTGTTTAGTGTTTTTATGTTCGATCATATTTGTAAATAATTATTTTTGGTTTTTCAAATCAAGCCCCTAATAATATGCTATTTTATTTTTATTATCCCTATAAATATGCAATGTTTTGCACATTTAAAATAACTATTTTGAATAATTTAGTTCATTATAAAATGGCTTTTAATTTAACCACATTATTTCATCATAAATAATATTGCATACTTTTGGATTTGTTGAATTATTTAAAATTATTGCATATTTTTATAACACTAAAAAAGTTAATGTTTGAAATTTCATCATTCCCTATAGAAAATATCTAAGAAACATAAAGCCAAAAATAACATTTATAGTAAAAATTAAATTCTATCCTATACGAAGGCAGTGCAATAAGCAGTCACTCTCCAAGAGATGGCTCCAGGTACAACCGCGCGTGAATATTTTTCTTTTTAAATTCCCATTTTTTAAAAATATGTATTTTATTTAAGAGTTATTTTTTAATTAAAAAATAAATAAAAATTAACAAATTCGATTATCCAATTTTTCTTTGAATTTCAACAAAATCGTTTGTGGATATGAAAATTTATTTATGGTAATTGAAAAAATGTCAATCAAGTCAACAAGATCGTTTGTTGAAATTTGCTTTGAATTTAACAAATCTGATCGTTTGCTATTTAATTGAAATAAATTCAACAATCATGTTGTTTGTATATACAAAATCAATTTTAGGCTCAATTTCAATTAAAAGTATGGATGGTAACCAAACCAATGCCGTTATCGTGAGGGTAACGATATTTTGGGTTATTTCGGTAACGATATTTTAAGGGTAACGCTATTTTATTTATTTAGGTATCGGTATTTTAAGGATAACGGTATTTGAGTTATTTCGGTATCGGTATGTTAAGGATAACTGTATTTCAGTTATTTCGGTAACGGTATTTTAGCGGTATTGCCTGCCAACCCTGATTAAAAGTTTAATTTGTTTAGAAAAAGTTTAATTGTATTTACAAACTATTTTTATCTGTGTACAGATTGCAAGTACTATATAAAGATATTTTACTGCAATTTGATACACTGACTTATATTGGTACAAGCACAAATCATAATGATTTCGCATATAATCGGTCCATCTTTGGCACTAGCAACCATATGGATTATATTTCCGACTTTGTCCTAAATGTACCTAACATTAGACAAAATTAAAATTTCTTACTAATCATATTTAGTCAGAATATTGTTCTACCTCAAGTCCAAATTCTAATATGATATTGTCATATTAGATTTTATTTGTTGTTTCTTACTGATCTACTATTTTTTTTCCAATTTGTAGACAAATTTTGACGCAGTCCATATTAACCCATTAAATTTTCTGATTCAAAGATTAGTCTACTTTCAACGAGACTGCTGTAGGGCATCATATATTCGGCTTGTCCGACTTTATGTTGACATACATTTTTCAGTCCACCATCGTTATTTAACATAAAAATGGGTCATTTTGACACCGTGCTCTCAAACAGGTAAATTCTGATTTGTTTTTTCTATAAAACGCTTAATTAAAAGTTTTTATATCGATTATCATGTCAAATGGCACTTTTTAAATTTTAAAAATTTCGGATCATTTCGGGTTAATTTCTAATTTTTTATTACTATGTATTTGGTATCAACAGAGTTATTTGGACAACTTTCACCAAATTCCGCAAGAATAACTAATTGTTTTGATATACTTCCAGGAAAAATCGAAAAATTTCAAAAAGAAGAAAGGGTTAACGTTGTCGCAGTTTTACAAAATTTTCGGAAAACAATCTCTTGTATCAGAATTAAAAGAAATCGGAAGTGATTTTGTTACAGCTAGCTAAAAACATAAAAATTAATACTATTATCTAAATTTTTGGCCAAAGTCACAATTTTCTCTAAAATTTTTAAATTTAAAACGCCGTCACTGCTAAGTTAAAAGGGGGATATGTATAATTTTCAGTAGAATTATTCTGTAAGGTGTATTTAATAAAACTCTATGCGTTGACCACATTTTTTTATATTTTGTTGAAGAAAATTTTAAAAAACTCAAAACCAGAGTTTTGCAAATCTATAAAAAAAATCTTATTTTTGGCCATACCTGGGACTAGGTTATCTTAACTCAAGAAAGACAAATTTATATCTGAATATTTGTGGATCTTGGAAATTAAACTAGAGTATAATATTGTAAGTTGTTGAAAAAAATATTTTATTTTTTACGATTTTCATAATTTATGTCATTTTAACCCTACAATGGTCTGAGGAAATTGCAATTACTAAACTATTTTCCAATCGATTTTGGATTTTTATACATTACCAGAAAGGTAATTCAGTCAAGATTAGGATTCTATTTACTTTTTCTAAAAATTAAGAGCCAGTATTTTCATAAAAAGCCGAAAAAATGATTTTTTCGCCTTGTACATCGTATTTCAAATTTCAGGGCCGATGCGGCACGTGTTTTCGTTATCCGATCACCTTAATTTTTTGCAAGGTGTATTTTTATACCCAAAGGCACATTTCTAGAGGAGGGACGGGTCACTGGTCGCCACTTTTATTCGTCCATATAACGAAGGTCCACCCTAACATATGTACATTTATCTCATATATCTCTGCAACAAATCGTTTTTATTTCAAATAACATAAATCTTAATTTAAGTAAATTTATTTACCACAATTTAACTTTAAAAACCTTAAGCATTCAAGCATATATAACAATTTTAACCAACACTTTCAAATAAATAATATAGATAATTTTTGCACGAACTATGTATATTAATTTATACCTGTATTCGTGTTAAAAATCAGTTGCATTTTGTTTATGTTGTTTGCATTCAGGTAGCAAATGATAATGATAATTGAAACTTGTTAAGATTATACAATATCCTTTTATTATAACCCTACAAGGATCTACATATATAAGTAAGTAGAATTTATTTCTTTACAAATTTAGAGGAAAGTGAATATTGTACAAATTTTCCTACTTTAAATATTTCACAGTCAAATTTACTTACTGTCACGGTTAAAAATATGTTTACAGCAGATTTTATTTTAAAACTTGCATACCTGTAACGAAAAGAAGAGGGAAAATAGATTAATATATATTTTTTTATTAGCAACTTATAATATTTAAAATTATTTATATGCCCAAATTCCCAGCGAAAAAAAATGGAAGTAATGCTTTACAAACAACTTCTTTCCCTGATTCACGAGTATACATTAGTGTATTTTTAAAGCTTTTTTAGAATTACTTCTGAACAACTTCAAAAAATCACTCAAGTAATGCTTCCAAAGAGTAATTGATCTAAAAGTGATCGTAAAAAGTAACTTTGGTATCATTTGGAATTTCCAGACACAGGGTCGCGGGTTCACTTCCCAACGGGACCAATATTTTTTTTATTTTTTTTTGTAATTTTTTTTTATTCTATTAATTTTTTTGTAATATTTATAATTAATTTGTTTAAATTCAATATTTTTATAATTTTTAAAAATATGTGTATATAAAAAATGTTGAGAAATTGCTTTTTTTGCTGAAAACAATATTGAATTGGAGTGTACCGTTTACACTTGTTTAATAAGTACTTTTATTGAAGCGAATAAGGAACAATATCTCGCAGTAACAAAGTGGTGTTTTTATGCCAGTCAACTTTCATATCAAAGAATATCTCAGCGGTAGACCGCTAGACTTAGCAATCGCGAGGTCGCAAGTTTGATACCCGGTGGTGACAATAAAAAACTTTTGTAAAATAAAAAAAAATATTTCTTTTGTAAAGAATTTTTTTAAACTTTTAATTGGTGAAAAAGAGCTTCCTTTGCACTCGTTCAAAAAGTACTGAAAAAATGTTGAAGTGAGAGTACTCCTCTCCTATGACAACTCAATGTTAAAATCATTAGTGTTTATGGTAAAAAAGAAGTACATCTATATCATCAATTGTAGTGTTTTTTCTACTGCTTCGGCATCTCTTTTTTTGCTGGGTTAATAACTTAAAAAATTACAAAAATAATTCATTTCTCAGCAAATCTTGAGTATTAGCTGCGATATTTTCATCCATTAAGTTCCAATGAAAATCTCAATGACGGATGCTCATTACTAATATCTAAATAATAAATAGTAGAATTAGAGTCTGCTGCATGTAATTCAGTGCCAAAAATCTTAATTTTTAATCTACATGGTAATTTTTGTCAGTATTTAGTTGTACATGTTTACTGCATGGAAACTAGGGATGCCGAACGTGACTGGTTTTTACAAATCCCGGGATTCGGGATTTTGAAAATTTAAATCCCGGGATCTCGAGATTTTTCCGGATCCCGGGATTTATCGGAATCCCGGGATTTTTCGGGATTTCGGGATTTCGGGATTTTTCGGGGTTTCGGGATTTTTCGGGGTTTCGGGATTTTCTTGTTTCATCATATTTTAAATTTTAAAAATATATAGCTGAAATAAACGCTACAAATTAACATAATTCATTATAAATATACTTATTATTTCTTGTAGTATGAAAAATAAACAAATTAAGCCGGATTCACAATAAAATAGAGATAGCATGATACAAAAAATATGTAAGTGCAAAAAAGGAAGGAACAAAATCCACTTAGAGTGGAGTACTACAGCATTGTGAATCTGGCTTTAAACAAAAACTACACTCATAGAAATAAGTATGTAAAAATAGCAGAAAAAGCTAATAAAATTTAGCAAAAAAATGTTCCACGATTAAAACTACTGAAATCAGCAGAACTTGTTTGCTAAATAATTCTTAAATTTCCGAAATATACTTATAAGTTAAATTTAATAAATTGCAAAACTTTTTAACCTCTGAAGAAACTTTTTAACCAAAAGTAGCTAAAACACTGTTATATCTACAAATTTTTAGTTATATTTGGCTAAAATCAATTGAATACAAATACAAACTACTCTGCTGAAATCATCAAAAATATTTAGTGACTACTAGTTTTTTAAATCAACTAAAGTAAAATATTAAGCATATACCTCTGCTGATTTCAGAAAGTCAGATTGTTAGATTTTCCTAATTTAACAAAAATTTGTTGTTTTTAGTCGGCAAAATTATTTTGCATGAAGTTATGATTTTAGCAAATCATCAATAAAATAAATAAAAACATGTCCGTTAAAAGAATAAAATAAAAGTTTTTAAATTATTAAGGTTTTTATTCAGATTTATTTAATCTGTAATCTATTTTAATCTACACTCTAAAAAATGTTTGTAAATTTACTACTATAAAATGGGTAAAATTTTGTTTAATTTTACGAAAATTCGGTAAATATAAACAAAAAATGCGTAAACTTTTTTCATACACACTTCCATACACAATAATACACACACAAAGTATTTTTAGACATTATGTGTTTATAAATAAACACATTGTGCCTAAAATTACTATTGGTTTGTTAAATAAAATTTTTACGCACAAAGTTGGTAAATATACTATCCTATAATAGTAATAAACACTCTGACATTTCAAATTGGAAAAAATTAAAAAAAAAATTATAAATAATAAAAAGAAAAAGTGAAAACGGATTATTTTTAGTGAATTACAACATTTCCACAAACACATTAGTGTCTGGAAATAGCAACATAAGCATGAAATTGTTTTTGGTAATTATTGCTAACGCATGTGGTAGTCTAAACCTCATTTCAAAATTGAAAACGCCGTAAGAGAGACACGGCCTACGCAGGAACAACTGGGTGCAATGACTCCTGCTCAACAAAATGCCTTCTTTGCAAGGGAGGCAGTCAACCAACAACGGTCAACAATAACGGGAGAAAATGCCGTAAGAGAGATACGGTCTTGGTAAAACAACTTGATGCAATGACTCCTGCTCAACAAAGTCAGTATTCATTGAGTACTGCCTAACTTGCAAAGAAAGCATTTTGTTAAGCAGGAGTCATTGCACTCAGTTGTTCCTGCGTAGGCTAATCTCTCTTAAGGCGTTTTCTCCCGTTATTGTTGACGGTTACTGCCTCCCTTTCAAAGAAGGCATTTTGCAGAGCAGGAGTCATCGCACCCATCCAATAGTTACAACAAATTTTTATATGAATTTTATACAAATGCCTTAAGATCCCAAAACGACCAATTTGGACATAAACGATTATGAGAGAATGACTCGGATATTATTATTAATAAAATACGTACTAAAAATTAATTTGTTATTTTATTTAAAAAAAATTTTAGGGTGGTACTTAAAGTTAGCACAACTGTTGTAAATGTACGCATTATATTGGATTTTTACGCACTTTCTGTGGATTTTTGCGCATTTTTTGTGGATTTTTACTCATTTTATGCGTACATTTACACGTGAAACGTGCTTTTTTACACACAAATTTAGTAAATTAACACACTAATTTAAAAATTTCATTTAATTTTTCCGCACTTTCAATGTAAAATTACAAATTATTTGTGCACTAACTTAAACACAATGTGCGTATTTTTTTTCAATTACGCACATAGAGTAAATTTACCCAATTTATAGTAGGAGTTCAGTTTCCTACTATAAGTTGGGTAAATTTCAACAGAATTTAATTAGAGTGTATTATTTATGAATTGGAAAAATTAGTTCTTTAATAACATTTAAAAAGATATTAGATTTACGTGAATTAGGTCGAATATAACCATAAAAACAAATACAAAAAGAGATAAAATATGCCAAATATTGAAATCGGAAATCCCGGCTATTTCGGGATCGGGATTTCGGGATCGGTATCCCTAATGGAAACACACATCATGGAAACATATATCACAACAGATAAACATGCTTACACGCAGCATTACAAAATTATAAGAAGTAAGCAGTCACCAAAATACGTAGTAATTCATATTCCAATAAGTAGTTAAAAAATTAGTAGTTACAATAGCCGTATTTTCTAATCACTTGGATTTAATAAATCCAAAAAGTAGTTCTAAAAGTGCTCAACAGATGGGGTTAGATTCTCCCTATTTTAAAAATAATTTTCTGTCCGACACTTCTTTCACCCTAATTTTTAATACCGAATTCGATGATGAAGGATTTTGCTTTAACTTTTAAGTTTTAATTATATTTTATATAAAACACCGACAGACAGTCTGCCTTTTCAGTTTTATCACTTCAATTTATATTTTTACACAATTGAAAAATTCCATTGCAATATTTAATATTCACTAATTGCATTTAATTAAATTACTTACAGTAGAGTAAAAAAATGTCATTTCTATTTGAGCTATTTCTCCATGTCCAAGATGGAAAATATGTATTTGGTTAGGTGTAGTTTTTTTTTCTAAACATATTTCATAAAAAAAAATTTAATAAAAACCTTTTATTTGTTAGTTTTTCAATCTTTTTCTTTCTCTTTTAATTTTCATTCGTATTTTTTTCTGACATTAAATTAATAGGCTGTTTCATATATTTGTGCTTTTATTGTGGATTTATTAATTCTAGCTTTTTTTTTTGGATTTAATAAATCCCCTTTTTGTATGAAAAGTTTTAAAACCAAGTGATTAAAAACGCTAAATATGTTTAATAATAACCCAGCAAAAAATGGAGGTCATGCTTAACTTATTTCATTGCTTCCAAAGAAACCGTTAGTGTATTTGTTTTACTTTTTTAGAAGTAATTCTGAAGAACATAAAAAACCACTTCTCTTATTGCTTCCAAAATATCCGTTAATATATTTTTACAGATCTCTTAAGAATTAATTCTAAACATCATCAAAAGAATCACTTAATTATTGCTTCTAAAGCATTATTGCTCTAAGTGATCGAAAGATGCGATTCGGATACAGTTTGTTTCCAAATAGATGATCGCGGGATCAAATCCAGGCATGACCAATATTTTTTAAATTCATTTTTTTTAACATTTATAATTAATTCGTTTAAATTTAATCTTTAATTAAAAAAATAAAATTATGAAAAATTGTATTTTATGCACTTGTGAAAAAGTACTTATGTTAAACTAATAACGTGTCTATTCCTACGAAAAGTCTGTGTCTCTTAGTTGTGACTGTCTTCTACTTGTGTTTGTTGTTGAAAAGTCACAATAAATTATATTTATTAAAATTTTTGTTTGAAAACTAAAAAAACAAAAAATCAAGACAGATATCGACACAATCATAACATTGATGAACAAAATGTGAATTTTTTTAATTTTACTGTGATTTTGTATTTGAAATTATGACTTTCAGTCTTCAAAATAGTCACAACGAGTCACAAGGCACCTAAGACACAATTTCTCTTAATGACAAAGTGCCATGTAGTCAATGTTCATATGAGAGAATATCTCAGCTGTAGAGGGCTAGATTAGCAAGTTCGATAATGGGTAGCGAAAATAAAAACTTTTTAAAATATAAAAAATATTATTTCTTTTCTAATTTTTTTTCCTTTAATATATAATTTCCTTTGCACTCGTACTGAAAAAGCGCTGAAGTGGGAGTACTCCCCTCCTATGACAATGTTAAAATAAATAGTGTTTCCGTTAAAAAAAGAAGTACATCAGGTTATCAATTGCAGTGCTTTTTCTACTGCTTCTGGATCTCTTTTTTAGCTGGCAAGTAATTGATTATAAAACCGACTTTGTCTAGCAAAAATAAATAGTACTGATGCCGAATTATAAGTGGTAAAGATTTTTTGTTGCATTATATAACCGCTTTTATGGTAATCCAAGTTTTTGTTGGGTTGCTGTGTTGTAACGATAATGACTGTTCTTCTGCTTTATTTTAAAATGTATAATAATGCCTCCCCGAACATTCTTTTTGTTTTTATTAAATTTGTGTTTCATGATAATCTATTTTTAGTTCAAATACTGTTCCTATCCTCGCAATTATATATGTAGGTACCCACAGAGTAATTGCCAACTGTACCAACAAATATACTGGCAGGGCATTGATTTTATTTGTTTCTAAGCTTTGTTAAAATAAGGTCTAAAGTCAGAAGGTCTCAAGTTCGGTTCCGATCGAGAACATAATTTTTTTTTGTTTTATAAAACTAATTTTTTTTTATTAAATTTAATTGCTTCCCGATTAAAAAATTTATATATAGTCGTATATAGTAATATATTGTTTTAACTTATGCTATACATAATGAGATAAAAGAAATTCTTTTTATAAAAAAAATGCATAGCCGCGAACGGTATCGAACTCGAGACCTTCTGAGTTTAAACCTTATTTTAACAAAATATTGTAATTTTTATAAAATCAGTGCTCTGCCAGTGTATTATTTTTTGAACTGTTGTCAATATCTGTCTGGGATTTTATTTAATCCCAAATAAATGGAGATCTTACGCAGTACCCAAATATAATGCGGGATCTAATTTTATCTGTCATTTTTCTGGATAGTTTGAGATGTCAATCCCCAAATATATTGCTGTTTCTAATTCGATCTGCCATTTTAATACTGAAATAAATTGCTAGATCTAATTCGATCTGCAATTTATGGGATAAATTAAGATCTTACCAAATCCCCAAATATATAACTGGGTTTAATTCGATCTGCAATTTATCGGAAAAGTTAAGATCTTACGCAATCCCGAAATATATTACTGGATCTAATTTTTGATCTGTCATTTTTTGGATATATTTAGATCTTACTTAATCCCCAAATATATTGCTGGATCTAATTCGATCTGCCATTTTACGGATCAAATTAGATCTAAGTTTATCCACAAATATATAACTGGATCTAATTCGTTCCGCCATTTTTCGGACCAAATTAGATATAGGTTTATCCCCAAAGATATCATTGGACCTCCCAATTTTGAGATATAACTTGATCTTAGTTTATCCCCATATATACAATGGGATCTAATACGATATCATTGGATACACCCAATTTTGAGATCTAATTGGATCAGCTAGATATTACAGCATATCTTAAACAATATCAAATTGGATATGATTAGATATTGCGCGAGATCAATTTTTTTTACCCGGGCAGTCATGTTGTATAGCAGTGTTTAGCTGAGTGAGTTAAGTGGCCGACTACAACGCCAGCAACCTGGGTTCAAATCCTACCGACGGCATTTTTTATTTTGTTTTTTTTTTAATGAAATAAATATTTTTTAAATGTTTTTTTTTAATTTTTTGTGTTATTTTAAAATTTTTTTAAAATTAAAAGAATTCGAAATATATCATAGGATAAATTTTGATCTCAAATTATCCAATTCGATCTGCCAAAATTAGCTTATCCGTTTGCATCTAATTGGATGTAAATTAATCCCATGGGATATTTTCGGATCTATCAGGATCTTAATTTGATATTATTGGATATTATTGGATCTCCCAATTTTGAGATCTATTTGGCTCTTATTTAATCCTGTAATATATTTGAGGGATCTGATTGGATATTACTGGATACCCCAATTTTGAGATGAACTTGGATAAGATCATATGTCGATCTATATCAAATGAGATATGACTACTTATGCTACATATAATATTTTTTTGATCGGGTTTTTAGAAAATATTTTTTTTTTAAATTTTTTAAACATATATTTTATATTTTGCTTTTCCCGACGTTACGCGTTTACATGTTAGTCATTGTTATCATTCATTTATTACCCAGTTGGAAATATCATCAAGACGGCTTAGTGACATGTCGCTGTCACTGCTAACTTGCTGATCCAGTCCCATACAAAAACCTTAAGACACCTGATGACATTTTCATACAAATGTAAAAATGTCTTCACGACAAATCATCAAATAGACTTTACGCGGATTAAATGATTACATATCCTTAAGACGTCTGAAGGATATGTAATCCCAAATGAGTGTTCTGCCAGTCATTTATTTTTACCGCCGCGGTTACCCAGTGGTATGCAGGTACTTGATTTTTTGTACCACTGGCAATTTCTGACTGGGATGTTTCACTATTCATAAAATGTAACATATTATTAATTAACAACTATTAAATAATTGTAAAACGCTTTATTCTATAAAAAAAAATTAGTTACATAACATAAAATTTTTATAAATAAAGGAAAATTTAAATCCCGAAATCCCGTAGTCCCGAAAATATCAATCCCGATTGGTATCCCTAGTACCAAGATTAGAAAAAAATTTAAGTACTAACATGAATTGTAGGGTAAAAAATCTATGTTCAAGGTCTTAATCACAGAAGTATCTGTAATTAAATTTAATCAATTTTTAGAGATAAAAAAACAGAGAATAAAATTTTACGAGTTCCTGTAATGAGGACGTAAACACTGATTTTATTCTTAATCATTGTTTAATATCACATAAGATACGAGTACCATTCATTAATCTTTTACTTCTTTTTTTTTATTAATTTATACAACATTATTTCCCAACATTGCATAACTTCACTAATATGACAATAAAAATTTCTAAAGAAAATTACTTTTAATACCAATTTCTACTCATTATCATTTAATTTTATGTTGAAGAGAACATAAACGATAGTGTGACTTTGATACACTTTAAAAAAAAAGTTGTTAAAATTGGCAAAAACTCTTGTTGGAAAGGAATATTTTAAGGCCACACAGGTAGTGTGGTACTTTCTTTTGTAAAAATGTTCATTTTTCAGTACTTTTACAATTTTCACTCGAAATGCATTAACGTGAAAATTGTTTTTTATGTGAAACTTAAACAACTTACTAGTGTCCGACAGAGTATTCGGCTGCGGCTTCGGAGTTCCGACAACAAGTTAAGTTCGGTTAATTGCGGTGATCTGCAAAATTTTGGCCAAACATTGAACATTTATATAAATCAATATGAGTGTTATTTTGTTCGGTTTAAGATCAATTATCACAAATTCCAAATAGAATTTATAATTATTTTTACAAGAAATAGAGAAAAACTTTTAAGAAAACTTTCTTAGAAACAATGGTTGTCAATTAATGCATTTTAGCAAGTACCGGGTGGGCCAAAAGTCACCATGGGGTTTAAAATAATTGATCGCTGTTTTAAGTAAAAAAATTCTATTATTCTGCTTCTTTGTTCAGTTGTGAATCTGCATTATTTATTCTCCAGGTGTTAATTATATAATCTGGAAAAAAAAAATATATGAACGAAAAAGTTATTCAATTTTTAAACCCCATGGTGACTTTTGGCCCACCCTGTACTATCACCAGATTGTATTTATGGGGTTCTCTCTAGGTAATAATGTAGATTTAAGTTTTTGTATTTAACCCTCTAATGCTCTTTTTTCTAATTGCGATAATATTTGAACTATATATTTGGCATTGAACGTGATTGAATATGATGATACTACCCGAGTAAAACGGGTTATACATTATTTTATATTATTTAATACAATTATGTCTCGTTATATATTGATTTGTATGGCACTATATATAATAAGACATAATTTTCGTCTTTCGAACAAATTTTATATGACCCAATATCTAAATATATCTTTTTCATATGTTGTCATATTTAATCAGATCTCGCCCATGGAATTTAAATTTTAAGACTAAATATAGCTCAGTTTCAAGTTTAAATTTAAAAAATATTTTATTGAAATCAATTACAATCCATTTTTAATTTTAAAATATTTTTTTAGAAAAACAAATTTTGATATAAAGTTTAAGTGATTTAAAAAATAATAACATGCAAACGAAAAACCAGTAAAATATTTTTGTATAGAATATGAGTGAGATTATGTGACAGTTACCCATACATTATCGACGTTGAAAATATTGTGTTAAAAGAGTTAATACTTAACATACGCAGTCAGACTTTGCATGGGATTTCGTACCAGATATCTATAGCAACAAAACAAGCCTATTGATTTAAATAAGAAACATTTATTTTCCGTATATAATCTATGGTATATTCTTGTTTCAAATGAACTCTTTCTTAATATTTTAGTAAATTTAAAATTACATTAATTTACATTTAAAATTGTATCAATTTACATCGAAACAACAGATTCTTTTATTTTTAAATTGAATATTGGGTCATATTAATAAAAGTTAGCCAATTCTTCGAAGTAATTATTTTGGTTTAGGAATAAATTTATCCATATACTTGAAGGCTACCATAAAATATAAATGAAAATTAAAACAAAAAAAAAAAATTGTCTTCCCGCAAGCAGACTAAAATTGTGTAATAATAATCTAAAACCCTAATAAATAATTCCCCCTATTAGTGAAATCTAGTTTTTTATTCATACGATACATTATTTACAAATTTCAAATATTTTCAAACGTTTATTTCATGTCATTTAATTTTATTAAAAACTGTTTCGTGTCAAATTTGTTGTCATAATTTTAATGTATTTTTTTCGTTTGAAAATGAATAGCCCAAAAATTAAAGGTTCATTTGAACTTTTCTCACTTTCAAAATGAAAATCTCACCTTTAAAGAAAAATCCAGTAATGATTTATGGAAAATTATTTGAAATTTCACTTTTAGATTTTTTTATGTTATGGATTATTTTTGAACTATACTACAGCTCGTATAAGTACTGATTAATGTGTAAATACTTTTATGTATGCAGTTTCACATAAAGACTCGCAAACTTACTAGATTTACTTAGTTTACACCATACAAGAAACCTTACGAGAATCCCTCATTGTTTTTCAGTACATTATTTAATAAAAACAGAAATTCTAAAATTTTTATCAAATTGGACCTAATTGCATCAAATTTTAAATATGAAGATATTATTAAATACAATATTGTCTGGTGAAAATTCGGATTAAATTGTGTATAATTTAAATTAAATCCAATTTGATCCACGTAGATACAATTATATTCACCATTTTTCGAATTAAATTGTATCTGAATAGTTATTCTATTCTATCAAATTAGATATATAACCATATCATCTTTTTTAATCGGGTATGGAACAAATATTAAAATTTTAATTTATCGCTTTATTTAGGCGATATAGCCCAATAAAGGTTGCAGACGAATAAAGAAATCCAATATTGAAAAAAATTCCGTTTTTGCTGTGAATAACACTGTCAGTAAAATAAAATCACATAACGACAATTGTTAATCTACTCGTAGTTTTGTTCTTTCAGAAGTTATGGCGATTTTCGCTTTTTGAGTCTCTAAGCTAGCTTTGTGATTATCAATAATGTATGCCAGATCGTAAATGTATTTTTGACGATTTTTCAAATATATTTTTTTTGTTTTAATAAGGTAATATTTTAAAATTTACGACATTTTAAATTTACATCCTTCTCACTGAAAATTGTTCCTTATACAAAAAAAACTTTGAAGGCAAAAAAGTGAGTAATTATGTTTTCTCTTGCTATAATACAACTTTTATAATAAAAAATTGTTATTTAGCCAAAAAATATTTAAGATCCGAAAACCGCTTTTTAGCGTCCTTGGGCAATAGAGGGTTAAAATCCATTAAATAATTTGCAACGGTGCACCAATTATGAGGTGCCAATTAAGCTACTCTGAAAGTTGCTGAATTTTTAAATGTGCAAAAATATTCAGATTTCCTACATTATTCAGAATATCCTACAATTTCCCTGGCCAAACCAGTTGTTCGTTTTCATATATCAGGATTTTTTTTTAAATAATTGTAATTGGCATTTTTTTACATAAGTGTAATTTCAGAACCACTCAGGAACATTTTCTGTTCCAAAGAATCGCTTGTAGAATAGCTACTTTTCCTTTACTACCCCTTCTTCTGTCAATTCTAAAACCAATTATTATACCCTACACCACTACGTGGTCAGGGTATTATAAGTTTGTGCTGATGTTTGTAACACCAAAAAATATTGGTCCTAGGCCCATCTTATAGTATACCGATCGGCTCAGATTTTTTTTTATTTCGATTTAACGATGTCCGTCTGTCTGTCTGTCCATGCATTCTTGTGCGCACTCTACAGGTCGCAAATATTAAGATATTTTGATGAAATATCGTACACCGACTTATGTCGGCCCAAGGACGAAGCTTACTGATTTTGGTGAACATCGGTCCATGTTTAGACCTAGTGCCCATATAAGGGTCCACCCAAAATTATATTGTTTATACGCTGCAGGTCGCAAATATTACGATATTTTGATGAAATTTGGTTGACCGACCTATATCAGCCCAAGGACGAAGCCTATTGATTTTGGTTAACACCGGTCCATGTTTAGACCTAGTGCACATATAAGGGTCCCCCCAAAATTGGCTTGGTTACAAACTGCAGGTCGCAAATATTAAGATATTTTGATGAAATTTGGTATACCGACCTTTATCAGCCCAAGGACGAAGCCTATTGATTTTGGTTAACACCGGTCCATGTTTAGACCTAGTGCCCATATAAGGTCCCCCCAAAATTGGCTTGGTTACAAACTGCAGGTCGCAAATATTAAGATATTTTAATGAAATTTGGTTCGCTGACTCACATTATAGAAAATTTTGACACAAGTCCCAATTTACCCCATTCGAATTTCGGATCCAAACATTAGTTGGCTTTTAACCAGACTGATGTAGGGTATTGTATAGTCGGCATGCCAGACTTTAACCTTTTTACTCGTTTTTTTTTGAAATTGTTTCAAAAGCAACTACTTCTATATCTCCAAATTGGAACCGGTTGCCCTAGAATCAGTTCTAGAACTAGTTCCATGTCAGTCATATCTTCCATATAGGATCCTAAGAACTGGTTCCGGAATCAGTTCCGTGGAATCGCTTGCAGTAGAACCTGTTGCAGAACTGGTGTGGTTGGCTGATTGTAAAAAATTTTCTTGGGCACTACCCAGGAAAAATTTTTACAATCGGTAGCCAACCACACCCATTCTACAACTGGTTCCACTGCAACCGATTCCATGGAACTGGTTCCGGAACCAGTTCCTTGGATCCTATATGGAAGTTGTGGGTGACGTAGAATCAATTCCAGAACTAGTTCCAGAACTGATTCTAGAGCAACCGGTTCTACTTTGGAGCCATAGAAGGGGTTGCTTTTGGGACAATTTCAAACAAAAAGAATCGGTGTTAGAATCGACAGTAGAAGGGGTTGTGAATGAAAAGTAGCTATTGTACAACCGATTCTTTGGAACAGAAAATTTTCCTGGGTAGTAATTTTTTTTAATGCCAAATATTTTATTAGTAGTGCCAACTAATGGTAACGAAATTTCAGTGGTAATAACAAATTCCCAACTACGAATCAAATTAAGAAATCTTGTTTTTAAACTCCCGGTACAATTTTCTGTTTCAAAGAATCGGTTGTAGAATAGTTTCTTTTCATTTACAACCCCTTCTACTGTCGATTCTAGCATCGATTATATTTGTTTGAAATTGTCCCAAAAGCAACCACTTCTATAGCTCCAAAGTGGAACCGGTTGCCCTAGAATCAGTTCTGAAACTAGTTCTAGAACTGATTCTACGTCAGTCATACCTTCCATATATTATCCCAGGAACTGGTTCCGAAACAAGTTCCATGGAATCGGTTTGCAGAACTGGTGTGGTTTGGTACCGATTGTAAAAACTTTTTCTGGGCTGTTAACAAATGTTTTGTTTCAGTGTAGGTACGTAAATTTTTTTTTTTTTTAATATATAGTGTTGTAAAAGTTTGTAGTATCATCTTTGGTACGATTTGAAAAAATAAGTGAAAAAACATGTTTAAACGTAACAAACAATGAATGGTCATGTTCAATAGTCAGTTGTTTTTCTGATTTGCTTTTATCTTTCATTTTCAGTTAAACATTGTTTTTTTTTTTTTTTGTACGAAATGTAATGTTGAAAAAAGTGTTGTAATATTTAAATTGAGTGATTTTTAAATGTAAGCTTTGTACAAATGCACTTTTAGACTTTTTTTAAAAATTAAATTGCAGCAACAATGTATTTGTTGAAATTATAGTATTTGTATTCAAATACGTAATTTTGCGTTAGTTTTACAAATTGATTTATTTTTCGAACGAAAACTCTGTGGTACACGGTATATAAAGTTTATGCTGATGTTTGTAACTAAACAAATAATGGCCGTACACCCATCTTATAGTACACCGATCGATTTAGAATCACTTGCTAAGTCGATTTTGCGATGTCGGTCCGTTCGAAATCCGGAAACTGTAGCTCCCGGATTTTTAGACTTATTTTTAAGTGTATGATAGACATTATGTAGTATTTTTTAAGGAAAAAAATTAGTTTTTGTTGTAATTATAAAAAAATATTTTTTCGAAATAAAAGTTGTGGTAAAGTTTGTTATTGATCGTTTTTTACAGAAAATAATAGAGGAAAATAATTTCAGTGTGTGTTGGAGATTTTCGTGTACATACATTTTTTGATATCAAAATTTTAACAAGAGTTAATAATTGAGCCTTGTTTGGAATGAAAACTCCTTTTTGCGTCGAAATGCCGCGGCAAAATTTATTTAAAAAAGAAAAAATCGCGCGGTTTATAAAAAAAACTATTTTTTTTTTGGAAAATTATCGTGTTATTTATTTTTATATTTAATTTTTTGGAAAATTATGTTGTTAGTTCTTTTTACATTTGTAGTGCCGCAGACAAAATTTTGCAATTTTTCAAAAAACTAAAAGCACATTTGTAATTGTGAGGAAATTTCGGGTTTTTGAGTACCCGTACTGAAGGATAAAGACAAAGATGGTCATTTTGGACTCCCAGCGGGACTAAAATTGATCTACCACACTTGAGGGATCCTAAAACAAAATACTGAGAAAATGTCTTTTCGTAGGGTCTTTTCTTAGGGCCTGGGGGCTTCAGGGGCATCCTTAGCCTTAAAACCTAACAAATTCTTTTTTTATTTTTTTAGGAGGGGGAAAACTTTTAATATTTGATTTCAAGCTGAATGGACGTATTTTCTGTCTATGTATATTAAAAGATAATTAAAAATATCAAAGAAAATTTCAAATTTTTCTTATTTCATTTGAAATTAATTTAACATTTCCTGCATAATGAGCTCGGATCCTTCTTTATTGAAGGATCATTTACCACTAGATAAATTGATGGATAAAGTGTCACCGGATAAATCAAAACCAAATCAAAATGAGAAATCTAAATTTGAAAAATGTCTCAAAATTATGCTTCAGATGGAAGCTTCTCAACAAATTCTAATTGTGGAACAATTCCCAAAACGAAAAATAACGCTACATGCAATTAACTGCTGGCGTAAATTTTAAAACTATATTTGATGAAACAATTAATCAATCTTTTATAATTGATGATTCTAGCTTGTCTAATCTAAGCCCGATTGGTATAAAACTTTCAGGAATTAATCCAAATAAAATTAATATAATCAGTGAAATCACCGATCCCGCTGAAATTGCTTTGCAGTGCGGAAAAATGTTCAATTCTCCTTTAAACACTACGAAGAATATGATTCCTCAACATCATAAAGATACTATTGATAATTCAATGGAATATGAAAAAGATGAAATTAATTTCAAGGAAGTACAATGCAGTAAACGTAAATGGTCAAGTAATATTAAGATAGATTTATCTAATTTTAATGCAAAAAAGATAGAAGAAAAAAATAAAACATTATTAAATAAAAACACTCAAAATACACATAATAGGTTTGCTATTTTGGGAGAGCTTAATATTGAAAAGGAAACACATAACTCAGGGAAGGTTAATTTGGGTAAGAATTCAAAAAATACAGAATTTAAGAAGGATAATATCTTTTGTGCACCTATATTTTTATTCAATGTTAATATTGATAATTTAATTGAACAACTAAATGCTGGGAAAGTTGTTTATAAAATTATCAACAAAAATAAGTATAAGAGTAAATCATTTTTAAAGGATTCATTAGTTCATTTTGAAATGATGCAACTTCTAATTGACTCATACTCATATACCCGTATTGAGCAGGAACGATCGAATATTGTTTTACGTGGTTTATATTATAAAACCGACATGGAAATTATTAAAACCGAAATCGATTCGTTAATTCCAGATACAGTAGATTCTGTTTCAAAATTCAGAACTCCATTTTGTACACTCAAAAACAAGTCAGTAAAGTCAGCAAAAAATGTTGCTGTGTCAGTAAATTTTTAGTCAGGAGCGTGCTTGCAAAAAAGTTAGTAATTTCAGCAAAAGGTTTGCTGAAAATCAGGAAGCTGATTTTTACCAAAAAAATAGTAATCTTCAGCAAAAGTTTTGCTAACATTTAGTCGACTGCAAATGAAAAACATCCTTGCTAAAATCACTAAACTTTTTGCTGAATATTAGTAGACTGAAAAAAACTCAAAAAACGTGTAACGAAATTTTACTTTAGTTAATTTATTTGCTGAAAATTTAAATATAGAATATGTGTAGAGTTGTTTTTCTTTTTTTGTCATTTCCGTTTCCAGACAAGCTGCGACATCAAGATGTCTATCTGGTTGTCGTCCACGCTATGCATGCGGTTATCAGCACAATTTTTGTAGCAAAATAAATTAGTAAAACATTAGTTCAAAAATAGTTTAGTGCTAAAAAAATATAACTAAATTTTTTGCTGAAAACGGAATTTCAGCAAAAAAATTGCTGAAAACTAGTACACTTGATATACAAGAAGTTTTACTAATTTTTCTATTAACTTATTTTTTTGAGTGTAGAAAAAATACTTTGAAACCGGTGTGTTTTTGATAGCTTTAATTCCGGGTAAATCTTTGACTGAATCAATTAACATTAAATACATTTTAAATTAGAGGATTACTTGGGAGTCTCCTGAAAAGAACTCAAGGGAAATTCAATGGTGGCGTTGCACTGTGGGCCAGGATCACCGATTTTTGGCCAAAAGTACAACTCAGGTAAAGGGAAAATATGTTTATACATATATTCAAAATCTAGGATTGTTGAATATTTTGTGAGTGAAGCATTGTATCATTGTGGTAACTCGTTTTTAGTTGGCGAGAGTTCAAAATCAAAGTTTTTTAATTTTGTGAAATTTTTTTATTTTATAATGATACAATAAAAAAATCATAAATAAACAATAAGTTGTTCCAAAAACAATCTCAAATTATAAAACTGAAACTAGTTCTCAAAAAAAAAAAAAAAAAAAAAATAGAAACCTGTTAAGTATTTACGGAAAATCCTAAATTTTCAAAAAAAGCTCCAAAATGTTCCAAGAGATATTTGAAAAACTTGACTGCCAATGTGTTCCATAAGATGTCTTCTACCTAGGTTTTTCGACCGTTTGCGACCGTTCATAAACTTTCGAGATTTTGCCGTTTAACTGAAAAAGTACCTTCAGATCTCGCTGATTTGCAGCAATCCAGAGTTTTAGTAAAAACTAAATAATAGCACTAAAAATTACCTTAAATGAAGGTTCTGGTTTTCTGACACAGACTAACCCCCTAAAGTCCAGGTTTGTGGGACATTTGAGTGCCAATTCTGAATAAGTACGAAATTAACCCTTAAACACTTTTTAAGTTTTGACTTATTTCTGGCATTGAAGTTAAATATTCAACTTTAATGTCTTCAGAGACTTATAGTAGAATTTCATGACAAATATTTTTGCGGAACATTTCAACCCTCTAGCTCTTCAACTTATGGGTCTTTTTTGACACTTTTTAAAAAAGGTCAAAAAAGACCCCTTAATTGCAGAGTTGGAGGGTTAAAATGTTCCACAAAAATGCCTCTTGCCGATACACTAATATTTTTCTTTGGTTTCTCTGGCAGAATTAGTTGTCATCAGAATCCTTTTTGTTTTGTACACCCATGTGAAAATCGAAATATATATGAACACACATGATCATACATTGACTTGTATATGATCATGCATGGGCATACATTGTCATATACGTACATGCATAGTTCAATGTATGACCATACATGATCTCATATATTTCCATATATCTTTGGATCCGAAATTTGAGGGTATATGATCGTACATGTTCATATATGACCATATATGCTCACATATGATTCATATATGCTCATATATGATCATATATGGTCATATACATCCATATACCCTCAAATTTCGGATCCAAAGGTATATGGAAATATATGAGATCATGTATGGTCATACATTGAACTATGCATGTACGTATATGATTATGTATGCCCATGCATGATCACATACGAGCCAATGTATGATCATGTATGCTCATATATATTTCGATTTTCACATGGGCAGTGTTATTTATTTTCCAACACATAACAATTTTAAATTTATGGCCGCCATATTGGACCCGCCATGTTGAATTTTTAAAATTTGATTTCAGATTCGTAATCTGCTACCCAAAAACTTGCCCTGGTGGAAATTTGAAGTAAATCAGGCGACATAAGAAATTTAATGAAAAAACAGTTTGTCGCCATATTGGATGCGCCATTTTGAATTTCAAAATTTTAATTTCAGATTTGTAATCAGCGGATCCTAGACCTATATAATTGATTATTTTAAGTCCAATATAATAAAAACTAAAAATTAATGGCCGCCATCTTGGATCCGCTATTTTGAATTTTATATTTTTTATTTCAGATTCGTGATATCTTTTAGTCTCATATACTCAATATTTTAGTTTTGGCCAAAAGTCGATGATAATGGCCCACTGTGCGTTATCAGAAATGGGGTCATATGTCTCTTAATTGCAATAGACCATATGCGGGTATAAAATGTGACCAAAATCATGCACCAGGGGAGTGCAAATTTAAATCGGATAAGGATAATTTACCATTTTGTAATAACTGCAAAGAACGTGGCCACCCCTCAAATTTTAAAGGTTGTTCTGAATACTAAATGTATATAGAAATGAGGAAAGGAATTATACACGAAATGAAGGCAAAGAAACAAAGTGTTTCTAATAATGTTATTAATGCTTTAATTGAACCTAACATTGTTTGTCAGGAAAAATACTCTGCTAGCCATTTCCAAAGTATTAATTTCAATCATACCAATCAGAATATTGCAAAGCCTACAAACATTGGAGAATTTTTAAAGACTGCAAAAATTCTTTGTCCACCTGAGGCAATGTCTTTAGAGGAAAAATTAGAAAAATTTGTCAGAAATTATGGAATACTTTCAAAGGAAGAGGCTACAGAGCAATGTCGTGGCCTTTTGATTGAAATAAACAAGACTTATGACCCATAATGGATTTAATTTTCTCACATTTAATGTTCGATCTCTCGTTGAAATTAGTCGAAGGATAGATTTATTGAACACTTTAACAGCTAACAAGATAGATATAGCATTTGTTCAAGAGACTCATTTAAGGAAACGACAAGGTGTTTCCTTAAATGTTGTTTTATTAGAGATAATAGCTCTCAGGGTGTTGCAATTATTTTAAGAAGTTCTTATAAATACTCTAGAGTAAACATTGTAGGTTTGGAGTTTCCAAATGCTTTTATAACAGTTGATATAATGAGAAATTGTAAAAATAATAAGTTTTTATTTGCATCCGTATATATTCCATGTAATCATGATGAACACAAATTAAGGAATGGTCAAATTCGTTTAGAAAACATTTCTCAAAATTTTGATAGAACTTTTATTGGAGGTGATTTTAACGCAAAACATACTTCCTGGGGCGATGCCATGAACAATGCCAATGGAAATATATTTTTTGATTTCTTACAACATAACTTATATTTTGTACGTATTTCTAATGTGGGACCAACATATCCTAACGGCTCATAATTTCTAGACCATTTTCTATACTTAAGAAAGAAATATTTGTTAATTTAACAAAATTTATTCCTGTTTTTTAGCTTAAAATAAAATTTGTTGATTTTGAAATTTTTTTTGTTAAATTTAACAAATCTAAATTTAAGTAAAAAATTTGTAAAACTACAGTTTTATTTGTAATTATACTAAGTCGTAAAATTTGTTCAAATTTATGGTCTCAGGACTCTATCGCGACAGATATTACGTTAAAATTCTGCACAATATTCTATACCACATATTTGCCTTTCGGGGCGAATTTAGCCACTATTTTGGTCTTTAAAAATAAAGGCAACGAAAATAACATTAGAAAAAACTTGAATCGTTCCTATTAAATTTGCCACCACTGTATATACTGCACTGTTTCTTAGAATCTCCTTCCCTTAATTTGATCCACTTACCGGAATATAATCCAAACCGCACTGTGGTGTAGGGTTTCATATAGTCGGCATGCCCGGCTTTAATTTCCTTACTTGTTTTTTGTTGTTAATTCTTAAAAGCGTTTAAATTATTGGGTTAATCATGTTTGTTGCTTAAAAACACCTTTTCGATGTTAAAATTACAGGTTAGTGGTAATTGTGGTTTTAAAGTCTACAAATATACAAACATATTTTTGCTTCAATGCGTTTTTCATTTACTGCATTTACACCTAATCTATTTAGTTTTTTTTTTTTTTTGTTTAACTTGTATTTTTTTTGTATTATTTTAATTCTTAATGCGGGTTTTGCGGTAAGATGGTCTATGTTTTTTAATTTCAATGCTTAAGCAAATTCTTGCATAATAATTTAAAATGAAGAAAAAAAAAACGTAACAAAGTTTTAATACATAATAAAATTTAGTTTAGTTATAAGCGGAAAACTTAAAACCAAATAAAAGTTTCAACTCAACGAAGTGTTAAATTAGCACAATTCAAAATATAATTTTCCTAATAAAAAAAGTAGTTAATAATTAATTTTTCCCCTTATTACGCAATAATTTACTTAACAATGAGAAATCGAAATTTAATGAGTTGTTTTTAAAACAATCGTTATCATATTAATTTCTGGGAAATTTCATGGAATTTCTTAATTTTATTCGGTGTATCTTTCGTTCTAAAATTTTCAATTTTTATTTATCATTTTTTTTTTTTTTTTATATATGAATAATTTATGATTTTTAGCATTTTTTAAATATTTATTATTTTCAAAAATTTTCCCCTTAACTTATTGTTGTACATTCCTACGTATGAAGCCACAATTTTATGGTTTACATTAAAGTGTCTTTAAGAACTACCCACAAATAACTACATTGTATTTGTAGTAATTTTTGGTAACTTTGTAAAAACTACAAACTAAATTACAACTACAAATTTAAAACTTTGTCTTGTTACAGTTGAGATTAAAAACTATGCAGTTTTTTGTGTGACAAAATAAACTTTTTTATCTTTTAAAAGAAAACAAACAATTTAAAATAAATAAAACACACAAATCTCTATAAACTTCTCCGCAAAAGTAGAAATAAAATTAAGTGAGCCTGGAAGCGGGCTTGCCGGTTAGACCAAGAAGCATATATAACTAGGAGATGCAATCGCTATTGGATCGCACATCGGACCGGACATCGGACAGAAAATTATGACCTTGTCAGACAACGCCAAAATGTTCGCTGACAATTCTGACAAGGTCATAATTTTCTTTCCTATGTCCGGTCTGATGTGCGATCCGATAGCGATTGCATCTCCTAGTTATATATGCTTCTTGGTTAGACCACAAATGCACCAAATATATATATTTTGCAATAAGAAATTAACGGTGGGTCTCATACTGCAGGTTTAAACTTAGGTTAATAGTTAACCCAAAAATTTGTTGTTGTTTTGTGTACATTTCCTTGACATTTTGTTTTGTTTATAGTTAAGTTAAAGTTAAACCTACAGTATGAGACCCACCGTAAGTGACTTCGATCAAGGGGTATCCATTAAAGTGTTTTAAGAATTCGTAAAAATTTCACACACGAATGAGAAGAAAAAACACAAAGAATTTGAAGAAATTTAACAGCGAACGAGAGAAAATGAAGGACGACACGAAAACAATAATTTAATAAAAACGGGTTTACAAGCAAAAAATATCATTAAAAACAATAAAAAAATAATTAATCAATAATCATAAGAAACAATAAAAACAGTGCCCTGTTAACTTTTTCGGTTTTCGGTTGTTTCTCTTATTCTTCACGGGAATTAACAGAATCCCAATCCATATACATTTTAAGGGAACCAAAGAGTACAATTTTTTCGTACGGGAACTCTTTAGCCTATATCCTCGAAGATTTACTAATTTTTTTTTGAAAATTTTTTTTGCGTGCAGTGCACGGGTTGGATGCGAAAAAGTGAGTGTGTCGTCGTTTTGAAAGATCACATTGGAATTTTATTTTAAGGGTTAAGGTTAAAGTTGCCCCTTTTGGCCTGTTCGTGAAGCATGCCGGTATGTGAAACTATGTGTTCTTTACATCTGAGGTGTTGTTCAGCAGCTTTGTAGAAAATATTAAGGCAAATATTTTTGTGGAACATATTAAGCCTCTAACTCCCACACGTATCGGTAATTTTTGGCTCTATTCTAACAAATCGTAAAAAACACTCCTAAAAAGGGGGAGGGCGGGGATGAAATGTTCTACAAAAGTGTTGGACATAAAATTTTACTATATATGTCAGAACACACCAAAGCCCAAAACTTAACATAAACAGCAAAAACTAGTCAAATTCAAGATTGCCCATTAAGGGTTAATTTAGTTAATATTTAGAGTTAGTACAAAAAAGTCTTTCAAAAATTGTTTTTTTGGGGTTGATCTGTATGAACAAATTATTTTATATTAAATTTCACTATAGGTCTACAAAAGAATAAAAGCTCTTAACCCTCTAATGCTTTTTCTTCTGATAACAATAATATTTAAACCATATATTTGGCGTTGAAAATCTACTATGGAACAAATATTAAAATTTTAATTTATCGCTTTATTTAGGCGATATAGCACAACAAAGGTTGAAGACGTATCTTGAAACCCAGTAGTCAAATAATTTCGGTTTTTGCTGTAAATAACACGATCAATAAAATAAAACTACGTAGCGAAAATTGTTGATCAATTGTTGTTATTTCAAAAGTTATGGCGATTTTCGCTTTTTGAAAATTACGAAATTTGGCGAATTTGGCACTAAACATCAATAAATAAATAAAGAAAATCTGTTGGCTAGTTTTTGAGTTAAAGAGATATTTGTAAAACGTATCCTGGCGTTATTCTGTGAGTCCTGGCGAAAAAATTTTTAACTGATTTTACAATTAGAGGCTCATTTTACGCCAGATCGTAAATATATTTTTTTGGCAATTTTTCAAATATTTTTTTCTGTTGTAATTAGTTAATTTTTGAAAATTTTCTAAATTTTCACTTTACATGCTTCTCGCTTGGAAACCGTTCCTTATACAAAAAAAGTTTGAAGGCAAAAAGTAGGCAGTTAAGTTTTCTATGGATATAATACAACTTGTTTAATAAAATATTGTTATTTAGCCAAAAACTATTTAAAATCCAAAGGCCGCCTTTTGGCGGCCTTGGGCATTAGAGGGTTAATAACCTATATGCCATACATGGGCAAATGCGGCTCTTTAACCAATTTCGTGCGGCCCTTTATTATTTTTAAATCAATCAAAAAAAAAAAAAATTAAATTTTAAACAAAACTAAAAAAAAATTTAAATTAAAACAAAATAAAATCAGATTTTAGAAATATAAATAATATAGAAAACAGCGATAACAAAATAAATATCAAATGGAGCCTAAAAAAAATTACACCGATCAAGAAATATCGACTTGCGCAAAAAAGTCGAGTTTTTATGTATTTTCGCCTCCTACATACGAATATTGAGTGAAAAGTTCCTTCTTCTTTATTTAAACAATTAAGCCTGGGAAAAAATACTTTATGGCGAAGAAGTTCTTAGGAGTCTCGTATTTTTTATGAGTTTGGATTAAAAAAAAAAAAACAATTATCTTTCATTTTAGGAAATGTTTAAGACTGTTATGTGGACTTCATTAATATCTCTAAAATCTACTTTTAAAAATTGTCCTTGAAACACTTAAATTTGGTAGACAATACACTCATAGAAATAAACCTGTTAAAATAGCAAAACAATTAAAAACTCGCATTATTTTCGGTTAGAGCTTTTCGTAAAAAGGCGCTAGTTTGACTTTTAATATTTTTTATTTAGCGCTTTATGGTAAAACCTTTATTTTGATACAATTTCATCTAATTTAAATGGTTTGATCTGTTTTGATCACATTTATAATTTAGCGGTTGCTAGCGCATTTTTGGGCCTGCCTGCGAGTTTTGTCCTTAAGAGGTTGGCATCACTCCATCTGATGCTGTAAACACAAATACATTTTCGAAAATAATTTTTTGACAATCACATCATCTCACAGAATTTTTTTTTGATTTATCAGACGTAAAATCAGATAATTTAAATTCCGCTTTAGCAAAAATATTCAGCTGATTTCAGTAGTTGTTTCTGCAGGGTGCTTTCAACTAATTTTCACTGAAAGAATTATCCTTCAAGATATTAATGATATAATTTCATAGAATTTTTTTCGTAGAACCAATGAAGAATATATAATATAATATAATTAAGTATATAATATTTAATTAATATTATGAAATTTTCCATAACTTTTCATTTATAAAATTTCATTAAAAAATTCATTGAATTTCATAAATTAGATCTCCATAAATTTAATGAAAATGTTCTTTGTATATATGAAATTGTTCATATAGTAATTACTTTTTTAATTTTTTTATAAAATATCGTAAATTTCCTGAGAGAATAATTTCATATAATTTGTATTTTTTTTAAATTAATTTCGGACTATAATTTTTTTTTTATACATCATATTAATTTTTTAAAAACTTTATTTTATGAAACTTTTTAATTTAATGAATTCTTTCTTTAGATCAGGCATCGGTAAACATATACAACAGTGTTGCCAACTTTTGAAGGCAGGAAAGCACCGTGAGCATTGTGAAAACGGGTAAAAAGGGTAAAAATTTACCAAAAATGGGGTAAAAAAGCACGATATTAATTTTTTGAAAAATTAAAGTCAAGAATTTAAAAACACATTTTAGCTTTGTAAAATCGTGTAAAAAAAGTTCAAAAATAACCGAAAAAGGGGTAAAAAAGCACCAAACTAATATCTAAAAATTTTGAAGTTTAAATATATCGAAGTTGCTATTTAAAATTGTACTACAAACATTGTGAAAAAATGTATTTTTTGTTTAGTTCTTATTATTTTTTCAACTTTGACAGAAAATTAAAGAAAAATATTGAAAAACGAGAACAACTACCAAAAATATAAACTGTACAAAAAGCACTAAAAGCACTGCCAGAAATCTGGAAAAGCACTGTAAATACGCGCTTTTTTTAAACGGGTATTTGTAAAAAATCACCGGGTGCAAGAGTGAAAAAAGCACCAAAAAATACCCGAAAAGCACTGAAATGGCAACACTGATATACAACCTTATTTTGTGCTTGTATGAGCCTCTCTCTCTCAATGCACCGACAAAGAACGTTTGTATAATAATTTGAAAATTTTAAATGTTTATAATGGGAATATAAAATAAAAATTTAAAAGCAAACAACAACTACAAAAACAAATATCAAGAAACAACAACACAAAAAATAAAAAAAACTTAAAAATAAATTACCAAAAAAATGTATCAATAAACATTATGCAGAGTGTAAAAAATCTGGCAAACAAGCGATGTGACAACCTACTTCATTGAATGCTTGTATGCGACTGATTATTTTTTTGTTCTATATGTGAGCTTATGTAGGTGTGAGAGAGCGCCCATGGGCATAGGTGTTGCCGACGTCTGCTTTAGATATATTTTGTACATCCGTAAAATATGTTACGATTTTATTACGCCTTTTGCATTTGCTAAGTACTTTTTATTTATGCACTCCAGCTTAGCAGCGACAAAAACCAACTATAATAAATAATAGTAACTGAAATTGCTTCATACATTTTATGAAACTCTGCATTGGCTGAATGATTTATTCATTGGACGAGTGGCCTATTAATTTTATGAAGAGTTTCATTAATTTTATTAACTTTTCATAAACATTGACTTTAATGAAACCTGTTTCATAGATTCTATGAAAAGTTTCAATGAACCAGTTCCAATGAACCAGTGACAATTTTCATTGAAGCTATGAAGAAATTAATTACTGAAGTGATGATAATTCTCTCAGTGTTAATTAGCTTTTTCTGCTATTAGTACAGATTTATTTTCATAACAAAAAAACCGAAACCGGTTTAAACCGGTTTTTTAATAAAACTGTAACCGAAATCGGTTTTTTAAAATAGTAATTTTCGAACAAACCGAAAACCGGTTTTCTGAAATGGCCGGTTTTTTGGACACTCTATGTGTTAGTTAATTCCCTATAAACAATTTCACTGGAATTCAAGTTGAAAACAAGTTCAATTCCAGCCCTGTTTTCCAGTTTCAAGGCTTGAATACAACTTTAATTACATTTTATTTCAATAGCATACTCCAGCAAAAGGGAAACAAAAATTCAAGTTTCAAATATTTTTGTTAAATATACAAATGCTAGAATTTGAAATGTACTTTACTTCAAGCAAAATTTAAAGCACTTGAATTTTTAAAACCTATGTGCTTATTGGGTTCTGGCTCTTCTGATTACAAAACATACATTGTGTAGGCTGTGATTGACAAGGCGTTTGTCTCGTTAGGAGGTGATGCTACGAATCATAGAATGTGTAGAGGGTTGCTGGTTCGATTCGCGGTCATGGCATACACAAAAAGTTTTTCATATACAGAGTGGCGCAAAAGTAATGGCATAATGTAAATTGCCAACCATTTTGTTAGAAATGAAAAAAACATGAGTTGTGCTTTCACAAAAAGTTTATTTGAAGATGTAAAATTTATTACAATACATTAAGTAGAAAAAATTATATCGGTCAAATGACCACCTCCCGAGTTGGTGCACATTTGTGCCCGTTTTACGGCATTTGCCCGCAAAAAAATCACCAATCAGTCACTTTGGGGGATGCAATGGCGCATTCTTGCAATTGTCGCTCCTTATGATTTTATGATTTTTGCGTTAAAACAACTGACAGAAAATTGGTCAATTGGTATTTGCCAAACAGAGACATGGTGTTACAATCGCTCACATAAACGCTCAAAGTTTAAACAACAAGATCGATGAGTTCGAACTGGTTTTCGAAAACTCAAATGTTGATATCGTTTGTGTTTCCGAGACCTGGTTTTCGGATAAAACGCCGGACAGTCTTATTTGTCTAAATGGCTACAAAGTTTTTAGAACTGACAGAGATGGTCATGCGGGTGGAGTTGCCATTTTCGTAAAAGATAATATATCTTGTAAATTTTGCTTTAAGTCGCGTAGAGAGGAAAAGGTTGAGTTTATTTTTGTTGAACTTGTATCTTTTGGTAGAAAAATACTTATTGGCTGCGTCTACAGGCCACACAAGAGAATATCTTTTTCTGATTTTGTGTTAAAATTGGAAAACTTAACCGTTGCCTATGACGATATTGTAATATCTGGTGACTTCAATTCCAATATACTAACGGAATCAAACTTTACTGATGAAATGTCATCACTTGGACTCATGCCCGTTAATGTAACTGTTCCAACACACTATACAACCTCAAATAATTCACTGATAGATCTTTTTTTTGTTGCCAAAATATCAAATGTACTATTCTACGACCAGGTTTCGGCTTCATGTTTCTCAAAACATGATTTGATATTTTTAACGTATAATTTTGAAATTCAACCGGCAGATCAGATTTGTTACTACCGGGACTTCAAGTGTATAAATTATAATTTGTTATATGAAGAATTTTTAAGAATTGACTGGGAAAGTATGTATTTTATGTCTTCCGTGGATGAGCAATTATCGTTCTTTGAAAATAATATTCAGCGACTATATAATGATGCTGTTCCACTAAAATCTAGGAACATTTTGGGAAAATCAAAACCATGGTTTACATTAGCTATTAAACAATTAATTCAAAAGAGAGATGTTGCTTATTCAAGTTGGAAGAGATTTAAAACTCCTGAGTTGAAAGTTCAATATCGTACTGCTAGGAGGGAGGTTAATAATAAAATCAGAATTTCAAAAAGAGAATATTATTCTAAACGCTTTGGTTCTGCTCTCGAATCGAAGAAAACTTGGAAAGTCATTCATGAAATCGGAATTGGCAGGGCAGATAAAACGAACTGCGATGTTGATACTAATGACTTAAACAGTATTTTTACAAACCTACCAACAGTCCAAATTAACGACAACTTTTACAACTTCCCATCAGGTAATAACAACTCTACTCTTGATGATATTAATACATTTGAGTTTTCTTGCATAACCCAGTTTGATATCATATCAACTTTTTCATTAATAAAATCAGAAGCAGTAGGTTACGATAATATGCATCCGAAATTTTTAAAGATAATGTTGCCATTACTTCTGCCCTATTTAACTCACCTTTTCAATACAATCATTACGACAAGCACTTTTCCGTTAAAATGGAAGCACGCCAAAATTGTACCACTCCCGAAGACAAATACTGAGTTTCGACCAATTGCCATTTTGTGTTTCCTTTCAAAAGTTCTGGAAAAGATTCTACACCGTCAAATGATTGAGTATATTAGGGATAAATGTCTGCTGTCTGATAAACAATCTGGGTTTCGTTCTAATCATAGCTGTGTTACAGCTCTGATTGATGTCTCGGAAAATATACGACGTGAACTCGATAATGGCAAGGTTAATTTCTTGATACTCCTTGACCACTCTAAGGCGTTCGACACGGTTGACCACTATACGTTATGTATGAAACTTAGACATTTCTTTAAATTTTCTTCATCATCAACACAGCTTTTATTTTGTTATCTAAATAATCGCACACAATCTGTCTACGTTAATAATAAATGGTCTAATTTGCTGACACTTAGTAGGGGAGTGCCCCAAGGGTCTGTTCTTGGGCCTCTGCTTTTTTCCATATATGCAAATGATTTGCCGAATCAGCTCTCATACTGCAGACTACATATGTATGCGGATGATGTCCAATTGTATTTAAGCAGTCCTGTACACTCAATTCAAGAAGCTATTACGAAAATTAATTTTGATTTAAATAGAATATATATATGGGCTACAGCAAACGGGCTTTGTCTCAATCCGCAGAAATCCAAATGTGTTGTAATTCACAAGCAACGAACTGTGCCAATTATCGAAAATGAAATACATATAAATGGAGGAAAAATTGAGATCGCAGAAGCGGCCAAAAACCTTGGTATCATTTTTAACAAACATTTAACATGGACAAATCATATTAACTCTCTTGTTGGTCAAACCTACGCTAAGTTAAGGCCTCTTTGGTCAACACAGTTTTTTACTCCTTTGAAAGTGAGAATACTGATCGCAAAGTCATACCTAATCCCCGGTTTAATATATGGTTGTGAACTTTTTGGGAATTGCGATAGTACTAGTAAGCGCAAGTTAACCGTTTTATACAACAATATCATCAGATATGTTTATGGCTTGAGAAGGATTGATCATGTGTCATTATTTGCCACAAAACTCTATGGTGTATCTTTCGAGAGCCTTCTTAAGATACGAGTACTTTTAGCTTATCATAAAATTATTTATACAAAGAATCCTCCGTATCTTTATGCCCTTATACAGTTTGCCATATCCCAAAGGGGAAGAGGGACAATAATACCTATGCACCGATATCATGTATCTGAATGGCATTTTTACATAAATGCTCCACGTCTTTGGAGAGATCTTCCAGCAAACCAGCAGCTCAACAGCAACGCAAACAGCTTTAGACATTTTCTTTTTAATATTTTTGCCTAATTTTAATTAAATTTTTGTTTCTTACAATGTTGACTCTTTGACTGACATATTAAATTAAATTATTGTTAATATTTATTTTTTCTTTGTGATATTAGAAAATTTTTTACTTATATATTAGAATACGGTTTAATTTTTATGATTATTTTTTTACAATTTGCAATATATGTTTTCCACAAACTGCTTTCCTGTACTTTAATTATAAGATTTACTCTTGTTGTACAGGATATATCAAAATAAATAAATAAATAAATAAATAAATAAATAAATAAATAAATAAATAAATAAATAAATAAATAAATAAATAAATAAATAAATAAATAAATAAATAAATAAATAAATAAATAAATAAATAAATAAATAAATAAATAAATAAATAAATAAATAAATAAATAAATAAATAAATAAATAAATAAATAAATAAATAAATAAATAAATAAATAAATAAATAAATAAATAAATAAATAAATAAATAAATAAATAAATAAATAAATAAATAAATAAATAAATAAATAAATAAATAAATAAATAAATAAATAAATAAATAAATAAATAAATAAATAAATAAATAAATAAATAAATAAATAAATAAATAAATAAATAAATAAATAAATAAATAAATAAATAAATAAATAAATAAATAAATAAATAAATAAATAAATAAATAAATAAATAAATAAATAAATAAATAAATAAATAAATAAATAAAAATAAATAAGCAGCAACAAGAATTCCACGTTCTTCAGGTGTGTATCGCTCGATTGCTTGTTGTCAAATAATTCTCTATCTATCTACAACATTGATGTCAAGACACAATAGCCGTTTTTTCTAATCACTTGGATTTAATAAATCCAAAAAGTATTTCTAAAAGTGCTCAAAAGATGGGGTTAGATTTTTCCTATTTTAAAAAATTTTCGTGCGACACTTCTTTCACCCTAATTTTTAAACCGAATTCGAAGATGGAGGATTCTACTTTAACTTTTAATTTATAATTATATTTTACATAAAACAGAGATAAACAGTCTGCCTTTTCAGTTTTATCACTTCAATTTATATTTTTACACAATTGAAAAATTCCATTGCAATATTTAATATTCACTAATTGGATTTACTTAAATTACTTACTGTAGAGTGAAAAATTGCCATTTCTATTTGAGCTATTTCTCCATGTCCGAGATGAAAAATATGAATTGGTGAGGTGTAGTTTTTTTTTTTAACATATTTCATAAAAAAAATTTAAGAAAAACCTTTTATTTGTTAGTTTTTAAATTTTTTTGTTTCTCTTTTAATTTTTATTCGTAGTTTTTTCTGACATTAAATTAATAGGCTGTTTCGTATATTTGTGCTTTTTTTTTGGATTTAATAAATCCATTTTTTGTATGAAAAGTTCTAAATCCAGGTGATTAAAAAACACGATAAATGACATTTAACGCCATTTGCAAAAATTAAAGCACATTCACATTATGACATTACTTTTGGGCCACCCGTTAAATATGGACAATTTAACAATTAAAATAATACCCTGACCACATAGTGGTGTAGGGTATAAATACTTTGATCAATTGTCACATAAACTAACCACTGATGAGTCTTTGGGTGACACGAAGCCGCGGTAGTCTCTGGTGATTCCCTTGCCTCTGTTAAATTTTTCAATAACAAATGTTTTTTTTTCTTCTTCGTGCTGTAAATGAGCTTTAGAAAATATTTTAAGTAATTAATATTTATTACGATTGTCCTATGCGACGGCTAGAATCACTAGTTCTTACTCTAAATAATTATAATTTTCTTAATTTTTTTTTCGAAAAATTGCATAGCAACCCCCTTTTAACAACGTTTTTTAAAGAGAAATTTTTAACATGTGGCGTATGATTACTATTAATTTCAAAAAGTAACACTCATACGCTCAGTGGTTCTAGTTCTTCCTTGTAAATAATAGTGCAATGTTAATCTTATTTTTTTTTGTATATATGTACATATGTACTCATACAACTTCTAAAAAATATTTTGTTATATTTTCTTGCTAATTATCACCAGCTAATTACTGTTCTTTTCTATTAAATAAGACTAATATTACAAGTAAATACAATATTTACTAAGCTTAACACATTTGTTAAATGTCTTATTACAACAATATACTCTTTTCATATACAACCTTTTTTACTATGGTAATTTGCTGTTTTTTCAAACCATTAGTCAATTCCAATTCAGTAAATTTTTTTTTTGAATTTTTTTTCTGTTTTCTGTTTCTTTTTGTATGTTTGCTTTTTAGCTTTTTTCTTTCTACTATTTAACTTTTTCTCATTTTCCAGTTGTTTAACTATTCTACCACTTGTTTAGTTAGATGTCCAGTGTTTAATCCTCTTATTTAGTTTGTTGAAAATAGCTCTCGTAATTGTTGTGTTGTATGTATTTTTAGTTGCAGTGGTGTTGTAGTGCCAAATAAGGCTTAAGCTCAGACAGTAAAATGGATTCAAGTGGAATTAATTAAAACTTAAAATAACAAAAGAAACTAAAACTTCAAATAGTTTGTTATATTGCAGTATAATTAAAATTTAATGATATTATAGTGGTCAGAAGGAGATGTAGTTAAAAAAAAATTGTATGTTGAAAACTAACTTAAAATATAGTCATTGGATATTTATTACTTTTGATTTAATTTGTTATAGCTTCATTCTATGTTGGCTGATAAATTTATGAATAATTAAATTAAACAATTTAAAATTTTACGAAGTGCCAATCCTAATAAAACTTGAAAAAAACTACTATCCAGACATGTCTTATTGTTGCGTATGTCATCAGTTATTTCCTCTAAAAAAATCACAAATAAAGTTTCTTTTTTTTCCAATTTATACAGACGGTCTGTTGTTAACTCAGCAATTTTTGTTTGCCAGTTTAGTTGTCAAACAATGTTATAATGATGTCTAAAAATGTCATTCATATCGCTAACTAAATGTGATAAAGTGGAATGGTAACAGACGAGAGAGAAAAAAAATCAAAGTGTTAACAAACAAAATCATAACAGCATTCATTTCTATATTATTTTTTATACTATGGAAAACTTTTATATTAAATAATTTACTTGCAAACATATAAAATGACTACGATATTTGTTATAGATTTCTATGGCAACAAAAATGTTTGCCATAAAACTTCCTCTATAGACTTACTAAGTATTGCTTTGATGTTTCATTTCGTTTTTTTTTGCGCTCAATATGTACACAAATTCTGTTATAGAAAAGTGTATGTATGTTTGGCTTAAGGCCATACATAGAAATCATTTCTATTTTATATGAATTGTAGTTTCTTTTGATCATGATGATGAACATGATGATTATGATGCCTACAAACCTATAGCCTTAAGTTGTGTTACCTTTTTAATATGTACCTATAGTACTATCATAATTTTTTTGTATGAATTCCATCTAATATTATTGCAACATTTCAAATTTTATATAAAATATTTGACTTGTTATGATGAGATTTATTTGCAAAATGAAAATATGTCTGTAGAAATAATAAAATAATATTAAAAATGCTGTTTGTTATATGCAAGTGATTTTCAGTTTTGATAAAATCTCTTTTATAAACTGAAAACTAAAATGTCAATGTTAGTAACTGACATTTCTTCACAATTTAGCAAAAACTATTACCTACTTTACTGTTTAAAGCATTATTGCATATTTTAGGGAGGATTATGTTATTATTTAAAAGGAATATTTAATAGGTTTTTGCAGGATATCTTAATATGAAAAGACATATAAAATTATAAAGAAAAATTAACTATTTTCTAAAAAGGGAAAATAATTTTATTCAAATCGAATGTCTTATTTTTTAATGAGAGTTAAAATTTATTGAAATTAACTACATATGTCAAAGTTGGACTGATGATTAAGTACACTCTCAGAACAATTCCGTTGTGGCAACGGAATTTTTTGCCTTCAGGCACGTATCCAGGAGTTTCTTTCGGGGGGGGGGGGGGGGGGGGGGGTTACGCTTCTCAAAATTTTTTTGTTTAATTTTTCCCGTGTTTTGCTTTTTTATATACTGGGGAAACTTATAAAACTATGTAAACAGAAAAACATTTGTAACCGTTACAAAAAAATTTTGTGTAAAGTTCATTAAAATGAGAGTAAGCACAAAAGCCTCTCTCTAAATGACAAAATTGCCCAAAAGTACGGGAACGCACAAAGTCACTTTTGTAGCCCAAAACTTTATTTAAAAGAAAAAATTAAAAAATAAAGTTTTAGTCTGAAAAGTTGCACAGATATACATATTTTTTGCATTTTTATATATAGAAGTTTTCTTTTGCTTAATTCAAATTTAAAATTTTTTTTCACAATGGTGTTATTTGTTTATCATTGCACCAGCTGTCCCTTTTACAATTTTGTGACGAGAAACACACATACACTCTTTTGAGCGCTCTCACGAGAGCGGTTTTTGGTGAGAATGCTTCCCACGGTAAAATAAAGGAACAGACCTCTTATGTGATAGTTCAGCAGAAAAATTAAAAGAAAAATTTCTTTATTAATTGCCTAAAACTGGCAAAGAAAGAAAGAAAATTTCAATATAAAAATATTTGTTATAAAATAGTCAGAGGCAGAAAATTTTATAAAAATATCTGTAAGAGCGCCAAAAGCTAAATGTTTTTGAAACTTTTTAAATATTACAATTTCTAATGGCTAATAACCATAAAAGAAAGTTCAATTTTTAACGCATTTTCTAAGCTCTAAACCAAGTTATATATTTCTAGTGTAATTTAATTTCTAGGTGATTTAAATTTTGAAAAATTTTAGTTTTTTTCAATATTTAAAATTTTCTGCAATCCGTTTCTGATATGGATATCTTGATATCTTGTTTACCCATTTTTTGCCTGGATTCCGTACGAATTTTCTGACAAAACTTGGTAGAAGGATAGGTTTTTTGTATTTTTTATATCTTGGTCGCACCTTCAAATGGTGGTATAATAAATTCAAATTGAAAACTTGAGGCTGTGTACGCATTTAAAGCTTTAATATTTAATAAAACAAAACTTAATTTTAATATTTTTATAATAAAAATTTCTATGAAAAATTGCAAAATTTTCAATAATTTCCTTCGCAATATTTTTAATAATTTTTTGCTCTCATTGCTCAAATTTATATGCTTCTTTACTACACTCAACCAAAAAAGTCTGTAATGGCTATTGAAAATTTTGCTGTTATTACGGGAAATTTAACTGTTTTTAGTACAATGAAATTAGTATAAATAATTAGTTGAAGCTACTAAATTTCAGTAAATTGCTGTAAACTGTAATTTAAAATCAATCTGCTGAAATTAGCAAAAAATTGTACTAAAAAATAAAAAAAACTGTAAAATCTAAAAGAAAAATTTTTTTTCTTTCGATTGTAACAAGCGTATAATTACTTCATCGTACTTGAAATTTGGAGTCAAAATTGCAAACGGTTCTCCAGTTATTGCCGTTTTATGCATTGAAGATGCAATAAAATTTTCTGGGTGTTATTTCTAAACTAAGAATATATCAATAGTAACAAATATAAGCTAAACAAGAATTGTAAAAAATAAAAAAAAAAAAAAAAATTTTAAATTAGTATATTTTTCTGCTAAATTTAGCACTCGGTTTTAGAAAATTAGTAAAATGTTTTTCTGAAATCAGCAGCGAAAATTAGTAAAAAAAATCCGTAATTTGTAATAAGAGAATAGCAAAAATGATTACTAAAAATAAAAATTGTACTAATAATCAGTATAAAAATAGTATAGTGCGATTGAAAACTGTTTACAAATTTTTTTACAAACTTTTTTATCTGAGTGTAGTTGCAAGAAAATATCCCAATTTTGATATTTAAAAACCGGATTCATACCTACAATTTTACAACTACGGAAACCCCTTGATTCGATCAGTCAATTTATTTCTTAAAGTATGTACTGAACGAAAAATTTTTCTTCGCTTATATAGTTTTTCATATGTTTTTTTTTATCGAAATCAGCATATTCCTTTTATTACTCTCTCTTAAATTTTAAAATATTTTTTGAAAAAAAGTGCTTTGAAGAAAAGTCAAAAATTGCTTTTACAACATCATTATATGGCAACCCTGGAAGTAAAATTTTAATAATTTTTTAAATTCCATTTTTTTACTACGTCATTATATCGCCTTCCTATCAAAATTTATGTGATCTTAAAATTAGACGTGTCTTTAAAGACACGTTGGTAAAAAATGTGTTAAACAATTCAAATACTTTGTCTCAAAATTTTGTTACATGATTTTAACAGTGAAATTTTATCTTAACACATTTTAGACAAATTTTTAATTTATTTGTCCGGTTTCCTTGAACCAGTGCTGTCAAAACTTATTTAGGAAAAAATGCTAGATTTTTTTGAGAAAAATGCTAAAGTGCTAACAAAATAAAAAAATATGCCTAAAAAAATTTTATAACAATATGATTCAATTTATATATATATATTCGTTCCGTTTACTCCTGCAAGGAGCATAGGGCCGCATTCAATTTATTTAGAAAAAAATATTTTAGTGACTTTTTGCAATTAAAGTAGAAATAAGTAATCTATAATTTTGCCTTTAGTTCATTTTCTTAACTAAAATTATATGAAATATAAATTAAAAACGAGTAAAAAGGTTAAAGTCAGGCATGCCGACTATACAATACCCTACACCAGTCTGGATAAAAGCCAACTAATGTTTGGATCCGAAATTCGAATGGGTTAAAATGAGGCTTGTGTCAAAATTTTCTATAATGTGAGTCACCGCACCAAATTTCATTAAAATATCTTAATATTTGCGATCTGCAGTTTGTAACCAAGCCAATTTTGGGGGGACCCTTATATGGGCACTAGGTCTAAACATGGACCGATGTTCACCAAAATCAATAGACTTTGTCCTTGGGCCGACATAAGTCGGTGTACAGAATTTCATCAAAATATCTTAATATTTGCGACCTGCAGCGTATAAACAATATAATTTTGGTAGGACCCTTATATGGGCACTAGGTCTAAACATGGACCGATTTTCACCAAAATCAATAGGCTTCGTCCTTGCGTCGACATAAGTTGGTGTACCATATTTCATCAAAATATCTTAATATTTGCGACCTGCAGCGTATAAACAATATAATTTTGGTAGGACCCTTATATGGGCACTAGGTCTAAACTTGGACCGATGTTCACCAAAATCAATAGGCTTCGTCGTTGGGCCGACATAAGTCGGTGTACCATATTTCATCAAAATATCTTAATATTTGCGACCTGCAGCGTATAAACAATATAATTTTGGTAGGACCCTTATATGGGCACTAGGTCTAAACATGGACCGATGTTCACCAAAATCAATAGGCTTCATCCTTGGGTCGACATAAGTTGGTGTACCATATTTCATCAAAATACCTTAATATTTGCGACCTGCAGCGTATAAACAATATAATTTTGGTAGGACCCTTATATGGGCACTAGGTCTAAACATGGACCGATCTTCACCAAAATCAATACGCTTCGTCCTTGGGCCGACGTAAGTCGGTGTACCAAGTTTCATCAAAATATCTTAATATTTGCGACCTGTAGAGTGCGCACAAGAATGCATGGATAGACAGACAGACAGACGGACGGACAGACAGACGGACATCGTTAAATCAAAATAAAAAAAAATTCTGAGCCGATCGGTATACTATAAGGTGGGTCTAGGACCAATATTTTTTGGTGTTACAAACATCAGCACAAACTTATAATACCCTGACCACATAGTGGTGTAGGGTATAATGACCACATAGTGGTGTAGGGTATAACAACTAAAAAGTTGATTCTCGTAAAAATAAACTCAAAAAAAAGCCTTTAAAAAAAATTTGCGATTTTTTCACACAAAAAATACTTTTAAAAATAACTCCCTCCCTTTTGATAAAATTTTTAAAATTTTAAAATGTTTTTTTTATAGAAAACTATGAAAAATGCATCCTTTTTTCTGAAGAAAACCTCGTGCAGGGAATGCTATACGCTTAGAATAGTACAAAATTTTCATATTTGATGGAGAAAAGAAATCTAAGATCAACCTGTCTCATATTTTCTTCCACTTCTGACGAACCTATTCTTACCCCATATTTTGACTACTTAAATTACCGAGGTGATCAAAAACTGACTTTTTCATCGTAGAATTTTTTCTTTTACAACATATTGAAATTTCCTCAAAATAGTACACTCATAGAAATAAATCTGTAAAAATAGCAGAAAAAGTAACTAAAAATTAGTTAAAAATGTTGCTGCAGAAGAAACTGTTAAATTAGCAGATTTCTTTTTGCCAAATACAAGTAAAATAAGAACAAAAAAATAAACCTGTTAAAGTTACAGTTTTACAATTTTTATACCCTGTGGAGAGGGTATTATAAGTTTGTGCTGATGTTTGTAACACCAAAAAATATTGGTCCTAGACACATCCTTTAGTATACCGATCGGCTCAGAATCACTTTTTGTTTGGATTTAACGATGTCGGTCCGTCCGTCTGTCTGTCTGTCGGTCCATTCATTCTTGTGCGCACTCTACAGGTCGCAAATATTAAGATATTTTGACGAAATTTTGTACACCGACTGACGTCGGACCAAAGGACAACGCCTACTAATTTTAGTTTAAATCGGTCCATGTTTAGACCTAGTGCCCATATAAGGGTCCCCTCAAAATTTTCTTTTTTACGCGCTGCAGGTCGCAAATACGAAGATATTTCTGTAGATTTTATAATACAATTTGTCATTTTCAATTAACTAAAAGTTAACTTAAATATAACTAAAATTCTGCAAATTTAACAGCTTTATTTTTGCTGTTCTTATTTTACTAGTATTTAGCAAAAAAAAAAACCGTTCTTTCTGGAGCATCATTTTTAACTAATTTTTAGTTGCCTTTTCTGCTATTTTTACAGATTTATTTCTATGAGTGTAATATTAACTAATTATTCCTTTAAAAAACTATTAAAGCCAAGAAATTTTTCTCTTATAGCCAGAACTAATATCGATTTGTTTCTTAAATATTTCTTAAGTAAGAATTTTTAAACAACATTTCTTATTTAAGAAATATTCAAGACAAAAATCGATATTAGCTCTGGCTGTAAAACTGATTCGAAATTATCTTCCTAGGAAACTTGAAGACATTTTCGCAATCAAAAACACAGGATTAACTGATATTAAAAATAATTGAAATTTCTATTTGGAATTTGTGATAATTGATCTTGAACGGAACAAAATACAGTAAAACTCGGTTAAGACGAACTCCGGGGGAGCAAAGGAATTAGTTCGTCTTAAGCGAAGTTCGTATTAAACAAGCTCAAGTTTGTCTAAATTACTTTTTTTATTCACAAAATAATTAAGATTTTTAATATAATTAAAAATTTTAATAAAAAATTGTGTAATCCCTTCATTGCATCTGCTTCAATAAATCGTTTTTAAGGAAAATAGCTGTGTGAAAAGTTTGAGATTTGTCAAATTGAAAAATATTTATACACAATATCTTCAGTTTTATAAGAGTTCGTAGTAAACATGGAGAGTAATATGAAATTTTGTGTGTGAGACTGTTAGAAACATTTCGGTTAAACCGAGGGTTCGTCTTAAGAGAGTTCGTATTAACAGATGTTTTTTCAACTGCGATTTTAAAACTTTTTTAAATTTTTTTTCAATAAAAACAATTAATATTTCTAGTTAATTTAACATAATTAATGCAGAGAATATAAGAAACAACACAAAGAAAAGGTAAAATTGAATTAAAATAGTTTAAAAAATAAAATTAATTAATATTACCGACATAATTCTCTTAGTGTATGTAAAAGTGACTGGTCCTATTTCCCACAGGATTCATAAAGGCTGTGCTAATATCTATAACAAATCAAAAACATTTTTAAACACACTAAAATTTATATAATTATCATCGGCTTTAGGTGTCATATTTCTATAAGTGTCACCCTACAAAAGAGCCGGAAAATTAAATCCAAAATTTTTGTTTCTGTAACGGTATTTTAAGGGTAACGCTATTTCATTTATTTAGGTATTGGTATTTTAAGGATAGCGGTTTTTTAGTTATTTCGGTAACGGTATTTTAAGGATAACGGTTTTTTGAATATTTCGGTAAGGGTGTTTTAAGGTTAGCGGTATTTCAGTTATTTCGCTACCTTTTCGATTCCAACTAAAATATGTCCCACCTAATAACACTATGCGACAGTCAAAATCGGGATGGGATGAAACCAACGGGAAATGTTATATCGGTCAAAAACAAGTTATACGTGTCCCGGCGTTTCGCTGGGTCACCCCTAGGAATCGAGATATATCTTTTTTTGACATAACTCGAAAACCACTAGTCCGATTTTGCTCAAACGATTTTAAAAAAATTAAAAATTACAATTCCTTTATTCTGTTCATATAACGTTTTTCTATATACTCAACAGTTTTACAATAAAAATCAATAACCTTTTGTTTATTACTTTTTTTTAATATTTTAGGCAAAAAATATTTTTTTCTTCATACATTTATTTTTACCGGCAAAACTGTTGAGTATATAGAAAAACGTTATATGAACAGATTAAAGGAATTGTAATTTTTAATTTTTTTAAAATTGTTTGAGCAAAATCGGACTAGTGGTTCTCGAGTTATGTCAAAAAAAAGACCACCAAAGGTCAAATCGATATATCTCGATCCCTAGGGGTGACCCAGCGAAACGCCGGGACACGTATAACTTCTTTTTTACCGATATAACTTTCCCCGGTAGTTTGAACCCTTCCCGATCACTGACCCCTACCATTTGTCTCACAGTGTAATCTAAAATTCACATTTGTGTTTTGTTTTTATGATAAACTTTAACAAAAATAGTTTTTTATCATTTTTGCTAACATAAAATGAAACTGAAACTGTAATAAAAAAATGTTTGTAAAAAAAAACAACAAATTTAGGTCACTTTTATTGTAGTTTTCTTTTTGTGTACAATATGACAAAAAGAGACCCCAACCTCCCCTAACAATTTTGTGATGAATGGGTTGAGGAGTTTAGCAGAGATTGAGTTGGGGATTGAAAACAACCTCATCATACTTGTTGTATGCGTTTTAAAGTGTTTAATTTTTATGATTTTCTGTGTAAAACATTTCATGTACCTACACTTGCTTTGGATTTTGGTTTTATACAGATGTCATTTTAACCAGTTTTATTTATGGAAAATTTTATTTTTTTACATTTTTACGGTAACCAGCAGCGTTATATGTTTTATGGATGTATCAGTTTTTTTTTTGTTGTTCAAAATAACAAAATGTTGCAATTTTACTTGCACTTTTTTGCCGTATGCTTTTGTCGTTTTTACTGTTGCAGACATAATTGCGTATTGTTGCTGATGTTTCTATGTTGTTGCTATTGCTATTTTTGCTGCAGTTGTTTTCATAAATGGCGTACTATTTTTAAGTATTCAAGTGCGAGTTAAGTGTGGAGAGTATTTATGAATAAAGTATTTCTGTTTTTTTTTATAGAAACGTTTTATTTTTCCTAAAGAAATATACATTTCCGGTGGAAAAAAAGTTATGGAAAAAAAGAGTCAGACTTGTTGGTTTGATTTACATAAAATGTTTGAATTATGCATAAATATTACACTAACCAACAAGGTTTTTGCACATATTTCCCTGAAACCTAAGGCAAAAGAGAATCTTAAGTTAAAAGAGTTCCATCAAATCACTTATCCGAATGAAAAGCATCTCTCTTTGTATTCCTTGACCCAGGGAAAAATGCATTGGGGGTCAATATTGCGCCGTTCGAACAAAGTGTGCATCACTGCTTACTTGTTTACAAATTGTATTTCTTACTCTCTCTAACATATATTAAAAAAACACTTAAGAAAGTGTTATACGGGCTTTAGCTAGATCTATCTTTACCTCAGCTTCGTATTTTGGAGGCCAACGGAAGGCATATAAATGAGTTCTCTCCAATTTTAATGAAATTTGGATATGTGAAAGAGGAGAAAAAAATAAGACACGTTTTTAGGGCTAAAAAGTAGGATAAAAAACTAACCAATTTTGAATTTTAAATGGAAGAAACTTAAATTAAAGAAAAATTAAATAATGAGTAAGGGATAAAAGAAGAGAAATGAGACACGGAGATTGGAAGATAAACAAAAATCTAAAAATAGAATGTTTGAAAATGTCTTTGTTGATCACTTCTGAGTAGAAAAAAAATAAGAGAAAGCTGAATAGGGAAGAAAACAACGAATTAGTTACATTGCATTCAAGGCCTTAGTTGGGTGAGATGATTAAGCGGTCACACCTTAGTATAGTTACGTTTGTAATATAGGAATAGGCACATGTGTTCGAATTCTACGCGTCGCGTCAACGGGTTGTTGAAAAAATTATCATGTAGAGCCAATCTGACAATAAAATAAACATATAAACAATTAATATAAATTAATGAAAAATCACTGATGAAGCCTGTCCAAACAAAAAGGAAGAAACTAGAACTAGTCTGATTTGAAAATTAATGTGTTTATAATTTTTAGAGAAAAAGCTTGTTTGTTCTTCTTCTGAACCTCAATCCTACTAAAATAAGGAGTGATTTCATAAAAATGTTAACACACCTGCCGCCAACCAGTTTCAAAAGTGGTAAAAATGTATCTGGAACACCTAACAATTGAAAGGAAGCCGGGAACAGGAACAACAACTGGTAATCGTTACATTGGTAAGGCATATAAAGTTAAAAGCATCCTTAAGAGAGCTCCTAACACATCTGGCAGAAAAACAGCTCGGTTAAAGGACTAAGTCCTACAAAGTTCCCGATAGAAACGCTTTTAAAAATTTGGAGGCCAAAACCAGAGCTCGAAAATTGAAATCAAATTTTATACAAAAATACAACTGTTGTGTAATGGACGACGAAACTTATGTCCTGGCTGATTTTTCGCAGCTCCCTGGTCAAGAATTTTAAGTTTCCGATGTTCGAGGAAATGTTGCGAAAAAATTTAGGTCGAAAAAGCAAACGAAATTCTCTAAAAAATTCCTAGTATGGCAAGCCATATGTAGCTGCGGCCAAAGAAGCCAGCCATTTGTGACATCTGGCTCTATTAACAGCGAAATTTATATCACGGAGTGTTTGCAGAAGAGACTTGTTCCACTTTTGAGTCAGCACAATGTATCCACTTACTTTGGGCCCGATTTAGCATCTTGTCACTACAGCAAGAAAGCGCTGGAGTGGTATAATGATAATAATGTGGTTTTTGTACCAAGAGAGGCAAATCCACCAAACTGCCCGGAGCTCAGGTAGTGTAGAGATATTGGGCTCTTGTTAAAAGGGAATTAAAGGGCACGAAAAAGGTCTCCCAGGACATGCAAGATTTCAAACGTAGATGGACCACCTGCTTTAAAAAGGTGACAGAAACTACCATAAAAGCCTTAATGGGAGGGTTTCCGGAAAAAGTGGATAACTTTGTTCGTAGTGGTTAGAATTCCATGCAGTTTTTTTTGTTTGATTCTGTATTAAATTTCATTTAATAAAAATTTGGTTTGAAGTCTTAAAATTCAGTGGTTTGTTTTTTTATTTAACTTTATGTGTGTTAACATTTTTATGATCTCACTCCTTATAAAAGAAAAGTAATTTTATTCAGTTTTATTTTTTCACGTTATTTTTATGCAGAAAAGGATATCGATCAATCGACTCGTTTGAACGATCATCATTTTCAAAATTAAGGAATTCATCCCCTGTTAATTTTGTATAAAATCGGCTCACCCTTGGATGTACTTTTTTCCGATTTTATCTAGATGCACCTAAAATTTAAAAATTCTAATAATAATTTTTTTTATTTTTTCCATTCAATTGCAACCCATTAAAATCAAATCATCATCACTAGTCGACTTTCAACCATACTGGTTTAAAGTATCATACCACATATTAATACCAAAAGTGAAACCAATGACAGGTCTCAAAAAAGTTTCTCGAACCGTATGGTTTTGTTTACATGGAAGTCAAATCAAGAGGGAGATAACAATATAAAATCTCCATACATTTTGCATTACGCATTTTTTGTATATATCTGCCTCTTTTTAGGTTATTGTGCTTTATCTTTTGTGTTTTTCTTAAATTTTTGCCTTTTGTTTTGCTCATTTTCTGTCGGCCATATTGCCCAAATCAGCTGAATCATATCTGGTATAATCTGAGTATCATATATTCGGCACAACCGATTTTTTTCACTACATAAACTCATAATGTACTTTAAGATTTTAAAACAAGAGAGGCCCATAACTCGGAAATGCGATCTGATGGAACTTTTTAGACTTCAGACACGGGTTAAAAAGACAGCTCTGTAAGCAAATTGATTTTTGTAGAGTAGTGATGTACGATGTACAAGTACAAAAGAAAATCAAGATGGAAAATTTTATTTAGAACAAATGTTTAACGACATTTATGGAACATCACTAAAATTTAAACTATTGTAAAATCAAATAAAACTCAACTAAACTTAAACTCGAACTTAACTTAAATGAATCTAAAACTCAATTCAAACTTATTCTAAACTTGACTTAGACTCAACTTGGATTCATGTTCCACTTAAACTTTGCTCAAACTTAATTTAACCTTAACTTAAACTTAAGTCAAAGTGAACTCAAAAATTACTCAAATTCTACTTAAACTCAATCGGAATCGGATCGGAAGCCGATCGGCTTCGTTCTCGTGTTCAGAGAACGAAGCCGATCGGCTTATAGCCGCGGCTAAGCCGCCGCCGACCATTTTTCAGGTACTCGAGCCGCCGCCGAATTGTGCGACTAATTTCGGCTATAAAATATTAGCCGACTGTATCAGCTAAGCCGGTAGAAATGAGATTTTTTAATCTTTCTTATACAATTAATTAATTTTGATTAAAAAAAATTACTTGAATTAATTTTCTAAGAATCCGTCGGCTGTAGTCGGCTTTTAGTCCCCATTGCACTCGCAGCATAAGATTTTCAATATAGCTTTTTTTAAGTGTGGTATCGTAAAAAATTAAAAATATACGAGTTTTCTTCATAAATCGTCGGCTTTAGTCGAATTTTAGTCGCCGCCGAGTTTTTTACCGTTTAGCCGCCGCCGCCGAAGATTTTTCGGCTGCAGTCGACTTTTAGCCGCCGCCGGCGTCAATTTAATATCGGCTTCGTTATCTGCTCGTGTTCCGCTGAAAAGTAACTCAACTCAAATTTAATTAAAACTTTTGTCAAAATCAACGCAATTCAAACTCAAACTCAGCTTAACTCCAACTCAAATTCAGCTCAAATTTAACTCAAAATTAACTCAAATTCAGCTTAAACTAAACTCAAATTGAACTCAAATTCATGGATGGTAACCGAAACGAATGCGGTTATCGTTACGTAACGCTATTTTACATTATTTCAGTAACGGTATTTTAACGGTAACGCTATTGCATTTAGTTCGGTATCGGTATTTTACGGATAACGGTATTTTAGTTATTTCGGTAACGGTATTTTAAGGAAAACTATATTTTGATTATTTCGGTAACGGTATTTTAAGGGTAACGGTATTTTAGTGATATCGGTAATGATATTTTAAGGGTAACGGTATCAGTTATTTTAGTACATACCTCATTTTGTGTTGCAAACAATAAACTAAAATAAAAACAAAATAAATTAATCAACTTAATTTGTGTGAAATACTCAATAACCAGGTGCAATTACCAACAGCAGAGCATTAAAATTATCAGTAACGGCATTTTAATGATGACGGTGTTCCATTTATTTCGGTAACAGTATTTTATGGGTATCGATCAAAATTTTCGGTGTCGGCATTTTAAGCATAACGTTACGTAAGTTATTTCGGTAACGGTATTTTAGGGATAACGGTATTTCTATTTTTGGTAACGGTATTTTAAGGGTAACGATAGTCAGCTGTAAGGGGTTTGAATAGATAAACTCAACTCAAACTCAAATCAAGCTCCAATAAAACTCAACTCAAACTAAACTCAAACTGAACTCAAACTCCACTCAAACTCAACAAACTATCAGAACCAGTTTTATAGTCAAAACTAAGACCGATTTTTTCTTAAATATTCCTTAAGTTAGAAAATTTCAAACAAAATTTTATATTTAGGAAATATTTAAGAAAAATATCGATCTTAGTTCTGACTATAAAACTCACCTCAAATTCAAGTCAAGCTCAACTCAACCCAAACTGAACTCTAATTCAAGAAGGACTTAAGCCCAACTAAACTCAAACTTGACTCGCATTAACTACCCAAGCAGAAGAATACGATCGGAACAATGTTGGCATATCGTTGGCGATGGTCGGTTATGCGTTGGCAGAATGTTGGATTAACAATCTTGACGGTATTGTCCTGTTACCCGATTGTTAACAGTGGCCAACCTTGGTTTGGCGCTAACTTCCCAAAGTTTCCACAACGCTGTCAAAATTGAAAAAAAATGTTTTTTTTTCAAAAAAAATTAAAAAAAAATTGTTTTTAGTATTTTTTTAAAAAACATGGTTCTGATGGGAATTGAACTCAGGCCACCAGATTGTCAGCCACGATCTCTACACACTAAGCTAACTAGACTTCTAATATCTAATAGGTAAAAAATTATATCAATGATAACAGCAGTTGTAGCTAACTTACAAGCGTCAGCAAAAGGTTGGTTGACACTAAGCGGCCAACATTGCTATGATGTTGGAAAAACCAAAAAATTTATGGTCTAAAAAACTTAAAAAAGAACTTTTGTTGCGAAAATAAATTATTTAGAATAAAAACTTTATTTATAATTATTTTAAATAAAACATAGTTGGGCTGTGAATCGAACCCGGGCCATCAGATTGCCAGACAATCGCTCTACACACTAAGCTAACGAAACATGTAGCACAACATAGCTTAAATAATAAATGAATGATAATAAGGGCTAATATGTAAATATTGGCATAACATCTGCTGGGCCTTACTTGCCAACGTTGGCGTAACGTCAGGAAAACCAAAATATAGATGGTGAAAAAAATTAAGAAAAATTATTTTATAAAAAACAATTAAATTTAATAAAAAAAATTTAATTTTATAAATAAAAAATATAAAAAAATAAAAAAAGAAAACAAAAAATTGTATGTTCGTGACCGGAATCGAACCCAAGACCTTCCGACTTTACCTTATTTTAACAAAGCGTAGTAATTTTTATAAAATCAGTTCTCTGCCAGTGTTTTGTTTTGTTTTTGGTACAGTTGGCAATTTCTGTCTGGGTGCTTTCACATATCCAGTACTTTGGGTACTTTTATATAAATATTATTGTTTTTACATTTCTTTTTCCTAATACATATATGCAACAGTTTTGATATGAATACTAGTTTTTGTAATTCTTATATTTTTTGTTTATTCATATGCACTTTGTTTTGTATTTATTTTTGTGACAAAATACATTTGTTGAATATTTTGTTCCACTTGTTAAATTTTGGCATATCATATTTTTGTGACAGTTACATTCACTTGTTTCTGACACATGTTAGAATTTTAAGAATAGTAAATTTTTTCATTACGGGACAATTAACATATTTTTTTTTTGTGAATATAAATAAGTGTTATTAACATAATAATCATTTTTAAATATTTTTTTTGAGATTTTCTTTAAAATATAGGGTAATGATGGGTATCTTTTAAGTATCCTGCGAAGGTCCTTTAACGTTATTTTCATCCAGGAAGCGTGCAGTTCGTAGGTCAATTCCTGAGTACTCCACGAATCACCTTCAATCCCATTGAATCCGTCAGTAATAGACGCAACCAAAGGCGAACCGAGCCTCCCTCACTTTCATAAAACTAGATTAGATTAGATACGAAGGCACTACGCACCGCGACCAGATTCAGGCTACCAATAAAGCCAATAATCCTGTTAGGAGAATTTCCCCAAACGTCCGAAGATGACACAAACCGGTCACCCAGAAATCTGAGTCTCCTGTCGCACAGTCTCGGATATTCGCAGAGAACATACTCCGATGTCTCATTTTCCAGCTCACAAAACCTGCAAACATCAGTGTCTGACCGGCCCTGTTTGTGAAGCTGGTACCTGAGCCCACAGTGCCCAGTTAAGTATCTCATAAAACTAAGGTTAGGTGTTTTTATAATTAGATATAAGTGCATGAATAAATTTAATTACTAACTTTTTAAACCACACCTTTACTCTAAGTCACTGAATTAAACAAACTAACGGAGGAAAACTCGTCTTTACAATGTGACACATTACCCCATACTCCCCAACTATATTCGGCATTATAGCTGCTAATAGATACATTTTTGTGTATTTGTACGAACAGTGCTTAAAGATAAACACCAAATGCCCAAAATTATAGTTTACACTTTTGTTTTGCTAATTGCTGACCGTTTTCTAAATGTAATACCTAAAGGTATGTAAATATATCCATTTTGTGTGTAAAATTACACAAATAACATATACAATTCATATGCAGAGAAAATGTATGCAACATCCCAGTGAAGAAACGGTAATGGCATATCATTATTTTTTGGACTACCAGTAATGACACCCACTTACCTTCTGCATTATTTTAAAACATATAATAATGAGTTACTGATAATGACTTATTTTTATCATTATTTCAAATAGAAAATAAGTTTTTAGATTTTTTTGAAAATTTTTTGAAATCTATTTTTAGACTCAATATTTTTTAAACACTGGTAAGGATATATGTAACCACATATTTTTTGATTTTTTGTATGCTGGCGAGTAAGCTTACTTGTGTGCAGCAGGTCAAATATGTTTTTATCTATCAAACATTACATGTCGATATAGCTCAGATGGTAGACCCAGGTTCGATTCCCGCACAAGGAAATTTTATTTAAAAAAAAAAATACAATAAAAAATATTTTTTTATAAACACTGAAAAAAAAAGTTAGTAAAGTCAGCAAAAAATGTTGCTGTGTCAGAAAATTTTTAGTCAGGATCGTGCTTGCAAAAAAGTTGGTATTTCAGCAAAAGGTTTTGCTGAAAATCAGCGAGCTGATTTTACTAAAAAAATTGTAATTTCAGCAAAAGTTTTGCTAACACTTAGGATCGTGCTTACAAAAAAGTTAGTATTTCAGCAAAAGGTTTTGCTGAAAATCAGCGAGCTGATTTTACTAAAAAAAATAGTAATTTCAGCAAAAGTTTCGCTAACACAAAGGCAAATGAAAAAAATCCTTGCTAAAATCACTAAACTTTTTGCTGAATATTAGTAGACTGAAAAAAACTCAAAAAACTTGTAGCGAAATTTTACTTTAGTTAATTTATTTGCTGAAAATTTAAATATAGAAATTGTGTATTTTTTTTTAATTATCATTTCTGTTGTCTGTACTACTACATCTAGACAAGCTGCGACATCTACATCTTGTCTATCTGGTTGTCGTTCACGCTATAATTGCGGTTATCAGCAGAATTTTTGTAGCAAAATAAATTAGTAAAACCTTAGTTCAAAATTAGTTTAGTGCTAAAAAAATAAAACTAAAATTTTTTCTGAAAACGGAATTTCAGCAAAAAAATTGCTGAAATCTAGTACACTTGATATACAAGACGTTTTACTAATTTTTCTACTAATTTTTTTGAGTGTACGACCAGATAAGCTGCGATATCTATATCTTGTCTATCTGGTTGTCGTCCATGCTATAAATTTATCAGCACAATTTTTGTAGCAAAATAAATTAGTAAAACATTAGTTAAAAATTAGTTTAGTACTAAAAAATATAACTAAAACTTTTGCTGAAAACGGTACACTTGATATACAAGATATTTTACTATTTTTTCTACTAACTTATTTTTTTGAGTGTACATTCAATTTAATTTAACCTAAATGTGTATAACTAAACTTTTGTAGATTTAACAGAATTTTTCTTGGTGTTTATATCTTACTAATATTTAGTAATTAGATCATGCTGATGTTAGCGGTTTTTTCTGCAAGGTATTTTTAACAAATTTTTGGTATCTTATTCAATACACTCAACCAAAAAAGCCTGTAATGGCTACTGCAAATTTTGCTATTATTACGGGAAATTTAACTGTTTTGAGCGCTGCAATATTTTTTGCTAATTTTGGCAACACATATCTATTGATTTGCAGTACAATAAAATCAGTAGGAACAATTTTTAAAAAATTGCTGTAAACTGCAATTCAAAATTGATTTGCTAAAATCAGTTACAAAATTTACTAGATATCAATAATTTTAGTAAATTATTGTAAACTGCAATTTAAAATCAATCTGCTGAAATTAACAAAAATGTGTACTAAAAAATAAACAATAAAATCTAAAAAGAAAAAAATTTAAAATAAAATCAAATTCTATAACATTTTTTTCCATTCGATTGTAAACGAGTAAAAAAGTTAAAGTCGGGCATGCCGACAATATAATACCCTACATCAGTCTGATTAAAAGCCAACTAATGTTTGGATCCAAAATTCGAATGGGTTAAAACGGACTTGTGTCAAAATTTTCTATACAAAGATAAAAGAAGAGGAAATCGGAAATATAGCTCATATGGGCGATAGGTCCAAATATGGACCGATCCTATCCAAAATCAATAGGCTTTGTCCTTGGGACCATGTGAGTCAGCGAACCAAATTCCATTGAAATATCTTCGTATTTCCGACCTGCAGCATGTAACCAAACCAATTTTGGGGAGGGGCGCTTATATGGGCACTAGTTCTAAACATGGAACGATTTTAACCAAAATCAATAGGCTTCGTCCTTGGGCCGACGTAGGCCTGTGTACTAAATTTCATTGAAATATCTTTGTATTTACGACCTATAGAGTGCGCACAAAAATGCATGGATATACAGACGGACGGACGGACAGACGGACATCGTTAAATCGAAACAAAAAGTGATTCTGAGCCGATCGGTATACTATAAGGTGGATATAGGTCCAATATTTTTTGGTGTTACAAACATCACGTATAAAAATGTATAATTACATCATCATACTTGAAATCTGAAGTAAAAATTGCTAACAGTTCTTCAATTTTCAGCATTTTATGCATTGGAGATACACTTAGCCTTTATAAGAATATGTATATCAATAACAACAAATATAAACTAAACAAGAATTCTAAAAAATCAACAAATTCTTGTAAATAAACTTTTCTTAAATATCCACTTTTTGTTAAATTGGTATATTTTGTTTCTAAGTTTAGTACTCGGTTTTGAAAAATTAGTAAAATGTTTTGATGAAATCAGCAACGAAAATTAGTAAAAAATAGTTAGTTATTTATAACAAAAGAATAGGAAAAACTCTTTCTAAAGAAAAATTGTACTAAAACCTAGTAGCAGAAATAGTAAAGTGCGATTGAAAACTGTTTACAAATTTTTTTACCCGAGTGTAGTATTATTTTCTTATTTGGTAGTATTATTTCTATGAGTGTAGAAATAATTGTCGATCTTTATTGATATACCCCATTTAAAAGTAATTAAAAAATTCTGCTAAATCAAGCAAATTTAACGCTTTTTCAGTTAACATTTTTTAGTTCGTAAATGTAGCTCAGTCACAAAAAGGTGGGATTATATACATTTTTTTTCAACTCATATTTTAAACTAAAACAAATATTCCAAGTTCTTATTATAAGTAGTTTGTAGTTTAGTTTCAAAGTTTGCTTGTGCTCAATTTTACAACCGCACTTTTTTTTTGTTAGAAACCAATTTAAACATGAATAGAAAAGTAAAAGAGGGATCTAAATTGAATCTCTTTGAAAGGATATTTATGAATAGAAATCAGTAAAAAAAAAGCTAAATGATGGCAGGACTATGAAAAAAAAAAAAAATATATATAACAAGAAATAAGAAACAAAAACGGCTTAGGTATATGAATGAAAATATAAAATAAAGTTGACATATTTTAATTTTAGTTTTAAAGTTACAAAGAAGAACAAAATTAAAAACTTGAATGCAATTTATGAACGACTCTAACGAATTTTTCAATACCTTCCACTGAAAATTGCTGAAAAAGTCTATTGCTTTCTAGCTTAAAAGCATAATTTAAAAATTTATCGGTGATTATTATCCACAGAAAACTAAACAAACTGAGTATCAAAAGGAAGCTTTTTTGGAGACCTTCCTTGTTAGTACACCTTGTGAATTACTTTAATGAAAATTTAAAAAAATTAAACAAAATTTTGTTTGAATACAAAAATTAAAATAATGAAACAATGGTGCCTATTCCTACTTGCGACTCATTGCGTCCTTCATAAGACTATTTTAAAGACTGAAAGTCATAACTTTTCATACAAAACAACAATAAAATTTAAAAAAATCAAATTTTATTTTTCAATAATATGATTGCTTCGATACCAGGTCTTAATTTTTTTGAAGTTTTCAAACAAAAATTTGAACAAATATAATTTATTGTGACTTTGCAACAACAAATACATGGGGAAAACCAGAGACTATTAATTATAGAGATAGGAAATGAAAACTTACACTACTCACCGATAGAGGGCGCTAAAATCTAGTATTACCTGAGCAACTATTTTGTATCAGTTTAATATCAGTTGAGCCTATATTTAAAAAGTCAAAAACTGCTGAAAACTGCACAAAATAAGGAAAAACAAGCGCGGAATATATTCAAATAATAAAATTTGAGATATCCGTTTGTTTTTTTTTCCTTTGTTGTTTGTTATTATTTAAATTTAAATAAAAAAAGAAAATTGTCAATTTTTTGAACAAAGTGCCATCTAGTGATAACGATTTTGTTATAACTTATTCTTTTGGTGATGCCATACCCCTGGGGAAAACATTCACAACTAAAAGTCACAGACTTTTTGTGGGAATAGGCACGACTGTTAAATTAAAAAACAAAACTGCAATTCGTTGTGTTACAAACAGAATAATAAACGTAAATATCCCTCTATATGTAGTATACATATAATGAACCTTAGAAAAAACAGGCAAAAATTTTCAATTAACTTGGTATTAAAAGTCAAATCAAAAGAAAACAGTTTCTGTAACAAACTAAAATTTTAGTGAATTTTTTGATAAAAGAAATCTTAAAACGAAAAAAGAAAGGTTTTGCACAACGTTCTAGTTTGTAGATTCTGTAGTTTCAAATAAAGAGAATGAGTATACCATCATTTTTGTTCACATATATTTTTGTCCTTATTTGTTGGACCACAAAAAAATATACATAATTCCATGCATATTTATTCATGGCTTAACAAAAAAAAAAAAAAAACAGTTTCTAAATACAACAAACTTCTTTCTTTTTTTGAAAAAAAAAAAAAAATAAATCTTTATAAATTATTGTATAGTTTTCATTCTCCCATAGTTGCGGTTACTATGCTGCAATTATTTTTGAATTTTGTCAAACTTGTTTCAGATTTGTTTTTACTTTTGTTGCAAACTTCCTTTAGGGACATCTCAAAACGGAAAATTGTATGTTGCCGGAAACGTTGTTTTGTACACAAGTAGTTGTATAAAAAACTACGGGTCAGTGTTGCCAGAAACTTTAGTTCCAAATATGCTAAATCACGGGAAAAAATATGCTAATATCTGCTAAATCGTGAAAAAAACAAAAATATGCTAAAAATATGGCAAACAAAAAATTACAAAAATGTTGAAATAATCATTATGCTAAAAATCTGCTAAATTACCAAATACCAAAATATGCTAAAAATTTGCTGCGTAAAAAATATTGCAATTTTTGCTATACTAGCTACATTTTTGTTAAGATTTCCTATTGGATAAACATTTTTGACAGTTGTTTTTTAACGTATACGTCTTTAATCATTTAAAAAAGTAGTGCAATAATTGTTGAACAAAATAATAAAAACTGGATCTTAAGTGGACAAAAATATGATAAAAATCTGCTTTTGCCAAACGAAATATGCTATAAAAAGCATTAAGCCTATTTTTCGAAAAAAAATCAAATTTTCGAACTGAATCTGCTAAATCTAGCAGAAAATATGCTAAAATGGTAACACTGCTACGGGTTTATTTTAACTGACGTTTATTTGTTTCGTATACTTGCTATTGAATAAGAAATAGATAAAAAATCCGCCATTGTAGGCATTAAATATCTTTTGTTTTTAAATATTTTTTTTTGACATTGAAAGTGGTTAAATCAAATATATAATATTAAATCTCTATATAAAACAGATTTAAAAAATGTTTTATTTGTATATTTAAGTCTACAAGTCAATGGTATATAAATATTTATAGTCGCTTTATATTTAAATGATTATTTTTCTCGTTTTGTGATGTGAAAACTTGTATATAATCATAAAATCTGTACTTGACTTACTGCGGTCTTTCTTTATTTTAAATATTTTAAGTTCATGAATGCAGTTAAATATCACTTACAGTTGGTTTAATTCGCTTGTTAACTTTTTAATAAAACAAAGATACACATACCTGGAAAAGAAGAAAAAAGAAAAGTCAATGTTAATACATACTAAAAAATTTTTGAATAAAAATTAATCTATTATTTTTAAGGTTTAGTATATAAACTTTTCGATTTTTGATTTGATCTATGTATTTATACCCTACACAAGTACGTGGACAGTAGAGCACCCATGAAGTGTATGGAATTTGCAGAAGTTTTATTTTCTGCAGCTCCCAAAGCATTTTCCAGTAAATTGGGCGTAAAAAATAATATCCCCGCAAAAATTGGTCCTCTCGTATTAAAACAGGCCAGTCAACCACGGCTTTTAGCCCTTAAAAAGGGACTAAAATTAATTCAAAGCTTCTTTGCGCTATAACTCTTAAAGTAAAGGTTTTACAGAAAAATATTAAATAACCCAGTGTAGAAAATCATTACCAGATATGTGGTTATGTAGCTACATACTTGGTAATGGTAACTAGTTACTTTTGATATTACATTTCTTATTACCTTTATATAGCGATGTCGCGAAAAATAATGAGTTGTCGTTACACACCAGCATACGAAAAATCAAAAAATATATCGTTACCTATGTGCTTACCAGTACTGACAGAAATAATGAGTCTAAAAATAGATTTTCTAAAAAATAAATTATATAAAAAAAAAATTTTTTTTTTATTTTTTTTTTTAAATAAAATTTGCTGGTGCGGGAATCGAACCTGGGTCTACAGAATGCCAGTCAGCAGCTCTACCATCTGAGCTATATCGACATGTAATATTTAATAGATAAAAACACAATTGACTTGCTGCACACAAGTAACCCAGCAAAATCTTTCATTACCAAATAAGTGGTTATATAATAGAAATTCATAGCTCCGCACAAGTTATTTTTTGGCGTCTAAACTCATTATTTTTGTTTGGCGTGGTCGTTTTTATAAGTAGTCACGCTTACCCGCTCGCTTACGAAAAAATGAGAAATAAGTAGTTATGAGGTTTTGAATAATAAGTGGTTACACACATGCTTACAAAAAGTTGAATTATAAGTGGTTATCAGATTGCTTACTTGATTCTTAAAAATAAGGAGTTAGGCAAATTAGCTTAAGGAAATAAATTCATAAAAATTTAAGTTTTAGTTCTAGGACACGTCATACAAATTTAAACATAAAACATATTTACATATAATAAATAAAATTTAACTGTGTAAAAAGTACTTATTTAAACTATTACGAGTACGTCATTATTTTATATTTAGAAACAATGAATACAATAGGCCCTTATTAGGAAGTCATTATTTTAAATTATAAAATAATGCAAAAGGTCATGATTCATCATTTTGGGTAATGCAGATAGTAATGAGGTGTCATTACCAATATTTTGCTGGGAAGCTTACTCGCCAACATACAAAAAATCAAAAAATATGTGGTTACATATATCCTTACCAGTGTTTAAAAAATATTGAGTCTAAAAATAGATTTCAAAAAATTTTCAAAAAAATCTAAAAAATTATTTTCTATTTGAAATAATGATAAAAATAAGTCATTATCAGTAACTCATTATTATATGTTTTAAAATAATACAGAAGGTAAGTGTGTGTCATTACTGGTAGTCCAAAAAATAATGATATGTCATTACCGTTTCTACACTGGGAAGCATATCTGTGGCTAGGATTTTCCTCATACACATTTTTGACTTATCGATGACGGGTCATAGTGGTTAAGTCAAAATTTGTGTTTAGCCATATAAATCACTTTGATTTTAACCACATAAATCACCATGACGCGTCATCTATACATCAAAAATATGTATTAGAAAAATGCTAGCCACATTATTGTCTGTAGATATGCTTATTTAGTATTTTTCCGTAAAACCTTTACTTTAAGAGTTATGCGCAAATAAACTTTGAACTAATTTTAGTCCATTTTCAGGGCCAAAAGCCGCGGGTGACTGGCCTATTTTAATCCGAGAGGATAAATTTTCGCGGGGATATTATTTTTTACGCCCAATCTACCAGAAAGTCCGTGGGGAGGTGAAAAATATCACTTTTTAACATATGGGGTGGTCTATTGACCGCCAATCTGAATAAGCAGGAAATTAACTCTTAAACATATTTTAAGTTCTGACTTATTTCTGTCATTGAACCTCAATTTTAAACTTTCATGTCTGCAGAGACTTATAGTAGAATTTTATGATAAATATTTTTGCGGAATATTTTAACCATCTAACTCTCCAACTTACGGTCGTTTGTGGCCTTTTTGAAAAATATGCAAAAAGTCCCTTTAATTGAGGGGTTAGAGGATTAAACTGATCTACAATAATATTTGTCATGAAATTCTACTATAAGTCTCTGAAGACATTAAAGTTTAAAATTTAAGTTCAATCCCAGAAATAAGTCAAAAATTAAAATGTGTTTAAGGGTAAATTTCGTACTTATACATAATTGGCGCTCAAATGCTCACAAACCTGGATTTTAGGAGGAATCCATGTGAATCTTTCATTTCATGTAAAATACTATGAGGATCATTTCTGTGGAACATATTAACCCTCTAACTCTTCAGTTTACGGGTCTTTTTGTACCTTTTAAAAACGGGGCCAAAAAAGTGCCTTTAATTGAAGAGTTAGAGGGTTAAATAGTTCCACAAAAATGTACATCGTAGTGTTTTACATAAGTTCGCTAAACACATCCTATACCCAAAATGGAAGATTCACATGGTTTCCTAGTGCAAATATGTAAAAAATCTATAATTCAGAATTAGTTTTTGGGCTTTCTGTCATAGAATGGACGAAATATTAAAAAAAAAACTCATTTTGCTTTTAATCTACGCTAAATTTTCTATTATATTATGAAGAGTATACGTATTTACTAATCTCCAAAATTAAATGAAAGACATTCAAAATTTAATTTTGAGACAAATTTTGATGTTTACCGCTTAAAACACCACTAACGGTCATGAGAGGGTTAAAAGTTTGTGTAAAGAAAATGTTTACCTTTTCATTGTGTAAAAAACAGCTATGTAACTTAATCACCAGAAGCTTCTAGTTTAAGAGTTATAGATGGATATATCCATGAACCTTTTTTGGGGTAATTTTGAAGACATAAATGTAAACGGCCTGGCAGGTTTACATCGCAGAATCCCAATTTTTGCACATATCTTATTTTTTACTCTCAACCTATCCGAAAATGACTGGGGAGTTGAAAAATTAACACTTTTGCATATATGGGTGCTCTAGTGGACAGTAGACCGTACCTCAAAAAAAAGTTCGCCGTACACCCCCCAATATGAAGTATTTTTGGAAGGCGAAAATTATTTTTTTGCCGAACGTAGGGGTCGCCTTTTTTAATTTTTCGTTATAGCTTTGGCATTTAAAGTCGGATTTTAAAGTGTGATTGGTACACCGAATTTTTTGCCTCGAGGAGACCAGTGTTTTGTTTAAAGTAAAATCCAATAAAAAACCAAAATATAAAAAAAAATTCTACTGGGTTTATCGAAAAACTTTCTTAGCAAAAGTTTAATGATTTTTTGCGAGCTTTAATTTTCTGACATTAGGGTTTTACATTAGGGTTGTAGCAACTGAGATCTGGTGGGTAACTACTGGAACGGGATACTTGAGGTGCAAAACCCTTAGAACTAAACACTGGTCTCCTCGAGAGAAAAACATCGATGTATCACACTTTAAGATCCGACTGTAAATGCCAAAGATATAACGAAAAATGTAAAATGGCGACCCCTACGTTCGGCAAAAAAAAAAAATTTTTTTTGAAACCTCCTTGCAAAAATACTTCATATTGGAGGGTGTACGGCGCACCTTTTTTGCCTATGAGGTGGTACGCTCTAGTGGACAGGGTATAGTAAGTTTGTGCTGATTTGTTTGTAATACCGAAAAATATTGGATCAAAACCTAACTTTTGGTATATCGATCGATTCAGCATAACTTTTTGTTTCGAATTAACGATGTGTCTGTCTATCCGTCCGTCCATCCGTATGTCTTTTTGTCTATTCATGTATTCTTTTGCGCATGCAAACATGATGAACTTCGGTACACCGACTTGTATTGGTTTTGGTTAAAATCGGTTCATGTTGGGACTAAAATTGTTTTCTCGCACATTACATGTCGCAAATATGAAGATATTTTAATGAAATTTTATTGATTTTGGTTAAAATCAGTCCGTTTTTGGACCTGTTGCCCATACAGAGGTCCCCCAAAACTGGCTTGTGCGCACGCTACAAGTCGCAAATGCAAAGATATTTTAATGAAATTTGTTACATTAATTCATAAGGTCTAATGGACTAATGAACTGGTTTTAAGAGAGTTTCAGTGTAAAATAACAAAAAACGTGAAAAAGTGGTATTCTTAATTAATTATTTTTATTGTTTTTAAGCAATTTTAATTAAATTGTAAAGTGCACTTGTGTTGTTTGATATGTTCTCTGCATTAGTTTTGTATAATTAGCACAAAATTTTGCTTATTAATATTAAAAAATACGCGTTAAAAAAACACTAAAAACTGTTTCTCTTAAAACCAGTTTGCATATGAAATTAAAGAGACTTTTTAACAGCAGTTGAGGCTGGTGGTTTGTCTTTAGTCGTTGACAAAGTTTATTAATTTTTTTAAAAACCGGTTCATATTTAAAGACATTTTAAACAGATAAAATTGCATCGGGCCAAAAATCGTATACAATTTCATCTGACTAATATATTATTTAATTAGTTAAGATCTAAACTGATACAATTAGATAAAAACTGAAAAACAACTGATACAATTATATCGAGACATTTTCCGAAAGAAACTGTATATTTATACACCTACAAAAAAAATTTGTTGTCCCAACCGAATTTGGTTCCAACCGAATCGTTCGGTTCAACCCTATTTCAGTTGTCACAGCCCTATTTAGGTTGCCACAACCCTATTTCAGTTGGAACAACAGAAATAGGGTTGAGACAACGGAATTGTCGGTTGCAACAACCGAACGATTCGGTTGGAACCAAATTCGGTTGGGACAACAAAATTTTTTTGTAGGTGTACAGATATAACTTAATCATACTATATATGACTATATGTAAATATTTTTACTCAGGGTCACATATTTTTTTTTAGTAGGTAATATAAACTAAAATGTTTACAGTGCCCGTAGGCAACCTTATGTAACATATTAAATGGTCAAATAAGTAGTTTTACACCTCTACCTATTTAAACCTACTCTAGGAGGTGGTACAATTCGATAATCGTTTGTAAAAGGAAAAAAAGAAGCAACCATTAAGTTACATTATACAAAGATGAAATATTCAAAGAAACCAGGACACTACCACAGTTACCAACATAAAAGAGTTTTCTTTTTCAATGCATATTAAAGTTTTCCAAACACAAAATCGTTATCAATATAACAACATATTTTTTAAAACAAATATCACAGTTTGTAAGCAGTTTTTTTATGTCAAAACTTAAAAATCTTTCTCTTTGAAAATACTCGTATGCAATTATTAGGACAGTACCATTATACTTATAATCAGTTAGTATGTTCTTAATTGTTAGTTAATATATTGTAATCCCTCTCATATTATGTTTTAAATATATTTATAAATTTTTAAGAAAAATCAGGTTAACATCATTATCTATCACAAAAGGCATCAATAACAATATATTTAAACAATATAAAACATGTTGGTAGTTGGCGATAAATTATGTTTACCCATACGTATGAATATTTATACTTAAACGATTAAGACTATTTGTTTTAGGTATTTTATAATTTTCCGCTTTTATTATTTTATAACCTCGAGCTACAATTTGTACAACATACTACGAATATGGTTGTATTGGTAGAGGTCCTTGCACTCATACATACTAGTATGATGCTAAATAGTAGTTTACAATAGTATAAAACAAAGAAAAACAATAGAACTTAAAAAAATTAACAATTTTGTTGGACGCTTATTTAAAAGTTGTGTGTAAATATTAAGGTGGCATTTATTTGTCAAGTTAAGAATTCTGAGAGTAGTTTTAAAATGTTTAAGAAAAATCTAAGGCGAGATGCAGTAAAACATACCCAGTTGGGAAAATACCAAGGTTGGTTACCGTTATCGTTATAATACTGTTATCGCTAAAATACCGTTTCAAATTGAATACCGTTACCGTTACCAATACCTTTAAAAAAATTGGAAATACCGTTATCATTGCCGATACCGTTATTTTTATAGGTAGTTACCACATTTTGCCCGTATTTATTAATTTATATAAAAAATGCCAATTTTTTATTTTATAATCTTGAGTTTTTTACAACAAAAAATTTAGAGATAATAATTTTGCTTATTAAAAGTACCAGCATTGAATTTATACCGTTGCCCTTACCATTATTCGTTTCGGTAACCAACCTTAAAATACAAATGGGAAAGTGATGGCAAGGCACAAAAAATGATTTCCCATTTCCAAAATTATAACATTATTAGACAAAAGGTCCGGCTTTTCAAAAACCACCAAAAAAGCACTGGGGAATCAAAATTTCTAAAAAAAAGTTGGTCTGAAAGCAGCTTTTCCAGAAACAAAAAAATTAATTTTACAGTAGATTTTAGTCGAGATGAAGATTGTTACAATTAGTGTTATTTTTGTTCGGTTTTAAGATCAGATATGACAAATTCCAAATAGACAATTTGATGATAGTGCTTGGTTGCACATGAAAATGCATTAATTGTCAACCATTGGTTCTAGGAAAGTTTTTTCATAAGTTTTTTCTCTATTGTTGTAAAATAAATTGTGAATTGTATTTGGAATTTGTCATGTTTGATCTTAAAACCGAACAAAAATAACACTCATTGAAAAAAAATTAATTTTATGGAACTGATTTTCATTTGAATTCGGAACCTTCTGACTACAAAAGTCTTTTAAAAGAGCGCCATTATTCCCTACACCACTACGTGGAGAGGGTATTATAAGTTTGTGCTGATGTTTGTAACACCAAAAAATAATGGTCGTGAACCCACCTTATAGTATACCGATCGGCTCAGAATTTTTTTTTATTTCGATTTAACGATGTCCGTCCGTCCGTCCGTCCCTCCGTCCGTCTGTCTGTCCATGCATTCTTGTGGGCACTCTACAGGTCGCAAATATTAAGATATTTTGACGAAATTTGGTACACCGACTTACGTCGGCCCAAGGACGCCTATTGATTTTGGTTGAAATCGGTCCATATTTAGACCTAGTGCCCATATAAGGGTACCCACCAAAATTGTCGTTTTTACACGCTGCAGGTCGCAAATACGAAGATATTTCAATGAAATTTGGTACACACACCTATGTGGGCCTTTGTGGCAATAGGTCCTTGCTTAGACCTAGTGCCCATATAAGGGTCCCCCCAAAATTGTATTGTTTATACGCTGCAGGTCGAAAATATTAAGATATTTTGATGAAATTTGGTACACCGACCTATGTCGGCCAAAGGATGTAGCCTATTGATTTGGGTTAACACCGGTCCATGTTTAGACCTAGTGCCCATATAAGGGTACCCCCAAAATTGGCTTGGTTATACGCTGTAGGTCGCAAATATTAAGATATTTTAACGAAATTTGGTTTGCTGACTCACATGGTCCAGAGAAAAAAGCCGATAGGTTCTAGATAGAATCGGTCCATATTTGGACCTATCGCCCATAAGGGCTATATTTACGATGTTCTCTTCTTTTATAATTTTATAGAAAATTTTTGACACAAGTCCCATTTTAACCCATTCGAATTTCGGATCCAAACATTAGTTGGCTCTTAACCAGACTGGTGTAGGGTATTGTATAGTCGGCATGCCCGACTTTAACCTTTTTACTCGTTATTTTTATAGAATCATTGCTTTAACAGTGTACTGATTTTGTACCGTTGGTAATTTCTGACTGGATAGTACTAGATAACCACTTTCTGAAATTTTAGATAAAATAAATTTTTTGGTTTAAACATAAAATTTCTAAAGAAATCTTAAAACAGATCTTATATGTAAAATTTCTTAGGGCCAGTTTTATAGTCAATAGTGAGCACGACTTTTACCTCAAAGATAACTCAAGTTAGAAATTTTGTATGAAAATTTCTAACTTAAGAAATATTAAAAAACAAAAATTAATCTTGGTTCTGACGTGAAACAGATAAATTTGTTCTAATTGCTTTTGAGCTGCGGTATGCTAAATGTAAATTTCTCAAAATTCAATAGTGTTGACAACTAAGTGCCTGCATTCTATAAATTCTACATGTTCTGAAATAAAACGTGCAATTGTTGCACATTTTTTTTGCACTTCTGCATGTAAACAAAAAGTTAAATAAAACAGAGATTGTTACTGCATTTAGTATAAAATTGTTTTATACTGTATAGTAAATGTACTCACTATGTAGACAAATACCACATTATACTGTTTAAATTTATATGCTGGTCATGACTTTAGTTATTTGAGACTTGTTTTTTTTTTTCTCTAGAAACGTTAACAATAAAAAAAATCTATTTTAGGAAATTTAATAACAATTTAAGATATCTGTTGATATCTTTTTGTATCCTTTTTTTGAAGGATACAATAAAATTGAATGTTCAAGACCACTCGGTAATTGGTAAATGACCCTTTTGCTTGCCAGTTTTTCTATATTGTATTGAACAGAAAAGGGTTGATTTATCTTTAAATGGTTTACGAGGTCAAACAATATGTCCAATAAATTCAAAATGTTAAAATTTATTATAGATTATCATATTTTATTACAAATCACCACAAATCTTTATATATAAAATATGTTACAGTATAAAAGATGTGTTATTTAGAATTATAGAAAATTAATTGAGTTGTTAATACAATAAAAATTCATAAAATATTTGAATGTTAATAAAACAATTTGAGTCATAATTTTTGGAAAAGCTGATGTAATTGAAAAATTGCAAAATGAGTTTCGGATTCAGCGCACTAAAGATCTTTCTTAAAGTATACTTTGGCCCCAGGTTCTTGAGTTTTTTCAAATTTTATAGGGTAGTAAAAGTAATAGCAATCAAACACTTTAAAATCACTTGATTAAAACGGTTTAAGAATAAATTACAAATCAGGATACGCTATCAGGACATCATCTTAACTCATTCATATCCACAGTTACAAATAAGTAATGTGTAAAATTCGAGGATAGGGTAGGCCATAAGGAATATTGCGATTACCTCAGTCTCTCCCACATCTAGATGAAGAAAAAGTACGATCTGAAAAAATAGACCTAAAACCATTTAGATCCTCTCAAAGAGGCAGTAAACCCAGACAAAGACATATTCCGCAGATTGCTCAGGAGATCGAAAAACTGCCTCCGCTCCTTCAGTCCAGGAAACTCACAGAGGAAATTCAGGACTGTATCCTCCTTCTCCCCGTCCCCGGAGCACACAGCCATTCGGCATATCGCTCAGTGCCCCGTTAGAATTCCACACTCTAAAAAATGTTTGTAAATTTACTACTATAAAATGGGTAAAGTTTTGTTTAATTTTACGAAAATTCGGCAAATATAAACAAAAAATGCGTAAACTTTTTTTGTACACACTTCCATACACAATCATACACAAACAACGTATTTTTAGACATTTTGACTTTACAAATAAAAATATTGTGCCTAAAATTAATGATCTTTTGTTAAATAAAAATTTTACGCACAAATTTGGTAAATATACTAACTTATAATAGTAATAAATACTCTGACATTTTAAATTGGAAAAAGTTTTTAAATAATAAAAAAAAGCTAAAACGGATTAGTTTCTGTGAATTACTATATTTCTACAAATACATTATTATCTGCAAAAGAATCATTATTATCTGTATAAGATTGAAATTGTTTTTGGTTTGCAAGCAGCAGTATTCATCCAAAAGCAAGAAAATTGGGTACCACACGTGTTGAAAGACGATTTCGCATATCCGAAATTCTGCTTGAACGCCATAAAAAGAAGTAATTTTTGCATCAAATTATTACTGGCGATGAAAAATGGATCTATTACGACAACCCAAAGTGCAAGAAAATGTGTTTGAGGCCCGGCAAATTAGCCAAATTAACGCCAAGACCGAATATCCATGGCGCCAAGAAAATGATCTGTATATATTACAATCCACTTTCTGTGGATTTTTGCGCATTCTTTGTGGATTTTTACGCATTTAATGCGTATATTTACATGTAAAACATGCTTTTTTACTCACAAATTTAGTAAATTAACACTCCAATTTTAAAATTTTATTGGATTTTTACGCACTTTCAATGTAAAATTACACCTAATACGTGCACCAACTTAAACATAATGTGCGTATTTTTTTTCAATTACACACATATAGTAAATTTACCCAATTTATAGTAGGTGTACAGTTTCCTACTATAAGTGGATAAATTTCAACAGAATTTAATTAGAGTGTATAATCATACTGATCGTCTGCTTACAAAAACCAACTAGAATATTGAGTATGTGGGACTAAAAAGTATCACAAAGCGGGGTTGGGGAGTTGCTGATCCCGAATCTGAAACACAAAATTTGAAATTCAAAATAGCGGACCAATATGGCGATAAACAATTTTTTCATAAAATTTATTATGTTGTCTGATTTTAGAGTTGTCAAACCCGTTTTCCGAATTATTCAATAAACCGATTTTTTCTATATTTCCGGGATTTTTAATCCAGTTTTTGAAAAAGAGCGGTTATTCGGGAAACCGTTTTTGCGTGTCGAATTGTTTGATATTTTCGAATACTTTTAAAGTCCAACTTTCAAATAAATTTTCTTTATTCAATTAATAATTATACAAAATACGATATTTAGTGTTTGTTCCCTCCTTTATATAGGGTTTATTCATTTTGTCGTTCCTATGACGGACATTAGTAGACTATTTTCAATATAATTTATTTTTTTGAAACAAACATGTTTATATTCTTTTAAGACACTACTTTTTGCAGAATTCTACATCTCTCTGACTTAAAAAAGTCATATTTTTAGACAATAAGTTTAGTAGGAAAGATCTAATAGTGTTGTCCTTAAATGCATATAAGCTCCATTTCTACTTTTTCCTCAATAAATAAAAGGAGTTCTAAATTAATGTCTTTCGTTCGATTCGAGATCATATATTAATTATCAAATTTTTCTTTTAACACCTTAAACATTTATTTATTATTTGACCAAAGTTTGTTTTTCAAAAAAGTACTTACAATTTGCTTAAATAACAACTTCTCTAGTAGAAAAATATATCTGACGAAATATCTAATCATATCCAATTTGATATTCTTTAATATATGCTGTAATATCTAGCTGATCCAACTAGATCTCAAAATTGGTTGTATCCAATGATATCATATTATATCCTATTGTATACATGGGGATGAAGTAAGATCAACTTATATGTCAAAATTGGGAGTTCCAATGATATCTATTTTTATCCTTGGGGATCTAATTTGATCCGAAAAATGGTAGATCGAATTAGATCTCGCAATATATTTGAGGATTTAGTAAGATCTAAATTTATCCGACAAATTATAGATCGAATTAGATCCAGCAATATATTTTGGAATTGAGTTATATCTAAATGTATGTGAAAAATGGCAGATCGAATTAGATGCAGGTAAAATTAGATCCCGGAATATATTTGGGTCTTACGCAACATCTATATTTATGTGGGATTAAATAAGATCCCAAAGAGAAATAGCCAACTGTTCCAAAAATAATACACTGGCAGAGCACTGATTTTACAAAAAGTACAATACTTTGTTAAAATAGAGTTGTAAGTCTACCTATAAGACTATCTACCTAATTTCGTAAAACACTTGGGTGAAGTGAAGGGAACTTTCAATGTAAATTATTTTTGTAACAAAAACAATTTCTATAGAAATAATGTTTTAGAAAATTATACCATATGTAATTTGTTTTTATAAAATTAATTTCTTTTTATAAAATTATAATTTTTATATTTTTTTTATTAAATAGAATTTTTTTAATAAAATAATTTTGTTTACATCTTTAAGTATCTCTAGATTTGCCTGGCATTAAAAAAAATTTAAATAAAAATTTTTTGCGAAATTTTGTTTCAAAGTTTTTATACCATTCATTTTTTGTTTTCCCCAATATCACTTGAACACTAGGTGTAATCCAACCTTTTCGCGATGCTTTTAACATAGTATAATATAGTAGCTTTACTCTTTTTCTCTCATTTGAAAAAATGAAGTAGTGTTTGTAATTTTACTTGTACATATGGTTCTTAATACCACTACAACTACACGAGATAGGGACAAGCTCTCAATTTTTTAATGAGTGGGGCTACTATAGTATACTATGGCTTTTAAGTTAGCTCGAAATGTTTTTATCATTCATTTAATTTATATATAGCACACAGCTATAACAAGTCTCGTCAGATTAGTGTGTAGAAGTCTTGGCTGACTATCTAGTAATGTATAATTATATATACCATATCTAATATTATAAAGACCGATATATAATTAGATGAAAATATATATGGCAAAATAAAAGAACAAATTTAAAAATAAAACGTCATTATTGTAATTACCCGAGTAAAAAAAATTATATATAATCATATATGGCAAATATTACAATATATAATTAGACATGTCGTTATGTATATCCATATATAATTATATATGACGTCTTTTTCCAAAATTGTTCCTTATATTATGCCATATATAATTTCATCTAATTAGATATCGGCCTTTATAATATTAGATATGGTATATATGATTATATATTACATAGCATGGCTGATCTTATTTCATATATAGTTGTATATAGAGCTATATCTTAATATATATGGTGGCATTTTAGCAATATATAATTATATATGGTATCATTTAAACAATATATAAATATATATGGTGCCAGTTAAGCTATATATTATCATATATGGTGGCATTTAAACAATATATGGTCATATATGGTACCTCATGATCAAAATTTTTAATACAGTTCCAGATATGATAATATAAGAAAATATGTATAGTGCCATATATATTTATGTATGGTGTTATTATGCTCATATATGGGACCTCATGAACAACATTTTCAATACAGTTCCAGATATGATAATATATGCTACTATATATAGTACTATATACTTTGATATATCGTATCATTTAAACAATCTATTTGCACCTAAACCAATAAAATTGTATCAGGTCAAAAATCAGATCGTTGGCTTAGTCGGCAAACCTGTCAAGTCCGTTTTTTTAATATTTCAGGAGAGACAAAAAACTGTCTAACTTTTTTGGGTTAACTTTTTTTAAATCTGTAAACGCAGTTTTCTTCTTTAGTTCATCTTGTTTAACCACAAAAAATCATAGAATTCCAAAATAAAAGTTTGCAGACTTATAGGCTCTTTTTGGACTTAGCAGATTTGCTCTTTATAATTTTTTATTTTAAATGTGGACTTACTAGATTTTCTTTCAACTTTGTGGACTTAGCAGATTTTCTTTTCTCTTCTTTTTTTTATTTTATTTTATTTTTATTTATGTCAGCAGAATTCATGACCATCGCCTAATAAAATTTATAAATTAACAATGTTTTTCCTGAAAAAATTTATAAGTAATAGTTACCCAGCCAATATTTTTCTGAGTGCTCAGAAATTATGACTCATAAAAGACTCTGAAAGACGAACATTTTCAGAGTGCTCAAATCTTAGAGTCATAAATGAAACATAATAGACTCTTATTTATGAGCGTATTCAAAATTTTTTCAATGCTCATAAATTACTCAAAAATTTGTCACAAATGACTCATAAATGGCTCAGAAAATTCAAAATTTTCCAGCAATGCTCATATTTTGGAGTCTTTTATGAGTCATAAAAGTGCGCTCAAAAGAGGCTTTATCGGTGAAGAAAAACACCCTCATATATCTATGATTTCAAAAGGTCTAAGGGCTCTTTTATGAGTCTTTTCGGACTCCAATTGTACATCGGGTACCTTAAAAGTTAAAATAACTAAATAATTATTTAGTTAATGTTTAAATAAACAAAAGTCGCATTTAATTCTATTGAAGAAATTTGTTGAAACAAAATGTGTGTTGTTTTCAGCTGGACTTAGCATGTGGTTTTCGATGTTTTGTTTGTTTTTTTGGACTTGACAGAATTGCTTACTACTGCATAACAACAAGAAAAAACAACATAATGGCATTTTTTTTTTGTAAATGATGTGTTTTGAGTTACACTAGCATACTACATCAAAAACTCAATTTGCATAAAAATTGGACTTGACAGGTTTGCCGACTAAGCCAACGAGATACAATTTCATCTGATTAACACATAATTTAATCAGGTCAGATCTAAACTGATGGAATTAGATAAAAACTGATAAACAACTCATACAATTTTATCTGGCCATTTTCCGGATCAAATGGTACATGGATCACTCTAAGTTGTATATTACCATATAAAGCTCCATATTATTTTTTTTAATAGGGAACATATACCATATATGGTGCCATTTAAACAATATATGGTCATATATGGTAACTCATCAGCAACTACAATATTAACTGTATTTCAGAAGCTATTAAGTGTATTTCAGAAATTTTAAATGTACCTATTTCAGAAATTATCAACTGTATTACAAAAATTATTAATTGTATTTCAGAAATAATCAAATCTATTTCAGAACTTGTTGATTGTATTTCAAAATTAATAGAGAAAAATTTCTGAAATACATTTCATAATTTATGAAATACAATTGATAATTTCTGAAATACAGTTTGATAATTTCTGAAACACAGTTGTGAATTTCGGAAATACAATTAATAATTTCTGAAATACAATTGATAAAACTGAAATTCAATCGATTATTTCTGAAATACAATTGATAAATCGTAAAAACAATTGATACAATTGGAAATGGTGTAGAGCGTTAAGAAGATGTAAATAAAATTATTTTTTTAAAAAAGTTCAATTTAATAAAAAAAATATAATTATAATTTATAAAAAGAAATTCATTTTATAAAAAAAAAAAATGCATAGCCGTGAACTGTATCGAACTTGAGACCTTCTGAGTTTAAACCTTATTTTAACAAAATATTGTAATTTTTATAAAATCAGTGCTCTGCCAGTGTATTATTTTTTGAACTGTTGTCAATATTTGTCTGGGATCTGATTTAATCCCAAATAAATGGAGATCTTACGTAGTACCCAAATATAATGCGGGATCTAATTTTATCTGTCATTTTTCTGGATAGTTTTAAATGTCAATCCTCAAATATATTGCTGTTTCTAATCCGATCTGCCATTTTAATACCGAAATAAATTGCTGGATCTAATTCAATCTGCAATTTATGGTATAAATTAAGATCCTGCCAAATCCCCAAATATATCACTGGATTTAATTCCATCTGCAATTTATCGGAAAAATTAAGATCTTACGCAATCCCGAAATATATTACTGGATCTAATTTGATTTGTCATTTTTTGGATAAATTTAGATCTTACTTAATCCCCAAATATATTGCTGGATCTAATTCGATCTGCCACTTTTTCGGATCAAATTAGATCTACTTTTATCCACAAATATATTGCTGGATCTAATTCGATCTGCCAAAATTGAGATCAAATTAGATCTATGTTTATCCACAAATATATAGCTGGATCTAATTCGATCCGCCATTTTTCGGATCAAATTAGATCTAAATTTATCCACAAATATATAGCTGGATCTAATTGGATCCGCCATTTTTCGGATCAAATTAGATCTAGGTTTATCCCCAAAGATATCATTGGACCTCCCAATTTTGAGATATAACTTGATCTTAGTTTATCCCCATATATACAATGGGATCTAATACGATATGTTTGGATACACCCAATTTTGAGATCTAATTGGATCAGCTAGATATTACAGCAGATCTTAGATAATATAAAATTGGATATGATTAGATATTGCGCGAGATCAACTTTTTTTACTCGGGTATATAGGGGTATTCATAACGTCATATATAGTTATATATTATAATATATTATCAGATGAGGCCAAATATGATTATCAGAGAAGACAAAATTGCCATTTTTGCGTTTTATGCTTTTTATTGCTTGTTTCACTAATATTTGCTTCTATTTGCTTTTTTGGATTTTCCGTTTTTTTAGCTTTAAACGAGTAAAAAGGTTAAAGTCGGGCATGCCGACTATACAATACCCTACACCAGTCTGGTGTATTGTTTGGATCCGAAATTCGAATGGGTTAAAATGGGGCTTATGTCAAAATTTTCTATAATGTGAGTCAGCGCACCAAATTTCATTAAAATATCTTAATATTTGCGACCTGCAGTTTGTAACCAAGCCAATTTTGGGGGGACCCTTATATGGGCACTAGTTCTAAACATGGACCGATGTTCACCAAAATCAATAGGCTTCGTCCTTGGGCCAACATAGGTCTATGTACCAAATTTCATCAAAATATCTTAATATTTGCGACCTGCAGCGTATAAACAATATAATTTTGGTGGGACCCTTATATGGGCACTAGGTCTAAACATGGTCCGATGTTCACCAAAATCAATAGGCTGCGTTATTGGGCCAATATAGGTCTGTGTACCAAATTTCATCAAAATATCTTAATATTTACGACCTGCAGCGTATAAAAAGTATAATTTGGTAGGACCCTTATATGGGCACTAGGTCTAAACATGGACCGATATTCACCAAAATCAATAGACTACGTTATTGGGCTAACATAGGTCTGTGTTCCAAATTCCGTCAAAATATCTTCATATTTACGACCTGCAGCGTATAAAGAATATAATTTTGGTAGGACCCTTATATGGGCACTAGGTCTAAACATGGACCGATGTTCACCAAAATCAAACTTGTTCGTCCTTGGGCCAACATAGGTCTGCATACCAAATTTCATCAAAATATCTTAATAGTTGCGACCTGTAGAGTGCGCACAAGATTGCATGGACAGACAGACAGACGGACGGATGGACGGACAGACGGACGGACAGACGGACATCGTTAAATCGAAATAAAAAAAAATTCTGAACCGATCGGTATACTATAAGGTGGGTCTACGACCAATATTTTTTGGTGTTACAAACATCAGCACAAACTTATAATACCCTGACCACATAGTGGTGTAGGGTATAAATAGCTTTTTCTTAAGTTTTTTTTAGCTTTGAAATGCTTTTTTTAAGACTTTTTGCTCAAAAATACTTTGTTTGCTAACAAAAATTTATTTTTTCTCTTAACTTTGAATTTTTTTTGTTTTAAAAATTGTTCTTTTTCCAAGTTTTTTTATTTTTGCTTTTTTTTACAATATTTTTTTTTGCTTTAAACACATCGGATTTTGCTTTTTTCTGTCTTCTCTGATGATTATATATAAACTTTTTTACGCGGGTTATTTTAACATGGGGGTATCATTGAAGGTAATATATGAAAATGGCAAGTACATTCAAAAAAATAAGTTAGTAGAAAAATTAGTAAAACTTCTTGTATATCAAGTGTACTAGTTTTCAGCAATTTTTTTGCTGAAATTCCGTTTTCAGCAAAAAATTTAGTTATATTTTTTTAGCACTAAACTAATTTTGAACTAATGTTTTACTAATTTATTTTGCTACAAAAATTGTGCTGATAACCGCATGCATAGCGTAGACGACAACCAGATAGACATCTTGATGTCGCAGCTTGTCTGGAAACGGAAATGACAAAAAAAGAAAAACAAGTCTACACATATTCTATATTTAAATTTTCAGCAAATAAATTAACTAAAGTAAAATTTCGCTACAAGTTTTTTGAGTTTTTTTCAGTCTACTAATATTCAGCAAAAAGTTTAGTGATTTTAGCAAGGATTTTTTTCATTTGCAGTCGACTAAATTTTAGCAAAACTTTTGCTGAAGATTACTATTTTTTTGGTAAAAATCAGCTCGCTGTTTTTCAACAAACCTTTTGCTGAAATTACCAACTTTTTTGCAAGCACGGTCCTGACTAAAAATTTGATGACACAGCAACATTTTTTGCTGACTTTACTGACTTTTTTTTTTGAGTGTAGTTGCAAGTTAAATGCGAGTGGGTGTGGGGTACCCTTTATTGGTAAAGGGTTTTGTTAGGCGTGTTGTATAGGGTACCACACAAATCTCATTAGGGTAGAGGAGGGATCCTTCGCCAGTGGTGCACATACACTAATCCCATTTTTCTCCGATTTTAAGGGAGATAAAAAATTGTAAAAAATTAATTTTGTGCATTTTGCAATTATCTTTCCTTTGATGTTTACTTTGCAATTTACTTTGTGAAAATTGTATCATCTCTCTTTAATTTGAAAAATAATTTAAACAGAAAGTGATATTAATTTATGATAAATTGGTTTTTACAACCGAATTACAATCAAACTTATTTTAAAAGTGCAGGTACTTCTATGCCAGTCAATATTCATGTAAAATTAGAGCTCAGCGCAAACACGCTAGACCAGCCGTTTGTGGTCGCAAGTTTGATACCCAGTATCGGCAATAAATGAATTAAGAAAAATAAAAAATATTTTATTTGGTCATTTTTTTTTTACTTTTAATTGATGAAATATCGTTTTTTTGCAATCGCTCAAAATGTATTGAAAAAAATGTTGAAGTGGAAGTACTAACAAAATATAAGAGTCAATAATTCTAATGTTTGCGACAGCGATGTGGGAAAACGAACCACTTTTGTAAATTTTAAATAAAAATATATTTATAGAATTGAATTTTAAGGAAAACTTTTTGTTTTAAGAGCATATTTTCAAATCTGAAGTGCACATTTAAAATTTTTTAGAGCATTTTTAAGGCGCTTAAACTAATTTTTTAGAGCATATTTCTGGTTGCCCTGATGATCATATTTTTTACTACAAAAACTATTTGACCAAGATCCACTTTTTATTGCATCTAATTATGTTTTAATATATTTATTGCGCTGTTGAATGAAATTACCTTCCCGGAATGTGATCCGCTTCGCGTAATATTACCCAAAGGACTATATTTACTATATTGTGCCAAAGATGGTAATTTAAAAATAAATACTAAAAATAGAAATTAAATTAAATAAATATAATTTCAGAAATTATTTGCCAGTCCTGGAATAATAACCCAGTAAAAACATCCCAGTCAGAAATCGCCAGTGGTACAAAAAATCAAGCACTGGCATACCACTGGGTAACCATGGTATTAAAAATAAATTACTGGCAGAACACTCATTTGGGACGCTTTGCCAGCGTTTCCGAAAAGCGTTTTACCAGTATTTTTTTTACAAAAATTTCGGTGGTTTATAAAAAAAACCACTGGCAAAGAATTGGCTTAGAGTGACATGCCAAGGTTTGCAACCAGTGGTTATCCAGTGCTACCTAGCCAATGCTACCAGGCGTACAAAAATCAATTCACTGGAAAACCAATGATTTTATAAAAATGCTGACGCTTCGTTAAAAAATTTTTTTAGTCGGAAGATTCCGAGTTCAAATCCGGTTGCAAGCAAAAAAATTTTTTGGGATTTTTTTTAATTTAAAATTTTTTTGTTTTATAAAATCAATTTTTTTGTTTGTGGGAAAGCTCCTTAAAGACCAACTTTTTTTTTGCCCTCCAAACACTGGCATACTAGTTACTAAAAATTGTTTGCCAGTACTAGCATTTTGGCACAGCCAGTAGTTGTCCAGCTAATATCACTCATTTATGTGTTTAGCCATTAAATATTATATGTCTCGTTAGCTCAGTGGGTAGAGCAATCGTCTGCCAATCTGACGGCCTGGGTTCAAATCACGGCAGGGTCAAAAAAATACATATGAACTTTTTTTTAGTTTTATTTTGGAAAATATATTTCCAGACCACCTATTTATTGGTTTTACCAGCGTTTTGCCAACGTTTAAAAATTTTGTTCCTCCAGTGCTTTTCCGGCGCTTTTTGAACAGCCGGTCCTTTTGTCTAATGATGTTATCATTTTGGGAATGGGAAAGCACTCTTTGCCAATACTTGTACCACCTGTTAAAGTGCTTTGCCACCGCTTTCCCGTTTGTATTTTTCTGACTGGGATGGTAATGACAGGTCATTACCATACGGTTTACGAAGTAATTACCTTTTGCATTACTTTAAAATACAAAATAATGACTTACCGATAATAAGTTATAGAAGTACTTATATATTCATGCAAAGTAATCACTTACTGGTAATTGATTAAATAAGTACTGATTTAATTTTTTTATATTAATATTTTTTTTATTAAATTGTTTCGAACATTTTTTCCAACTGAATAGAAAATTTTCCGAGGTAAAAAGTTATTTTTCTAATATGACCAACTATTTCACAATGTAGGGTAACCGCTTATTTCCTAACTACCTAGTAACCACTTATTCCATTTTTGTGAGTAACTACTTATTCCTTCACTATGGGGAACCCGTTATTAGCACTTTTTTGTAAGCGAGAGGGTAATGACAACCCATGAATTTTTGGACATCGCGAACAAAAGAAATGTTGCGAGTAAATATCCTGGTAAGTAGTGAAACCCATTCGGTGCTACTTACTCGCTTAATTACTCGATAATGTCTCTTTTTGCTGGGAAGTTAAATAATATTAATGAACAGCTATTTTACATTGCTGTATTACGAGTATGTAAGCATTATGGTCCAGCCCGAAAATATTTCTTATTATAAGTTGCTGTTCCAAAATCGACCAGTGGACTAACATGTGCTTATCTGTTTTTGCTGCCCTCGCAGTTTTCAAAATGTTTACTGGGTAATATTTCTATAAAAAGCGAACGCAAATGTTATGAATATAAACAATTTCTGTGTATAACATTTCACAAAGAGAATGGTGTAGTATTTAGCAAGAAAAGGTGCTCCTAATTTCTAGCTCCATTTATTTTTCAATATATTGTATATTCCAAACGTACATTTCGTTTCCTTTGTAGTATATTTTTTTTAAACTTATAGTCAGTGTTTATGTGTGAGTGGAACTTTATTTTTCGAGCTTAATGATATTCATACAAAATGTTTGTTTTACAAAAGAACTTTAGTTTGCTGTTGCAAAACAAAACAAAAACTTATTCTACTTTTAGAAAATCCAACTGAAAAAAAAACTTTTGTTGTTTGTTGTATAACAAATATTATTTTATTAAATATTTTATGCAAAAGTTAAAATAAAAAGTTTCTTATTTTCTCTTTTATAGTATTACTTTGTACGTGTATTTTCATTTTTTCACTTAATTTATTTAATTTGTATTTGAAAAGAAAAGAAAGAACGAAGTCGTAACCGTGTCATCATCTTTAACAAGCATTATTTGCAATATTAAACTACTTTTTAAATAGCGGTGGTATAATAATCCAAATACAGGTCATTCTCAACACTATAAAAACATCAGAGAAGAAAAAAAAAAGAGAAAAATACACCAACGACAGCGACATTTTCACATTAAGTCAGTTGTAACTGACAACTCATAAGGCGTTAGATTGCAACGAATATATGAAATATATTTAAAATTACATGAGATTAAACAGAAGCATCATTAAACTTACTAAAAAAATTCTTTAAATTCTTAACCCCTGGTCCCAAGAATGAATTTTCTTATTACCTATTTCAATTGTTTGTTTGCAGAATTTTTCACTGCTGTCCACATAAATACCGCACGCAGAGAAAGGATATGATTGCAATATAATCACGGTTACTAAACTACATTCCCTATTGCCATAGTTGGTGTTTGCAATCAAATTATTTTTGTACAAATCATACTTTACTAATGATCGCCTATAATCATTTTATAGACAAAATCACTCTTTATTTTTATATTCTTTCGTCTACAATCTGATATTATCTGATTCGGATCATTTTGAAATCATAATTTCATAAGAGTATGATTATCACAAATATTTATTGCGACAAATGTATTTGATGCTCTTCGAATATAGTCTATCCAATCATATATTCCAACCATTTCTTGCGATACTTTAAGAATTAAAGTTCAAAGCAAAAACAGTAATAACAGAAGATAAAAAGAACATTGTTAGAATTTCGTTGATGTTAGTCTAATTAAGTTGTGTCATTTGCTTATTTGTTTCATATTCAATATAAACAGATCATCATCAAATATTAACCCATAAGGGCATAGGATACTGAGGATGGGTCTGAAGCAACCTTACCGAATTTTTTCAAGTTTTTATTTTATGCACTGAAAGAATTATCCTTCATGATATTAATGATATAATTTCATAGAATTTTTTTTCCTAGAATCAATGAAGAATTTCATTATGTTTATAATATTTAATTAATATTATGAAATTTTTCATAACTTTTCTTTCATAAATTTTTAATAATTTCGTTAAAAAAAATTCATTGAATTTCATAAATTAGATCTTCATAAATCTAATGAAAATGTTCTTTATAAATATTAATTGGTCAAAAGTATTTACTTTTTTTTTATTTTTTTAATAAAATATCGTCATTTCATTAATTTTTAAAAATTTTCATAGAATTCTTTAGAATTTTATATCAAACATTTAATTATCAAATACAATAGTTTTATGTAACCATAAGGCCGAATTTTAGGATGAGCATTATTTTCCATACTTTATATTTTTTTTTTTTTTTTTTTAATTAATTTGTTTTTATTAATTTTGGACTATTTTTTTATAAATCATATGAATTTTTTTCGAAACATTAATAAGGAATTTCATTAATTGAATTAAGCTTATTATAACATTTTATGAAACTTTTTAATTTAATGAATTCTTTCATTAGATATACATATTTTGTACGATTTTATTACACTTTTTGCAAATACTTTTCATTTCTCCACTCCAGCTTAGCAGTGACAAAAAACAACTATTATAAATAATAGTAAATGAAATTGCTTCATAGATTTTATGAAGCTCTTCATTGGCTGAATGATTTATTCATTGGAGGAGTGGCCTATTAATTTTTATCTTTTCATAAACATTGACTTTAATGAAACCTGTTTCACAGATTCTATGAAAAGTTTCAATGGACGAGTTCCAGTGACAATTTTTATTGAAACTATGAAGAAATTCGTTACTGAAGTGATGATAATTCTCTCAGTGAAGGCGACCACTTTTGGTTAATTTAATTTGTTGAAATAAGATATTAGCGATTTTTCTAATCACTTGGATTTAATAAATCCAAAAATAAGTTCTAAAAGTGCTCAACAGATGGGGTTAGATTCTACCTATTTTAAAAAGAATTTTTTGTCCGACACTTTTTTCACCCTAATGTTTAATACCGAATTCAATGATGAAGGATTTTACTTTAACTTTTAATTTTTATTTATATTTTATATAAAAAAGCGATAAAAAGTCTGATGTTTCAGTTTTATCACTTCAATTTATATTTTTACACAATTGAAAAATTCCATTATTTCTTAGTTTTTCAATTTTTTTTGTTTTTCTTTTAATTTTCATTCGTATTTTTCTCTGACATTAAATTAATTAGCTGTTTCATATAAAGGGTTCTTCAATAAGAGCGCTACAAAAGTTTTTTTAAATAAAACAAAAACGGTTTTGGATATCAATGAAATTCTTTATTCCTGTGAAAGTACGTTTGATGCCATTATGTATGGAAATCGATCACTTTTCCATGGCCACCACGGGCACCCTTGCAGAAGTCCAAACGCTGAACCCAATTTTCGACGGTTTTCAAGCATAAATCGGCCGATATTCGTACGAAGTTCATCAATCGTCGCTGGCTTGTTGGCATAGACCATAGATTTGACGTAGCCCCACAGGAAATAGTCCAACGGCGTCAAATCGCACGACCGAGGCGGCCAATCGACTGGAGCATTTCGTGAGATAACACGTTCTCCAAACTTGGTTTGCAATAAATTGATTGTGGCATTCGCTGTGTGGCTTGTGCCGCCGTCCTGTTGGAACCACATGTCCTCAAAGTCCATATCATCCAATTGGGGCCAAAAATATTCGGTTATCATTGAACGGTAGCGATTCCCATTTACAGTAACGTGCCGGTCTTGATCATCACGGAAGAAGTACGGCCCAATGACGCCGCCGGCCCATAAACCGCACCAAACCGTAATTTTTTCGGGATGCAATGATGACTCATGGAGTACGTGTGGATTGCTGTCTGACCAATAACGCATATTTTGTTTATTGACGAAGCCATTCATTATGACGACCATAAATTGGATGTAGCGCTCTTAACGTTGAGGCCACTGACTCCGAATGTCGGTAGTAAATTTTAATAATTTCGACTCGTTGTTGGCTCGTATATCTTTCCATAATGAAATGGCAAACCTTACTGAAGAGAAATGTCAAAAGAGCGGAGAAATATGGCGTTGTTTGCTGTCCCTGTCTTTCTGCTTTTGTAGCGTCCCTGTTGAAGAACCCCTTATTTGTGCTTTAATTGTGGATTTATTAAATCCAGCTTTTTTTGGATTTAATAAATTCACTTTTTGTATGAAAAATTCTAAACCCAGGCGATTAAAAAAAAAAACGCTAATTGATTGAATAGGCATTGATTCACACAGTGAAATGTGTTTGGAAAATCGATTTAAAATTGAATCACATTTAAAAATTTACCTATTATGAATTATGTTTTTAAAGACCTGGCTGGGTAGTAAGATTGGTTCTTCATATGATATTTAAGTAGCTGATTAACAAATATTCCTTATTTAATTTTGCATTTTTTTAGTTAAGAATATTTAAAAAAATTTTGTTGGATATTATTTTTAAATTTCTCGTACTTTAGTATTGTAGATCAACTAGAAATTTGTTGAAACCGCGCTAAGATTTTTCTTAAAAACAAGTCAAAATAAATCAGGATATTTAATAGATATGCAGTGCTAAAATTAAATTAAAATTCCCGAAATTTCACTCTGAAAGATTTGTGGGCAAAAGTAAAAATATTTTCCTGGGAATTCTGGGGCTTTGATTTTGCCATAAGAAACCCTGGTACAAACGATTACAACTAACAAATGTTAGTTTAAGTTTATAAGTTGTTTACAAGTATAATTTTACTTTACAATAAAGTCATTTTGCCAATGTTGCAGAAAACAACAAACTCTAGGTTTCCTACTTGACACAAACACTTCACCCTAGTTGGAGCAAAAGATTGCGCATTAGCAAAACAAAACAGTGGGAGAAACATTTTCCGAAAAAAAACTAAGTTTCCCTTCTTAATTAAGTGAAAATTTTTGCTTTAATACCATTTTATGTAGTATCAACTTTAATATACATATTTTATTCTATCGTAGTTACTATTACTATCCAACTTTTAGGCAGTACTAAAAAGGAATTAACGCTTTTATGATTAGTTTTAAACATTTCACGACCAATCTTGAATTACTTAACGAAGAGTAAATCTTTATAATCTTATAAAACAAGATGAAAGATCATGAAGATAATATTTTTCAAGGAATGTACCCCAAGTGAATGTGTGATAGAGAATAAAAATCCAAGGTTTACATATACCTATTTTTTTATTTCGGAAAATTTGTGGTATCGGTTAACACATTTGCCTTTAGCTCCTGTAAAAGTACCGGTTTTGATTGTTTTTATATCCCTATCTTAAAAATTCATTAATTTTGTAAACATAATCCTTTAAGAACATTATTTTAGGAAGAATTTTAACGATTTATAAATTACCGAAGCCATTTTAATAGAATTGAGTTAAAGGAATTAAATCTTTTGTAAAATGTTTTTTTGCATATTTACACTGTTTTGTTTAACTAAATTATGCATACTTGAAAGTGCATCTATAAAGTTTTTTTTTCTGTATAACACATGCAATACACGTTCATAAAAAACGCAATATTGTTACAACTATTATTTCTCCCACTTTTTTTATATGTAAAAACATGTATGTATTCCTAACATGTATGTTTGTATAGTTACTATGTATAGCACTTGACAGCAGTGTTGCCACTTCATTAGGAAATAACACAAATTGTGTGTTATTTTCACTTACTTGCACGCAGTAAAAAGATATGGTTACAATATGATCACGGCTACAAAACTATGTTGCCTTCTGCCATACCTGGTTGTTGCAATCATATTATTAATGTATTAATCATACCTTGCAAATTATATGGTAGTCTATAATCATTTTATAATTAAAATCTCTCTTTTTTTTCGATTATCATATTTTTCTCTCGTCTGCAATCATATATTATCTGCACAACCATATTCCTCTCTTCGAATTACAATCATATTATTATTTGCATTGAGAGATATCATGTTCGTAATCATTGGTATGATTTCGACAACTATAAGATGGTCAGTATATTTTTTATGAGCGTCATCGATCAGTTAGCGTCATTGTTGTTTGAGATTTTGTGAAAAGAAGTTGCAAGAAGCCATAAAAGAAAACAAACATATTAAAAAAAAAAACAAAAAACAGGAAAGAAAAGAAAAACTTATTGGTGTTCATTTTAATAGTAACATTGTTTGTGGAAGAAAGAATTCGGTCTAACCAGGAAACTTGAAATTAGATTGTACTCTAAAGTGTTATAAAATAAGTAAAAAGTGATAAAAAAAAGTGATTTATTTTGTACTCACACAGAAACATTAATGTTGAAGAGCGTCCATAATAAGTAGTGCTACAGCTTTTCATTTTGTACGGAAGTCTAGTTGAAAAACTGTACGAAATTGGAGAATATATAAAGAGTGCACAAAATAATCATAATATGTTTCTAGTGATCATAATATGATCCTAACTGATCACAAAATTTTCGACATGACAATAATATGATCATTGGAAAAATACTGTGATCATCAAGAAAATATTATGATCATAAGGAACATATTATGATGATTTTTGGATGTATTGTGAAATTGTATTCTTAGCAATATTTTTCTGCATTTTGTAGCTTCCATAATTTATTTTTATCTCTATATATGTGTAAATTAGTCATTGAAGAAATATTGTCAATTATAACATGCATATTTTTTCAATCCAGCTTCAGCTTCAGCAGAATTCTAGGAGAATACTATAGGGATAATACGACAATAATATGATAATATGTAGGATTATAATATGCTAATATTGGGAGCATTTTGCAATCATAGTGAGGTAATTTACTGACCATATTATGACAAAAAAGAGGTAAGAGTATGATTGTCACAACTATGTAATAACATGATTGTCACAATCATAAACCCAAAAATATATGATGCTCTTCGAATATGGTCATCCCAACCATGTTTTTTCTTTGCGTGTGTGTAGTCTATTTTTATATACAAACAAGTAGGTTCTTTTTGGTAAATTTAGGATTTGGATTAGGGATTTTTTCTACAGAAACCCCTTTAAATCCTTCTAAAGTATATCCTATAGATTAACCTTTAGGACTCTGGCAATTTTTTTTAAAGAAAAAAACCTAATAATTATATCTGCATAGTATTTGGACTGTTCTCATCTCAGAACTTTTACAAGTGGAAAACTCGAAATTCTAAAGCTTTAAATTCATTATTTTAAATAAATTCAAAATTACATGTGTAATTTGTAAGTTTCTGAGTAATTGTGACAGCTGCCTTGTGTAATTTTAAATTCGCTTTATGGCAACACTGCTCGACAGACATATCATTTCATTGTTGCTGCTGCTGGTGCTGTCGTATACTATTTGCTATTCATGTTTTGAATATGTAAATTAATAAACTACTTCCACATAATTTGCCAACATTCTGTGTTGAGTGGTTTTAAAACTGAGCTTTAAAAGAATTACATGTGTGAAGTTTTAAAAATAATTATCATAATTTTATAAATAATCAAATTTCATAAAGAAAATACCTTTAAGCTTGTGTTGGAAACATTGAGCGATTTTTTACGCATCATTTGTAGGTGATTTTCCATAGGAAAAATATTCTATTTTGTATTTACGCAAATTAACCCAAAAATTGTAAATTATTGCCCAAAAAAAATTGGGTAATATTTCATATGAAACTTCGCCCAACTTTATGAAAAATTCTGCCTTAGCCACAAACTCTGGAAAACGCTGTGTACACTGCTAGTATCTGTTTTGAGCTTTAGTTTAAAATTCAAAATCAATGCACTGGTAAAGTACCGATTTTAAAAAATGAAATAAAAAATAGGTTTCTAGGAATATTTCGAGTTGAAATCTGGTTACAGGGAAACATTTTTTTTAGATTTTTTTTAATTTGCAAAATGTTTTCCTACATAAAATAGTTTTTTTTGTTTGGTTATCAGCACAATTTTTGTAGCAAAATAAATTAGTAAAAAATTAGTTCAAAATTAGTTTAGTGCTAAAAAATATAACTAAAATTTTGAAAATTAGTACACTTGATATACAAGACGTTTTACTAATTTTTCTACTAACTTATTTTTTTGAGTGTACCCCTAAACGTTCAACACCATCATGAAAAGGTCATCTCTATACAAAAATGAACCTTGCCGGCGTTTGGACCCTCGGAAATTTTTAATAAAAATTTTCCAATTCATAAATTGGCCTATATCTCGAAAACTAAGACAGATAGAGCAAAACGGACGAAATGTTTGCTCTTTTGGAGTGACCTTACATGCCCTTAGATGGTATGAGCTAGGCCCGGGGAGGGTCCTGAGACCCTAAATTTTAACAAATTTTACGACTTAGTATAATTACAGATAAAACTGTAGTTTTACTATTTTTTTACTTAAATTTAGATTCAGCCAACAGACTTATTATTTTGAGTACAGTACTTGTACTACCGGATAAAGTAACTTGCCATCGCCTTCCCACTTGTATTTTTCTGGCTGGGTTGTATAACAGTTGTTCTTTCTTTCTTTATTTTCCTTGTAATGCTTTACATTTGGTATCACATTCACCAAAATTCGAACCAGAAGCCTTGCTAGTTAACAGCCTTAAGCCCAAACCAGACAGTGAAAGTGCCAGTGAAGAGTGGCAGTGCTGTCAGTGGCTTTCCCGCTTCTAATATATTAATTTAATTTGAATGTTTCTTTATTCAGACTCAAATTATATTAATTTTATTTCAAAGTTCCATTCAAATCAGAATTTTTTTATATTAAAATTTAGTACACACAACTTTTAAATCGATTACGGTGCATGTGTCTAGATCAGGGATGGGCAAACATATACAACCTTATTTTGTGCTTGTATGAGTGAGTTGCAGCCTCTCACTCTCAATGCACTGACAATGAACGTTTGTATAATAATTCGAAATGTTTATAATGGGAATATAAAATAAAAATTTAAAAGCAAAAAACAACTACGAAAACAAATATCAAAAAACAACAACACAAAAAAAATAAAAACGAAAAAACTTAAAAATAAATTACAAAAAAAATGTATCAATAAACATTATGCAGAGTGTAAGAAATCTGGCAAACAAGCGATGTGACAAACTACTTCATTGAAATCTTGTATGCGACTGATTATTTTTTTGTTCTATGTGTGAGCTTATGTAGGTGTGAGAGAGCGCCCATGGGCATAGGTGTTGCCGACCTCTGGTCTAGATGCTTAGACATCGGTATGTTTTTCGTTTTGAGGTTCGCGGTTCAAAAAGCCGTCACGGTAGAAATATTTTCTTTATTATTATTTTTTGTTATCGATTTATTGAGACGTGATACTGGAAAATGTGCAATTAGTCAGCACGGATTAAGATGATGACAAAAAGGCAGTTTGTCAGCATAATTTTAGAAACAGAAAAATGTGCCTACATGTTCTTAAGACGCCTTTGGTAACTATTTGCACCTGCTGACTTGTCCCCTTAACGGTGCTGATGACATTGTCTTTAAGACAATATTTCCAGATGGACGCATTACACGAATAATAATTGCTATACTCATGTGAGTCGTGCACAGAGCGTGAGTAATAATAAATAAAACATGCTTTATTCGTGCGTGTGTTTATTATTATTATTTTTTTTTTTTCATATACATATTTAGTTAGAATATTCTTCTACCTCAAGTCCAAATTCTAATATGATATTGTCATATTAGATTTTATTTGTTTCAAAAAAGGTTGATAATTTTCCTGATAGACAATACAATTGTTTCGTAGCCATCACGCTAACTTTTCAGTTGTCCGCAATAAGAATTACATGATTGTGCGTGAGCGAGAGTAGGAAAAAATACTCGTGACGTATGATTATTTTTTTCCTCCGATTAAAATGTTGTAACAAAAAAGAATTATGAACTCATTCTATCTTTAGTGAATGAATTCTTTTAAATCCCTATTAAGTTTGATTAAAAGGAAAGAGTGTCATTGTTAATATAAAAAAGTTGAAATTTATTAAGAATAAACTTTTTATTATTATTAAATGAGTTTGTCAATAAAAGTACACATAGTGGGTCACTAGCATGATACAATTTTGCAAATGAAAGATATATTTGATATTGATTTGTAGACATTTTTGTCAAGCAATAAATTAAAATAGCCTATTTTTTAATAGTTTTTAAATGCCTAGAATCATTACTGAAACAAAAATACTTTTAGGACTATTAGATCTTTTCAGCTATTAATAATAACTCCGAAGGTTTCCACAATTAAAAATAAAACGTCTGTTACACATATAAAATCTTTGAATTTAATAGAAAATACAATTATTTTAATTTTTGAACTAAAAAATACAAAAATTGTTTCTTCGGACTTTCTATATTTTCATATATTTAGTTAGAATATTCCTCTACCTCGAGTCCAAATTCTAATATGATATTGTCATATTCGATTTTTTTTGTTGTTTCAAAAAGGTTGATGATTTTAGACAATACAATTGTTGGGTGATGCCCACGAAAAAATTGTATCGTCTGTCATGAAAATCATCAATCTTTTTGAAACAACAAATAAAATCTAATTTGACAATATCATATTAGAATTCGGACTTGCGGTAGAAGAATATTCTAACTTAATACACAATTTTTCAGTTTTTAATAAAAAAAATTTTTTTGTTTCCACATTTTTTTTAATATTTTGTCCACAGGGAGTTAGAGGAAAATATATATTGTCAACCACTATCATACACTCATAGCAATAAATCTGAAAAAATAGCAGAAAAAGTAACTAAAAATTAGTTAAAAATGATGCTGCAGAAAAAACTGCTAAACTAGGACATTATTTTTGCTATATATTAGTAAGATAGGAACAGCAAAAATAAAACTGTTAAATATACAGAATTTTAGTAGGTTTGAGGTTAAGAAGAAGAATAATTATATTTCCCAAATTTTGGGAAGAAGCAAAAAACATGTTGCGGCTAATTAAATTAAACAAATTAGTTGAATGCTTTCAATTCTTAAATGTTATGCCCTTATTGATTAAAAAACTCAACAGTTGAAAAATCGAAAATATTCTCACAAAGCGCGAAAAGAAGTGTCAAAATCAATTGTCATTTCGTTTTTTTAATTTTTGTAACGAACGAGTTTTGCATCTCAGCTACTCAAATATTAAAAGCCGTTATTTTTAGTATTATTATAAATAACTGGTAAAACAGTATTTTTGCAGTAAACAGTTATTAAAAAAATTCGTTGAGTTTTTCATGTTCAGTTTATATTTATTATTATTAAATATAGTTAGCTTGCAAATAAATATAAAAAAATTTATTGTAGGTTTTTAATTTTTATTTAAAAAAAAACAATTTTTATTTTTTAAAATAAAAATTAAAAACCAACATTTTGACAACACTCAAAGTACGAAGAAAAATGTTTTTGACTCTTCTTGTATTAACAAAGAAGTAAGATAAAAATAAAATTTGTACTAATTTATACCGACGGTATGAAATACAAAAACAAAATACTTTCATAATATTTCTATTGTTGGTTATGCTTTGCAGAAGGCTTCGAAAACATATTTCATTGTGTGCTCCATTCCCACTTTGTTGATGTAGCACACTACATTTAATATGAGATTTTGATGCTTTTCATTTGCATTGCACTACGCCACCACTTTCTAAAGAAAACCGATGAAGGGGACCTGTAAAATCCCCCAAACTATCGGCTTTTCATTCCTGAAAGTGTAGAGGTTTTTGAAAGCAAACATTCTGTGAAGTATTTGTCAGAAGAGTATTCTGATGAAGAAAAATAGCAGTTTTTGAAAAAAGTACTTATTATGTTAATTCATAATAAGGAAACTGGGACACTTTGATAGGGTTTTCAAAAATTATTTTGCCAGTATTAGTTTTACAAAAATTTCTGTGGTTTATAAAAAAACATTGGAAAAAAATTGGAATCAGGCCCATGCCAACGTTCGAAAAAAGTGGTTGCAAACAAAAAAGGTTTGTAGTCAGAAAGTTCCGAGTTCAAATCCAGTTGCAGACAAACATTTTTTTTTTATTTTTTTAATTTAGATAAAATGTTTGCTTCATAAAATTGATTTTTTTGTGCAAAAGCTCCTTTAAGACCGACTTTTTTTGTTCTTCTAACGTTGTTATGTAAGTTCCACGAAACTTTTTAACAGTGCTAATATTTCTGCGCAAGCAGTAGTTATCCAGCTGTTCTTATTCATTTATGTTTTCAGCTACATAGTATTATGACTCGTTAGCTCAGTTGGTAGAGCTATCGTCTGCCGTTTTGATGGCCTGGGTTCAAATGACGGCAGAACCAAGAAAAATACAAATGAATTTTTTTTAAAGTTTATTTTTGAAAATCTATTTTCAGACCACTTATTTATTGTTTTTGCCAGCATTTTGCCAACGTTAATAATTTTGTTTTCCCATTGCTTTTCCGGTGCTTTCTGAATAGCCGGTCCTTTTGTCTTATATTAATTTTTGGAATGGAAAAGCACTTTTTGCTAGTACTTGTATCAAGAAACATACATATAACTAGGAGATACAATCGCTATCGGATCGCACATCGGACCGGACAGAAATTATGGCGTTGTCAGAGAACATTATATTGTTGTCTGACAAGGTCATAATTTCCTGTCCGATGACCGGTCCGATATGCGATCCGATAGCGATTATATCTCCTAGTTATAAAGGGTTTTTCAATAAGAGCGCTACAAAAGTAAAAAAGTTTAAATAAAACAAAAACGGTTTTGGATATCAATGAAATTTTTTATTCCTGTGAAAGTACGTTCGATGCCATTATGTATGGAAATCGATCTCTTTTTCATGGCCACCACGGGCACGCTTGCAGAAGTCCAGATGCTGAACCCAATTTTCGACGGTTTTCAAGCATAAATCGGCCGATAATGCTGCAATTTCACGTTCGATATTCGTACGAAGTTCATCAATCGTCGCTGGCTTGTTGGCATAGACCATAGATTTGACGTAGCCCCACGCTCAATTGTTGATCTGCTAGGACGATTATGACGACCATAAATTGGACGTAGCGCTCTTAACGTTGATGCCACTGACTCCGAATTTCGGTAGTAAATTTTAATAATTTCGACTCGTTGTAGGCTGGTATATCTTTCCATCATGAAATGGCAAACCTTACTGAAGAGAAATGTCAAAAGAGCGGCAAGAAATATGGCGTCGTTTGCTGTCCCTGTCTTTCTACTTTTGTAGCGTCCCTGTTGAACAACCCTTTACATTCTTCTTGCTTGTACCACCTACCAAACTGCCTTGCCATCGCTTTACCGTTTGTATTTTTCAGACTGGTTGGATAATTGTTTAGAACTTTGACTTCAAACTTTAATTAGGATGAAATAATTACATATTTTATTGTAATCGAAAGAAAAAATTGTTTTTTTTATTAAAATATATTTTGATAATAAAAAAAAAATGACTGTAAAAACAGTAGTTTTCACCAATTTTTAAAGATGTTTTAAAAAAATTTGTAGTAAAAATCAGTTATGTTTACTACATTGTTAGTTATTTTTAATGCATTTGGTAGTTATATTTCAACAGTTAAAAATAACTACATTTTTAGTTATTTTAAAAGTAAATACCTTTGTTTGCCTTTTTAACTCCATATACCTTTCCAGCAAAATCTTTCATTACCAAATAAGTGGTTATAAAAGGAAACAAAAATTTTTTACTACTTATAATTCGACGCCAGTACTAGTTATTTTTGTTAGGCGAAGCCGTTTTTATAAGCAGTATAGCTTATGATCGGCTAATTATTTAATTACACAAAAATAATTTGATATTGGTAACTACTTATTTTTTAAATAATAAGAAGTATACGAGTAAGCTTTATAATTTAACAAGCTGAGACCACTTATTTTTTAACTGCTCATCAGTAAATGATTAACTATTTATTTTGGTAATTACTTATTTTTTACATTTGTATAATGCAGCGGGTAAGCATGTGCGAATATGGACAAATACTTACAAAACGACCTTGTTGAATAAAAATCATGAGTTTTAGCACCGAATTATATGCAGTGACCCTAATTCTACTGCTTATTATTAGAAATTACCCAGGAAAAACATTGTAGTGAGACGTCATTACGGCACAGATTACCAAGTAATAATAGATCGTTACCCTTTGCATTACATTAAAACACAAAAAAGGCTTACTTAAAATAAGTTATATATTCTATTAAAATAACTACTTACTGGTAATACAAATAAAAGGCTCACTTAAAATAAGTTCGAGAAGTACTTATATATTCTTTTAAAATAACTACTTACTGGCAATTGCTTAACAAACTATCGATTTAATATTTTTTTCTATTTTAATACATTTATTAATAGGTTTTAAAAAATTGTACAACTAAATTGAAGAATTTTTTTATGTTAACTAAATAGAAAATTTCCACAGGAAAAAATTGTTTTGCTTCTAAAGATTTTAAAGGGTTCCTAAAGAAGCTAAAGCTTTTTAGATGTTCTTATTTATTTTAGATTTAATTATTTAAAGAGTTAAGAATATTTCTCCACGAAGTTCTAAGCAACAAATTATTTTACAATGTAGAGTAACCACTTATTAACTAACTTCTGGGTAAGCACTTATTTCCTGACTTTTGGGTAACCACTTAATCTTTCACTATGGGTAACCATGCTGGTAACTCGTAATTTGCACTTTTTTGTAAGCGAGGAGGAGGAGGATGCACCCATGAATTTTGGGGCATCGCGAACAAAAGTATTAGCGAGATAAATAGTGAAACGTTTTGTGTGCTACTTATTCGCTTTATTGCTTGGTAATGTTTGTATCATTACTGAGATTATGTTGGGTTTGCTTTAACTGTAATTTTCAGTAGATTCTACCGACAAACTTTATACGAAGTGGTTTCCCCAAAAAAAAATATGAAAATACATCAAAATGAGGTCAATACACAAGGGGAAAAACCAAATCTTACAATACAAAACAATTGGGGTGGGGGCTAAATACGAAACCTGAAAAAATTAAAAAGTAGAAAACAAAAAAGTTAAAAAGCCCTAACAAAGTGTTCCAAAAAGAAAAAAAAACACCAGAGAACAGATTAGATTGTAAATAGACATTAAATTCCTAAAAGGGAAGAAAAGGAGATTTTGTTATCAAGAATTTACAACATACAACATGTGTTGTAGTCAAACAACGCATAAATGGAACAAATATAGAAAAGCGAAAGGAATAGAAATGTATAGTTGAAGAAAAAATTCTCAAAAACTTTTGTGGAAATTTTGGAAAACTGCATGAGCATGAAAAAAGTGCTATACTCAAAAAACGTTGTTAGTAAAATCTACTCAAAATGAATGGAGCTACGGTTTTGTGTTGGTTTTCCTTCTTGTATTTTTGTACTTGTTTTTAAATAATTTTCTATTTTGCTCATATCAATTTTCATTCGTTATTTGAATTTGTGTTGTTAAACTTTTAAAAAGGGTCAACAAATGTAAGCATTTTTTCTAATTTATTTTGTAAATTTTGTAACGTTAAAAATCCTTTTTTGTAGTGAATAAACACATTTTTCAACCGTTTATCATAGCCTTTTTTAGATATGCGAAGTTTAACAATTTGTTTGTGGCAACAAAAGTGCGATTAATAATATAAAATTACTACTGAAACAATTAGCGTTTTTTTAATCACCTGGATTTATAATTTTTCATACAAAAAGGGATTTATTAAATCCAAAAAAAGCTGGATTTAATAAATCCACAATAAAAGCATAATATATGAAACAGTCTATTAATTTAATGTCAGAAAAAAAAAACGAATGAAAATTAAAAGAGAAAAAAAAAATTGAAAAACTCAGAGACGTATAATATAGAGATGCAACATCGATAATTTTGTAAACAAACTGTAGATGTCGCTAGCATGTGGGAAATTTTGTCAAAGGAGGATTTTTTTTTTGGGAAATTTTCTCAAGGGAGGATTTTTTTATGTCAAATGAGCTTTTACAGAGTTGTTAGGTAAGGGGATTTGGGCCCAAGTTAGGGTGCGTACAGAGTGGCCGCTTGTTGCCGAGCCGACTGACGCTTATTGCGAGAACTTGTTCATGCGAGAAACAAGTTTGGGTGTGCATAGTGGATGCGAGAATCAGCTCTGATATTTTATCTATTATTTGTGTTTTATGTATGTTTGTATGCATTTGGGTTTGTTGTTCAAACTGGCATTGAGTTTTAAAATTTTACTTATTAATGCATTTCTTCAATTATTCTTGAAATTTTTATTACATTTTTTTTAAATTTTGTTTAAAAGTTTTTTTTTTAATTTTTTTATAATTGTTATAATTTTATTTAATTTTTATTATTTAATTGAATTTTTATTTTTTTGTTTAATTTTTATTTTATTAACATAACATAAACAATGTTTTCGGCGCTGAAATACGCTTTAGAACTGTTTTCTCGCATTCAATCAGCTTTGCGCTCTGACCAGCTCGGCGCCCACTATGACCTGTTCGCGCTTATTTGTACTAATTTGTATAGTACCAGTTTTCTCGCACTGGTTCTCGCAATAAGCGTCAGTCGGTTCGGCTCGGCAACAAGGGGCCACTCTGTACGCACCCTTAGCGATTTCGACTTTGTTTTGGGGACAGATTAAAAAATTTGTAAATTTTAAAAGATTTAGTTTTAGGCCCAAAATAAGAAGAATTTTAGTATAAATTATATGCATATTATTTCAAATTAAAGTCGATGAAATTAGGTCTGCTGAAGAATTTCAAAATTTCTACAAAATATTTGAATTATGGAGGAAATGTTCTCCAAATATTTATAAATCTTGAAATAACGAAAAGCAACCAAGATCAATAGTTAATCAAAAATTTTCTATTTTCCAAATACTGAAATTGTTACATGCAAAGGACTCAGAAAAAATAAATTTTGTGTAGGCTCAAAAAGTACCAGGGGTTTTCATATAACGTCTTATGTACCTTCTGAATCGTGTAAACTCGACTTATGCAAACTTAATGTTCAAAAGAGTTTACGAGCCCTAGAACTTACACCTTACTAGATTTACAAATTTTATAAAAAAAGACTTTTCACCATAATGAACTTCGTGTGAAAATTGTATAGAATTTTTTCTCTCGAAAATTTAATATACGACTTTTATTTTGAAACGGTGACTTAATTGTGATTTTCTTTCGTATAATAAAATTTTTTTAGTTTCACAATTTTAACAAAGATTTGAGGCCTTTAAAGTTCGAGTGAAAACGTAAATATTTCTTCGGAAGATATTCAATTTTATTTAATTTGCTCACATATTTCTTAATAATTTTCTGAACTTAAGAGCGATGCTAACTTAGCTCCTTTTTTTTGATTTTTTGTTTAAATTGAAATGAATTGGGCATAACATTGGGGATTTAAGCATTTAAAATGGGTATAAGCTAAAAGTTTTTGTGCAACACTGCTCCCCAAATAAAATGAAACAGTATTGCCAGAAAAACAAAACAGCAGTCAGCGCCATCTGTTGCATTAAAAACCTGTGTTGCCAATCATCAGGACCATGGGAGACCCCTAGAAAAACTAACATATAAAATATTTTTATTAATTTTTTTTTTATGAAATATGTATGTTTAGAAAAAAAACTACACCTCACTAAATACTTATTTTCCATCTTGGACATGACGAAATAGCTGAAATAGAAATGACAATTTTTCACTCTACTGTAAGTATTTTAATTAAATTCAATTAGTGAATATTAAGTATTGCAATGGAATTTTTCAATTGTGCAAAAATATAAATTGAAGTGATAAAACTGAAAAGGCAGACTGTCTATCGCTGTTTTATATAAAATGTAATTAAAACATAAAAGTTAAATTAAAATCCTTTATCATCGAATTCGGTATTAAAAATTAGGGTGCAAAAAGTGTCGGACAGAAAATTCTTTTTAAAATAGCGAGAATCTAACCCCATCTGTTGAGCACTTTTAGAACTAATTTTTGGATTTATTAAATCCAAGTGATTAGAAAAAGCGGCTAATATATTTGAATTATGTCAGGAATACATTTGATTACGACACCCAAAAAATTAGAGGTTTCTGCGACAAAACCATTCAGCTGGCAAGAAATTCGGTTGTCCGTTTTATTTGTGTGGCAGTGCAAAAAGCGACAAAAAGGCATTTTTTTTTTATTTTCGGATATTTTTTGGGCTCTACAAATTAAGGAATGTAGACCGGCAAGACAACCTTTTCTCTGGAGAGGGGCGAACTAAAAATATAATTATATTTAACTGTTGAAGAATAACTAACATGTCGTATAAATGACTGACAAAATTTTAAAACAACTGGCAAAATTGATAGTTGTTTTGTATTTTTTGCATAGAACTCCTGATTACTACGCAAGCAACTGTCATGTAGTAACTTGCAAACTCTTTTGAGTGCGGTGACTTTTTTGCTGATGTTTTGAACATCATTCATTTTCTTTCAACACGAAAAAATGAAAAACAAATTTTTTAACATTGTATGCTAAGCAGCTCCAATTTCAATCTTTACGGTAGTAGAAGTAGAAAAAAAACAAAAAAAATCTCAAATGCCTAGCACTGCACACTATGGGTCAACTTCGCAAAACAATAATAATATTCTGATTACACTAAAATTTTCAAGCACTGCAAAAAATAAATATATAAATATGCACCAAAAATCAATAATTATTATATGGTCCTAACTATATACTTAGAGTTGCAGTTACTTTTTATTCGATTTAGCAAAAGGTAAGAGATAAATACTTAGAAATTTATTAATTTAGTTCGAGGCCAATTTCCTTATTATGAATTAACATAATAAGTATTTTTTCCAAATTTTTCACAATATTTTATAAAAAATTCCATTAATTCAATGACAGGTTTCAATGGACGAGTTCCAGTGTAACTTCATTGGTTTAATGCAAAAATTCATTAATATCATGCAGATAATTCTCTCAGTGTAGGGATATGAATACAGAGTCGCATAGAAATAGTAATCACATTAAAAGCTGGATAAACTGGTAATCAACAAATTCTAGTGTTTCCAATTCTACGACCTAGGCGGTTAACCGCTTAGTGCGTTATTCGAAAAAACACTTAAATTGGTTAACCGGTTACTAAGGTCGCTTATTCGACAAAATATTTGCTTAATCAATAATCGTCTAATTCAAAATAAACATATTTCATAACAAGTTAAGTCGGATGCATTGGTTCCTAAAGTGTTTGTTCAGGATAATTCGAAACAACTTCTTTTTTTTTTTTCTTAAAGAAACATGCCTTAGTTTCGTGGGGTATTATTTTGGAGGAATCTAAGGAGTCTTTAAAAAGGAAATGTGCTAAGATATGTTCAGCTAATCCTATCACTACTGATTTTTTATTTGTGGATATATTTAGATTTTTAATTTCAGATTCTTGTTAAGCGGACTGAAATCAGAAAAAAATATAGAACTTGTTAGCCCTTTCTCCCCTTCCTTGCTACCCACAAAAAAAAAATGCGTTAGAAAATATATTCACATTTTTTAATTTTCAGCCCCGGTTTAGGGGTAAACCGTTAAATTAGCCAACAATCCCAAGTAACAATTTTATGGACTCTCCGGCACGTACGGATTCATGAGTCCGGCTTTTACGGCACGTTAACGGTCCGTAATGCACGTATCCGTCATAGTTCGTACGTATACGGAACATTAACGGACCGTATAAATAGATTTTCGAACACAATACGTTTTAACTTCGTTTTGGTGTATCTGTTTCCGTACCGGTAAATACGGACTTCACCTATGTTAGTTTGTTTTTAAAATGAAAGTTTTTAAATTATTTAAAAAACAAGAAAAAAAAGTTAAAGCCGGGCATGCCGACTATATAATACCCTACACCAGTCTGGTTAAAAGAAAATTAATATCTGGATCCGAAATTCGATTGGGTTAAAATACACTTGTGTCAAAATTTTCTATAAAATGATAAAATAAGACAAAATCGGAAATATAGCCCATATGGGCGATAGGTCCAAATATGGACCGATCCTATCTAGAATCAGTAGGTTTTGTCCTTGGGACCATGTGAGTCAGCGAACCAAATTTCATTGCAATATCTTCGTATTTGCGAACTGCAGCGTGTAAACAAACTAATTTTGGGGTGTGGGGACCCTTATACGGGCACTAGGTCTAAACATCGACCGATTTAAACCAAAATCAATAGGATTCGTCCTTGGGCCGACATAAATAGGACGGTGTATCAAATTTCATTGAAATATCTTCGACCTGCAGCGTGTAAACAAGCCAATTTTGGGAGGACCCTTATATGGGAACTAGGTCTAAACATGGACCGATTTTAAACCAAAATCAATAGGTTTCGTCCTTGGCCCGACATATCTTAATATTTGCGACCTGTAGAGTGCGCACAAAAATGCATGGACAGACAGACAGACGGACATCGTTAAATCGAAATAAAAAGTGATTCTGAGTCGATCGGTATACTATAAGGTGGGTCTAGGTCCAATATTTTTTGATGTTACAAACATCAGCACAAACTTATTATACCCTCTCCAGTTAGTGGTGTAGGGTATAAAGAGAGCTCAGCCGTTGAGTTGTTAAAAAATATTATTGAGACGTAAAATCAGTCGCAATATTTTGACTCCGTCCAAATCCACCAGCGAAAAGGAAAGGTTCGTTGAGCAAAATTGTATTATCTACGCAAGCTCTTTGGAAAAGCTGCAAAAATCAAAGAGCGTACCACTTTTGTTAAAAGAAATCTAAGTAGGTAAACGGAGAATGACATCAATGGTGTCAGCACGGTGCATTTTTTCCTGTCATCATCACTACCGTGGATCTCGTCTAAATTAGGAATTCTCATTCACAAGAAGGTAAGATTTATGGAATTTAATATGTGTTTTAAAAAGATGGTTTGTGTAAGCGAATGCGATTGAGAAATAAATATTTGCTGACACCTTTAGTTGTTTTGGCAGTAAAGTGTGCGAACTTTCATCACACTCAAAATAGTTTGACAGTTACTACATAACAGTTGTTTGTATAGTAATTAGTTGTTTTAAACAGTAATTACTCGTACAGTTGTTTTTCTATTGAAATATTCCAAACAACTGTTATGACGGCTATTTAAGAAAACAACCAAAAAAAGTACTGCAATTTACAGTTGTTTAAGGCAGTTATTTTTAATATCATAATAAACAACTACCAAAACAGTAATTGTACAGTAAACAAATGTTTTTGTTAGTTATTTAAAAAATAAAAAATTCCGTTGAATTTCCACTTTACTTGTTGTTGAATGCACTGTTTGTTTTAGCAATATGAATAAAATGAATGAAATTAAGAAAAGATTGATTGATAGTGAACTACCCAGCAAAACCTTGGTAATATGTTGGTATTACAGAACGCATTACCTGGTAATACCATACCCCTTACCATTGCATTATTTCATAACTAAAATGTAATGTCTTAATTATAATGTGCTGCATAACTACTGGGTAGTAATAGCAACTTATTACCAATGATATATTTAAACACCTCAAAGAAAAAAGTTATTTGTAATACACAACATGAGTTCTAAATAATAGCAGCGACTTATTACAGATGGGATATTTTAAAACCGTAAAATAAGGAGTTACTTTTAATGTGATACGTGATCACTTAATAGAAATAGCCACTTATTACCGATGGTGTATTCAAATACCTCAAAATAAGGAGTTATTTGTAATGCGATACATGAGTGTTATTTTCTATTTAAAATATTCGATACAAATAATTTATATGTTTTATATATATTGACTGAAATATCTTTTATGTTTTTTGTTAAATTTATATTAATCTGAGTAAATATTAATTAAATATGAATATGCTTCGTTTTAGCATTTATAAAAAACCAAAACGATAACGTCTTATTTTAATTTTTTTTGTAAGAAGTAAGTATATATTTTTATACAAAAAGTAAGCGCATAATTTTAATGTGTTATTTCAGACCTGTTTGTAACACATTTTTTTGGTATCGGTTATGTAAGTGCTTACGTAACTCCTAACATGTAACATTAAAGTAACATGTTCTTATGTTGTTACCTAGCCCTCTTTTGGAAAGTACATACCTCCAATGATATGGCCTTGTTAAAATAATAGCTGTTGGAATAGCAAAGTAAGAGGTTACATACCTTAATTTCTTCTTACAAACCTTATTACCAGGTAATAGAAAGTTTTGCTGGGCAGTTCTTGAACGAAATGAACAATAATAACCGTATTTCGCTCAACTGTATTCAGGATATCATATTTTTCAGTTCTATTGATAACGATACTATGATTTTTATATAATCAATTCTTTATATTCTTCTTTGTGAGAGCATCGTAAGTATATCACTCCAGATCTGGACATTTATAATTGAACTTTTACCCCAACGTAAAGTTAAAGCTAAAAGTTAAAGTCAACATAAACAATTGTGTATGGAGATAGCAACAGTATGTCTACAAAAAAAAAAAAAAAAAAAAAACAATCACCAATAATGGTTAGCTTTGAAATGCTGACGGTTTTCTTTTTGGAAACTTTAGAAAAATCAATAAATTTTTGGTGTATACACGCATTTTTGCCTTATTTTGAACTTCACACAATTGCAATTGTGTGTGTATATAAGTGAGTGGAGAGGTGTGTATGTATAACAAAGAATATTAATGCAATAAGGCTATCTGCGTGTATTTGAGTATGTGTGCTTTTTATATAGAATAAGAAACTTAATGAAATTTAATATTTATGAAAGTGTTGGTAAAAGTTTTATCTATAACTGTTTTGTATATGTGGCCTTTGGCTACCCACACACTTTTATATTTAAATTGATAAAAAACTATTGAAAAGTAAATATCCTGTTGAGAAGTTTTTGTCGTTCTCTTTTGGTTCACCGGTCTTTATAAATATTCTGAAATCATTAACGATTTTATATTCATACAACAGTTTTGGCAAAAAATTTTTAAGATTTCTTTCATTCTTTGTGGATGCTTTTTCAAACCGGAAGTTAAAAATCACTGATTTTAGCATCCCAGTGTAGAAAATCATTACCAGATATGTGGTTATGTAACTACATACTTGGTAATGGTAACTAGTTACTTTTGTTATTACATTTCTTATTACCTTTATATGGCGATGTCGCGAAAAATAATGAGTTGTCGTTACACACCAGCATACGAAAAGTCAAAAAATATATCGTTACCTATGTGCTTACCAGTAGTGACAAAAATAATAAGTCTAAAAATAGATTTTCAGAAAAATAAATTATATAAAAAAAAATATTTTTTTATTGTATTTTTTTTTTTAATAAAATTTGCTGGTGCGGGAATCGAACCTGGGTCTACAGAATGCCAGTCAACAGCTCTACCATCTGAGCTATATCGACATATAATATTTAATAGATAAAAACATAATAGACCTGCTGCACACAAGTAAGCTTACTCGCCAACATACAAAAAATTAAAAAATATGTGGTTACATATATCCTTACCAGTGTTTAAAAAATATTGAGTCTAAAAATAGATTTAAAAAAAATCTAGAAAATTATTTTCTATTTGAAATAATGATAAAAATAAGTCATTATCAGTAACTCATTATTATATGTTTTAAAATAATGCAGAAGGTAAGTAGGTGTCATTACTGATAGTCCAAAAAATAATGATATGTCATTACCATTTCTACACTGGGATGTTTAGTATTTTTCTATATAGTTATTTTTAACGGTTATTTTTAGAAAATGGTTATTTTTCTTTCATTTCTTATTTTGTTATTGCTAAGTCGTGCATTAATAATTTAATTTTGTATTCATTTTCCAATTTTTCCTCACATGCGATGATATGCATTGATATGGATATGCCAATGATGATGATACATTGATATTTTAATAAACTGTTCCATATCAAAGGGCCTGTCTGCTGGAATTAATTTATGCAAAATGTTTTCTTTTTAATTGACAGAGTTAAATAGGTTTTGATTGAAAAGTTAACATGCTTTTTATATTGAACAATGAAAATTTAATGTGAAAATTTTTTAGTTATTTTATATTTAAATAAAGGATGGACTTGGTGTTTGGTGGTATTATAGGGAAGAAGAGATTTTTGGAGGAAAAAGAAATGGGTTTTGCGTAGCTAGCGTAAACAAGGAAAAATGGTAAAAATGTAATACTTCACTTTATTAAATAAAAATCTTACCTAATTAGTGTTAATTTATGAACACCGATAAGTGAAATCTTCAATGATCATAACTGCAATCTCTATATATAAAAGAATAGAGTGAATGACTGACTGAATCACTCACGCACTCACTTAATCACTGACTCAAAATCGCCCAGTCCATGCCGCTGAATATAATAAGTAGACCTGCTAATTTTAGCAGTTTTTTCTGCAGCATAATTTTTAACAAATTTTTCGTAACTTTTTCTGCTATTTTTACAGATTTATTTCTATGAGTGTAGTAGTTCAAAATTTTGGCATTTCCATCAATGAGCTTAACACGTGCGTGTCCTAGGAAAGAACCGATACCGTTGTAAATTTAATAAATTTTCAGAAGAAAACTAAGCTTGTGCGCGAAAATTCTATGTGTTGTTGTATTTAATTTTTGCACTATCTTCTTTTGAACGTAGAGAAAAAAGTCATGCTTAAAAAAGTGGATGCTCTTTTTATGCAGAGGAGTGTAAAGCGAACGCTAAAATAGGGAAAAGAAATGGAATTTAATGAGAAACGTGTAGAATTGAAGCACTAGAAAAATGAAACGAAATGGAATGGATCGGGAAACGAGTGGAACTGAAACACCAGACAATGAAATGAATGAATGGAACGGGAAACCAGTGGAACTAAAACACTTAAGTTAGAAAACAGAATGGAACGGAACGCTTGGAAAGAAATTTAATGGAACGAGGAACAATTGTATTAAAACATAAGATAATGGAAACGAAATAGAGTGAATCGGGGAACGAGTGGAATTGGAACACTCAAATTTTGGAAATGAAATGGAATGGAACGGGCAGCGAGCGGAATTGAAACAGTAGAATTGGAACGGAGGAATTGAAAGACATAAATTGGGAAACGAAATGGTATAGAACGGGTAACGAGTGGAATTGAAACACTGGACAACTAGAACGAAATGGAATGGAATATGAAAGACTACTTGAAAGGTCTAGTGAACTCTTGTTTCAATCTCCACATCTTACTTAGACCGCTATTTCTTATTTAAAAATTACAATCAGAGAAACTTTATTAATAACTGTATTTTTGCCCGCAATTTTAAGTTTTTAAATCACAATCATAAGTTTAGACTAAAATACATTAAAATATCCATAATATAAAACTGAGACTAGATTAGAGTTAAACTAAGCTGCGGTCGGTGACTTTAGAACCACTTCAATATACTTAGAACTTTAACTTGATTGCACCACAATTAAACAAAAACTTGATTGGACTAAAAAATTAAAGTTCTTAGCTGGTATATTGCCTCTAATTTGGTTGGTAATTCGATACAAATGGATGCCTTGATGGTTGACTAGTTTAAGTGGTAGTTTACGCCCTCGTGAGCATCAAGTAGACCAGAAGCGACTTCACTTTGAAAAGGCCACACTACCCGTAAAGAGCCAATATACGGATAACTAAATCCAACTCGTAAGATTAAGATAACGGTAAAGTTCACAAAGTTCACCTAATCTCACTACCGATATCACCGACAGGTCGTCTTAGTGATCGCTCTATCTTGGATGCCCTTTTAGTGCCGGGAGATCACGGAGGAGATGACTTACTGTCTCCTACTCACCTGGTATGCCGCAGCTAAGAAGGCATCGTATGTACATATGTTTGCGTATCCGGAGGCCTCTCCTACTCCTGCTGAGGAGAGATTTAGTGCGCCCCAGGCGAGAGTATGGAGGGAGACAGTGCAGCATCTACTCTGTAAATGAAGCACATTCTTCGGGTATTTGGACAGTCTTCAGGACGTATCTTTGTTTGGCCTTGCACACTTTCTGAGGGAATCCGTATGGTTTTGGGTCGTGGTGTCAAAGTGAGAGGGACTAGGGGGAATCGCAGTGTGTTGGATGTCGTCCAGTGTGCTGCTCTTTCTTTAAGCGTGGGTTCATTTTAATTACACTATGCGACAGTCAAACTCGGGATGGGATGAAACCAACGGGAAATGTTATATCGGTCAAAAACAAGTTATACGTCTAGGAATCGAGATATATCGATTTGAAGTTAGTAACTATCATATAGGGGAAATTGTCACCTTTGGTGGTCTTTTTTTTTTTACATAACTCGAGAACCACTAGTCCGATTTTGCTCAAACAATTTTAAAAAAATTAAAAATTACAATTCCTTTAATCTGTTCATATAACGTTTTTCTATATACTCAACAGTTTTGCCGGTAAAAATAAATGTATGAAGAAAAAAAATATTTTTTGCCTAAAATATTAAATTTTTTTATTTTTTAAATTCATAAAAAAATCCAAAACGGAAAAAAGGCAAGTCGTATTACTTTCACGCAAAGTCACATAACCTTTAAACAAAATGAGACATAGATCATGAAAATCGATGGACACGTTTCGCTTTTATTCACAATTAAGTGAAGGTATCTCATTTAAAAGCACGCTCCACTTGCTCAGTGAGTAATGACGTATTTGTTGAAAAAGCTCTTTTGCCACAAACGTAACAAAATAAATTGATATTTTCTGGACAATTTGCACTCATTTCGGATTTATACTTTTATTACTTTTTCGTCACTTTAAAAAAATCGTACTTTACGCGTTCGGAGACACTTGTTGAATGACAAAAATCGATCAATGAACACCTATAAAAACTAAGTAAGTTTCAATATTTTACTGAGAGGTACTTATGAATTGGAGCATCTTTTAAGGGTGGCTATATACCTGATTCGTGTGCGTTTTAAATTTTTCGAAACGTTGTGTAACAAAATCATGCAGGTAGCCAACGGAAAAAACCCAAATAATTAAAAAAGTGCACTTTCCTTTTTTCCTTTTAATTGTCCACGCACATTTATGAACGTTTTTTTAGTTTGTTACCGCTACCATAAAAATCAAATAACCTTTTGTTTATTACTTTTTTTTAATATTTTAGGCAAAAAATATTTTTTTCTTCATACATTTATTTTTACCGGCAAAACTGTTGAGTATATAGAAAAACGTTATATGAACAGATTAAAGGAATTGTAATTTTTAATTTTTTTAAAATTGTTTGAGCAAAATAGGACCAGTGGTTCTCGAGTTATGTCAAAAAAAAGACCACCAAAGGTGACAATTTCCCCTATATGATAGTTACTTACTTCAAATCGATATATCTCGATTCCTAGCCGTGACCCAGCGAAACGCCGGGATACGTATAACTTCTTTTTTACCGATATAACTTTCCCCGGTAGTTTGAACCCTTCCCGATCTGACCCCTACCATTTGTCTCACAGTGTTATCGGAACCATTTCTGGAACCTATTCTCCTGTCTTAAATATAAAGTAGAACTGACTGAGATAAATAGTTCCAGAACTGGTTTTGGCAAAGCGGTTCTATTCTGGAGTAGACGAACCGGTTGCTTTTGCAACAAACGGAGCATAATGTTATTAAGAAAAATAAGTTGTTCTCCAATCGATTTTTTGCAATAGATTATTTTGTATGGGTAGGTGCTTTTGAGAAATTTAAAGATCTTAAGACCATTTTGCCTTAAAAATGTTTCGCGTTGAAAAAAAGTTGAATATTCTGCATTGAATCATCTTTGTAGGTCATTAATCTATGTGAAATGAAGCATCAAATGCTATGAAAACCCCTCAATTATAATTACTAGGGCAAGGAATTTCATGCAAATGCATGTTTTTTCTCGATAGTCCAAAATTAATATGCACTAAATACTTATCCGAATCATCAAATTTAGAACAAAATGGCATCGATTTGTAGATGCATATTTTTGCATATTTTGTAAAAAATGCATGTTATTTGATGCCTTTTTAATACATATTTTGTGCTTTAATGCATATTTGTGCATATTTTTCATTTTTAGGAGCATTTTTTATTTTGTAAAAAAATATAAAAAATTGATACGTTTTCATATTTTGATTCAATCAAAATAAACATTCTTGAAAACCTAATTGACCTTTGGAAAATCTTCGAGTTATGTGTCTGTTTGAAAATAACCAATTTAAATATTTTTATATGTTTTAAAGTGCATTATTTTTGCAAAAATAATAGTTTTTAGTGCATATTTCTTATATTTTTAATGCATATTTTTCGTTTTTAGCCGCATATTTTAGACGCATATTTTTCATTTTTAAGTGCATGAAATTCCTTGCCCTAATAATTACAAATAAAGCAAAACTCTTTTAAAAAGAATTGAGTAATTGTAATATTAATTTTTCTGCTATGAATAAAATCCTATTAAAAAGATAAGGAGTTAAAAAATAAATATAATTATACAACAAAAACTTAACAACCATATAATTGCACACCGGTATTATAACAATATGGCACCTAGAAAGCACAATAGACAGTGACAAGGTAAAAGCACAGGATTTATATTGAAAAACAGAACACCACAAAAACTCAATCCCTAAACAATAGAGGAATTCAACACCACAACGGGGAAGGATAAATAATATAGAGGGTGTTGGGATGTAAAGAATGGAAAAAAAGACAACAGCAGAAACAAGAAAACAACACGAGTGCTGCTTTTTAATGGCCAGACAATGAACATACAAACACCTGAGGGATGTATAAACAGGAATATGCCCTGACAGAAACAGCACTAGGAGAGTAATAGCAAATACAACAACTGTTGATGATGATGTAGGAGTATGATAGCAAATGGTTGGTTACATTACAACGGGACAACCATTATCACTAATTGCAACTTAATAAATTTTGTAAAATGTAAAAAACAGCAAAAACAAGCATGAATAATAGAGAAATAAAAAAATCAGTTTAATGCTCAGTTATAAACAAACCGGAAATAGTGTCAAAACAATAAGGCGCGAGTGTTAATTTGTCGGTTGTTAGTTGTCAGAATTATATTTGTCGCTATTTCAGTTGTTTTTTTTTTTGTTTTTTTCTGGTGTGGTACCGTTTTGCACTGTCTACTGCTCAATATAATTTAACAAGCCCCTAAGTGTTGGTTGAAAAAACCAACTAATTTTTGTAACTTTTTAGGTACTCTAGAGAAATGAACAAACATCCCAAAAATAGCTTAAAAGGAATTGTTTCCATAGCCCAAAAAGGAAAAGACTACTATGCTAACTATGCAGACATTTTTTGGTCAAACAAAAAATTACTTTTTTTTGCTAGCAATTTAAGAAATGCAAGAAATATCTTTTGTAGTAAACTTTTATTTAATACCCTACAATCAAGATTTGATACGTCACAGGTTTTTACTAAGCAAAATATTTTAACTTGCAGCTTAACAAAGAAAACAAGAAAATTGATGAATTTTAATCACGGTGATGCCGTTAATCTTTCTTATTACGAGCTAGTCATCACATTAAAATCATAGGGTACATTGAAAAATCTTAGGGTACATTTTGGGAAAACAAACACATAAAGGTGGATTTCCATTCGTCTTTCTATGGATATTTTGAGGATTTATGATAACATGGGAAGGATAAAATTAATTTTTCATATATGCGAGATGGACATGATCCGATAATTGTCGAGATGGATTAGCAGCCATCTGAAGTAGGATTGCCACATAACAAAAGCCAAAAAAACTTGATACTAGGTGAAAAATAACTTAATTAAAAAAAAAAAAATTACTTGACAATTCAGCATTTAAGAATTGTTTTATATAATTTGTTTTCCTTGTATATATATAAGTGCTTATGCATAATAATTTGAAAATCTTATAACACGTTTATAAAATGAATTTTGTATGAAAAATTTGTTTTATAAGCCATTTAGAAAATAATTATGCATATGACCCATATATTAGAGAAAACTGTGATTTTGGCCAATAACACGGTGCTACAGTGAAAATATACTTGTAAAATGACCTAGTGTAAGTTTTAGGTCTGGTTGAGAAAATCACTTTTCAATTTTCACAATTTTGAATACACCCTCAAAATCTGAAGTTATCGGCAACGAAAGTTTTTTCAAAAATTTACGGAATAAAATATTTTTAACTAAATCACTTTTGAATCGATTTTCAATTTTTGAACTGTTTCAGAAAGATAACAGTTAACTTAGAAAATAGTTAACCTTTCCAAATATATATATTAGGGTGTCCCTTAGAAAGTGTTTGGTCGATTTTGTCGATAAAAAAATCGATTTTTTTTGGAAACGTTAACCCGTACCGAGTTGCGGCCGAAAATGGCTCATTTTGGAAAAAAGTGTATTAATATTAAAAATTCCCAAAATTCGATATTTTAAAAACTTTAGTATTTTGTTTCATTTATTCACTTAATATACATATGTCCAAATGATTCAGACATGGAATTTTGACTTCATTGGATATCATTAACCAACTTTAGCCTGGAATTCAAAATGACCCACGAATTTGATAAAAATGCAAAAACGTGTTTTTTTTAAATTGATTTTAAAGATTTTTTAAAATGCCTAATTTGGAGATGTCGATTGCTAGTTGTACCACATAATAGTTGATATTAAAGAAAAAAAAAAATAAATTGGAAAAATGATAATTCGAGTTTGTGTTTGGAGCGACTGCTTTCCAGGACATTTTGCAAAAATTGCTTATTTTGTCAAAAATTTAACAAAATTTGAATGTTTTCATCAAATTTTACATAGTTTTCGGAAAAATATCACTTAAATTTGGTTAGACTATAATTATCTTTACATTTGTTTGAAAATCCTTTAACCCTTAGTGGCCTGGGGTCAGAAAAGACACATGAAACTTAATATTAATTATGACTATGAGTTTGTAAAGCCATTAAATTAATAAAAAAAAATCTCAACTGGATAAAAATAATTATTTTATGTAACATGATCCATATGGGGTTAACTTTTATACTTTTGCTGAAAAACGCCTCACTAGGAAATTTACAGAATAACACCTTTAATAATTTTAGGAAAAATATCGCTTTAAATGAATAACAAAAAAATTTTTTCCACTTGATAAAAATTATTATTTTGAGTAACTTGATCCATATAGGGTCAATGTTCTCACTTTTTAACAAAAAAAAGATCCACTAGGAAATTTACAGATTAACATTTATCAGATTTTCATTAATTTGAGATCATTTGTAAATAAATTGGGGGGTATGCGTCTCGAAAATCGACCAAACACTTTATAAGGGACACCCTAATATATATATATGTTTATACCTTTAACAAATTCATGTGAAAATATTATCCAAAACATTTCAAATTTTATTTTTTTTAATTTTTAAGGTACATAAATTTTTCGCTAACCAGCGTTATTTAACATAAAAAATGTGTCATTTTGACACAATGCTCTCAAGCAGGTTAATTTTGATTTTTTTTTTCAAGAAACTGCTTTATTAAACGATTTATGCCGATTTTCAGGTCAAATGGCATTTTGACCCCATGTGGCTATTAGGGTTAATTTCTAATTTTGTATTACTATATATAAATTTGGTCTTATCAGAGCTACTTGGAGAATTTTCACCAAATTTCGCAAGAAACAATACAATGTTTTTATATACTTACAGAAAATTAAAAAACCTAAATTTTCAAAAATTTCACCTTTGACCTTGGTACAGCAGAAATGTTAACGTAGTCGACGTTTTACCAATTTTCGAAATAATCTCTTTTATCAGAATTAAAAAAAAATCGGATGATTTTGTTACAGCTGGCTAAAAACACAAAAATGAATACTACAGGGTGGGTCAAAATTACCGAAGGCGTTTGAATTCCTTATAACTTTTTTATTATATTTTTTTTTTTTATTTTATTTTCAGTATCTTGTAAAGAAGACTTGGGGAATTTAAAATGGAATAGTACACAATTGAACCTTGAACTTTATTTCTCAATTCAACGGTCCATTGTTTTGACTCAGCGTGCATATCGTCGTTATTTTAATGTGCGGGTTAGATTCTCAGAGTCAGTATAAACCGTCTGGTTGCAAATTTTCGACAACAAGGGGCAGTAAGGAACCTTCCTGGTGCCCGCAGACGACGAAAGGTGCACAGGGATGACAATATCGAACGGGTACAGGAGAGTATTCGGGCAGATGGAGAAACATCAACCAGGAGACGTTCGCCACAACTTGGATTCTCACAAGAGTCGCTGCAGAGAATTTTGCATACAATAAGATTGTTTCCATACAAAATTCAGCTTGTTCAAGAACTGAAACCTGCTCTTTTACGCGACATCTTTCGTGAGCGAATTATTTCGCGTACAAGCGATTTTAATTGGCCTCCGCGTTCACCGGATTTAACCGCTTCAGACTGTTTCCTTTGGGGTTATTTGAAAGGAAAAGTCTATATTAGACTAGCCTAAAACCATCCAGCAATTAAAAAACAATATACGCGACGAAATCAACAACATCACACCTGAAGTTTTGCGAAAGGTTGTGGAAAATGTTTTGGAAAGAGCACGAATATGCGAAGCAGAAAATGGCCACCACTTGCGAGATATAATTTTACTGTATTTTAAAAAAAATTTAATAATTATGTCTTATAGTGTATTTAGACTGGGCAAAAACTAGTAGTTTTTGGACATTTTTAGTTTTTGAGCCGAAAACTACAAAATTAATTTAGTATTTCCATATAATTTTCATACAAACTGGAAACCAGATTCTACCTGGTTTTTGCCAAAAACCAAGTAAAAATATATGAAATGTGCATTTTTGATACACCCGGTATCATTTAAAGTTAACTTTCGATGCACCCTGTTACAACGAATATAGAAGTAAAGCAAGTGTCAAAAAATATTTTTTAGTTTTTTAAGAATATTTTTATAATAATTTTTAAATGTATTAACAATTTTTTTTTCATTAATTTAACAATAAAAAAAGAAAGAAAAATGTGTAATAAAAAAGTGATGTGACAAGGAAAAACTAAATAACCAGTGTAAATGACTTGGTTTTTGTAATTTAGTTTTGTATAAAAACTAGCTGGTTTTTACTTAGTCTAAATTCAGTATTTAATAAAAAGTTATAATGAACTTAAACCCCCTTCGGTATTTTTGGGCCACCCTGTATTATCTAAATTATTGGCCAAAATCACAGTTTTCTCTAAAATTTTCAAATTTAAAACGCCGTCACTGTTAAGTTAAAAGAGGGATATGTGTAATTTTCAGTAGAATTTATTTAAAAAAACTTTATGCGTTGACCACTTTTTTATATTTAGTTTAACAAAATTTTAAAAAATTCAAATTCAGAGGTTTGCAAATTTATAAAAAAAAATCCCATCTTTGGCCATACCTGTGACTTGGTTAGCATAATCCAAGAGAGGCAAAAATTTATATCTGAATATTTATAGATCTTGGAAATGATTGTAAGTTTTTGAAAAAAAATATTTTATTTTTTTACGATTTTCATAATTTATCTCATTTTAGCCTTATAATGGTCGGGGGTAATTGCAATTACTTAAACATTTTCCAACCGATTTTGGATATTTATGCATTGCTGGACAGGTAATTCAATCTAGATTACAATTCTATTGATTCTTTCCAGAAATACAAATATCTAACAGCTAGTATTTTCAAAAGAAAACAAAAAAGTATTTTTTTCCCCTTGTAAATCATAGTTCAAATTTCAGGGCCGATGCGGCACGTGTTCCCGTTATACGATCACCTTAACTTTTAGCATGATGTATTTTTATACCCAAACGAACATTTCTAAAGGGGGGACTGGTCACAGGTCACCATTTTTTTCGCCCACATTACGAAGTCCCACTCTGGTGGTCATATATGATTCATGTATGGATATTTATGTATCCATGTATGATCATGAATGCATGTTTATGATCATACATCAAATCTGTATGGATCCATATATGTTGAAATTTAGCTGGGTTGCTTTATTTTTATTTTTAAATAACTTTCAATAATTTTTAATAATTGTCTGTGTAATCAGAGACTATGTTGAGTAACAATAAAAATAAATAAATAATGAAAGAATTCACAGTTTAAGTGCTAACGTTAGCGCGTTGTAAAAGAGCATGATTTTTGCAGTTTAAGCCATAGAGAGTTGTGAATTTTACGATAAATTCTAATTAACTACTTAAGGGGGGACATGACATTGGCCGTTTTTTGAAAGCGACTTTTTTTTTATAATTTTGTATTTTAGTAAATATTCTTAAGATTCTAAGAAAAAAAATTTCATGGAAAAATTCCTAAGGGTTCAAAAGTTACAGCCGGATTAGTGAGAGCGCATTTTTAATTTTCGCGCTACCTACGTACGGCAGCTGGTATATACTTGTTTTACTAGCTACCTGACTTTTGGTGGTTGTTATTTTGTACCTACTTGAATGGTGAATTTTTTTTGTGCTAAACGATTGCAAAAAACTATAAGAAACAGCACAACACAAGATAACGAAGGCATACAGTACGAAGCAGGCATTGCAGATTGAAGGTAACATTTTTTTCTTTGTTCACAAACTTTGAACGCGTTTATCTCGAAACCATGTTTTGCGTACGGGTTGCGGCACTAGCGGGTTCATTTTTTGACGATTTTTTTTGTGTATTTTTTCAAACTTGATTCGCTATCGTATGACACGAGCTTTTTTTAAATTTTTTTTTCGATTTTTTATGAATTTTTAATGTCAATATTTTTTTCGAAAAAACACACTTTCAAATTTGGAATATCACCAAATATTGAAAAAAAATTAAAAAAAAGCTCGTGTCATACGATAACCAATTTTGTTAAGATTTAAAAAAAAAATTTTTTTCCACATCGGACAATTTTTGCGACTCCCAGCGCTGCAACCACGAGGCCCCGTTGTTTTCTCTGCCGCCAGTTTGGAGCTCTATAAAACCATGTTGGAGTGAAAAATATATTTTTTTGAATTTTTTTTCTTGTAATTTGTTCAATTCTCTACAATAATAAAAAAAAATTTGGAAAAATGTTTGTTTTTGACTGAGTTATGAATTTTAAAAAAAAAGGTCTGTTTTCTCTGCCGCGAATGTAATGTCCCCCCTTAAAATAGCATGAACTGTGAATACTAGACCGTACCGCAAAAAAAAGTGCGCCGTACACCTTCAAATATAAAGTATTTTTGCAAAGCAATTTCAAAAAAAAATTTTTTCCCGAACATAGGGGTCGCTGTTTTTAATTTTTCGTTATAGCTTCGGCATTTAAATTCGGATTTTAAAGTGTGATATATCGATTTTTGCCTCGAGGAGACCAGGTCTTTTGCTATAAAGGAAAAATCCAATGAAAAAAAAATTAAAAAGGCGTACCCTATGTTCGGCAACCACAATATAAAAAAATTCTGTTGGATTTATCGAAAAACTTCCTTAGCAAAAGTTTAATGATTTTTTGCGAGCATTATTTTTATGAAATTAAGGTGGTACATAAGGGTTGTAGAAACTGAGTTCTGGTGGGTAAATACTAGAACGGGATACTTGAGGTCAATGCTCCTTAGAGCAAAACATTGCTCCCCTGGAGAGAAAAACATCAATGTATCATACTTTAAGATCCTATTGTAAATGCCAAAGATATAACGACCCCTACGTTCGGCAAAAAAAAATTTTTTTTGAAACCTGCTTGAAAAAATAATTTAAATTGGACCGTGTACGGCGAATTTTTTATTTTTTGAGGTACGGTCTAATGGCCAGCTTTTGAAGAAAAATATGTAAATATGTAAAAAGTTTTACCTGTTTTAAAAATGTTCAATGAAAATTTGTCTGTTTTTGACACGCAACGAAAAGAGCTTTGCCACCCCTGGTATAGGGTATCTCATGATCGTTCTTGCCCAACTATAATTTTTTACTTATTTTTTTTTTTAATTGTCATTCATACTAAAACATAATGGGTCTTCTTGAAATCATTAATATTTTAACCCTATGGGACAGGGTATAGGTCCCATGAGAAATGCAGGATGGGTTCTTATGTGGCAGGGACATAAGTCAAACCATTATAGATAGGGTCATATCATATCGGTTTTGATCATCTAAAATTTGAACTAATTTTAAGGTATAAAAAAAGAGTTATGTTGAACATAACTCCTGTATGTAAGCATGGTGCAGTCGTCAGTCGAAATTTACTAAACATGCTGTCAATGAACGTTGTTCGGTTCAGTTCGGTTTACTTTAGTTGGCTGGGCTTGATGCTCATTGCTTTGTTTTGTGGTGTTGACTGTGTTCCAGAACATTAGTAGCAGCATAACACGAATTGCTGATTATGTCTGGTAATGTCGTGTTTTTTGTTCTTGTTTGTAGTTAGTTTCTATTTTTTGTTGCTGTTACTATTTGTATTACAATATTATGCACTTGAAAAAAGTTTTCTTATTTTCTTTCATAAATTATTTCATTCCTAACTGTTTGTTAGTGATGCCAGACGGTTTTGTAAATGTGTTTGTACAATTCACATTGTACACACTCGTATCTTTGGCATCACTTAATGTTGAAGATAGAACTCTAATTGTTGATAAAAGTCTGGCAAAAGAAATTTTATGTTTTCCAAAGTTATTGTTATGTGATATGAAGATTGTAAAATGGTAAAAAAAGTATTTAAATTAAAATATTTTTAAAGAGTTTCAAAATAAAAAAAAAATTGGTACCTTTATTAGATTTTGTTGCCAGATTTATTGAAATTAGAATTTGATACGAGTATTAAGTTAATACTTACAGGTTTGATCAACTGATAGGGGAAAATTTCGGTTTTAACTTAAAATCGTGCTTACCTAAAAAAAAATGAAAAATATATTTTAATATTATTTTCTTTATTAACAAAATAACTAAAAACTGTGATAGATCTGCAGTTTTTAGAAACATTTAATTAAAAATTCAAAATATTCGGTAATTTGAAACTTTTAAGTGGTACCTACACCGAAATATATCTTATTATTTAGTTCAAAGATTTTCAAATCAAATTTATATAATTAATGTCTTTCTTAAATGTACAAAAGCAAAAGAGATACAATTTTTAAAAAGGTTTTCAGTCAATATTAAAAATTCTCTTGAGACATTGATATCCTTTTAAGAAAATACAGTTAATCAATCTAAAAACTTCTGGCCCTATACATAAAATCCTTTTAAAAAAATATCCTTGAAATACAATATTTCCATTGGCACTAAATAATACTTACAAAACCAAAACATTATTTATCAGTTAAGTAATGTCAAATCTAAAACAAAATTGAAAAATCTTCTAAGTACTAATCCATGGCGTTAATGCAGTGCAATTACACAGACACACTTACACATGCATACCACATATTCCAAGCACACTCACACATTCGTAACACGTGAGTAGCACACTTTAGAACAACTAATTAATTGTTATTAAGGGAACTGACAAAAATAATGCTTATACTGTATAGAGTCATGAAGAAAGAACAAGGAAAAAAACTGAAGTCGTGCATGTCGACTATATAAAACCCTACAAAACAGTACATTTTGACTCATTTTGCGAATAAATTCCGTGACGGGAATTTCAATTAACGGTGCTATTAATATAATGAAATATGGAATTAAAATATTTTGTATAGTAACAAGTATTTTTGGAAATCATAGCAACTGAATACAGCAATCCATGAAAAAGCCAAAATTTATTTTTTGGGATCTTGAGCTAAAATGCACATATCTCTAAATGCGCATTTTTTTAAATTATTAAAAAAGATACATACGAGGGTAACTATTTACATTTTGAAACAGTTAATATTTATTACAGTTGCGGTATAATCGAACGTATGCCAGCAAAACTTTTTAAGAAGTAAAGCGAAGAAGTTATATGCAAAAATCTATAAACGTTGAGTTTTCAACGCTGATAATTATTCACGTTGCAAGTTGACGTGTATACGAAAAGTAATGTGATAGTTTCATCTCAAACACATTTGCGTGTACTTTGAGTTTTTTTCTGAGTTAATGGATATAGTTAAACTGAAAACACAGATTTTATTGTTTTTCAAAATCTTCCTTATGAAGTACACACCTTTGCATGTGTTCGAACCACTTGCCATAGCATTTTTCCCATTCCGCGTGAGGCACCTCCAAAACATGGTTTTTGAATGCATCTACGGTCATTGTGTGCCAAGTCAGGGCTATACTGCGGATGCCCCATTTATTCGATCTTTAGAGTACTCAAAAAGTCACTTATTAGTGGGCGCTGTGATGTAATGGTTAGCGCGTTGGACTGTTACACATAAGGTTGCGGGTTCGATCCCCATCGAAGGCAACATCAATTTATAAAAAATAATAATATGTACAGTGGGGAGCACTATTCACACGGGGACTAAAGTATATACTAAATCTGGCCCCAGAAATGTCCTTCCGTATCAGACTTTCGAGATATATAAACGAAAAAAAATTTAACTTTTCTTCAAAATCTTTTGAATCGTGTGTTTCCTCTAAAAATATTTTTAACAAGATTTGTAACATCATCTGAAAATACTGCTAGTCCTTTTTAAAATGATTTTTGAACTTTTTTGATAACATATTTTTTTACGGATAATTTTAATTTAGGCCTTTAATTTCAAAGTAAAAAAGTAAAAAAAATAAAAGGCCTAAATTTCAAAAAAGCGATATTCGCTTAAAAAAATATGTTATCACAAAAAATTCAAAAACTATTTTAAAGAGGAATTGTTAATTCTTTTTTTAATTAAAAGCATAGGCGTACCTAGACCATTTTTCTGGGGTGGGCAAGGGCCCCATTTATGTTTGGCTGGTTATTTGCCTATTCTCGGACCCCTAATCTAAAAAAATACTTTCGACATTATGCTTGCGATTTTTTCATACAAAAAAAGACTTTTAAAAACAACTCCCTCTGATAAAATTTTCAAATGTTTTTTTATAGAAAACTCTGAAAACTGCATCCTTTTTTATGAAGAAAACCTCCTGTAAAATCTGTAAAAACAGCAGAAAAAGTAACTAAAAATTAGTTAAAAATGATGCTGCAGAAGAAACTGTTAAATAAGCAGATTTTTATTTTGCTAAATACAAGTAAAGTAAGGACAGCAAAAATAAACCTGTTAAATTTAGAATTTTACAATTTTTTAAGTAAATATTTCTGCTAATTTAACATTATAGATTGCTTTTTGCATTCAACTATATTTAGCTTAAAACTAACAGAAAATTATAGATATAACGGTTTGTTTCTGTAGATTTTACAATACAATTTGTCATTTTCAAGTAACTAAAAGTTAACTTAAATATAACTAAAATTCTGCAAATTTAACAGCTTTATTTTTGCTGTTCTTATTTTACTAGTATTTAGCAACAAAAAGACAGTTCTTTCTGGAGCATCATTTTTAACTAATTTTTAGTTGATTTTTCTGCTATTTTTACAGATTTATTTCTATGAGTGTAATATTAACTAATTATTCCTTTAAAAAACTATTAAATCCAAGAAATTTTTCTCTTATAGCTAGAACTAAGATCGATTTGTTTCTTAAATATTTCTTAAGTAAGAATTTTTAAACAACATTTCTTATTTAAGAAATATTCAAGACAAAAGTCGATATTAGTTCTGGCTGTAAAACTGAACATAAGATTCCAACAAATTATCTTCCTAGGAAACTAGAAGATAATTTGATAGAAGGATTAACTGATATTAAAAAAAAATAATCATAGAACAAGAATTATATACAGATTTTTTTAAATTCTGGTGGGGCCTAAGTTCGCAAAGCATTGGCGAACTTAGGCCCCAGACCGGCCTAAGTTCGCCAATGATTATAAGTTGTGACACATCATTTTCAATTGATTTCAGCTTGGTGAACACCAATATGAAATTATTTTTTGAGACGCATTGAGGACAAAGGTTTAAAAGAATTAATTCTTTAGTTCTCTTTTTAAAAATTAATGAAATTTGGGTTAAATTTCATTCAGAAAAAGCATTCCTATTTAATACGACGTTTTCCAAATAGCCTTTTCCACCGATATTTTAAAAAAGTGGCAACCATGGGTCTACGACATGGACAATATATATATAAGGGTGGGTCAATTTGTTCGGATGAAAAAAAACCTGATATACACGCCTATAATTCAAAAACTACACAAAATTCTAAAAAAAAAAATAAAAAACTTAATTAGGGCTTGTTTTAAAGCAAATTTTATTAGCTTTAAGAATCTGCTTCCATTTTGTTAAAATTTTTATTTCTAACCCGTGTTTTATTAAAGGTTTTATTATGAACAATGAAAAACAAGCAACTACTGCCATATCATTACAAAATACAAATTTACCCAGTATAAAAAGCACTACAATTGATGATCTAGATGTACTTCTTTTTTAACATAAACAGTAATGATTTTAACATTGAGTTATCATAGGATAACTTCAACATTTTTTAGTACTTTTTTAACGAGTGCTCTTTTTTAACGAGGAAGCTCTTTTTCACCAATTAAAAGTTAAAAAAATTCTTCACAAAAGAAAATTATATTTTTTTTATTTTACAAAAGTTTTTTTATTGCCGGCACCGGGTATCGAACTTGCTAGTCTACCGCTGAGCTATTCTTTGATATGAAAGTTGAATGGCATAAAAACACCACTTGTTCCTTCGAGATATTGTTTCTTATTCTCTTCAATAAAAGTACTTATTAAACAAGTGTAAAAGGTGCACTAGACGATACCACCTTACAGGCAAAAACAAAAGAGCGCGGTACACCTTCAAATATAAAGTATTTTTGCAAGGCAATTCCAAATTTTTTTCTTGAAAGTAGGGGTCGTCTTTTTTAATTTTTCGTTATAGCTTCGGCATTTCGGATTTTAAAGTGTGATTTATCGATTTTTTTGCTCGAGGAGACCGGTGTTTTGCTATAAAGGAAAAATGCAATGAACAAAATTTTAAAATGCGACCCGTACGTTCGGCAACAAAAAAAAATAAAAAAATTTCTGCTGAATTTATCGAAAAACTTCCTTAGCAAAAGTTTAATGATTTTTTGTGAGCTTTAATTTTCGGACATTAGGGTTGTAGCAACTGAGATCTGGTGCATAAATAATAGAACGGGATACTTGAGGTCAATGGTCCTTAGAGCAAAACATTGGTCCCCTCCAGAGAAAAACATCGATGTATCATACTATAAGATCCAACTGTAAATACCAACGATATAACAAAAAGCGCTGTGGTGTAATGGTTAGCGCGTTGGACTGCTACACGTGAGGTTGCGAGTTCGAGCCCCAACCAAGGCAACATCACTTTATGAAAAATAGTAATATGTATGAGTTTTTTCTATTCCTCATACATATCGCAGCGTCCTCCTTCGGTGTTCCCATAGCACTTAACCCCACCGGAGTAAAATAATATAACAGGGCTATGAACTAAAAACCTTCAACAAAGTTCGCCAACTCACCATCAGATGGCGCGCAACAACTGTTCTAAAATTCAACATCTCGCGCAATTACAGTGTTGCTATATTTGAAGCCCTTCATCTTTCACCACCTTTCACTTCTTCTCTATCCCCTTTCCAAAGGAAGCAACACGTTAATAGGAAGACTGTTGCTTCTATTAAAAAAAAAAAAAAAATGTAAAATGGCGACCCTTAAGTTCGGCAAAAAATATTTGTTTTTTGAATCCTCCTTGCAAAAATAATTTAGATTGGACGGTGTACGGCGAACTTTTTTTGAGGTATTGTCTAATACACAGCCTTGTCTAACACCGGTTAAAGTTGCGAAATGCCGACTTTTTTTACCATTAAAACGTACCTTACACTGTGATTCCTTGTAAAGTTCGCGTATAAGGGTAACAATCTTCTCCGGTATTCCCTTGTTAATTAATGAGGTACACATAGAGTTTCGGGATATAGTGTCGAAAGCTCTTTCAAAATCCACAAAAAGTAGGTAAAGGTTTGTGTTATATTCTGCCGACTGCTCAATAATTATGCGAACTGTGTTTATATGGTCGGCACACGACCGCCGGCGCCTAAAACCCGCTTGCACTTTACGAAAATATGATCAACCACAGGAGATATTTTATCCAATATCAGTGTTGCCATCACATTACCAATTCTGCTGAGCAATGTGATACCTCGCCAGTTTTTACATAGTATAAGATCAACTTTTTTGGGGATTGTGATATCACGCCTTCTTTTCAGTTTGTGGGGATTTGATTATTTTCCCATGCATTTCTGATGAGTGGTGTAAAAAACTCCCCAAGAGCGACTGCGCCATATTTCAACAATTCGGCCGGGATGTTGTCAGGACCTGATGCCATGCCATTTCTCATTCTGTTTAATGCCGAAACAACTTCGTCATACGTAGGCAGAACTGTTGAGATATCTATTCTACACTCAACCAAAAAAGTATGTAATGGATACTCAAAATTTTGCTGTTATTACGGGAAATTTAACTGTTTTGAGCCCAGCGGTATTTTTTTGCTAATTTTAGCAACACATGTCTGCTGATCTGTAGTACAATAAAATTAGTAGAAAAAATTAGTAGCTGCTACTAAATTTTAGCAAAATTTATGTAAACTGCAATTCAAAATCGATTTGCTAAAATCAGTTAAAAAACTTACTAAATATCATAATATTAGTACAATGAAATTAGTATAAATAATTAGTTGCAGCTACTAAATTTCAGTGAATTGTTGTAAACTGTAATTAGCAAAAAAGTGTACTAAAACATAAACAAACTGTAAAATCTAAGAAAAAAAAATATTTTTTCTTTCGATTGTAACAAGCGTATAATTACTTCATCGCACGGTTCTCCAGTTATTACCTTTTTATGCATTTTCTGGGTGTTATTTCCAAACTAAGAATATATCAATAGTAACAAATATAAACTAAACAAGAATTGTAAAAAATCAATTTTTGTAAATAAAATTTTTTAAATTAGTATATTTTTCTGCTATTTTTAGCACTCGGTTTTGAAAAATTAGTAAAATGATTAATTAGAAATTTATTAATTAGTAAAATGTTTTGCTAAAATCAGCAGCAAAAATTAGTAAAAAAAAATCTGTAACTTGTAATAAGAGAATAGCAAAAATGATTACTAAAAATAAAAATTGTATTAAAAATCAGTATAAAAATAGTATAGTGCAATTAGAAACTGTTTACAAATTTTTTTACTAACTTTTCTATCTGAGTGTAGGATTGCGTCGCATAGAAGAGATCAAATTCACGACCTCATTTTCTCTGCTGAAAGTTGTGATGTAAAGAAATCCCGCCACCGTTCAAGTTGTCCATCAGTGGTGGCTAACTCGGATCCATCAACTGTCATTAGAATCGCGGTGCTTCTGATGTTGTTTCCACTCAGTTGCTTAATGGCTGAGTAGACGCCGCGAAGGTTTCCTGTATTTGAGGCTTGTTCGGCCTGTTCTGCTATACCATTAACTTTGCGGGCCGATTGTCTATATGCAAGTCTTGCCTGTTCTTTTCATATTGGTGTTTTGGCCCGTATGCGTTCGTTGTGAATACGTTTGCGATTTTGGATCTCAGCCCAGGAATCAGAGCTAATCCAAAGTTTGATTTTACCTTGTTTTAGTCCCTGGACTGACTTTGCAGTATCCTTACATATCACAGCAACTTCTGCCCATGTTCATGTTCATTGTTGTCATTTCCTACTTTGGCATTAAAGTCACACAAATAAATTTTAATGTGAGCAACCGGTAAAGTGCTCGCAATGGCCTCGAGTTGACCGTAAAATTAATTCCTTAACTTCAACTTCGTAAGGTTCAGTTGGTGCATAACACTGAACGATAGATATTTTTCGAAATTTTGAGTTAAACCTCGCTGTGGTTATACGATTGGAAATTGTCCTATATTCGATCATTGCATCTCTAACTTTTGGTGACATAAGCAAGCCAACTCCGTTTTTCCGATGCATGGTGTTGCCGTAGTAGAGGAAGCGATGACCAGGTGGTAATAGAGTCATTCCGCTATTCAGCCATCGAACTTCACTAAGCCCTAAGATGTAAAGGTTGTAACAGATCATTTCCTTACGAACTTGCTCGAGTCTTGATGTTTCAGAGAGAGTTCTCACATTCTAGGTATCAATCATAAACCGATGCCAAAAGTCGTCATCGTGGGGGATTGTTATCTAAATTTGTTAAGGTTTCTGTAATCATTTTGTGTTTAGGAGGATTGAAAGATTGGGCCAAAGCCTCCGATCCTAGTATTGGGGCTGTCAACACACCACAGAGTATATATTTTATAAAGAGACTGCGGGACACTCTATCAGTGACAAAGCTTTTATTCTAAAATGTGCCTTCAAACAGAAACATAAAAACCAAATATTTACATCAAACATCAATAAGGTGTTCACAAGGGATGTGCTATTTGTTGTATCGTTGAATCGTCCTAACAAAACACAGAGTTGTTAAAATTTAAATTGATAAAGATAAAAATGTTAACAACTCTGTTTTTTGTTAGGACGACACAACAGATAGCACACTCCTTGTGAACAATGTAAATATTTGCTCTCTTTATATGACTCAAACTAGGGATGGAAAAAAGCTCCAAAAATGATTTAGTTAGTATAGAAATCAGGAATGGAACCATAATTACACTATATCAAACATTATTATAGACCTAGAATAGGAATTTTAAAAACCACACGTACAAGATTCCAAAATAAAGCGGAATGCGAAAAAAGGATTTGTGGCTCAAAAAATTAATTAAAAGACTAAGTTAGCGATTTACATTCTGCAAACGAATATACTGTAGTGCTAGTAAAAATATGAGTTGGGGGGATCGAGTATCGAGTATTTGTCTTTTTTTTGGGTACTCGATACTCAAAACTACTACTAGATATTTTCAGAGTTGCATTTTGGACAGACAAAATATATAAAAATGTGACTCCGCTAAAATATTTACCACAAAAATGTGACTACGCTAAAATATACGTTACAAAACTACAACTCTGCTAAAAGAAAAAAAATCAGAAGCAAAGTATTTAAGAGTACCTATATGTTAAAAAACTATGAAAAACGCAATGAATAGTTGGTGAAAAAGTTTAAAAATATGTTTGAAAATTTAAATATTGAATTAACGTAAACATTTTCAAAGATTTTTACTAAAAAATTTCAAATTTAAAAATTATATATATTATCGAGTATCCAAATCAAAAATATCGAGTAGTATCGAATATTGAAAAGTAACCGAATTTACCAGCACTAATATACTAATACCAAAATTTTCTGTTTTGCAAATTTTTTTCGCAAAGTTTTTTTGCAACTAACTAGTAAACTTGTTTTTAGATGTACATTCCCTAGATTATAAATTAACAAAAAAAAACTGCACTTAGAAACTGGTAAAATAAAAGCGGAACGCGATAATAGACATTATGGCAGAAAAAAATAATTAAACGAGTAAAAAGGTTAAAGTCGGGCATGCCGACTATACAATACCCTACACCACTCTGGTGTATTGTTTGGATCCGAAATTCGAATGGGTTAAAATAGGGCTTATGTCAAAATTTTCTATAATGTGAGTCAGCGCACCAAATTTCATTAAAATATCTTAATATTTGCGACCTGCAGTTTGTAACCAAGCCAATTTTGGGGGGACCCTTATATGGGCACTAGTTCTAAACATGGACCGATGTTCACCAAAATCAATAGGCTTCGTCCTTGGGCCAACATAGGTCTATGTACCAAATTTCATCAAAATATCTTAATATTTCCGACCTGCAGCGTATAAACAATATAATTTTGGGGGGGGGCCCTTATATGGGCACTAGTTCTAAACATGGACCGATGTTCGCCAAAATCAATAGGCTTCTTCCTTGGGCCAACATAGGTCTGTGTACCAAATTTCATCAAAATATCTTAATATTTACGACCTGCAGCGTATAAACAGTATAATTTTGGTAGGACCCTTATATGGGCACTAGGTCTAAACATGGACCGATGTTCACCAAAATCAATAGGCTGCGTTATTGGGCCAATATAGGTTTGTGTACCAAATTTCATCAAAATATCTTAATATTTACGACCTGCAGCGTATAAACAGTATAATTTTGGTAGGACCCTTATATGGGCACTAGGTCTAAACATGGACCGATGTTCACCAAAATCAATAGGCTGCGTTATTGGGCCAATGTAGGGCTGTGTACCAAATTTCATCAAAATATCTTAATATTTACGACCTGCAGCGTATAAAGAGTATAATTTTGGTAGGACCCTTATATGGGCACTAGGTCTAAACATGGACCGATGTTCACCAAAATCAATAGGCTGCGTTATTGGGCTAACATAGGTCTGTGCACCAAATTTTGTCAAAATATCTTAATATTTACGACCTGCAGCGTATAAAGAGTATAATTTTGGTAGGACCCTTATATGGGCACTAGGTCTAAACATGGACCGATGTTCACCAAAATCAATAGGCTGCGTTATTGGGCCAATATAGGTCTGTGTACCAAATTTCATCAAAATATCTTAATATTTACGACCTGCAGCGTATAAACAATATAATTTTGGTAGGACCCTTATATGGGCACTAGGTCTAAACATGGACCGATGTTCAAAAAAATCAAACTTGTTCGTCCTTGGGCCAACATAGGTCTATGTACCAAATTTCATCGAAATATCTTAATAGGTGCGACCTGTAGAGTGCGTACAAGATTGCATGGACAGACAGACAGACAGACGGACGGACGGACGGACGGACGGACAGACGGACATCGTTAAATCGAAATAAAAAAAAATTCTGAACCGATCGGTATACTATAAGGTGGGTCTACGACCAATATTTTTTGGTGTTACAAACATCAGCACAAACTTATAATACCCTGACCACATAGTGGTGTAGGGTATAAAAACTCAATCAGCGATTAGCATTTTGCAATCGAAAATAATGATGGAAAAAATTTTTTCCCGATTTTTTTTATTCCACATTAAGAACCAAACTTTGGTGTAAATTGGTATTATAGACCCTATTATAGAAATTGGTGTTATAGTCCCTAGATTATAAATTTAAAAAAATAATAACGGAACGCGAAAAAAGACTATATGTTACTAAAATTAATTTTAAAAACTTAATCAGCGATTTATATTCTGTAAACAAATATATTAATGGAAAAAATTTCATTTTTGCAAATTTTTTTCGCGATTTTTTTTTGCAATTCACCTCCAAACTTTATTGTATGATTGGGTATTATAGTCGCTAGATTATAAATGTTACGAAATCTCACTTAAAAAATTTTAAAATAACAGCGGAATGGGGAAAAATTGGCTTTATGGTGCAGAAAATGACTTAAAATATGTTCTGCAAACGAATATATTGATGCACAAATTTTCCTTTTTGCAAATTTTTTTTCGTATTTCTTTTCTTGCAGCCTAACCACCAAACTTCGGTTTAAGATATGGGTATTATAGTCTTTGGATTACAAATTAAAATATACCGCAATTAAAAAATTCAAAAATAATGGCGGAGTGGGAAAAAAGGATTTATGCCACAGAAAATGAATTAAGAAACTTAACCAGCGATTAGCATCCTGAAAACGATGTTAGTAACCCAAACTTTTTCGTTTATGGAAAATTTTTCCGGAAATTTTTTATTTCCAAACTGACCATTAACTTTTCGTATAAGATATGGGTATGATAGTCCTTGGATTATGAATTACAAAAAACCGAACGAGCGAACCTTTTCCATCTCTAATTAACAAGTCTGTGTTCGTTCCTGTTTGAAGGCATATAATATTTTGTTTCACAAAAAGTATTGAGCGATTTGCAGGGCCATTGGTTTTTACTGATTGTTCAATGACCTTAAAAACTTAAGAAGTTTTTAGGTAAATTTTCTAAATAAAGGTTTCTAAAATTTGGCTTCAAAATATGAAGCAGAAATAAGTGGAATTTTTTGCATAAAACAGTATTTCTTAATGAAACTATGAGAAAAAAACCATGCTATTTTTAAAAAATGTTTAAATGCGAATTTTGATGTCTCTCCCCGGTAGCAGAGTTTCCATCCATAGTTTATTGGTGAAATTTTCTTAGAATTCTTCGCAGATTACGTTTTTGTTGTAAGCCTGTTGACCAACAAAATTTACCCACCCTAATGTATATTAAAATGTTTACATTCTCGGTTAATTTAACGCTGTGTAAAAATAAATCTAAATTTCGTTAATTTCGGAAATGTATTCATAGAAATATGTATTATTTCATTTTTGAACCCATTTTTACCCCTAAACATGATATTGGGCCGAAAAAAATACGTTTCTGTTATTTTCTTCTCTTCTAACATATATCCAAATTTCATTTAAAGCAGAAACCACCCATCGCGATTCCATGCTCCTCACGAAGTGAATCTGAGTCGATCGGTAGACTATAAGGTTAGTATATGTATATTTGTTTTTTTGTAGTGGCAAACGTCAGCACAAACTCAATATACCTCCTTAGTGTGATGCTGGATATTAAAATGTACTTTTCATGAAAAAATAGTGTAGATCAGAGATATAAGCCGACTGAAAATAGCTTCGGTGCTGGCTAAATACTTGCGACGGTGGCAGCTTAGTCGGCTTGAGCCGCCACATTTTTCAAGATCAGTGACTCATACCTTAACTGATTTCTTCTCTTTTTTTATATGAATGTCTCGCTCGAATAAAGGAATTTTTTTCCATTTTAGGCACCTAATAGGAGGGGATTCCTTAACAAGAGTCTGGTTACACAGAAATATAACTGAAAATATCTTAAATTTTGCACTTTTAAGTGGAATGGTTCAACTAGTTATTCAACTTTTAAAGATATTTGAGTGATACCAGAAAAAGTATTAGCAATTTCAAGGGATTTATTGAAATTTTCAAATCGTGAATCTTATATAACACTATGCGACAGCCAAAATCGGGATGGGATGAAACCAACGGGAAATGTTATATCGGTCAAAAACAAGTTATACGTGTCCCGGCGTTTCGCTGGGTCACACTAGGAATCGAGATATATCTTTTTTTTTGACATAACTCGAGAACCACTAGTCCGATTTTGCTCAAACAATTTAAAAAAAATTAAAAATTACAATTCCTTTAATCTGTTATATAACGTTTTTCTATATACTCAACAGTTTTGCCGGTAAAAATAAATGTTTGTTACCGCTACCATAAAAATCAATAACCTTTTGTTTATTACTTTTTTTTAATATTTTAGGCAAAAAATATTTTTTTCTTCATACATTTATTTTTACCGGCAAAACTGTTGAGTATATAGAAAAACGTTATATGAACAGATTAAAGGAATTGTAATTTTTAATTTTTTTAAAATTGTTTGAGCAAAATCGGACTAGTGGTTCTCAAGTTATGTCAAAAAAAAATACCACCAAAGGTCAAATCGATATATCTCGATTCCTAGGGATGACCCAGCGAAACGCCGGGACACGTATAACTTCTTTTTTACCGATATAACTTTCCCCGGTAGTTTGAACCCTTCCCGATCACTGACCCCTACCATTTGTCTCACAGTGTAATTTGTGCAAAATATTATGAAGTCTAAATTTGTTTAAAATTCGCGGACCACAGAAAAGCACTTTCTGCAAATTTTGTTAATAACAGCATAAATACATGCTGAAATGAACTGAAATATCGTATTATTTAAGAAATCGCGTTTTAGAAAAGTTGCCTTTTCGCCCTTATTCAAACGGCACAGCCGCCAGCCAGTTGCAGCCGATAACATCGCCAGCGGCGGCTACTAACCAGCGGTTTGCATCTTTGGTGTAGATATCAATTAAAAATTATTCTTGCAGAGTACAGATAAAGCTCTATTTATGGTTTAACTTCTTAATTGCAGTTTCTATTAAGATCAGAACCACACATTAAAAACAGAAAACAAAAATAAATCATTTTTGTAGTTTATGTCTAAAAATACAAACAGGAAATGGCAATTTCGAATACTTAAAACTTTACACTTATCGCAAAAGTAAAGTAACAATTTTATACCCAGGGCTTATTTATAGAGTTAAACGAAAAGTATCGTATTAAAGAGTTTTGTTGAGAGCACATACATATAATTTTGCAAAATCTTAATGTGTGGGGGGGTTGCATTAAACTGTCTGCATTTTATTTTGATATTAAAAAAGGCGGTTTTCATTAAAGTGATTAATTGTAGTTTTCTTTTTGTTTTGATGTTTTGGATGTTTTTCTTTTCGGTTAAATCATATAAATTGCAAAGAAGTGATTTGAAGAAAATGAAGTAAAAATAAAATAACATTTCGTTAAAGAATTTTACTTATAATAGATATTTCGAAGAAGTGTGATTTAGTTGATTTAGAAAACTACAGTGGGTTATTGGAAGAAGAAAAAATATTGTTACAGTTCATGCTATTTTAAGTCGTAAATTAGCATTTATCGTAAATTTGACAACTTTCTATGGGTTACACTTCAAAAATCACTTAAACTGCGAATTCCTTAATTGTATTTAAAACAATTTCTGTTGGTTATCCATAACCAGAAAATTCTTCCGTTGGGTACCCCTTGATTGTAGCGAAATTTTTATGTCTTATATCAGTAAGAATAATTAAATAATCAAAACGATATAGATTATGATGATGCCCCACGTTGGGCGCCATTACTTGTTATGGCGAAATAAATATTCAGATGTTTTTATTAATTTTTTTCACGATAAACACTGTGCAATTTAAAAAAGAAATCCCTTGCCTTCTTTAAAATAAAAGCAAATAATTTTAAGGGTAAAAATAAGTCAGTCTCTGTGTATATCCCTCTTGATTTACTTTTCAACTTCCCTGCAGAAGAGAAACTTTATTTTTGCTTATAAATTCAATTGAAGTTTTGGTTTTCTTTAAAACATAAATTTATGCTTAAATAAAGAACAAAATTATTACATTAAAGAAAACTAACTCATGATATAAATTTGTTTTATTTACAACGGAAGAAAAATATGATTCAATGTGATGGCAGCATAGTATCGTTACTAATGATGTTTATGTTCAATGTTATGGCAAAGATGTCCCCCCTTCATTTCTTATGGATTTTTTCCTTCTTTTTTATTATTATGGGAAATGAATAGATGGTGTCTGGATATGATGAGTTTGTGCGTATCCAATAGGGGTTTAAAAAAAGTTTTTCTTTGCAACCGAAGGGGGAGATGTGAAAAGAAAGGGGTGGTTTTCTTGGGGAATTCTAGTGTCGATGGAGTTTTATTTAAAGGTTTACCTTCTTATCAGTGCTGTGTCATCATATTTTGTAGAATATCACACATATGAAACACAGATGTTATCAACAGTCTCTGAGGTTTATATAGATTTATATTTAAAGATTATAAAACTTTAATTATTTTGTTTTAAAATATTAAGGATAAGCATAAGCAAAAAAATAATTTCAAAACATGTGAAATAGGCTCAATAAGACAATATCCCATTAACATTTAACCAACTGTTAAATTCAAAATTTATGCACTAAATTCTTACTACTTTTACTACAATTGGATTGTTTTGTGTAGAATTTGTTCTCTCGACTATTATTTTGAAAAAGTGACATTTCAGCTTTATTGTGATTGTGTCTTTCTTATAAGAAAAAATTGTTTACTTTCACAATTTAAACAAAGATTTGAGGCATTTAAAGTTCGAATGAATGAATGAAGTATGTATTTATTCGTAAAATGTTAACTTTTATTTACTTTGCTGAGTCATTTCTTAATAATTTTCTGGACTTAAGAGCGATGCGACCCTTTAAATTGGGGTTTTGTTTAAAATTAAACGAATTGCTTATAAAATTGGGTATTCAAATTTTCAAAATGGGAATGAGCTAAAACATTTCGGGCAAAATCGCTCACCACTAAACAGGGCAGTGTTGCCAGAAAAAAGAAAACAGCAGTCAGCGCCGTCTGTTGCATTAACAACCGGTAATCTCGTAATTCAGGAACATGCGAGACACCTGGGAAACAAGAACAACTCCATTTTTAAGTCTAAAATTTTAAAAGATTTTCAAAATGGACTTTCTCAAAAATAAATGTCTTTAAAATATTCCGTTTCCAAGTCAACGATTTGTCGCATAATTAATAGTGGCAACATTCATATAATTCACAAAGGAGAAAGACCCTGTGCAAAAACTGTAAGAGAAAATAGAAAAATAAAGAATTTTTTTACGAAATATCCCAGAGAAGCTAAAACTGAAATTCAACTGGATATCAGTATTCCCACTATAAAAAGAAAAGCCCGAGAATATGGTCTCAGAAGTTATAGATGTACTATAAAAACCCTGCAACAGTAAAGCACGGAGTTGAAAATATTATAGTATGGGGGTGTTTCTCTGAAAATTGCATTGGTCCAATTTAGCGCATTACTGATACTAAGAGAGCTACAATCTATAGAGAGCTTCTTAGCTCAGTTATACTACCATATGCTAAATGAGAAATTCCACTTTCATTGACCAGCATGATAACGATCCCTAATATATGGCAAGGATTGTAAAAGCTTAGTTTTAGTCAAAAAATTATTTTTTCTTCAAAGGGATTTTTCAATTTCTCTATTATTTAACAAATCGGCAAAGAAAATATAATTGGGTGCAAAAAAATAGAACAAAAGTGGAATAAATTCAAATTAAGGAATATAGTGCATCAATTTTCACTGAATGCGTTTGAGTGTCTTCTTTATATTATTTGTACACAAGACTTTGGAACTATTGCAAGCAACAACTATGCCCCGGTGTAACGTCACTTCATTCTAATAAAATGGATTTAAATATACATGGCGCAAAGAAACGACATTTCAGTTTAGGGATACCAAGACCAAGTTTCTGTTTTTATGCGAAATTGCAATTTTTACTTGTAGTTCTTATTTCAACTAATTAATATTAAGGCCCTGTGCGAGGTGGCTAAATAAATTCTAAACTAAATACAAATTGACAGAAGGGTTTAAAATTTCTTTGAAAAGTTTTTCAAATTTCATAGAAACTTGGAAACCTGATTTTAGTTTAGATTTTATTTAGTCAGTTCGCACCCACCCTAAATATTCTAAACGAAAATTATGCTTAAATTTATGATTTACATAAATTTTAATAAAATTATTGCATTTGAAAATTATCAGTGTTTATTTTAAGTTCAAATAATAAAAGTATGAGACTGTAACAACCAAAATTTCATCAAAAACATACTTAAAAATATCTGAAAGTCATCATAAATCCTTCAAAAATGAGTCCAATATCTACACCGAAAAGCCTCTTAAAAAAGAGGTAACTTTCCCCTCCCAAAACTAATAAGTAGGAAGCCACAGAAAGAGGCTTCACCTATGAAGAAAAGCACCCTCATATTAATATTAATTCAGAAGATTTCAAGAATCTTTTTTGAGTCTTTTCGGATTCCAAATGTACGCTGGGTTATTATTGTCAATTTTAATTTCTGACAATTTACCTACTTTCACTGTTTGCTCATTTTTCGATCGACTGGGCATAATATTCTATCCATTGTCCGGTCCGACGTGCGGTCCGATAGGGATTGGGACTCCTAATATTAGACCCTTCTTGACAGGACATTCTGATAAAGGGGCTTAGAATTATTTTCACAATGTCCCTTTCCCTAATATCTGGAACTTTAATTGACTTTTTTTTGTCATTTTAAATAACTTATCCTTAAGCAACAATTAATAACTAAGAAATATTTATTTTTAAACAAAATTTCTAACTTAAGAAATATTTAAGAAAGAAATCGATCTTAGTCTTGACTATAAAAGTGTTCCCTAGTAGTTTAATGGTCTAAATTTTATGATTGCCTTATTTTCATCTGTCACTCTTTCCACTGAACGAAATCAACCTATTTATATATTTATAAAATCCTTCATAATTTTTTCTTAATATATATATATTTGTTCCTTTTACTCCTGCAAGGAGCATAGGGCCGCATTTTCTTAATGAGCCTTCACAATTTTTTCTTTAAAAGTTAATACATACTTTCATATCAGTTCGATTGTGAGTCACCTTAATAATTTCTTATTACCTGCTTAGTAGTTTATTAAAATATTTAACTATAAAATATGGCCACGATTTTGTTAAACTACTTCTGAAGCCAACCATCACTAGTTTTTGCCTTATTCTTCTAAAAACATTTAATAACTTGTTTTACTTTAGAAAACAACAAAAACTTTTTCTTCTTCATGTTTTCTTGTATAATTTTGCAACACTGTTGCATTAAAGTTTATGATGTATATAAAGAGTTGCGTCACTATAGCAACCAACACATTTAATTTTTAATTTTATAACACTTGCAGTTTACACAATCTTCACTATAGTTAGTATTTAGTTGTGAAGACATAGCATAATCATTACACTATGCGACAGTCAAAATCGGGATGGGATGAAACCAACGGGAAATGTTATATCGGTCAAAAACAAGTTATACGTGTCCCGGCGTTTCGCTGGGTCACCCCTAGGAATCGAGATATATCGAGAACCACTAGTCCGATTTTGCTCAAACAATTTTAAAAAAATTAAAAATTACAATTCCTTTAATCTGTTCATATAACGTTTTTCTATATACTCAACAGTTTTGCCGGTAAAAATAAATGTTTGTTACCGCTACCATAAAAATAATCTTAACCTTTTGTTTATTACTTTTTTTTTAATATTTTAGGCAAAAAATATTTTTTTCTTCATACATTTATTTTTACCGGCAAAACTGTTGAGTATATAGAAAAACGTTATATGAACAGATTAAAGGAATTGTAATTTTTAATTTTTTTAAAATTGTTTGAGCAAAATCGGACTAGTGGTTCTCGAGTTATGTCAAAAAAAAAGACCACCAAAGGTCAAATCGATATATCTCGATTCCTAGGGGTGACCCAGCGAAACGCCGGGACACGTATAACTTCTTTTTTACCGATATAACTTTCCCCGGTGGTTTGAACCCTTCCCGATCACTGACCCCTACCATTTGTCTCACAGTGTTATTATAGCAAAAATCACACTCATTTAATCAGTAATGTAGACAATGGCTTTTTTCCAACTCGTTTACTTCCTACTTCCTTCTTATGTATTTAAGTAAGACAATTTCGCATTACTCGTCTAAATAAAGATAATATAATTAATTTGTTGATATAAGTATTTAGGCCAAATGCTAATAAGTAACATTTAGGTTGTTCACAAAAGGTGCGCTATCTGTGGTATCGTTGTATCGTCCTAAAAAGTAGAATGTTTGTATGTGTCTGTTTGATCACTTCTGAAAAAGCAAAAAACAATAACAGAAAGCTGAATAGCAAAGAAAACTATGAATTAGCTTCACTATAAGCAAGGCATTACGTGGATTAGATGGCTAAGCTGTCGAACTCTAGTATACATAGTTACATTTGTAATGTAGGAGTGCATGGGTTCAACTCCTACAGCCGACGGTGTAATGAACGATTTGCCGACCTTTCGTTTTCTGCACTCTGCGATTTTTTATGATAATCCACTACATATAGTTGTTACTAATATTTTTCCATGAGTGTACGTCACACTATTTTTTTTTAGTTTCCCAACTGTCACGCTAGTTATAGGTGTACCGAGAGTCTTGGTACTGGTTAGCAACAAAATAAGTAAATTGTTATTAAATGTTTCGCAACATTTAAGGTTTACCAACATTGGGTAAAACTCTCTGACAGAGTTAGAAACATCCTGGCATATATACTGTTGGCAAACTCAATGGAAACCTTTAACTTATGTTAATTGTATAGCGTTAACCGGACAAAACTATGTGCCTTGAAAAGGTTTTTTTTTATAAATTAGTTTTACTATTTTTCTAGTTATCTTCTAAATTTGTTTTGACATAAAATTTGCTAAAATCGTTTTTATTCAATTGGTGCATCGACATCTTTTGATATAATTTCCTTGCAATAAAATTTAAGGACAAAATTAAATTTTGGCCATTCTTTTGAGTGTTCTGAGTTCACTATTCTTGACTAGAAATATGAACAAACATACGGAAGATTTGACGTAAAATTTGATTTTGCGCGAATACTGGATTGAATCCAGTGATATTTTAATTAACTCTTAAATATCGCAGTAAAATATGGTTTTAACCACCTAACTAATTCCTATGTATTTTGGTTGTAAAATATATGGTCAAAATATGGATATATTTTTTCTAATTTTAATATAGGTAATTGTGATAATCAATTCTATCATTTGCGTAGTAGGTAGCAAGCTAATTAAAATGGTAATTGATATAATTATCTCGCTTCCAATTTTGGCTATTTGGTATTTCGATATCTACTTTGTTTCGTATTGCTTTCGGTTGCATCGAAAATATGGATTTTATAGCTGGTGTAAACTGAGTAAGTTTAGTATGAATGGTACATTATTAGGCTAAATACTCGCGTGATCGTGAATACTTTTGTGATCGATTACTTGGTAGTTGAACACATTACTTGTAAATTACCTCATTTTAAATGAGAAACGCTTCTACCATACTTTTCGAGGTTTGCAAAAACACTTTTAACTTCCTTTTTCTTGGACCTTTGTACAAGAACGAACGTGTTTTTAAGATCTGATAAAATAAATCTGAATTTTTTTCGAACATCATTTGAGAAAGTAGAGAAAAATCAATTAAATCGCGCTTAGAAATAACATTTAATGGAACCAGCTAAGGTAATATCGTGGAGTTTCGAAAAATAAAGTTTGAATATGCCTGTGTGAATAAATTCTTAAATTTTGATAGGCATCCTAATAATTTGGAATTACACCTTCCTGGATGTTTATGCATTTTCGTTAATCTCCGAATCCAAAGTTTTACTTGTTAGTGGGAACAACCGTTCCGATTTAGTAGAAAATTTTACTTTGGGATTTTATCGAATAAACCTAGCCATATAATTTAACTTCAGAGGAATTTTATCTGCTATTCTTCCAAATACTGAGTCCTGGGTGAGGAAAGGAAAAATCCTAAGTAATAAATATTTAGTAGTTACTTCACTACTATATGGTTAAAAATCCCTGGTACCGCGAAATACACGAGGATCTCTCTGTAGCCGAGGAACATTGGCGGTAAGATTCAAGGAAATACCGAACCCATACCATATGTAATTCCTTTATTATTCTCCCTATTAGGTTTTGTAAATCGTCAATGTTCTTGCATATAACCGGTATTTAGTTTATACCTCCTCAAGGAAATAGCATCTCTAGGCAAAACAACATAAAAAAAAAATTTCTCTGTAACTATGATCGTGTAAAGAACAACATCAATAGAATGCGAAGAAACCGTAAACATCTTTTAATATAGGAAAATATCGCGACAATTGAAAAAAAAATAAAAAAAAAGTGCATAATAAATTACAAATATTAACGAGAAATTAACGCTACGAATAGGCGAGAAACCCAGTTTTCAATTTAAAGTTAACTAGTAAATATAAAAGCTAAACATATTCTAAAGAGTAAACGTCTATACCTATTGCCAAATTAAGTCAATCTTAAATACGTCATGGATGAAGGGAAAAGGAGGACAGAAAAATAAATAAATTAGAGAAACGTGAATTAATGAACAGTGAAAAAAAAAACGAAAATTTGTTAGTTTATAAAGAAATTTGTATAAAATTAAAAAAAAAAAAAAAAACGCGTCAATACGATCGTAATATAAAGTTTATAGAAATTAAGTTCGGTAAATAATTTGTTGTGCCAATTTTTTTAACATGAATTTACTAAAAACTTAAATTATAAAACGCAAAATTTTTCTAGTTACCTATTAAATCCTAAAATCATCGAATTATTAACTCATGAAATCGATAGTCAGGTGCATTTAATACAATGCCCCGCACTATCTTTCTGTAACTACGTATGTATATCTACCCTACGGGAAATTTTAACAAACTGCCACCGAACTGGCCCCTTTATATGAAATAGACTGGTCACTTTTACATGGCGTTGTCATAGGAGGTGGAAATTGACCCCTTGTGACATGTCACAAGACAAATCCTAGGACAGGTTACTGAACTCTCAATTTCAGGGACCTGTCCTGGGATTTGTCTTGTGACATGTCACAAGTGGTCAATTTCCACCTCCAATGACAACGCCATGTAAAAGTGACCAGTCTACTTCATATAAAGGGGCCAGTTCGGTGACAGTTTCTTAAAATTTCCCGTAGGGTAGTTATAAGCAAGAACATAATCATATTTTAGCAACATCATTATCATCATAAAATTGCAACCACTATAGATCGCTGAGGCCTCATCGTTCATCCATAAATGGTTGGTGAGTCTAAAAACAAAAAAAATATTTAATACTTATTTGATAATCTTCTTGCATATTAACAAAATCTCTTTATTTTATATAATGAGAATAAAGGGAGTAACAATTATCTGACGTCATTGATAAGAACAAGCATGAGTACTATTAAAGGTATTTTTTTTGTTTCTTTCATTCATAACATATGATCATGATAATTTTTCCTCCTTTGTATCAGTGTTGCCACCAGTAAAACCAAAAATTACACAGCTGAAGGCAAAAAATTATCCAAAACCGTATGAAATAACACCAAAAATATAATTTTTTAATATTATTTCAAAACAAAGATATAACCAAAATTGACTTAAGCTGAAATCACAATTGTTAAGTTTGCTCGAAATTTGGCTGGATTTTTACTCAAATCAAAGAGCTCCCATACTTGGCCTACCGAAATTTTTAAATTTTCGCTAGTTTCGAAGTCATTTTATGCTTTTTGTGTTTAATTTTTTAATTGTAATTTTTTACAATAATTTATTTTGTTTGTTTGAAATGTTTTTAATTTGACGGAGTTGGATACTATGAGTTTCGATTAAAAATTAACCAAATTAATAGAGTTGAAACTTTTCAGAAGTTGACTTAAGCTAAATATGGGTGCTTTAATGTATTTTCCTGTTATCGCTCTTTCACTTAATTTAGATTCGCTAAATATAGTTGGCCCTTTGCAGCTTTTCAAGTTTGTTCGAAAATTGACTTTATTTTTTACCAAATTAATTTCGCCAGATTTGCGAATTTATTTTATATTTTTTTAATTGGTTTATTGTTCTTTTTAAATTTATTTTGTTTGTTTAAAATGTTTTTAAATCGATTAAATTAGGTACGATGAGTTTCGATTGAAAATTAACCAAATTAATAGAGACGGTACTTTTCTAAAGTTGACTTAAGCTAGATATAGGTCCTTAAGTGAAATTTCATTACCGTCTGGTTGGATTACGAATTTCGAGCATAATTTCTAACGGTCGATCCACAGGTTAGCTGGACACTGTGGCGTTCGGCTCCAAAGTAGGACAACTCTGGCATGTCGGAAATTTAAAAGCTTTCCATTTTTTATTTATGGACCGATTTCAAAAACATAAAATTATTTTAATTAGGAATTAAAGGTTTTTAATCATATGTAAAATGTTTTTGAATTTATAAATTAATAATAATAAAACAAATGACATAATAAAATTAACTGTAATGCATTGAATTATAGCTTAAAGGTCTGAATTACTGAAATATTCCAATATATTTTCACTCTGCCACACTGCTGTATATTTACAAAATTTTTGTCTGACCAAAACCCTATTGTGTTAGCCACAGGAAAAAAATCTCGCTAAATTCACTTTAAATTGTTAGAAAAGGACTTTGAAAATGACTGGTTTCTTGTAAATGCTTCACAGACAAACTTATTTAGTCTACTTTAAATATCGACTGATTTTTATGAAATTTGCGAAAATTTCTTTAAAAAGTGAAATTACACAAAAACTACACAAAAATGTCATTATTCAAAAATTATCCAACGAATGTGTTAATAGTCCCGTTTTTGAATAATTATTCAAAAAGTGGCAACACTGCTTTGTATACGTTTTACTTTCAGTCATTTTTTATTATTGCATTTGATAAAATTAGGATGATCGATGAATCGTCAACGTTTTAAAAGAAACGTTTTTGTTTAATCGGTTAATAACAAAGTTTTATTCGACTATATTTCCTTTTGAAAAAGATTTATTTTCGGGATAACAAATAGGAAAATGCATTTTAAACGTTGGTACATATAGTATTAAACATTATTTATAACATTATAACAATATTAGTCGTTTAGTTATTACACCTACAGATTCGTTAGTAATAGAGTAAGGTTAGCACAAGAGTATCGAGTACCATAATTTGCCTTGAACTATGGAATCAAAATGGGTTAATCTAATTTTGGTACTAGATTAAAGTTTTTTTTTTTTCACAATCAGTTACCAATTATATTTTGTTGTTTTACCTTATTAAATAGATCTTGTCACTAAATTCCTTTGTACGCGAATTACCTTAAAGATAAGCATTATTTAAATTTTACTATGTTTAGAATTACCGGCCTTAATGGGTTGAAATAAAAAAATCTTGAATTCAAAATATGAATTGCTAAATTTTAAATTTATGTTTTCTTGTATGGAATGACCTGCTAGGGGGGTTTAACTGTGGGTTCCTAAAAAACCAGATATGCTCGCCACTAGGAAATGGTAGGTGTGGGTTAAGAGGCGTGGGTCTCATACCATCATGAGACCAAGCTAAGAAAATTCTGATCAATACCGTTGTTATCACACGTTTTTTGTTGCTATCATAGTTAGGGGCTGTCTTGTTTTTTTTTTTGTTTGTATTAGCTATGATTGCCTTGGATCCCATAACACTATGGAACATTTTTGGGATTATTGTCTGGGGGGTGAGAAATTCCAAGTCAGGGTGATGGTACTAGGTCATTTTAGTAAAACCCTCAAAGGGTTTGGCGTTCGTATGTGTCATTTTTTTTATGACCTTTTAAATTTTTTCCTTATCTTGATGTTTTTTCGCTTAGTTGTAACTCGAGAACCACTTGTCCGATTTTGATGAAACAAATTTAGAAAAATTTAGAATTACAATTTCTTTAATCCGTTCATATAACATTTTTCTTTATAATCAACAGTTTTGCCGGTAAAAATAAATTTGTGGAGAAAAAAAAATATTTTTTTGCCTAAAAATTAAAATTTTTTATGAATTTAAAAAAAAAAAATTTTAATTTTTAGGCAAAAAAATATTTTTTTTTCTCCACAAATTTATTTTTACCGGCAAAACTGTTGATTATAAAGAAAAATGTTATATGAACGGATTAAAGAAATTGTAATTCTAAATTTTTCTAAATTTGTTTCATCAAAATCGGACAAGTGGTTCTCGAGTTACAACTAAGCGAAAAAACATCAAGATAAGGAAAAAATTTAAAAGGTCATAAAAAAAAATGACACATACGAACGCCAAACCCTTTGAGGGTTTTACTATACTGACCTAGTACCATCACCCTGACTTGGAATTTCTCACCCCCCAGATTGGCTGTTGTACTGTGTAATTAAAGTAGATTTTTTTTTCTTGTTTTAGTATAAATTGAGGGATCCTATAAAAATTAACTTGTAATGATTCAGATACTAAACGACAGGGGACACGAACCCCTCCCAAAACCCGACTGATCGCTAGCGATTCAAAGGCTCCCGCCGTCTTCTTCGTATAGTATTCATTCCTGAAGTGATTTTTTTTACAAAATTTGTAAGTTAAGTTGCTTCGGAAAATATGGAACATTTAAAATCGTTTTCATTAACAATTTATTTGTACGTAACATTACAACGGGTTGTTGAAAAAATGGTCATATAGACACAATCTGACAATTAAATATAAATAATAATACAATTTAATGGAAAATCACTGATGAGGCCCCTGTCCATAGAAAAAAGGCAGAAACTAGATCTAGTCTGATTTGCAAATTAATGTGTTTATAACTTTTGGAAAAAAGGTGTATTCTTCTTCTTAACCTCAAACCTACTAAATTAAAAAACAGAGTTGTTAAAGTTTTTATTTGAGTTTAACAACGATTTTCTATTTGGTTTTCTATCTGTTAGCACACTCAAATATAGGACACTAAACATACGATACGTAAAAAATGTTGCATCGTTCTCTTCTCAAATGTTGTATTTTTTCAATTTAATTTTTAACAACTCTGTTTTTTGTTAGGACGATACAACTATACAACAAATAGCATACCCTCGTGAACGCTCATAAATAAGTACATAATTATCGTTCCGTTGATTTTACTTTTATTTTTAATTATATTTTCAGTCTGGCTTTTCAGTTTCATCATTTCAATTTATATTTTTACAGAATTAAAATATTTTTATAGAATTAAAATATCCAATATTTAAAATTCACTAATTGGATTTAATTAAATTACTTACAGTAGAGTGAAAAGTTGCCATTTCTATTTCAGCTATTTCTCCATGTCAAAGATGGAAAATATGTATTTGGTGAGATGTAGTTTTTTTTCTAAATATATTGCATACAAAAAATTTTAGGAAAAGCCTTTTATTTGCTAGTTTTGCAATTTTTTTGTTTCTCTTTTAATTTTCATTCGCATTTTTTTCTGACATTAAATTAATAGGCTGTTTCATATATTTGCATTTTTATTGCTATGTGTAAACCCAGATAAATAAATCCAACTTTTTTTTGGATTCAATAAATCCACGCTTAATATTCTAACTACTCGAAAATATATTTTTTTACTTTTTTATATTTAATTTACTTAACTGTGTTTTTAAATAACTTTATGCGCTTTTTTATTATTTTCTTTTCAAATATCCTTTTATAACCTTAGTATTTTGAATGACTTTTTTCAGCAGTATTCATGACAGTTGGAAATTACCTTTTGGCACTTAGTGTTGTTCTTTGGAATTAATTCTTTAAAGTTACATTTTGCACTAGCAGTCACTGCTCTTCAGAAGTAATTTTTTCATCAATATTCGTGACTCTTTAAAATTACTTTAAATAAAATTCACATTCCGAATTTAATACTAACGTTTCTCTCCCGCCAAAGTCAATAAATCACAGATTTTGTGTTGTAATCATCATATGTATATTTAAACTTGACAGAAATTTTGACACATGTCTAGTAGCTGGAGGGTAAAAAGACAATTAAAAACAAAAATATTTTTGCAAAAAACCTCTTTCTTTACCTCTTCTGGCCACAAAAATTCCGACAATTTTGACAACAATTTATAGTAATGAAATTTATTTAACAAATCATCATACCTTTAAAAAGAAAAATGCATTTATTGCGGTGTCCACACAATGCAGCCAAATAAGACATGGTTTTGCATGCTAATACACCGTATGTAATATTAATTATAACGATACGATACACTAATACTACTACAACAAACACTCAAACTTACTCGAGCAAAAGTGCAACAAAAATTTGAAAAACATTTCAAGTGCATAAAGTTAAAATATATATCAACGTATTTTCAAGGCTTCAAGGCAGACAGGCGTCCGAGACCTATTGAAAGATTACATACCAAAACCAAAAAAAAAAAAAATACAACCCTTTCTGTCATCGTACAAAAAACAACAAACGGTGTCAAGTTAATTTGATATGGTGGACAGATAGATGGACGGACGGACGTATAAATGAATTAATGGTTGGACAGACATATAAAATCCAGACGCATACTGGTAGAGTATTAATTTGCATGTTGCTACATATTTAAAAACGGAGTCATGTAAAGAGTTTTTTTTTGGTTTGTGGCAGTAGTGCTGTTCGTACATTGTATATGATTTTGACTATTGATTAAAAACACTTGACATTTCAACACCTTTTGTTTGTTTAATTGGCGTTTGGCAAAATAAATGAAAAATATTATTCTCTATGCATGTAATCGGTATAGGCTGAATACAACTAAGCAATTAAATGTACATAAATATTTATTCATTATAAATTAAATCTGCGAATTGTAGATGGATCGAAATACACTTGAATCTCATAAACAAAAAAGTAGTTTAAAAAATTACCCTACGGGAAATTTTAACAAACTGTCACCGAACTGGCCCTTTTATATGAAATAGAGTGGTCACTTTTTCATGGTGTTGTCATAGGAGGGGGAAATTGACCCCTTGTGACATGTCACAAGACAAATCCTAGGACAGGTTACTGAACTCTAAAAACAATAACAAACAAAGTTCAGGGACCTGTCCTGGGATTTGTCTTGTGACATGTCACAAGGGGTCAATTTTCCCCTCCTATGACAACGCCATGTAAAAGTGACCACTCTATTTCATATAAAGGGGCCAGTTCAGTGACATTTTGTTAAAATTTCCCGTAGGGTATTTTGTCAATTGTTTTTGGCCGGCCAGATTACAATATTATACTTCATATTTTATATTATTACAATATTATACTTCAAACCCAATTTGCGCCCATTTTGGGAATTTTTGCGAATGAATTTCAAACATTTGGTTTTTATGTAAATTATTTCTGTTAATTCAAAAAAAGCACATACAATTTTGTAAGTATCGGTTCTTATTTCCATCTTTTAACAACTGGTTCAACTAGAACCGATTTCATGAAACAAGTTTCGGAAAACTTTTTAATGATATTTATTAAATGTAAGGTATAACCAAGGAACATATAAACGAGGAAGTACAAACGGGCCGTTCGGATGCTTGTTTGCTGCAGCGAACTATTTCATGGAGCTAGGAGGACGTTCGCGAATACTTTCCTTTAAAACTATTTCAATTTTCTAATTCGAAATTTGACTTTCAATCAGACTGGTTTAGGGTGTCATATAGTCGGCATACCCGATTTTAAATTTTTTACTAGTTTTTATATAATGTTGACTATAAGTAATTTTGGTAAAAACTAAATAATATTTTAGTTATGGCAAAAGACATCTATGTATGTACACTAAAAATCTATTAAATTTTTTGCAAAATTTATTTCCTGTTTTTAGTTTAAATGCAATGCACAAAGAAAAGCTCGCCCATTTATCTAAACTGACATAAACATGAAAATTTTCATCATTATCGTTGTCATCATTTTCATGATTAACGCCATCAACCATAATCTTTTCACCGCGAAAAATAAACAGCATCATTTTATACTAAACATTTAAAAAGCCGGATATTAAACAGACATGTGTGTGTGTGTGCGTGTTTGTATGTTCACAAGTAAACGTTTCGCAAAAAACGACAATAAATTACGAGCCTATGTCAAAATTATCTTTTTTTTATTTTTGGAAACATTTTAAAAGCATTTCGCTTACATCATTATGCCAAAGTCAACAAACAAACATTTCAAATGTGTTTGCATAAAAAAACAAACTGCTATGCCAGTTGCATTGGGTGGCGTTGCACTTTAGACACTGATACCAACATGATTAGGGTGACCATTTTTTCTGTCTTCAGTATCAGTACAAAATTTTAGAAAATTCTAATATTTTTACATAAAAACGTTTAGATTCTGTGAGCGTTTCAAATAGAACAGGAGCCCAGCAAAATCTTTCATTACCAATAAGTGGTTATATGTATATATTCCCGTCGTTCCTATAAGGAGCATAGGGCCTGAGTATTATTTATTATAAACTTTTAACCACTTATTTTTTAACTGCTTATCATCATACTAATAACTACATATTTTAGTAACCACTTACTATTTCTTATATTTTTGTAAAGCAGCGGGTAAGCAGGTGCACAAATTTTGTGCGTTTTTTCATGCAGCACATAAATACTGGTTTCATAAAAATTCTTAAAAAATTGTTCGCTACTGAATAATTATAAAAAAGTGCGTTTTAAATGTGCGCATTTGGTTAAGAGGGAATCCGCTACTTTAGTGTATAACCTTAATTTAAAAGCCGCTGTCCAAAAAAAATTGTCTTTTACAGGGAGATGTCCGCTAATCGGAATAGGCGTTATAGTGTGTTTCACTGTATTTAATAATTTTTTGAACAAAATTTAGAAGGCTGCACTTAAAAAATTGTTCAGCCATTTTTCATCGGTATTTAAACTAATTTTTGCATGCTTATTTTTAATAATTTATATTTTTTAATTTTAAAAGTTTACCAGCTAATTTAAGCCACAATTGTTTTCAAATAATTATATTTTTGTAAATACGCTATGAGTCTTACAAATACCCACTAACTTGGAAACAAAACACTAACTTGGAAACAACTTTTGGCTAAGGAATTCATTCAACTGTGCACTTAATTCAATTTTTCACCAAGGAATTCATTCAATTCTAGTTAGTTCAACTTTTAGTCAAGGAATTAAATTTATTTCGTTTAATTCTCTAAGGAATTAATTTTTTTTCGTTTAATTCCCTAGGAATTAAATTTTTTTTGTTTAATTCCCTAGGAATTGAAAACTTAATTCCCTAGGAATTGAAAACTTAATTCAGGGAATTAAACGAAAAAAATTTAATTCCTTAGAGAATTAAACGAAATAAATTTAATTCCTTGACTAAAAGTTGAATTAACTAGGATTGAATGAATTCCTTGACCAAAAGTTGAATTAACTTGAATGAATTCCTTGACCAAAAGTTGAATTAACTAGAATTGAATGAATTCCTTGACCAAAAGTTGAATTAACTCGAATTGAATGAATTCCTTGACCAAAAGTTGAATTAACTAGAATTGAATGAATTCCTTTACCAAAAGTTGAATTAACTAGAATTGAATGAATTCCTTGTTGAATAAATTCATAAAATTTTATGAAGGCATTAGAAAAAAATGAATGAATTCCTTTAAAATAAATCGATTGGAAAAAAAGGAATTCATTCAATTCCTTAAGTTTGGTCAGGGAATTCATTCCCAAAATATAAATTCAGTTCAAAAAAGGGAATTAGGGAATTAATTCTTTGAAGCTCTGATACCTACATAAAAATTACTTCTTATAAACCACCTACTTATACCCTCAATAATAAACATGGGCCTGTCTCGGGTTAGATTCAAAGAGTCCATAAACCTAGATTTTAAACGACAGTTTAGCAAAAAAAAAATTCAGTTATATCAAGTAACATTTTTGTTGAATTTAGCCTACTTTCTTAGCTAACTTAACTAAAATTGTGTGTATATTTAGCAGCTTGCTAAAATTTTGCTTACCGAAATTCAACAGGCCATGATTCTCAACATTACTAAAAATTCTACAGGCGCAAATACGGAAATTTCTACTATTTGCATAGACTTTTTTATGACAGTCCTGAACAAATCATTACGTATGGTCACCCTAATAATGATACGTTGTCTATGTATGGCTATAATCGGATAAAGTTTAAAGAACTAAAATGGATTTAATAAGATTTTAAGTTTAAGTAAATTATTCATCTTCAAAAGCTTTAATCTGACGCTTTTTAAGTCAAGAATTTGTTTTGCAATAATACGGCAGTAAAAAAATCTGTCAAGTATGCTTCAAATTGATTTTTCTAATTAAAGAGAAAAATCAAATTATTAAAATACTGATTTGAACGAAAATTTTAGATTTCATTTATCACAAAATGAAAAATATTAAAAATTATTTATAACTAGGGACTGGAAATTCATTCATTTATAGAAGTGTTTTATTTACTTAAAATTTTCACTTAAAATTTTAAAAATATGCATTTATTATAAATTTTTTTTCAACGCTTTTATTACACAGTACAACAAAATAAGAAAAATTTCATGCATCGGGATTGCGACATATCATTTCTCATAGACTTTAGGACGCAGATCACGAATATGGCACTAGAATTTTAAAGTTGGCTATAGTTTAAGAAATATTAGCAAAAACATTTTTGTAGGAAAATTAAATTTTTTAATAAACTTTTTGCAAAAAAGTACAAAATTGAAAGTAATAAGGCTATTTTTTGCAACATTTTAAAATGATGATTCCCTTTAGTTTGATATATTGCACGTTACGAAAACTTCGATAAAATTCCCTATACAGTTAAAGTTAAAATTTCTCTTTTTTTCCCGATTTCGTTAATAAATAATCTGCGATGAAGGGAATAATCAATATTTGAATTTGTACCTTTAGTAAACATCTCTTGTTACTTAATTTATCAAAAAAAAAAAAATTCTGTTTCAGTTTTAAGTTAATATTGACTAAACCTGAAAAAGATTTACTTTTTTAATAGCTAAAAATGAAGGAGTCTGTGACAAATATTAAATTATAAAATCCAGATAAAACCATTCAGAAATGTAAAATATATTTTTTTCAATCAATTTTAACGAAGTTTTAGATAACTGAAGTGCAAATTGCTAAGAAATAACGACTTTAAACTATGCATCTTCAAAAATTTAATTTATTTCCTTTTGCCATAGTCAATTCATGCGAAATTAATTTGAAATAAAAAAAATATAAAATTTCTATTTCACATTGAATTTTCTACAAATGTGGATGCAAAAGTTGTGATTCTTTTGATACAATGAATTTAGTGGAATATGAATTTACATCACGTGTTAAGATTTTGCAAATCCGATTAAGGGATTTTACTAGATCCTTTACCTAATCAAAATAAGTCAATATGGTTCTGAAAGCGCAAAGTCTATACTTTTAAACCATATTAAAAATTACCCTTGGTTTAGTGAGATATATGAATTAATAAGAAATTTTAACGAAAAAACTGACTTTTTGTTAAAAGTTAAACTTGCCAATATTTCAAAAAGTAGAGCTAATATTAAAATTGGGTGTTCACATTCGCGATATTCATCCTAAAATCTGTCAGAATTGATATATCGCATGTCGGATGCATTTTTAGTGTATTTCTGTGTTATTATCAATTAAATTTTGGTATTATTTGCCTTCATAAGTAAAATGTGTGTACTTTTCGTTAATTGTTTTCTTAAATAACTATCATAACAGTTGTTTTGTATTTTTCCATGGAAACAACAACTGTGATTACAGTTAAAAACAACAACTACTGATTACTACGCAAACAACTTTAAAACTTTTTTAAGTGTGTTAATGATTTCAGAATTTATAATTAATTAATTTAAAGTTTCGAGGACAAAAATTGTATCTAAACTCAACAAAAAAAAGTTTGGAAAATTTAACTATTTTGAGCCCTGCGGTATTTTTTGCTAATTTTAGCAAGGCATGCCTACCGATTTGTAGTATAATGAAATTAGAACAAAAAATTCATAAACCCTACCAAATTTAAGAAAAATTGTTGTAAACTGTAATTTAAAATTTATTTGTTTGAATTAGTAACAAAGTTTACCAAATATTAGCAACACTCGAAAAAAACCTCCCATTATATTTATAAGAAGCTTCATAAATTTGATGGAAAACTAAATAGTTGTTCGTCTCGGTGGAAGGAGATTTAGCTCATCGTTGGAGCTAAATCTCTTTCCACCGAGCCAATCCTTAAGGTTTGGAAATATAAAATAGTCACTGGGGGCTAAAACCGGAGAATATGGTGGAGTAGGTAAAAATTCATAGCCCAGTTTATGCAATCCAATTAGTGAATCCCAAAAAACTGTCGCCATGACCTTGTTAGCCGACAAACCCACCTTGGCCTTCTTCGGAGCCGGTTCACTCGGTGAAACCCATTGTTTAGAGTGCTGCTTGGTCTCTGGTATGTTGTAATGGATCCATGTTTCATCAACAGTTACAATACGCCGCAAAAACTCTTTAGAATTGCGGATAAATAACTTTAACCGCTTCTTTGAAGTTGTTACACGATTGCGTTTAGGGTCGATTGAGAGCAAACGCGGCATGCATCTTGCGGATAGCTTTCTAAAACGCAAATGATCACTTAAAATGTAATTCACATTGCCATATGAAACAACAATCTCACGCAGTTTCACTCTCCGATCGGCCAACACTGTATCGTGAATTTTTTTCGACATTTTTGGGTGTATTGACCTCAATTGACCGTCTAGAACGTTCACCGTCACTAGTGGCTATGCGACCACAACGAAACACCGTAAATCACTTTTTTACCATTGAAGTTGATGGTGCAGAGTCCCATAGTACTTATCAAGCTTTTCCTTGGTTTGAGTAACGGTTGTTTTTCGCAAAAAATAATCTTTGATGAGCACTCGAAATTCACTTTTTTCCATTTTTGCAAAAATTCACGAGGTTCTATGCTTTGAACACCTGTTAAAATCAAAGCTAATGACGGAACTAATTTGACAGTACCCAATCAGAAAAAAACAAACGGGAAAGCGATGGCAAAGCCCTTTAACAGGTGGTACAAATACTGGCAAAAAGTGCTGAGCCATTCCCATAATGATAACATCATTAGACAAAATGACCGGCTGTTCAAAAAGCTCCGGAAATGCACTAGAGAAACAAAATTTTTGTACGTTGGCAAAACGCTTGCAAATCCAGTAAATAGGTGGTCTGTAAATATATTTTCCAAAATAAAATTTAAAAGAAGTTCATATGCAATTTTTTGGTCCTGCCTTAGTTTGAACCCAGGCCGTCAGATTAGCAGAAGACAGCTCTATCCACTGAGCTAACGAGACATATAATAATTGGTGGCTAAACACATAAATGTCTGATAACAGCTGAACAACTACTGGCTGTGCTAAAATGCAAGCACTGGCAAACAGTTCTTTGGAACTACAAAAAAAGATTGGTTCCTTAAGCAGCTTTTCCACAAACAAAAATATTTTATAAAACAAAAAAAATTTTAAATTAAAAAACATCAAAAAAAATTTTTTTCCTTGCAACCGGATTCGAACTCGGAACCTTCTGACTACAAACCTTTTTTAACGAAGTGTCAGCATTTTTATAAAATCGTTACTCTAGCAGTGAATTGACTTTTGTACCGCTGGCAATTTCTGACTAGGTAGCACTCTAAGCCCATCTTTGCCAGGGGGTTTTTTTATACACCACTAAAGTTTTTGTAAAACAAATACAGTCCAAACTCTTTTTGTAAACACTGGCAAGGCGTCCCAAATGTGTGTTCTGCCAGTGATTTATTTTTAACACCGTGGTTACCCAGTGGTATGCCAGTGCTTGATTTTTTGTACCACTGGCGATTTCTGACTGAGTAGTCTATTAACAGATGGCACTTGACTGAAGCAGTGTTGCATTTCATGTAACTACGAGGAATGTCCAAAAGTCACGGACTTAGTGATCCGCTTTCGTATGAAGATATGTATTTTAATGAAATTTGGTACGCTGACTGACATGTGCACAAGGACAAAGCCTATTTCTTCTAGATAGTATCGGTCCATATTTGGACCTAACGCCCTTATGGACTATGTTTCCGATTTTCTCTTAAATATTTATAACATTAAGCAATATTTCTTGCCATTATTCTTTCTTTTTTTTATAATTTTTTTTTACTAATTTTGACACAAGTCCATTTTGATCCATTCCAAACATTAGTTGGCTTTTAACCAGACCGGTGTGTGGTATCATATAGGCGGAATGCTCGATTAAATTTTTTTTTCTCCCTTTTAAACGCAAAATGATGACACGTTTCTTTACACTTATGGAACGATAGTTGCCCACGTAGATTATCTATGTACAATTTACCTAAAATTAATTTTTGTAAAATGATTTTTTTTTGCTTAAATCAGCAACAAAAATTATTTAAAAATTTAGTAATTTCTAAAAGCGGGCAGCTTCCCATAAATCACAATTTCCACTGATTCTATTTAAAAAATATGAAAATATATCTCAATGGTCATAAGATAATGACTCCTCTTAACTGCCACAATTTAAACATTTGAGAAACATGACGCTGAAATAATTTATCGTCCGTTTCTTAAGTTGTAAACAATTTTCAGTTACGAGGGGTCGATTTAATAACACTGATATTTAAAATCTCGTAATCTCCAATATCAGTTGAGAATGAAACGAAAAAATCCAATTTTTTTTTAACTTGAAACTTGAAACAACGACAGAAAGTACGTATTAAAAAAACAAACAATTCATTAGGGGTTTTCATCTAAACTCGTGAATTCCTTGTAAACCTTGTATAAATAAAAACCTCATTTTTTATGTATGGAGTTTGACATTAAACTCATAAAAATACCAGGTTTACCCTGTTTACGAGTAGAATACGAGTTTATATGAGAACCCCTCTTATAAAGAAAAACAGTATATGCAAATAAAACAATCACAAACAGACGATATTGCAAAAATGCATTTGAAATTAAACAAGTACATATTTTACATGCGGAAATATGTAATCTTTTAACACCCTACACAATGTTAGAAAATAACTAAAAGTCTGAGACTGAAAAAAGAACCATTTTCAGATGTAAATTCTGCCAAATGTATGTATCATGGTTTCGTATTAGCTGTACTACGAATTCCTATTGGGGATTGGCAATATTTCAGTGGAAGATATATCGACGTATATTATCAATGGTCGAATTTGTATATTATCTGAGCTCTAACCTAACTTTAAATAAGAAGTAAAAATTACATAAAATTTTCATTTGTCTTATTTAGACAAACAACAACAACCAAAGACATAAAAAGAAAATAATAAACCCATAAGAAAATAATGACTATGATTGTTGTGAAGGGTGTTGACAACATGAATAAAACAAAAACTGCATTCTTCGTGTTTGGTGACACTTGAAATATTTTCCTCATATGGAAAAGTATGTGAGTGACTCTGACTGAGTATGTTAAAAACAAACAAATAACTCCATTTTCATAATATACCGTTGGAAAAAAAAAGAAAACATTTACATTTATTTATTCATTTATTTACTTCTTGTTTGTAATTGTGTGCAAAAAATAGGTATAAGAAGTGTAAAATGAAAAACTGAAAATATAAAGAGGAAACCGGAAAAATATAGGCAAAATGTTGTTGCATGGAAAAATATTTTGCATTACACAATAAAAAAAATACACAACAAATGTTTGTATGGCAGTCTCATGTTACACGTTAAAACTCATTTGCACCATGCACATGGGAAGGGAAGGGAGTTTGTATGCATGTTAAGTGAAAACACAAAATGCATTTTACTTAATCAAAATTGCATAAAGTTTTACTGAAATTTGAATACAGTAAGTCTATGTTTTATACATATTAGTCGGCAAGAGTTGTTTGCAGTAATTCAACCTTAACCCTTGGATTGAGTGTTGTAGTGATATGCAAACTATGTTGAAAAAAAAATAATGAGTTTGAATTAAATGTTTAAAGAAATAAAAACTTACAAATGATTACAAGCGGATTAAGAATTTACTTTAGTGATGGGCGAATGAAGAAAGAAAAACTTAAATAATGTTAAAAAAATAAGGACTTGATCTCAGCCAAAACGATCCCAGTGAGATTTATTAGCAAGCGGTGTTCGATTATCACTTTAGACAGTGATTCTCATGTCCCACATCCGTCCTCTTCCCTAAAATACTTCCGTTTGAAATAAAATACTGTCTCTTTGATCTGACAGTAAGAGTGCATACAGACTGTCCAATTCTTAAAACAACTGTAATTAAATAATGCAGCGAGTTATTTTTGAGAAATTCTTTTGAAAAAAAAACAATTTTTCTACACACCCGGTTAAAAAAGCATATATATTTTTTATATGATTATAGAATATGATCATTAGAGGGCTCCAAGTTTGTATGGAGGAAAATAAATTTGAGTTATTGACCGGGCTACCCCCTGGAAATATTTATGTGGATGTAAAACTACGTAATCCAAAAAATTAGGATACTCAGATGTCGAGACGACGTGCCGCATCAGCCCTGAAATTTGGAACATGGATTACAAGGGAAAAATATTTTTTTTATATTTTCTCAAAAACAGTGATATTTCAAAACCAATTCGAATTAAAAATATTAAAGAAACGTGACTCGGAGTGAATTCTCTTTATAATAAAGCAATAAAAACTTAAATCGATTAAGAAACAGCCGAGTTATTACAATTTCCCCCGGCAAATGAAGTGTCGCAGACCACTTAAAGAAAAAATTCGGGAGCAAATTTTAAAACTGATTGAAATAATCTACTACAGAAAAATTTTTTACAAGATACTCAGATAAGAAGTATTTTTTATATTGCATTTTGCTAACTGGTTTTAAATTAGTGCCAAAAAGGTCAGAACTTTTAAACACTGTTTTGAAATCTACAATTATAATTCTTAAAAAAATTAAAAAAAAAAATTTGACTTTAAGGTTTTATTAAGAATATATTAGAGAATAAAAACTACAAAAATTGTAGGAATTCCTTCTTTTCATTTGGCTGGGATTTCGAGAAAACAGCGATTTGTGGCATTTATTTAGCTTTTTGTCAAGTTTTTCTTTTTTCATCTTTTAATTTCACATAATTTTGGCCGGAATATAACAACACACGATTAAATACTTCAATCCTGAAAATTGGGGCAAAATAGAAATACACTAAATTACCCCTGTGTAAGGTCAAAGGTCAAATTTTGGGAGATTTTAATTTTTTTAAACATATCAATATAACAGATAGTCTTGAGCGGATATTAATGAAACTTCTTGATATTATTTTTCTAGATCTAAAAATAAAAATAACACTATGCGACAGTCAAAATCGGGATGGGATGAAACCAACGGGAAATGTTATATCGGTCAAAAACAAGTTATACGTGTCCCGGCGTTTCGCTGGGTCACCCCTAGGAATCGAGATATATCTTTTTTTTTTACATAACTCGAGAACCACTAGTCCGATTTTGCTCAAACAATTTTAAAAAAATTAAAAATTACAATTCCCTTAATCTGTTCATATAACGTTTTCCTATATACTCAACAGTTTTGCCGGTAAAAATAAATGTTTGTTACCGCTACCATAAAAATCAATAACCGTTTGTTTATTACTTTTTTTTAATATTTTAGGCAAAAAATATTTTTTTCTTCATACATTTATTTTTACCGGCAAAACTGTTGAGTATATAGAAAAACGTTATATGAACAGATTAAAGGAATTGTAATTTTTAATTTTTTTAAAATTGTTTGAGCAAAATCGGACTAGTGGTTCTCGAGTTATGTCAAAAATAAAACCACCAAAGGTCAAATCGATATATCTCGATTCCTAGGGGTGACCCAGCGAAACGCCGGGACACGTATAACTTCTTTTTTACCGATATAACTTTCCCCGGTAGTTTGAACCCTTCCCGATCACTGACCCCTACCATTTGTCTCACAGTGTAATATTCTTAATTTAATTTCAGAAAATTAACCCTAATTTTTTCGATTATTATAATTTTTTGTGAAAGCCCGGTCAATAACTCAAAAAAATATTTTTTTTGAAGCATCCTATTGGACAATCAACCATTCTAAAAAAGTGTTTAAAACGTTACATGTTTGGCTACTACACTAGGGTGACCATTTTTTTCTGACTTCAAATCAGTACACATTTTAAAAAATATTATCATCCAAAAAAAAAAAAATGATTATGCAGCCAACCTAATTGTTGTCAATATAATGGTTTGGTTGAGGCAACAAAATTTTTCGGTTAACCATCATACCATCCAAAAAAGCCTTACACATTTTTCCCTATTCAGAACCTAAGACAAAAATTTTTTTCGCATGAAAAAATTCAGTTTTTTAATTACAGGAAACGGACCCATTATTTAGAAATTTCAATGATCTGTTACCATTCCTTTTTATACCCTACACCACTATGTGGTCAGGGTATTATAAGTTGGTGCTGATGTTTGTAACACCAAAAAATATTGGTCGTAGACCCACCTTATAGTATACCGATCGGTTCAGAATTTTTTTTTATTTCGATTTAACGATGTCCGTCTGTCCGTCCGTCCGTCTGTCTGTCTGTCCATGCAATCTTGTGCGCACTCTACAGGTCGCAACTATTAAGATATTTTGATGAAATTTGGTACGCAGACCTATGTTGGCCCAAGGACGAACAAGTTTGATTTTTTTGAACATCGGTCCATGTTTAGACCTAGTGCCCATATAAGGGTCCTACCAAAATTATACTGTTTATACGCTGCAGGTCGTAAATATTAAGATATTTTGACGAAATTTGGTACATAGACCTATATTGGCCCAATAACGCAGCCTATTGATTTTGGTGCACATCGGTCCATGTTTAGAACTAGTGCCCATATAAGGGTCCTACCAAAATTATACTGTTTATACGCTGCAGGTCGTAAATATTAAGATATTTTGACGAAATTTGGTACATAGACCTATATTGGCCCAATAACGCAGCCTATTGATTTTGGAGAACATCGGTCCATGTTTAGACCTAGTGCCCATATAAGGGTCCTACCAAAATTATAATGTTTATACGCTGCAGGTCGCAAATATTAAGATATTTTGATGAAATTTGATACACAGACCTATATTGGCCCAATAACGCAGCCTATTGATTTTGGTGAACATCGGTCTATGTTTAGACCTAGTGCCCATATAAGGGTCCCCCCAAAATTATATTATTTATGCGCTGCAGGTCGCAAATATTAAGCTATTTTGATGAAATTTGGTACATAGACCTATGTTGGCCCAAGGACGAAGCCTATTGATTTTGGTGCACATCGGTCCATGTTTAGAACTAGTGCCCATATAAGGGTCCCCCCAAAATTGGCTTGGTTACAAACTGCAGGTCGCAAATATTAAGATATTTTAATGAAATTTGGTGCGCTGACTCACATTATAGAAAATTTTGACATAAGCCCCATTTTAACCCATTCGAATTTCGGATCCAAACAATACACCAGACTGGTGTAGGGTATTGTATAGTCGGCATGCCCGACTTTAACCTTTTTACTCGTCTATTTTTTTTTTTTTTGTAACAAATTGATGAAATATAGCCATGCTACAAATGGATTCAAATACGACCCAAGGATAGTATGAACGTCAATGTTTATTCAGGCCAAAGAATTTCTGTTGTCACGAGCAAATTGCATTGTCTAAACCAATTTACAATCTAACCAATCGATTGGCTACAAATTTAGCTGTCAGAACAAATCTTTTTTCTCTTTTCTAATTTCTGTATGATTTCTGAAATAGAAAAACTTCACATTTTGGCTACCATTTTCTACAAAAACACGTAACGTTTTTAAAAATGAAAATCTTGAGGTTTTGTGTACTTTTTTCTATTGCAAATCCCACAGATTCGAAAATTTTTCAATGTAAATACCCACATATGTATATTTCTTCAGATTTTAAGGATTTTTGTACGAAAAAAACTTTAGGTTTTGATGGTGTTTCCTACACTCAGAAAACAGAATCATTCTGACAACTGCTCTGACAACCGGATAATTAAAATATTTTTATCACAGTCAAGTAACAGTGGTATCAACTGATTTTCTATTATTGCAATGGAACAATTTGATAAATTCGGTTGTCACCACGAATCTTCTCTGTGTATGAAACTACATATTAGATTAAGAAATTTACATGTAGAAAAATCATTTTGAATGCTTTCTAGTAGAGAAAGCCTCTCACATTCACAAAAATTTATCCTATAAAAAACTTGCATTTTGGTTTTTTTTTTCTAAAAAATGTAATATTTTTTTAAATGCCAAAAATCAGTACAATCAGTACAAATTTTAAAAAATCAGTACAAATCAGTACATGACTTTTTCATCAGTACACGTGACCAAAAATCAGTACATGTACTGATCAAATCAGTACGAATGGTCACCCTATACTACACACAGAAAACAAATTCGTAGTTCCAACCGAATTTTTCTCCAACCGAAGTTTTGTAGTTCCAGGTACAATCACTATTATTTATATTTAATACCGTTGTAATTACCGAAATATTTTTACAAATTTTGCATTTTTGTTGTGTTAATAGATAATTTAATGTTTGTGGATTATAAATTCTATAAATAGAATAACTTGTTCCACAAAATTTATTTAAAAATTAAAATATTTTATGTCACTAACTGGGATAGAACCGGCGACCTTCCGCTTTAAATCTTTTTAATGAAATTTTAAATTTGAATTTCTTCAGGTTTGAATATTTTGTCTGTAAATAAAATTATATCAACAAAAAGAAAAACCAATTGTGTCTTTTTATTTGAATAAAAAATAAAAAAAATTTATGTCGCTAACCGGGATAGAACCGGCGACCTTCCTTCCATTTCTTTTCCTCTAGGCTAAAATCGATATGCATTTTTTTTTGTCAAATTACAAATTTGAATTTCTTTAGGTTGAAATATTTATTTGAATATTTTGTTTTTGAATAAAATTATATTAACAACAGAAAATCAATTGTGTCTTTGAATTTAAATCAATAAAAGAATTATTAAAAACAAAAAATATAACGCCTTGGTTGAGGTTTGAACTCAGATCTATAAGGCCATAAGGCTGTGCCTCTACCCCCTGCACCACAGATACTTACATTTAGTTGTTTTCTAACTTCGAATATAAATATGCATACACTCACAATATATTTTCCATAACCGATTGAGGTTTATTTGAAAAGTAATAGGTAAAGTTTGTTTTCAATTGAAGAATCAATTAAAATTCATTGAAACATATTGTTTAACTTTTTTTTATCAATCAATTAAAAACAAACCACAAAAAATATGTATCTTCTGTAGGAATTGATATTTTCAGTCAAATATTCTATTTTTAGATTTTAGACTAAAAAAAATTAATTATAGATATCAGTTTTAGCAAATTTGAAAAAATTTTAAAACTATAGATAAATATTTTTTTAATTCTTTAAAGCACAAGTACGATTCAAAATTTTTTATACATGAACTATTAGATTGTTTTTTTTTTTAATTAAGCGACTTCTCGAATTTCGTTTGCTTATTAAAACAGGCGTTAAAAGATTGTTAAAATTTCGATCATTTGTATATTTGAACGATCGGTATAAATTCCCGGGAATGCGGGAACAGAAAAATGCTTAATTTCCCGGGAATCCCGGGATGCATTTCCTAGTGGAGCGTGATCCATAAATGTTGGATGCCTCTGTTGTAGAGGATAGATATCGTAATATCGTTTTTCAATTGCAGCAGTTTTTCACATATGCGACCTTCTCCGAGAAAAGGGACCTAGTGTGTCAAAAAACCTAGTGTGTCAAAAACTTGGGCAAATCGATAAAAATGAGAAAATATCGATTTTCCCAAGTTTTTGACACACTAGGTCCCTTTTCTCGGAGATGGTCACATATATTAAAAAAAATGTACTACAATACTCCGAACAGTTCTGAATCATCGTTGTTTTATTATAAAATAATTAATTTAAAAACTAATATTACCTTTTTTATTTAACAGCTTACTATATTATTTTGTGATGCTTACCTGGAAAGATAAATAAAAAGAACAAATGTTTAAAAAACTTTTTAAGAGTAAATACAATAACATTCTGAGAAACCAGAAACCCTATAAAACCATATGTTAGAAATTAAAATTTTTTTTTATTAAAACATAAAACACATGTGTTTTAAAAAATGTGTTTGCCCTATTGGATTGAAAATAAAAACTATAAAATTTTAAAACAAATAACAACAAAAGAAAGGGCAAAAGGTAGCAAGTTATGAATGGATGGTAAAACTAAATAAACAACGCTATAGAACTAATGAAATAAATACTGTAAAGGATTAATTAAAAATATATCAAATGAATTTGAAAAAAAACTACAAAAATAAGAATAAAAAAATAGAGGGCACGTAAGGAATGAAAAATAAACAAATCGTTAAGGTAAATAAAAAAAAAAGTTTACAAAAGACTAATAAATTATTTAGCAAATATAGACAAATATAAAATACGTGATGTAGAACTTTAGAATAACATCAATACTGCAAACGGATATTTTTTTTTTGTATTTTCCTTTAAGCTATGAATATAAATACTATGTATACCTGTTGGCAAAATAATTTTGTTTTGGTATTTCATAAAAGAAGATTGAAAATTTACCAAAAAAAAAAAAACTTCCCCTAAAATATAAAATATATTTTGTACTTGAGCTCATTATTAGTACTTGTAGCACTCGTCGTCATAGTCTCAGTCCCATTTAAGAATTAAAATCATTCTCATGCCACATTTGTGCTGTCAATAACTATAGCAGTCGAATAAGCACCATCCATAGCTGGAGCTTCAAACGGGGGTTAAAAACCATTTAAGCATTTTCCATATTTGAACATCAAATGTATTTAGTTTTTGTCGGTCCACTCTTGAGGCGTTTTTATTAAATGAAACGTCAATGTTGTTTTTGTTTTTATTATTTTGTTTTTGTTGTCATTGCTTGGTCTCTACACCCCTATTTGTTCCAATTTTTATTTTCACTTTTTTTTTTTTTTTTTTTGGGTTCAAATATTACGCCATAATTTATGTAGTTGTTGTTGTCAGTCGTTTGTAATTGCAGTTCAGGGGTAATGCGTGGTTTCACAATTTTTTTTGGCTACACTTAGAGAAAAAATATTTATTTGTTTATTAAAAGTCTATGGAATAAAACAATAAACGTTTTAAATGTTTAGTTACACCGCATTTATATTGAAGCTAAAACTAGTAGCCCTGTGCGAAAACAGGGTTCAGCAGTAATGCGAACACCTGCCCGTGGCTGATTGAAACTGAGACTGGTCTAAAAGAACCTGACCTATTACTAGTGAAAATTGGACCGGTTTGAAAGTATGTACCCGGTGATCTGTACCGTGGTCCAAAGTACCTGTTTTGTGACTGGTGAAAATAGCACCGGCCTGAAAGTACATGTCCCGTAACAGGTGACAATGGTACTGAACCAGGACATTAAAGTGTAAAACATTAGAGATGTTAAATTAAAATAAAAAAAATATTTTTTAAAAACAATAGACACAAAATCCAATTACGAAAACTGTTTTCTAAAAAATTTTTTAAGCTGTTGGTGCCTTTTATAGTATTCAATTAATCGACATTTTAATTTAATCGATTAATCGTTCAAATAATTATTCGGGTTTTTTTCTTAACCGATTAATCGAATAAAAATTTAAAGTTAATCGATTAATCGAAAAAATGTTATGTAAAATAATATACATACATTTGTTGTATTTTTAATAATTTTATTTAAAAAAAAAGAACAAAAAGAGTTTCGGAAACTCTTCTAAAATTCATAAAAATATTTTATAAAAATTTTTGTTACTTCTGTCCTCTCTGTAATATATTCAAATTTTATCCAAATCGGGGAGAACCACACCGCAGACCTTTCTTTAAATTTAGCATTTTATAAAAATTAGCCAGACGTTCATATATTATACATAGCGCTCTATAATATCTTCAATGAGAAGAAGAATAGAACAACTCGTAGATTAATTTGTATCTATTTCGTATGCATTCAACTCATAAAACACATAAATGTAGAGAGACATTCTGTTGAAAATTGATTTTCACTCCACATTTACGTCCCTCCATCCCTTTATTTGATTTTAGCAACTATTTCACAGGGAATTTAAAAAAAACCTTGTGATTAATTTAGACAAATTTTTTTCTAGCAGAGTTAGCTGAATTGGGCTCTGAAAAGCTCATATGTATAAAAGGTTATTTAGTTCCCATTAAACATTATTTAGAACTCATAAATACTAATTTTGACTATAATCTTGTTAACAACTTATTTGTAAATTTCTTTCTTTAACTTTTCAAATAAAATCACCTGGATATGTTTATTTGTGTTTTAATTTGCCATTTATTAATTCGAATCCTATGGCTTGGGATAATATCCTTTGCTAAAGGATATTATGAATGCAGAGTGTACACTACTTTGGAAGATGACAAAGCAAACTGTTGATGTTTTTGTTTTTTCTTTGATATGTAAGATGTTTTTTACAATTTGTTAAATAAGTTTTAATAAAATCCCATATTTACTTTAATAAAAAATATATATTTTTGAAACATTTTATTAATTTTTTACCAATTTCGATTAATCCATTCATCGTATAAATTATTCGTTATTCGAAATATGGCCATTTTAAATTATTCGAACAAAATTTGAGCAAAATTGTTCGATTAATCGAATACGATTAATCGACTGAATACCCTAGTGCCTATAGAAACTGTTTTTCTTTATGGGTATTTTTTTGTAAAAATCCTGAATAGTTATGTTTGCTAGACATAATCAATAATGTTAGAAAATACAGGGAATGCAATCCTCTCATTTACTGAGAAAAAATTTATAAAATGTGGCTGAAAATAGGAAACCGAAATTTTTTCACACCTTTTAATGATAATTGGGTATTTTTTTATTGTTACTATACTTAAAATAATACGTCAGTAGAAAAATCTGTCAAATTGGTTTCAAATCGATTTGACTAGTTTTTAACAATTTTTTAAAACAATACTAAAACTTTCCAGTACTTTAACTAATTTTCAAAATTATTAAAAACTAATTTTTAAGAACCCATTCGTTAAATTTTACAAAATTTATTGTTAAAATATAATATTTTCATGTTACTGTTATTACCCGGTAGATGGCACTACCAATGTATCCGAAGTTTTAAAGACGGCGCTATCGTTCCCTTCCGATTTTTTAAAATGGCCCATATCTCTAAAACTAAGAGAGATAGAGCAAAATTGATAAAAATTTCGACTACCACTAACCGCCCCCAGTAAAAGGGGGTACCTCTATCCAAAAATGGACCTTGGCGGGGCCTTGGACCCTCGGAAATTTTTAATAACAATTTTCCACTTCATGAAATGGCCCATATCTCGAAAATTAAGCGAGATAGAGCAAAACGGACAAAATGTTTGCTCCACTGAAGTTCCCTTATATGCCCTCATATGATATGGAGTAGACATGGTTAGGGTCCCGAGACCCTAAATTTGGATAAATTCTACAAATTTTTTACTTAAATTTAGATTTGTTAAATTTAACAAAAGAATTTTTTAAAATCAACAAATTTTATTTTAAGCCAAAAAACAGGAATAAATTTTGTTAAAGTAACAAATTTTTCTGTCCAGCCAACAGACGTATTATTTTGAGTGTACTATCAGTTTTCGTCATATTTATTATAATTTAAACATAAAATTTATAAATTAGCCTTTGGTATGTAGGTATGTCAACGGTTTGTATGCAAAAAATGAATCCGTTTTTTAAATATTAAAACTGGGATATTTTCTCTCAACTAGCAATTAAGCATACAAATCTGAGTAACCAGAGTAAAAAATTACTAAAAATATTGCGAAGAAAATTATTAAAATTTTTTGCATTTCTTTTCACAGAAGTTTATATTTTCAAAATATAAGAATTAAGTTTTTTTTTATCAAATATTAACGATTTAAGTGCGTACAAAGCCGCAAGTTTCCAATCTGAATTTATTGAGGGCCCGACCAAGATATAAAAAATACAAAAAATGCTTACTGCGAAACCGATCTATCCTTCTAACAAGTTTTGTCAGAAAATAACATATTGATAAAAAACTAAAATTTTTGAAAATTGTTGAAAAATTGAAAATGCGTTGAAAATGCGTTTGAAAAATTGAAAATGCGTTAACAATTTAATTTCTTAATTGTAATATTTTGAAAAGTGTCAAAAATCTTTACCTTTTTGCGCTGTTACAGATATTTTTATAAAATTTTCTGCCGACGATTATTTTATAAAAAATATTTTTATATTAAAATTTTCTTTCTTTGTCAGTATCAGGCAATTAATAAAAGAAATTTGTCTTTTAATTTTTCTGCTGAATTATCATATAAAAGATCTGTTCCTTTATGTTAACGCAGAAACCATTCTTACCAAAAAGCGTTCCCATACGCGAAAATTGGGTAAATGAGAGGGCTCAAAAGAGTGTATTTGTGTTTCTCTTGCAATGATAAACAAATAACACCATAAAAAAATTGTAAATTTTAATTAAGCAAAGAAATACGCAAAATATAACTTCTATATATAAAAATTAACTGAACAAAGTAAAAAAAAAACTTTTAAAAGTAAAAAATATGTTTATCTGTGCAATCTTCCAGACTAAAACTATACGGATTTTAATTTTTTCTTTAAAATAAAGTTTTGGCCTAGAAATGTGATTTTGTGCGATTTTGTATTTTTGGGGAATTTTGTCATTTAGAGGATTTTGTGCTTGCTCTCATTTTACTGAACTTTACACAGAAAGTAAAGGAGCACACTAAACTTAAAATAACGAGTTTTTTTACCGGTTATAAATTTTTTTTCTGTGTACATAATTGTATAATTTTCTTCAGTACACAATTTCACAGTACAATTTGTTATTTTCAATTAACTAAAAGTTAATTTAAATATAACTAAAATTATGTAAATTTAACAGTTTTATTTTTGCTGTTTTTATTTTACTAGTATTTAGGAAAAAAATCTGCTAATTTCAGCAGTTTTTTCTGTAGCATAATTTTTAACTAATTTTTAGTAGCTTTTTCCGCTATTGTTACAGGTTTATATCTGAAATGCACTTTTTGCTGTAGAGAACAATTTGTCTTGTTATCTGAAAATTTCAGGGGAGTGTTTTTTGATATTTTAAAATAACCCTACTAAAAAAATTATATGACTTCTGATATTATATATAATTACATCCGAAAAATGAGAACATCTAATTGTATCAAATTAGACCGTATTATGATCATATTAGATGTAATTTTACACAATTAGATCTAATTTGATGGAATAAGATACAATTTTATCCGGATTTTGTCCTCATCCAAATTTATCAAACATAATATAATCATATCCAACTAGATATAATGATATATAATTCGATACAATTATACATAATAATATGAGGCATATGTAACTATATATAGGTCTATATATAATCGGATATTGTAATATATAACAAGATAAAGTTATATATTTAGGATATAATTTCGTAAAATTTTATATAATTATATCTTGGTATATATGTTCCAATATATAATTATACAAAATTTTATATGATAATATATGACTATATCAAAACTTTTTAACTTGGGAATATATTTTTTTTAAATTGTCTCTCTCTTTTTTTTTTTGCTTTAAATTTTTCAATCAGGTCACATTTTCGAAATAATCAAGATTTTAGAGAAAAAATTATATTTTCAAGCCAGAAAACTATAATCTCAAATTGTACTGAAGCATCATCTAAGTTTATTTAGAGTTCGAATTTAAAAAAAAAAGTATCTCCCAAATTTTATTTTAAATAAATACATTTTTCTTTCAGTGTTTCAGTTTAAAATTATTATTTGCCCTTGGCTTGGGAATCAGATGTATGATCTTTTTTGTTAATATTGCAGTTTATTTTCTATTTTATGGTATTAGAATAACAATGTCAGTAATAAAGATCTACAAACTGGTAGTTTCTGACTATTATTTTTTTTATATAATTTAACTTCTGTTTGTAGGTTGTAAATTAATGCTAGAGGGTGGTTTTATGATGTTATTTCTTTACAAGTATTATAATTATTAGCAAATGAGGGTGTGGGTCTTTGATGTTATTTTTTTTATATTGTGTAATATGTATTACAGAGAGAAAAAATTATAATTGTTTTGGAGGTTGGTTTCTTTTTTATGTGAGAACAAAATTAAAATTATCAACAGAGAAAGCTATGTTTTTGGTACGTGTTAGTGGTCATTTCTTAATATTTTTTGGTTTAGGTGTTTGTTAGGTTTTTGGTTTAGGTCGCAAGTTCGATACCCGGTGGCGGCAATAAAAAAACTTTTGTAAAAACAAAAAATATAATTTTTTTTGTGAAGAATTTTTTTTTTTTTGCTTTTAATTGCTGAAAAAGAGCTTCCTTTGCACTCGTTCAAAAAGTACTGAAAAAAAATGTTGATGTGGGAGTACTCCTCTCCTATGACAACTCAATGTTAAAATCATTAGTGTTTATGTTAAAAAAGAAGTACATCTAGATCATCAATTGTAGTGCTTTTTCTACTGCTACGGCATCTCTTTTTTTGCTGGGGACATATATTTCCGTTTTTTTTTAATAATTTCAGGAAACTGATATTTTCCATTGCAAATATAAATTTTAATTACGCTCATGAGAAACTTATTCCAATCACGCATAATCACTCGCGAATAATATTTTTCTACTCACACTCACTCACGTTTACGTGAGTAAATTCAGATTTTACTCACAGTCGTGAATTCATGTGAATCACGCTCACGTGCCCATCTCTATTACAAACTACCTATTTTTAAAAATTTCTTTTTTGTAAGTATTTTATCGGAACTTTTGGGAACTGTTGATTTAGAGAGCATAAATATTTCTGTTATAACCGTTTTTATATTAGTCCTCACCCAAAATTATGGTTGGTCTTCACATTTTTTCATAAAGCTGTTGAATAAGCTCATGTCAGTCTGCTGCATTTCAATGGTTGGTAAATGAAAACTTTAGTTTCATTTTACTTAAATTAAAGATCTGAATATGAAAAAATGTCTGATATTTTGTCGGTGTTTAAAACATCTTTGTGTTAAAGTAAATTGTTAGAACTTTTTAATAAAAGTGCATTAAAAAGTATTAAGGGCAATTTACACGCCGACTACCGCTAACTACAGCCAGTATTGCATATTTGAATTGTCAAATTTTTATAAATTCCCTTGACATTTCGTATGCGTAATACTGAACAGCAATATATATGAATGGACAGGGACGGATAACGTGTGAATCAAGCTTTACAATAAAATAACTAAATATATATCCACTCTCAAAACACTAAAACTTAACCGGTAGCCAATAAATTTTTAAAGGTTAACAACGTGACCTTGATCACATAAAGTGTCAACAAAAAATACAAAATAATGTCGTTGCCATGGATAACTAGACTTTTGGATATCAATAACTTTTTCCCAAACTACACTGTCTGTAAATAACTGGTGTCTATCATAATAATCATTCGATATTTATGGTAAATTCTGCAACAAATGTCAAAAATCAATTAAATTAGCAGTTAAAATCATCGTATTACATATACATACATCCCCTGATATACGCGGAAGTTGCGGTACGAAACAAATCGTGTGAGTTAAAATAATGATGCACACACGCACAACATTTTTACAGTAAAGCCTCAATGGTTATTTAAAATGTAAATCCGTAAAGTTGTTTTCGATTGAATAAATGGTGCCAGACATTCAATAAAAAAATTTAAAAAAATAAGGACTTTCTGTATTAAGTAGTTAATTTTTTTCTGGTTAAAATTTTTGCTTTAAAACAAAAAATTCTAAGGTCGGATAACACAATGTCTCGTTAAAATTTAACCTAAAGTTGATTTTAAAATTTGTATGGTAAATAAAAACAAATGTGTCAGTTAAAGTCCCAGTTAGTAGCTACCTTACGGGAAATTTTAACAAACTGTCACCGAACTGGCCCCTTTATATGAAATAGACTGGTCACTTTTACATGGCGTTGTCATAGGAGGTGGAAATTGACCCCTTTTGACATGTCACAAGACAAATCCCAGGACAGGTCCCTGAACTTTGTTTTTTATGAGAGTTCAGTAACCTGTCCTAGGATTTGTCTTGTGACATGTCAAAAGGGGTCAATTTCCACCTCCTATGACAACGCCATGTAAAAGTGACCAGTCTATTTCATATAAAGGGGCCAGTTCGGTGACAGTTTGTTAAAATTTCCCGTAGGGTAGTTAATTATGTGAATGGGACTAATAATATATTGAGTATTAAAATAAACGAAAAATGTATTCTGTTAACCAGTTCTGCCAGTTAATTTAATAACAATCAAAATAAACCACAAAATAAAATTGTTTTAAGCGAAAATTATGTTGTTGTCCCCTTATTTTTTTTTTTTACTGATTTTCACTTGTTTGCTTGTGCATATTCTTCAGTACACTCTCATAACAATTCCATCTAGACAACTGAAATTTTTTAAAACCGATTTATGAGGTTGCTACAATCTTGCAATTCGTTTGGAAAAAAATCGATTGACAACAACAGAATTGTTACGAAAGTAGATTTTATATAAAAAATAGTGTCAGTATATCGTAATATTATATGATATGAAAAAGTCAAAATGTTCCACATAAATAAAGAAATTGATCCTTTTACCTTTACTAACATGAGTGAAAATCTTTTAAAAAAGTATCATGAAAATCGTGGGATAAGTGTACTAATAATGATGTTTTTGTTTTGTAAAAATGTCTACAACAGTTTTATATGAAACTGTCTGCCTCAGTATAATGAAAACTTCATGTTTCAAGAGTGCTCATCTATAGTCATACATATATCGTACAATATTTCACATATAAGTGAATAGCATGTTTTAGCCATTTAATATTAGTTAGTGGTTCATGAAACTATAAAATGTTCTCTTTTGTTAAGGTTTTAAACAGGAAATGAAGCATGGCGTATAGTGCAGTTGTGTTTTTTTTTTCATAAATTTTCCTATACAATCCTTTTTTGGGTGTAAACTATATACTTTTTTTTTGGTATTTGTTGTAATATGTCCTTAAACTTGCCACACAGTCTGTGGCTTATAACTTTTGCAGCAACAAACTATGCTGTCTAGTCTGGAAAATTATTAATGTATGAATGAACGAGCAAACACAACGTCTCTTTTTGGCTGGTCACTACGAAGTGTTGTTTATTGTATCTAACATACATTAGGGTGGCTATTAAATTAATTTTTTAATTTAGTTTAAAACTTACGTGGTGAAAATTTGAGCCAAATCGGATAAATCTAAGACATGCATTTTTGAGCTCAAGGTTTCGGAATTTTGAAATTAGTTCAAAATAAAAATATATATTTTAATTATGTATTGTGACCATCGCACAGTGGTGCCAAACCCAAAAAAAAAATGGTAATAGTTATGGATCTTCTAAACTACTGATCCCATCGGAAAAAAATGTTCACAAGAACTGAACAGAAAGATCTAGGCTTTTTAAAAAAAGAGTCTTGTACCCACCCTGTTTGTGTGTGCTACAGGGTGTCAAAGTTGACCATCTGGGGTATACAAAAGCTTTATGGTCGTACAACTTTTGCAAATATAAAACCATTTTGCTGATTTTGAACTTTTTGTAATCTATGTTACCAGATTACAACCATGCCATACATGGTTATTGCAATCAAATTTTTAATGTATTGATTATACTATAGAAATCATATGGTCGCCTATAATAATAACTTTATAGTTAAAATCTCTCTTTTCTTTCAGTTATTATAATATTTTCTCATCTACAATCATATACTGGCTGGATAATCATATTCCTCTCTTCGAATTACAAACATATTATAATCTGAATTGAGAGAGATAATTTTCACAATCATTGGTATAGTTTGGAGAACTATAAAATGGGCAGTGTATTTTTTTTATGAGCATCATCGATCAGCATCATTCCTGTTTGAGATTTTCGGAAAAGAATTTGTATGCAGTCAAATAATAAAATATATAGTAGTATTAAACAAAAAGATATAAAAGATAGCAAAATAGCTTATTTGTTTCATTTTAATAGTGACATTGTTTGTGGAAGGAAAAATTCACTCTACCCAAGTAGTCTGGGTAAAATCTAGATTACACAAGCAACCTTCAAATAATTGTTTATTGTGCATTAAAGTGTTTAGTGTTATAAATTAAAGGACATATGCATAATCACTTTTAAAATTTATAAGTGACTTATAAAACAAATTTTCCATACAAAATTCATTTTATAAATGTGTTATAAGGTTTTCAAATTATTGTGCTTTATTAAAAAAGTGATTTACTTCTTTTATTTTCCTAATGATCATAATACAATCTTTAATGATCCCAAAATTTTTCACATTACCATAATATGATCAGGAGAATATGATTCTTAGGAAAATATTGTGATCATAAGAACATATTATGATAATTTTGGATGCATTGTTAAATTTCATTTTTAACATTATTTCCCACTGACTAAATATATGTAGTATTTTGAATGAAACAAAACGAGCATAGTTTCTTAATTCAGCTTTAAGAGAATGTCGGGAAAATACTATAAGGATAAGATATGCAGGACTATAATATGCTAATATTAGGATTATTTGGAATCATAATGTGATAATTTAGGGATAAAAATGTTACTTAATACAATAATATGATTGTCGCAATCATAAACCCAAAAATATATGATGCTCTTCGAATATGGTCATCCCAAACATGTTTTTTCTTTGCGGGTAAGTACATTTTTTTTCGAATTTGTTCTAAAATTCTGAAACTTTGACCTTAAAGATGCATTGCTTAGGACCAGTTTTATAATCAGAAATAAGAACGAAATTTGTCTTAAATATTTCAAACAAAATTTCTTACTTAAGCCAAATTTGTGTAAAGAAATCGTTCTTAGTTCTGACTACAAAACTGGCCCCTAGAGTTATAAAGGCACATCTACACGGGATAGAAATCTCGTAGTTTGCGCTAAATTTGTCATCTCTAATATAGTTGGCACTAATTTTTATCGTAAAAGTATCATCTCTAGTTGTCAAGTATTTGTTTTTATTAAAATTGTTGTATTTTAAAGAATATTTTTTTATCCAAATAGCAAAAGGTGCATTTAATAAACTGAAATGTTCAATAATAATACAAGCCATTTTAAAAATTGTTACTAATTAAAGAAATTATGTATGACAGCAATTATCAATGGCCTAGAGATTACATTTCGTAGTCTTATGCAGTGCTGCATTTGCATAAAGTCTAGTGAGTTTTCTATCCCGTGTAGATGTGTCTTAAGATATGGCTCAAAATTTCACCATATCAGTTTTAGACCAAGTGGCACAATATTCCATCCGGGTATAAGTGAAAATCTAAAGTTGAATTTTTGTTGCCACCTTAATCTACATACATCAAATATGAATAAATGAACGAACGAACGGAATGATGCTGATGACATAAAAGCAAAAAAAAGAACAAAAAAAGATTGAAAACATCAAATTAAAGAACTTTTAAATAATGAATAAGTCAGAAATGTAGATTCACACACTCAGCATATTTTTATAGTAACTACATATAGGCCAACGATAATAGTTATTTTTGACTGTTGTTTTTTCAACAAATAACTGTAAAAAAAAATAGGAGTTCTAAAATATAAAACAGCTGGATTTTTGTTTAGAAAGCTGGATAAAATTTCAAGGCGCCATCAGCCTTTAAAAGGGGGGACGGTTGCTCATACTTAAACAAGTTTTAAGTACCAGTTACAGTTAGTTGTGTAGTAATCAGTAATTGTTGTTTTCAACTGTTATTACAGTTATTTTCTATGGAAAAATATAAAACAACTGTTATGACAGTTATTTAAGGAAACAACTAACGAAAAGTATTGTAATTTCATAACCATTGTTTAAAGCAGTTATTTTTAATATCATAATAACCACCCTACGGGGAAAGGGACCGGTCCCAGATGACACGCAGGATAGGTCCCAATGGGGCGGAGACCGGTCGCTGATCGGTCTTTTTGTTTGAAAGAGACATATCACTTTAACATGGCGTTGTCATTGGAAATGACCAATTGCCACAGTTTAGACACATTGTGGCAGTAAGGTGGTGTGTCTAAAAATAGCTTTTCAAATAAACTAATAAAAAATTAAGAATTAAAAATAATCTACTTGGCGTCGAAGTAGGGCTCGATAACACAACCTTCTGCTTGTAAGGCAAACGCTCTACCGTCTGAGCTAACGTTGCTTATGCGTGATGGCTGGCTGATGGTTAAGTTATGTTTTTCGTTTCTGTTCAAATAAAAAAGAGAAAGAAAAAACAAACACACACACAGCAAATAAAAAAACATGGCAAAGAAAAAAATAGAAAAGAAAACAACATTAACACACACACAAATATGGTGGAAGTGCCTTGAATATGCCCCCGATTGACCGGTCATGGGATAGGTCCCTTAATGGCAGTTGACTTGGTTTTTTCGTTGGCCAAAATTAAATTAAAAAATCAATTAAAAATTAGAAAATTACCTCAAAACCTCTGATAATATAAATGAAAATTTAAAAAATTCCCCTTAAATTACAAAGAAAAGTTAAATGAAATACCAATTGTTAAAACTAAAACAGCTTTAACATTAAAAAAAACGTTGAAAATACATAACTTAAAATTTCTTAGCAAAACATTATAAAAATTTAAAATAAGAGCTAAAATAAGCAAATCGTGAAAAAATAAAGTTAAAAATAAATAAAAGAGTAAAATAAATAAAAAATATTTTTAAAAATATGCCGCGAATTTTGTTTTTATTTCGGTATCGGTCAAGTTTTTTTAAAAGCAATAGTGAAAATAACGGATCAGAAAATACTTAGAAAATTAATTAATTTTCTTTTGTTCATATTTGTACTAATTTAGTAATATGCCTTCCGTTGACCGGTCACGGGATAGGTCCTTGGAGGGCAATTGACTCCTCATTCCCCGTAGGGCAACTACAAAAATAGTATTTTTACAGTAAACAGTTATTTTTGTTAGTTATTTAAAAAATTAAAAGTTTCGTTGATTTTTTTTAACCCTTGTTTAGTTTATATTTCTTATCATTGATATATTCTCAATTTGCAAATAAAAATCAGAAAATTGAAAGCCCATAATTCCAAGGTTGGTTACCGAAACGAATAACGGTAAGGGTAACGGTATCAGATTTCGTTTGTTTAGGTAACGGTAAAGGTAACGGTATTTAAGACTGTTTCGGTAACGGTATACCGTTATCGAAACAGCAATACCGGTAGGCACCGGTATTAAAAATTATGTTAAAACATATAAAAACAAGAAAAAACATGGCATATTTTTAATTTTAAGTACTGAAAATACCGATTTTAAACTATAAATTCAATACTGGTAGTTTTAATAAGTAAAATTATTATCTATAAATTTTTTGTAAAAAAAAACACTCAAGATTATAAAATAAAAAATAAAAAAATTGTAATTTTTATATAAAATAATAAATACCGGTAACTACCCATAAAAATAACGGTATCGGTAACGATAACGGTATTTAGAAATTTTTAGAGGTATCGATAACGGTAACGGTATTCAATTTGAAACGGTATTTAAGCGATAACGGTAACCAACCTTGCATAATTCTGCTATCTGAGCCATCTCTACATCCCAGCAAAAATAGACACGATTTTGGAAGCAAGGCAGAACAAGAAGCGCTTATTTTAGCGCTACTCTCTTCTGGCCCTTCTAAAAATGCACTAAAAGAAGGTAGAGGTTTTGATGTTGTGGTATTTTTGTTGTAATTTATTGCTTCCAAGTGGGACATACTTTCCAGTGTTGAAAAAATATTTAGTCTACAAATAGATTTTCAAAAAACTTTACAAAAAATCTAGAACATTACTTTATATTCGAAATAATTGATGGAAAAAATTACTAGTTACTAGTACTAACTCATTACTATGTGTTTCAAAATAATGCAGAAAGTAAGTCGATATCATTACTGGTATCCAAAAAATTATGATATGTCATTACCGTTTACACTGGGATATTTACTACATCATTTAAAACATCTTAAAAAACCTTTCACTTGATACCCAATTTAAATACATTTCCTTAGAACAAATATGAAAATTGGGCTCATTTTTGATCCCACATTTTAACGCTTAAATATGAGATTTGGCTGCTAAAAAGATCCACGTACTTATTTTTTCTGTCTCTCTATCACATATCCAAATTTTCTCCAAATGTGAGGGAATCACGCAGACATACCTTTCTTGTTAGTTTATAAGGTTTGAACTAAATGTTGTTGAATCCTAATACGATAAGAAGATAAAAGCCAAAGGACTGGTTGCAAAATATCTTATGCTGCATTATCATAGGATCTAATTAGGGTTTTTCAATTTCCCAACATTTTTGAACTCCCGGGAATAGGGAATTTTTTAGAAAATCCCCGGGATTTATTGGGAATACTGAAGTAATTTTTTACTCGTATTTTAGCAACAAAATCTACTTTTTGTACGAAAACTAGTAATTCAGAAATGCTTTTTTTTATAGAATATCCTTGAAAATGGGACATGTCTGTTTATGCTTGACCATGTTATATATACCGCTGGACGCTCCTCAAAAACACCTCTCATATGATACCCATCCCAGTGTAGAAACGGTAATGACATATCATTATTTTTTGGACTACCAGTAATGATACCCACTTACCTGCTGCATTATTTTAAAACATATAATAATGAGTTACTGATAATGACTTATTTTTATCATTATTTCAAATAGAAAATAATATTCTAGATTTTTTTGAAAATGTCTTGAAATCTATTTTTAGACTCGATATTTTTTAAACACTGGTAAGGATACCAGTAACCACATATTTTTTGATTTTTCGTGTGTTGGCGAGTAAGCTTAATTGTGTGTAGCAGGTCAATTATTTTTTTATCTTTTAAATATTACATGTCGATATAGCTCAGATGGTAGAGCTGTTGACTGGCAATCTGTAGACCCAGGTTCGATTCCCGCACCAGCAAATTTTATTTAAAAAAAATACAATAAAAAATATTTTTTTTATATAATTTATTTTTTTGAAAATCAATTTTTAGACTCATTATTTTTGTCAGTACTGGTAAGCACATAGGTAACGATATATTTTTTGATTTTTCGTATGCTGGTGTGTAACCATAACTCATTATTTTTCGCGTCATTGGCATATAAAGGTAATAAGAAATGTAATAACAAAAGTAACTAGTTACCATTACCAAGTATGTAGTTACATAACCCAAAGAGTATACATAATAAAGAGATTGGGGGACTCTCTATCACTGAGAAAGCATTTGTTCTATTATGTGCCTTGGAACAGGAACATATTCAAACCAATATCACCCAGCAAACATGGCAATACGAAGAAGATTCTCCGAACATATCGCCAGGAAGAAAACATTTATTGCCGGCAATATCAATTTCGTATTCCGGAAGTTTCCTCCGTCGGAAACAACTGTTACACTAAAACAATACTTCCAGGCAATATGAAAGCAATAACTCATATGGAAGATAAAAGGGATATCGCTAAATAAACTCCCAGTACAATAAAAAAAAAAAACGATTTAATTTTTTCATTATTAAATTTAAGCCTGAAATACAATATCTGCATACATTATCCATTGACCAACTTATAAATTATCTTGATTTCATCTTAGCCGATTTTTCCCGCGCAATTAATCTTAACTTTTCACGAGTTTATTTCCTATATATCTTTTGATTGTTTTTCTACAAATTTAGTTTAAATTTTTTCCAAATTGATAAAAGATTTCAAACAAATTTGCTTTATCTTCCAAATGATACAAAGATGATATTGCCGAAATATTGGCATAAAAAGTTATGACAAAAGATAAAATTTTTGAATTATTTTTTTACAAATATCGCCGAATTATCTTCCAAGTGATAAAAGGAAGACAATTTCAAAGTAAATACTACTTGATTATTTTCATTCAAATGACAAATAGAAGATATCGCTTTAATATCTTCTTGGAAGGTATCTCTAAATGTTTGCAGGGTCATTATGTGCGCTCTTTATATGACTCAAAACATCGATTTTAACCAGGGATGGAAAATAATAATTTTGTTATAAAAATCAATAATGGAACTATACTATGGAATTATACTATTCCAACAGTATAGCCCTAGATTATGAATTTTAAAAAACCATACGTAAAAAATTGCAAAATAATATCGGAATGCGAAAAAAGGCTTTGGGGTTCAAAAAATTAATTAAAAGATTTACATTCTGCAAACGATGCCAAAATTTTCTTCTTTTGCAACTAACCACCAAACTTTGTTTTATGAAATGGGCATTATACTCCGTAGATTATAAATTTTAAAAACCGCACTTAAAAAATTGCAAAATAATAGAGGAACGCGAAAAAAGACTTTGTGGTAGAAAAAAATAATTAAAAAACTCAATCAGCGATGAACAATCTGCAAATGAATACAATGACGCAAAAATTTTCCTTTTTGCAAATATTTCTTTCGCGATTTTTTTGTTTTTTTTTTGCAAACTAAGCACCAAACTTTTGTGTATAAAATTGGTACTATAGACCCTAGATTATAAATTTAAAAAACCACACTTAAAAAATTGCAAAATAATCGCGGAAAGCGAAAAAAGGCTTTATGGTATAAAAAATTAATTAAAAAACTTAATCAGCGATTTACATTCTGCAAACAAATATATTGATGAAAAAATTTATCCTTTTTGCAAATTTTATTTTTCGCGATTTTTTTTGCAACTTTGTTGTATGAAATGTGTATTATAGTTCCTAGATTATAAATTAAAAAGAAACGTACTTAAAAAATTTCAAAATAAAAGCGGAACGCGAAAAAAGACTTTGTGGTACAAAAAATTAATTAGGAAACGTAATCAGCGATTTAGATTCTGCAAACAAATATATTGATGCAAAAATTTTCCTTTTTGCAAATTTTATTTTTCGCGATTTTTTTTGCAACTAGCCGCCAAACTTTGTTGTCTGAAATGTGTATTTAGCCCCTAGATTATAAATTAAAAAAAAACGCACGTAAAGAATTGCAAAATAATAGCGGAATTTGAAAAAAGACTTTATGGTACAAAAATTTAATCCCTAGGTTATATATTTAAAAAAACCGCACTTAAAAATTGCAAAATAACGGCGGAATTCGAAAAAGGCTTTATGGTACAGAAAATGAATTAAAAGAGGTAATCAGCGATCGACATTCTACAAGCGAATATATTGTTGCAAAAATTTCGCTTTTTGCAAATGTTTTTTTTCGCAATTTGTGCTAATATTTGCTAATATCTAAATATTTAATTTTTATGTTTTTTAACGAGCGAAAGAGGAAGCTATTTTTTAGTTACTTACATTTTTAAATATGTAAGAGCGATCTAACATTTTTTGGTATAAGAGCCCGATTAAGTGAGCCTTTTCCATCCCTGATTAACCAGTCGGAGTTCGTTCCTGTTCCAAGCCGCCTAATATTTTTTCAAATAAAAAATATTGAGAGAGTTGCAAGGCCATTGCATAACCACATATCTGGTAATGATTTTCTACACTGGGATGTTGAGTATGTTGTCTTAAGATAAAAAGCAAAATTTTTACAAAAACTAAATAAAAGACAGCTCGTGAGATCTCATTGCTGCAGCTCGTGAGATCTCGTTGCTAGACCCAAAATATTTTGGGAATCATCATAAAACAAGCCAAGGTTTATTTTAAGGGGGCACTTTTTTTACTTTTCTTCGTGAGTCGGTCTAATATACATACATAGTTGTTTTAGGAATTATAAAGAAAATTTCCGGGAATCGGGGAAAAATAGGCAAAATACCCGAGCATTCCCGGTTTGTAAATCCTAGTTCTATTTCATGTTCTAAAACTGATTTTTTTTTCGTATAAGGTTTGATTTCTTTTCCTTCAAACTAGAATTGGTGCAGGAAGTGTGAAATAAAATTGTTTCAGGAAGTGTGAAATATCACATTTTGACTTTAGTGAATCAGTTCTAGTATTTGTTTCATAGAACTGGTGATGGATGAACCTGTTCTGGAATAGATTTAGAGGTGACCGGTTTTAAAAGCGAAAATTCATTTATTTTAAAAATCATTGGCAGAGGTATTTTATTAAAAATCATTCTTACAAGGAAGATCTTCTGGGGCGGGTAGTAAAAGTGAATGAACAGTATCAATTCTGCCAAATTTTGTTTTTGTTGGTTTTTTAAATTTTCCAAAAATTATTCAATATTTTTAAAAAATTTCTAATGGAATTTTGAAAATTTAAAAATGAAAATTTTCTAATTTTTCGACGAGAATAATTGTTGAAATTCAACTTTCATTATAACAACATTTTTAATTGAATCAATTAAATATTTCTCTGATATCACAAATTTTCAAGTTATTTTTTTTTTAATCCAACTTCTTTGTTGAACTCAACAAACGTGTTTGTTGAAACTTAACAAGTTCTTTGCTGACTCGATCATTATCGTCAATTCGAGTCAGTGAACTATTTCGTTCAAATCGTTCTTTTTTGATTTGGGTTATGACTGAACGGAGTTCAGATTATTATCTATAATTAACCCATCAAGGCAAATGACACTGATGATGGCTTTGTAGCGAAAGCCGAAAATACGTATTCTGTCTTGCTCGCCTTATCGAATTCTTTAAAAAATTTACTCAATTCGTGTTTTAATTTAAATAAAAAGTGCAATAAAATAAAATTTTGCTAAATGTAGCGGTTCTATTCGCGTATTAAGTTTTGAAAACTCGATAAATGTAAAAAAAATGTAAGTATAAATGGGCGTAGTTTTCGAAAACTCATAAAACGAGTTTTCGTTCCCAGCGCTAAAGGACTATTAGTTCTTTGATGATTTAGTTTTTATCATTCAAAAGAGTGAATCGTTCAATTGAACTAGTTCTTTGGTCAATTACACAATCCCTTATACATAATAAATAAAAAGTGTTTCGTATATTTAGTTAAAAATATAACTGAAAATAAAATAAATTAAATATGATTGTAAAAAAATATTTATTGTTTATTTTACCGTAGATTTTAGTTGATCTGAAGATTGTGACAATGAATATTATTTTTGTTCGGTTTTAAGATCAAATATGACAAAATCCAAATAGAAAATGCATTAATTGTGAACCATTGATTCTAGGAAAGTTTTTTTCGTATTTTTTTTTCTCTATTTGTTGTAAAATAAATTGTGAATTCTGTTTGGAAGTTCTCATCTTAAAACCGAACAAAAATAACACACATTATTTATTGTTTAAGGTGCGTTTTTTAAATTTTAAATTAATCATTAAATTTTGTTATTATTATAAAATTTTGCTTTGAATTTCAGCAAACTCGTTTTTTGATACGGCACCATCGTTTGTTAAAATTTGCTTTGAATTTCAACAAACGTATTGGTTTGATATTTAATTGAAATAAATTTAACAATAAAGTAACAAAAATGTTGTTTGTATTTAAAAAATCAATTTTAGGCTCAATTTCAATTAAAAGTTTAATTTTATTTACAAAACGTTTAACTGTATTTACAAACTATTTTTAAAATTCTGTATAAACTGTGGGTGTCTGTTCTGGGTTAAGATCTAAAAATTGGGTGCCAAAAGAAAGGTGCTTTGAAAATCGGTCCAGCGCGTCAATTAAAAAGTTCTCAAACAAAATAGTTTCGAGCAATTTAAAACCCCAGTTTCACCCTTAAAAAGGGTTTATTTTAAAAACAAACCACTTGTACCTTTGTATTATATCTTCCTATCTTGAAATTCCTAAAATACAAGTTAAATATTACAGAATTATGAAAACAAACTGTCTTTGTTCTTTATTGATACTTCAATAAATAGAATTATGTTGGTGGTACAAAAACAAAAAAAAAATTGGGAGGTAGAAAAAATCTCCCTTTGAAAAAAGTTTTGTATTTTAAAAATGTTTATTTAGACAATTCTTATTTACTAAAGTCTTAAGAGTTCAAACATTTACAAAACATTGAAAAGAAGATTTAAGGATTTCTGGTTAAAAAGCATTTGAGGCGAGTTAGGTATCCTGTGGAGTAAGCAATTATTTAAAGAAAGAAATAAAATACAAAAATGCACTTATTTGGAGATTTAAAAGAAGATGAGAAAAAGTAAAGGAAATCCACAGAAATGAAAAAGAAATCTGACACATGCTTGTATGCTATTTGATGATGTATGTATATTATAAACAATTACAAAAACACTTAAAATGTATTTGATAAATGACAATGTCACTTAGAAGATGTCAATGTCAGAATTAAGTGTCAAATAAAATGACAGTTAAAAATAGAATTATTTATTATTCAAAATTTAAAAAAAAAAACACCAAAATGGACCGTGAAAAAAAACAGTTGTAGCAAATTTGTTTTATTGCCACAAGTTAACTAACAACTGGACATGTTTCCATGTCAATGATATTTTTTGTAGCAAAATGCTTTTTATATTTAAACATTTTTTTATGTTTTTCTATTGACATTTAATACCCCGGTCTAAAGATTTATGTGCATAACATACATATTTCTCAAGGGATGCATTTGTATCGTATTAAAAAAATTTGATTTTTTTTTTTATATTTCGAAAGCAATAAAACTATCACAACAAATTGCATTAGCTAGATACAAAATATTCGGTTGCCATGTTAGGTTGCTGGCTGCTGCTGTTCTCTAATTAAATGCTGTTAAAATTTTTGTCTAACTCGCTTTTATCTCTTTAATGCAATTTTTGTTCTGTTTTAAATTCAAACCCGATTTATTAACACTTTGTATGTAAAGGGTGGTTTATGGGATTTAGTATTTTGTAGCAGGGGTGTTACATTTTGTTATTGAATGATAGACAACAATAAAATCGATAATATATAGATTTTATTATATAATATAGAATCGATACAAGAAAATTAAATATGTGTCAATAAATGAAAAAAAAAGATGGATACGAGGAGGGATAAATTTTGGAATTTGACATTTACGGGTGGAAAAAGTTAAAATACTTAAGCCGAACTCAGAGACTCTTAATTATAGAGCTAGGAAATCAAAACTTGAACTACCCACCGATAGAGGGCGCTGAAATTTAGTATTACCTGAGCAACTATTTAGTATCAGTTTAGTATCAGCTGAGCTATTTATATTTAAAACCTCAAAAACAGCTAAAATGTTCAAAATAAGGAAAATACAAGCGCAGAATATATTCAATTTATAAAATTTTAAATATCCGTTTGTTTTTTTCCTTTGTTGTTTGTTATAATTTAAATTTAAATAAAAAAAGAAAATTGTCAATTTTTTGAACAAAGTGCCATAACGATTTTGTTATAACTTATTTTTTTGGTGATGCCATACCCCAGGACGAACTAACTGTTTTGTTATAAAAAAAATATTTCCTAATTACATTAAAAATTTAGACTCCGCACAGTGGGAAAATTAGTATTTTATGGGGAATTCGCCTAACAGAACATAATTTAAATTTAGTTACACTCAAACTATACTGTAACCCTTTATTTGAAACAAGAAAATTTCCATACAAAAACCTACGAATTTTTTTTTTTATTGCTTTATGGAAAAACGAGTAAAAAGTTAAAGTCGGGCATGCCAACTATATGAGACCCTATACCAGCCAACTAATGTTGAAATTCGAATGGATTGAAATGTCTCAAAATTTAAGACGGTACGATATTTTGATTTTATCTAGTGTTAGGTGTCTTTAAGAAAAACTCGGAAATATAGGTCGAAATATGGACGAGTCCTATCTAGAATCAAAAGGCTTTATTTTGGGGAACGACCCAATTTCACAAAAATCTTTTTTCAAATTGAAAAAATTTTAATTTTCTAAACTATTTGAAAACTATTAGAGATATGAAAAAAACTAAAAGCTTTTTCTGCTATTTTTGCAGATTTATTTCTATCAGTGTGGCTTCATGTTAAAGTTGATTTCGATAAGACGCAAAGCGGATATGGTTTGGATTTTTTTTAGCGAACAGGTTATGGAATATATTGGGGACAAACACAAGATTTTTAAAAGTCATATGGTTTTAGTTTAATTAAAATATTTCTCCGAGGCTTTAAACAAATGAACTCAAACGCTGATTACACAGTACAACAGCCAATCTGGGGGGTGAGAAATTCCAAGTCAGGGTGATGGTACTAGGTCAGTATAGTAAAACCCTCAAAGGGTTTGGCGTTCGTATGTGTCATTTTTTTTATGACCTTTTAAATTTTTTCCTTATCTTGATGTTTTTTCGCTTAGTTGTAACTCGAGAACCACTTGTCCGATTTTGATGAAACAAATTTAGAAAAATTTAGAATTACAATTTCTTTAATCCGTTCATATAACATTTTTCTTTATAATCAACAGTTTTGCCGGTAAAAATAAATTTGTGGAGAAAAAAAAATATTTTTTTGCCTAAAAATTAAAATTTTTTATGAATTTAAAAAAAAAATTTTTATAGTAGTAAATTTACAAACATTTTTTAGAGTGTATTTTAAAGCCAAAAAACGGAAAATCCAAAAAAAGCAAAAAGAAGCAAATATGAGTAAAACAAGCAATAAAAAGCATAAAAAGCAAATTTGTCTTCTCTGGTCATAACCCTAATATACATATTCGCAAATGAAAATTCAAATTTTTTGACGGTTTTAATATTACATTCGAAATTCTATGGTATGCAATGTTGTTGTTTTTGTCCCGAAAAATAATTTTGGTCTTGTTTTTTTAAATCTCTAATAGTTTACGAAAAATTTCGAAAATTAAAATTTTTTCAAATCCGAAAGGGATTTCTGCAAAAACAGCTTGAAGATTTTGGGTTTCTAAGACATCCTAAATACATAATACAAGAAAAACATTTGGTGATCGCATCTTTCCGTTAAAAATCGTATAAATGAGACGTGGTGTTTTGTAGAAGACGTTTATAGATGTCCTCGCCTGTTTTTGTCCTCGCCTGTTTTTATCATGTTATTTTTACAGCTACCCGCACATTTTCGGATAAGAGTAAAAAATAAGATCTGTGAAAAAATTAGGTTTCTGCGGTGTAAACCGGCCAAGCCTTTATGACCTTTATGTTCTCAAAATTATACTAAAAAAGGTTCATGCACTTAAAATAATACGTCAGTAGAAAAACCTGTCAAACCGGTTTCAAATTGATTTGACTAATTTTCAACAAATTTTTAGTTGAAACACTGATTTACCTCCATTTAACACAATACTAAAAATCCTCAGTACTTTAACTAATTTTGAGTGTTAATTTTCAAAATAAGTTAAAACCAATTTTTAAGAACCCAATCATTAAATTTTACAAAATTTATTGTTAAAATATAATATTTTCATGTTACTATTATTACCGGTAGATGGTGCCAATAATGTATCCGAAGTTTTAAAGACGGCGCTATTTCTTTCCCTCCCGATTTTTATACCCTACACCAAAAAATATTGGTCCTAGATCCACCTTATAGTATACCGATCGGCTCAGAATTTTTTTTATTTCGATTTAACGATGCCCGTCTGTACGTCCGTCCGTCCGTCCGTCCGTCTGTCTGTCTGTCCATGCATTCTTGTGAACACTCTACAGGTCGCAAATATTAAGATATTTTGATGACTTATGTCGGCTCAAGGACGACGCGTATTCATTTTGGTTGAAATCGGTCCATGTTTAGACCATATAAGGGTCCCCCCAAAATTGGCTTGGTTACACGCTGCAGGTCGCAAATACAAAGATATTTCAATGAAATTTGGTACACAGTCCGATGTCGGCCCAAGGACGACACCTATTGATTTTGGATGAAATTGGTCCATGTTTAGACCTAGTGACCATATAAGGGTCCCCCCAAAATTGGCTTGGTTACACGCTGCAGGTCGCAAATACGAAGATATTTCAATGAAATTTGGTTCGTTAACTCGCATGGTCCCAAGGAAGAAGCCTATTGATTCTAAACAGGATCGGTCCATATTTGGACCTATCGCCCATATGGGCTATATTTTCGATTTTCTCTTCTTTTATGATTTTATAAAAATTTTGACACAAGTCTGTTTTAACCCATTCAAATTGCGGATCCAAACATTAGTTGGCTTTAAATCAGACTGGTGTAGGGTATTATATAGTCGGCATGCCCGACTTTAACTTTTTTACTCGTTTAAAATGGCCCATATCTCGAAAACTAAGAGAGAGATAGAGCAAAATTTATGAAAATTTCGTATAATACCACAGCGAAAGGGGTTATCTCTTTCCAAAAATGGACTTTGGCGGGTCTTTGGACCCTCGGAAATTTTTAGTAAAAGTTTTCCACTTCATAAAATCGAAAACTCGAAAAACTAAGCGAGATACAGCAAAACGGACAAAATGTTTGCTCCATTCGAGTGCCCTTATATGCCCTCACATGATATGGACTAGGCCCGAGAAGAGTCCCAAGACCCTAAATTTAAATAAATTCTACGACTCAGTATAATTACAGATAAAACTGTAGTTTTACAAATTTTTTACTTAACTTTAGATTTGTTAAATTTAACAAAAATATTTTCAAAATCAACAAATTTTATTTTAAGTCAAAAAAAGGAATAAATTTTATTAAAGTAACAAATTTTTCTGTCCAGCCAACAGACTTATTATTTTTTTTAATGTGCCTTTATCCATCAATGACTCTTCAACTAGAAGCTTCCGGTGATTCAGTTACACAGCTGTTGTTTATAAAATGTAAAGGCAAACATTTTCTTTATACAAATTTTTAACCCTCTCATGACCGTTAGTGGTGTTTTAAGCGGTAACCATCAAAATTTTTGTCAAAACTAAGCTTTGAATGTCTCTCATTTAATTTTGGAGCTGGAAATACGAATTATCATATAATAAGAAATTTAGCGTAGATTAAAAACTTTTTTAAATTTTTCGTCGATGCCAAAACCTGATTCTGAATTATAGATTTATTACATATGTGCACTAGGAAACTATGTGAATCTTCCATTTCACGTGTAGGATGTGTTTAGCGAATTTATTTAAAAAACTACGAGGTATATTTTTGTGGAAGTTTTTAGCCCTCTAACTCATCAATTAAAGGTACTTTTTTGCCCCATTTTAAAAAGGGACTAAAAAGACTCGTAAGTTAAATATTGTTAATATTAATATTAATTAATATTGTTAAAAACTTCCACAGATATGTTCCCCGTAGTGTTTTACATAAGTTCGCCGAACACATCCAATACGTAAAATGGAAGATTCACATGGTTTTCTCCAAAAATTCAGGTTTGTGGCGCATTTGAGCGCCAATTCTGAATATGTACGAAATTAACCCTTAAACACATTTTAAGTTTGGACTTATTTACTATTTATGTTATAGTAGAATTTCATGACAAATATTTTTGTGGAATATTTAAACCTAACTCTTCAATTAAAGGAACTTTGTGGCCCCTTTTTAAAAAGTGACATTACATGACAAATATTTCTGTTCTGCAAAAATATTTGTCATGTAATTTTACTATAAATAAGTCTCTGAAGACATCGAAGTTTAAAATTTAGGTTCAGTGCTAGAAATAAGTCAAAACTTAAAATGTATTTAAGAGATAATTTCATGCTTATTCAGAATTCTGAGTGTTATTTTGTCAAAGGTGTTATTTTGTCACCTCCCCATTTTCCGGTAGATGGGGCGTAAAAAAGTGGTCCTCTCGGATTAAAACAGGGCAGTCACCCGCGGCTTTTAACCCTAAAAGTGGAGTAAAATTAGTTCAAAGCTTCTTTGCGCTATAACTTTTGAAGTAAAAATTTCTAATTAATCAATTAAAAAGGTCGAAAAAAAATTTATTTTTAAAACAAAAATTAAAAACCAACAAAAGGTTTTATATAAAAATACTAAATGGGCATATCTACAGGTCATAATGTGGCTAGCACTGTTAGCATACACATTTTTGACGTATCGATGAGGCGTGATGGTGATAATAATAATATTTTTGTTAGAAATTAAGAAAAACCAGTTAAAGTAAATAAAAACGACGAAAATTTTACAAAAACTCAATTTTTTTATTTTTAATCGCAAAACAAAAGAGCGATTTGAACCAACTAGTTCACTGGCTCGAATTGACGATAATGACTGAGTCAGCAAACAACCCGCTGAACCTCAACAAATATGTTTGTTGATTTTCAACAAACAAGTTTGGTTGAAAAAAAAGTTGGAAACTTGTCATATGAACAAAATATTTAATTGATTCAATTAAAAATGTTGTTTAAATGGAAACTGAATTTTAACAAAAATTTTTTCGCTTAAAATTTGGTGATATTTTTATTTTTTTTCTCATTAAAACTCGACCAAAAAATTCTCTCTGTGTATAATACGAAAAGCCTCAATTTTCTTCTTACGTATATACAGAAATTTGCTTTTAGCACATTAGTAAATAAAAAAAATCCAAACAAAATTCTTATACTTTGCTTTCTGAAATTCGGATATGTTGTGGAAAATAAAAACTTAACGCCGAAATCATAAAGTTTCTGGAATGCTAAATGTGTAATATAGACCAAATTCCTGGGAATTTCGTTTTACATGTGAAGCATCCCTAAGGGAAATTTTAACAGACTGTCACCAAACTGGCCCCTTTATATGAAATAGATTGGTCACTTTTACATGTCGTTGTCATAGGAGGTGGAAATTGACCCCTTGTGACATGTCACAAGACAAATCCCAGGACAGGTCCCTGAACTTCGTTTTTTTATGAGAGTTCAGTAACCTGTCCTAGGATTTGTCTCGTGACATGTCACAAGGGGTCAATTTCCACCTCCTATGACAACGCCATGTAAAAGTGACCAGTCTATTTCATATAAAGGGGCCAGTTCGGTGACAGTTTGTTAAAATTTCCCGTAGGTATTTTTCACACTGGTCAAATAGTCAACTTGAAACAAATTTGAATGCGAGGGCTTTTGCGAGAATCCCGCATATCTTCTTTGGGGAAATCGCATAACAAAAACCCTAAGAAAAAAAATATATTTATACAGTACAAATAGTACATTGTTCATTCGTTGTATTGTTTCAATTTCTATTTAACTAAAACTAATAACTATAGTATTTTAACAACAGAGTAAATATCTACAAACAAAATAATTCCCAAATAATAATAAGTAGAAACAAAAAGTACAAAAAAATAAGTAATTAAAATCTTTCTAAAAACGTCTGGTACACCCTCCCGACTGCAAAACTCTTAATACTCGTAATTTATTTTAAACAATGTTCAAATATTGTAGTTTTTGTCATATACTAATAAACATATGAATAACGTTAGGGTGCTAGGGAAATACCCTAGCTAACAAAAGCCCACGAAATCGAAAAACTTCGAATAAAATCTTGATAATGCAAATGGTTATTTTGCAAAACGATCATAATATCAAGTCTGGTGATTAATTTTTTAAAAGGGGATTACACTCACAATATATTTACCGTAAAAGCTCAATAGTTGTTTAAAAACTAAATCAGTAATTTGCAATTAAATAAGTTGTCACTTTACAAAGAAATATATTTTTTAACTTTTTCTTTCTTTTCAGTCATTTAATAAACATAATACAGAAAATACGGAATTTCGGAATTCGGTTAAAATATTTAGTTAAAACCAGTTAGTTTGTATAGTATAATTAATTTTAAAATAAATGAGTATCTAGCGTTTTCCCTACTTTTGCCAGTTAAGTAATTTACAATTAGAAACAAACGTCAAAATATAATTATTTTAAAAGAAAATTAAGTAGTCCTTTTTTTAAATTATTTTCAATTGTTTAATGTGCATATACAGTAGATTTTAAGGAAAAAATATTGTGAGTGCATAAACAAAATAAGAAACCCCTTTACCCCACTAAATAATGGCTATATAATTCTTCCTCAGGCGGTATTTGATATTTTAAGTGTCTTTTCAGCAGATATTTTATCCCGGTATCCCGGGAATTCTTGCTCATTAAAAAATTATTAAATGCGGCAAATTTTGTACCTGAAAAACTGAATAAACTTAAACTCTAGGGCAGGGTTGGCAAAACTCTGGCACGCGTGCCAGCAGTGGCACGCGAGTGGATTTTAGGTGGCACCCGACGTTTTACTGAATATATTCAAAAAATTTAAATATTATTACAACATAGCAAAAAATTCTGTTAAATATTAAATTTCGCTTTAAAAATGTGTGATTTAGCTCGATAATGGTGAAATTTTTTATAGATCCTTTTTATCGCCTTTTAAAATGAATAAAAATCTGAATTCTAGATTGGAAGGAGTTCAAGTTTTTCAATGAGAAAAACCCTCGTAATCGGAGAAACAAAAAAGTGCCAGAAAATTAAGCAAAAATGAAAACAACTTTTAATAGAGTTAAAGTTTTTTATTGGGAAAATAGGTGCTACGAAAGAACCCACATGAAATAACACCCAAACGAATAAACAAAATAACCCCCAATGAAATAAATCTGCAATGAAATAATCTCCAAAATACAAAATAATAAAAAAATGTATTAATTTGTTTAAATTACACAGTGATAGACGCAAATTTGAACAAGCTGGGCACCCTACTGGTGAAGCTAATTCTAGTACGCTGAATTCAATGGTGATAGCCGTTTTTCAAAGTTCGTATTCGCGATTAAAAGTTTTGACGCTAAGGCACCAAAAAATTTATACTTCTGGGATCATCCTCAATTACAAATTTACCAAATTGGATTAAATATGTACAACATTAAGGAAGCTGTAATTTTTTTCCCGAAATTTGAAATTTTTATTTTCAAATCCATAATGTTTTGCCGATTTTTTTGTTCATTAAAATGAAGAATAAAAACGTGCGATTTTTTAATCAAATCAAATTTTAGCTGAGTAACCTTTTTCAAGTAGTTTCTTACGTACCTAAATCATAACAAATAAATAAACCCCAAAAATTGTTACGCCATTTTTTGGATGTTATCTAATTGTTCCCTCTGGGAGTTATTCCGTGGGCGTTATCCGTAGCGCTGAAAAATATGTAAATCTGTGACATTTTTAAAAAGAAAGTTTTGTAATTTTTAAGAATTTAAAAGAAAGACTCAAAAGAAAATTAAAATTAAGGTGGCACGCGAGAACATTTTTCAAAAAAATTTGTCCGTTTCTGCTCTAGGGTGTACTCATGAGAAAATCTAATATATTCTAAAAGAATGGTTAAATATCGTATAAAATATCAACGACTTCCGCGAATTAATATTTTAAGATAATTTATTTTTATGGGAGGCGGTCTTAGGGTCACGCTTATATAGAAATAGGAGCGAATTTGTTCCTAAATATTTCTTAAATAAGATATTTTGTTTGAATTTTTCTTAAGAAATATTTAAGCAAAAAAGCGATCTTAGTTCTGACTACAAAACTGGCTCTTAGTTTTAAAAAAATTGTAAATATGTTTTGCCAAGCTTTGAAGTACTCTAAAAATATGAAGTTTGACACCCACATTTCTAGACATTTGATTCCATATTTCTAGACACTTTGGTTTTATGTAGATATTCAGATATTCGTCTAAAAATGTTTTTATAAAATAATTTGAAAGTGACTATTTTTTAGGAAAATTCACCTGATTCTGTTCAGAAAAATACCAGGCAAAAATAAATGAAATGACTTCTAAATGAATCAATTCTTTCATTACATCACAAAGAATTACTCCCTTAGGAAGGGGGTTTAAACTACATATAAAGCTGCAATAAATATATGATAGTCAGAAGTTATTTTTCACAGATGATAAGAAGTTAATATTTTGTATGGGGGTTGCTTGGAATTTCTGGAATTATTTGTTGTTTGTTCGGCTTGAGGTCAATTATTTCAAATTAAAAATCCATAATTAAAACAATTAATTTTTATTATTTCTTTTAATTTATTTTACTTTCCGATATTTCGACCAACTTCGTTGGTCATCATCCGGGAATTAAAAAAAAATTTTTAAATAAATTAATATTTCCCTCCGCAATAATTCCAACTACTTTGTTAAAGTTAAAGTGCTAAATTACAGCTTTAACAAAGTGATTGGAATTTGTGCGAAGGGAAATATTAATTTATTTAAAAAAAAATTTTTTTTAATTCTCGGATGATGACCGAAAGTTGGTCGAAATATCGGAAAATAAATTAAAAGAAATAATAAAAATTAATTGTTTTAATTATTGATTTTTAATTTGCAATAATCGACCACAAGCCGAACAAACAACAAATATTTCCAGAAATTCTAAAAACATCGTCCCCTGACGATTTCCTTAGGCAAGAATAAAATCCGGACAGGGACATGCCTCCAACAGATTATTTTTCACAATTTGTAAAATACGTTTGGGATTTTAGCATATTTAATTCCTTTAATGCAATTAATGTATATCCCGTTAAAAATAAATATTAAAATTTTGTTTGTATGCAAAAAATTTAAATTTAAAAATTCTATTTTGATAACTAAAAGTTAACTACAATTTTGTAAATTTAACAGTTTAATTTTTCCTCTTCTTATCTTAATAGTATTTAGTAAAAAAAAAATCAATCAATTTCTGGTAGCTTTGTATGGAATTTTTGCAAATTTTTTTCTATATGCGAATTAATATTTTTTATAAAAAATAACACTTAAAAAAAAAACAACGTTATAAACATATTTTTCCAATATGCTATACATATATTTTTGTTACTTTTGTTAATCAGATATGAAGATAACAACACTTTACTGAACAAGACTGCTAAACGTTAGATATTATGTATAGCAAGCGATAGCACAGGGGTAGAGTGTCTGCTTAATATGACAACAAGTCTGGGTTTAAACTCCGTGGCATGATGATTTTTATTTTTCTAATTAAAAGAACCGAAAAAGAATTCCTTATCATTGGCTCTAATATACATAATTTGTTTTTAAAAAGAACAACTTCCTTGCTATGACAAGCCAATGTTAAATTCATTGGTGAAAAACCCGAAAAAGAACAACTTTCTATTGAATAGTTGCACTGCTTTAATTTCTTCTTTTTCCTTATTTTTTTTGCTGGGTAGACACTACAAAAATTGTTTATAATTTGTTAATTTGTTATTTCCTGAAGGTGCTACACAATGGAGCAGCGAAATATAGAAAATAAAAAAAACTTTTTATATACAAAAAACAAACCTTAAGCTCAAGGAAATTGTGGAGTTAAAAATTGAATAGTTTTTTAATGTTAATTGGTATTTTATTTTTCAAAATAAATAAAATTCAGTAAGTTAAATTTTAATAAAGGAATATTAATTGAAGTAAAAAGTAAAGTTATTTGAAGTATAAATAAAGTTATTTGAAATAAAAAATAAAACTCAAAATATATGAGTTTTACTTTAATGCCGAGGTTTTGGAGGTGTTTGCAACCGAACTACTGATGTTTAAATGTCTTATATATTGCTTTATTTAAATAAAGATTAAAATTTTAACATGAAAATTTTTTATGGCAGTTTTTGTTAATAGAATTCGTAATGGCTAATAAATTGTTTTTCAGAACCAATTTCAACTAACATCCAAAAAAACTCGTACTAGTTAAAATTTATTATACTAAATAAAAAAAATTAAATTAATTTTAAAAAAATCGGTGTTCTCATTTTGAATAAAATTTCAAAAATTAAATAAAATAGCTAAGGATTCTTTAAGGGAACAAACAAATTTGTGGACATCCCGCATAAAATTCCCGGGGTTGCGGGATTGGAAAAAGGGCGGGATTCCCGAGTTGTATCATTTTTTCTACTCGTATTACAGAAATTATTACCATATTTAATCCGCAAATCTGTGGATTTTGACTATTGGAATTACGTCATTCCACTAAAAACTAGTACTTTGAAGCCAATATTTGTGTTTGTATATTTTTAAAAACTTTCAACTTGATATTTTGTCTGTAAATAGACAAAAACTAAATGAAAATGTATAAAAGTACAATACAATGACAGTTGTAAAAACAATAATGCTATTTCTATTTAGGAAATATGTTGTTGTTTTTTTTGGAAAAACTAAATACAACGAAGTGACATTAAAAATCTACTGATGCATGTAAGTAAGCACGAATGAATGAACAAATACGGATGAGTTGTAGTGATCAAAATTAAACAAAGTATAGAGTGTAGACACAAAACCCCAATAGGAAAATTACAAAATTTCAAAGTGGGAATGAAATAGTTTTGCGTCCATATTTATATTGTTGTTGTTTGAATGAAATCGAAAATTTAACTCAAGAAAATTTCTTTTCATCTTGTTGTTCTTTTCTTGAAACCCCGCGTGAATAGCCGGCTGTAAAAGAACCGTGGACGACAATAAAGTGTATATCAAGTCTACTAGTTTTCAGATTTTTTTGTTGCTGAAATTGTGTTTCTAACAAAAGTTTTGCTTATATTTTTGAATTTTTCCAAAGTAATAAACTAATTTTTAATTAACACATGTGCCCAGGAAAATTTTCTGTTCCAAAGAATCGGTTGCACAATAGCAGCTTTTCCTCTACAACCCCTTCTACAGTCAATTTTAACAACGATTATTTTTGTTTGAAATTGTCCCAAAAGCAACCACTTCTATAGCTCCAAAGTGGAACCGGTTGCCCTAGAATCAGTTCTGGAACTAGTTCTAGAATTCATTCTGCGACCGTCATACCTTCCACATGAGATCCCTGGAACTAGTTCCGGAACCAGTTCCATGGACTCGGTTGCAGTGGAATCGGTTTCAGCCGATTGTAAAAAATTTTCCGGGGTGGTAGTAGTAGTAGTACGATCTTTATTTGCAATTTAAATTTTTACAAAATTTGTTTTAAAATAATGTGACTCATATAAAATTATTATTGTAGCAAAGAAAAAGAAAATTTAACGACAATGTTCTATAAAAAGCGTCTGTCAATTTAAAATATTTAAGGCTTAGGTTAAAAGTTAATTAGTTGAATTCTTGTATTAAAAACTGTCTGTTTTCAGATATTTGATTAGTTTATCCCAGTCGTTGTTATCAACTCCATTAAGTAGCTGTATCATTTCCATTTCAGTCATGGTTTTCTTTCCAAAGTAGGCCAGTCGGAATTCTTTCAGAATATGCACAAAAGTGTTTAAAAGTCTCTATGGCACCCATTTTACAAAGACCGCAACATTTTTCTTTGTGTATAGCATCAAACGTATTGTAATTCAGCTTGATTAGAACGCATCTCGATTTTAAAATCCATATTATTTTGGATTGGTTCATATTATCAGTGATATAATTTTGAACTCTGGTGTAGTCTAAATATTTATACAGCCTAAAAGAGAGGTTTTTGTACTGAAGTCGGTCGTCATGTTGTTTTTCCATAAGAATCTTTAACATTTGTTTACTTTGAATTATCCATTGCTGATTACACTGTGAGACAAATGGTAGGGGTCAGTGATCGGGAAGGGTTCAAACTACCGGGGAAAGTTATATCGGTAAAAAAGAAGTTATACGTGTCCCGGCGTTTCGCTGGGTCACCCCTAGGAATCGAGATATATCGATTTGACCTTTGGTGGTTTTTTTTGACTTAACTCGAGAACCACTAGTCCGATTTTGCTCAAACAATTTTAAAAAAAAATTAAAAATTACAATTCCTTTAATCTGTTCATATAACGTTTTTCTATATACTCAACAGTTTTGCCGGTAAAAATAAATGTATGAAGAAAAAAATATTTTTTGCCTAAAATATTAAAAAAAAGTAATAAACAAAAGGTTATTGATTTTTATGGTAGCAGTAACAAACATGTATTTTTACCGGCAAAACTGTTGAGTATATAGAAAAACGTTATATGAACAGATTAAAGGAATTGTAATTTTTAATTTTTTTAAAATTGTTTGAGCAAAATCGGACTAGTGGTTCTCGAGTTATGTAAAAAAAAAATATATCTCGATTCCTAGGGGTGACCCAGCGAAACGCCGGGACACGTATAACTTGTTTTTGACCGATATAACATTTCCCGTTGGTTTCATCCCATCCCGATTTTGACTGTCGCATAGTGTTATCCACCAGAGTACTAGACCACGGCATATTATGGTTGCCGGCAATCGTTCTTAATTCTTTAACCCAAAAAAAAATTTTTTCTCAATAATTATTTTCGTAAGCTGGTAGGCTAATCTATTCGGCTAATACTGAAACGTTACTTTCGTTATGTACTGTAGATATAATTCCAATGCATACACGTTGGCACCAGTTTCGAGCATAATAGTATACTTTACATTCAGGTATTTTTTAAATTTTTTTGAAAAGAGCGTTGCAATTTATTAATCTCTTCGAAGTGTCCATAACCCCATACTTCACCTGAATATGATTGAATAGATTTGCATACCGATAAGAAGGGGTTCCATTTTTGCTTTAAGTGTATTTGTTTATTTGAAATAAAATGTTTCCATGTTGAATTTATTGCAGTCTTTGCTTGTAAATTTCTCTTTTTTACATGTTTGCTAAATTTCATTTTCGGTGTAAGGACTACTCCAAGATAGTTTTTTTCGTTTCTATTTCTATTGTCTTCCACCATTTCTAAAAACCAGTACCTCCAACTTGTATAAATTAACCTCTAGCTTCCATAGAGTGCAGTATTCTTCCGAGTTTAGTACCATTTTCTGAAGCATACTTTTATCATCTGCTAAAATCGACGAAGAACGCATTTATCTAGCCTTTTCCTTTTACACCATTTTCATATTCACAACAGTTTGAATATTTTCAAATTATTTAAAATTTTTTTAAACAAAAAATCGCAAAAAATAAATTAAAAATTTTTTTAAATAAAATATATTTTATTTAGTTTAAAAAAAAAAATTCACAGAGTCCTTCAGAAAAAAGAAGAACACTAATTTCTGCCGGAGAATTTTTCTCATTAATATAAATAAATCTATCAACTGAATGAAAATTGCATGCAGATTTTATTTTAATGAAATTCAAGCTAAAAATAAAGAAATATATTTTTTTTATATAGTTGGCATGGCAACTACCACTTTATCGAGCTGATTAGAGTCCTACTTAAAAGTTATACAATATTGACAAATTTTTAATCCAATCGATTAATTTTTAATCAAACTCACATAAAAAACCAATAAAAAGCCAAATCAAATGTATCACTATTTTATTGAAAATTTATTCAATTACAGAGCTACACATTTTTGATTGAATGAACAATTTTTGTTATTGGAGGAATTTCAACGATAAAACTGATTGAATGGGCAGGCGGTTTTCATGGTTGAAATTAGTTTTTATTTTTTTGTGTGTACGCTCAATAGTAATACCGATTATTATACCCTACACCACTATGTGGTCAGGGTATTATAAGTTTGTGCTGATGTTTGTAACACCAAAAAATATTGGTCCTAGACCCACCTTATAGTATACCGATCGGCTTAGAATTTTTTTTTATTTCGATTTAACGATGTCCGTCTGTCCGTCCGTCCGTCTGTCTGTTCATGCATTCATGTGCGCACTCTACAGGTCGCAAATATTAAGATATTTTGATGAAAATTGGTACACCGACTTATGTCGGCCCAAGGTGAACATCGGTCCATGTTTAGACCTAGTGCCCATATAAGGGTCCCCCAAAATTATATTGTTTATATGCAGCAGGTCGCAAATATTAAGATCTTTTGATGAAATTTGGTACACAGACCTATTTTGGTCCAAGGACGAAGCCTATTGATTTTGGTGAACATCGGTCCATGTTTAGACCTAGTGCCCATATAAGAGTCCCCCCAAAATTGGCTTGGTTACAAACTGCAGATCGCAAATATTAAGATATTTTAATGAAATTTGGTGCGCTGGCTCACATTATATAAAATTTTGACACAAGCCCCATTTTAACCCATTCGAATTTCGGATCCAAACATTAGTTGGCTTTTACCCAGACTGGTGTAGGGTATTGTATAGTCGGCATGCCCGACTTTAACCTTTTTACTCGTTTTTGTTTGAAATTGTCCCAAAAGCAACCACTCCTATAGCTCCAAAGTGGAACCGGTTGCCATAGAATCAGTTCTGGAACTAGTTCTAGAACTGTTTATATGTCGTTCATACATTCCATATGAGATCCGTGGAACTGATTCCGGAACCATTTCTAAGGAATCGGTTGCAGTATAACCTGTTGTAGAATTGGTGTCGTTGGCTACCGATTGTAAAAACTTTTCCTCGGTAGTTTTTACAATCGACAGCCATCCACACAAGTTCCGCAACAGGTTGTCTTCCTGGGATGAGCCATCTGTTACCTGTAACCAAGCCAATTTTGGGGGGGCCCTTATATGGACACTAGGTCTAAACATTGACCGATTTTAACCAAAATCAATAGGCTTCGTCCGTGGGCCGACATATGTCAGTGTACCAATTTTCATCAAAATATCTTAATATTTGCGACCTGTAGAGTGCGCACAAGAATGCATGGACAGACAGACGGTCGGACATCGTTAAATCGAAATAAAACGTGATTCTGAGTCGAAAGGTATACTATAAGGTAGGTCTTGTATATCAAGTGTACTAGTTTTCAGCAATTTTTTTGCTGAAATTCCGTATTCATCAAAAGTTTAAGTTATATTTTTTAGCACTAAACAAATTTGGAACTAATGTTTTACCAATTTATTTTGCTACAAAAATTGTGCTGATAACCGCATTTATAGCGTGGCCGACAACCAGAAAGACAAGATGTAGATGTCGCAGCTTGTCTGGATGTAGTACAGACAACGGAAATAATAAAAAAGAAAAACAACTCTACAGAATTATTTTACCAAGTGTTTAGTTTTTTTCACTTAAATCTTGAATAATTTATACGAAAAAACTTTATTAGTTGAAATGCTCTTAATTACTTGGCAACGATTTTTTGTGGTAAAACAACCCAGGAAAATTTTCTGTTCCAAAGAATCGGTTGTAGAATAGCTACTTTTCATACACAACCCCTTCTACTGTCGATTCTAACACCGATTCTTTTTGTTTGAAATTGTCCCAAAAGCAACCCCAGAACTGATTCTAGAGCAACCGGTTCCACTTTGGAGCTATAGAAGGGGTTGCTTTTGGGACAATTTCAAACGAAAAGAATCGGTGTTAGAATCGACAGTAGAAGGGGTTGTGTATGAAAAGTAGCTATTCTACAACCGATTCTTTGGAATAGAAAATTTTCCTGGGAACTCTAATATATTTTTTCACAAAACCTTTAGAGATAATGCAAAAAATATGTGTTGTATGAAATCAGCACAAATTAAAAAAAAATGTAAATTAATGTTCTGTGTCAATTAAAAGTTTAATCCTTTTAGTTTTATTTACATTTTCAAAACAATTTTGTATTAACTAACACAATTTTTCAATTAATTCTTGACCACATTTTAACCACATGTGGTATTTTATATTTGGAATTACTTATCATATGATAAATGGTGGCGCTTTGAATCAACCCCCGTTTCCGATGTTGTTTTTTTTATTTGTTGACTGTTCTTTCATTTAAATAATTATTGCTAAATATGTAACAAATATTAAACCCCTTTCATTTAGTTTGCTTCATTAGATCTTTAATCAATTTAACCTCCTATGGATAAGTATAATTTTATTTGTAACCCCATTGTGGCCAAAAATACATACAAATATTTTTGTTACGGATATGATAGTTGGAACTGTAAATGACAGAATCTAATTGAAAATTTTTGGGTTTTTACTAGGTCTGTGAAATATATGAAAGTTAACAAAAAAAAAATAACAAAAAATAAAAAAAAAAATATCAGAAAATAAAAAAAAAAATAACAATATATAAAAATACCCTGCAAAAAAAGATTATCCAATTTTTTTTAAATATGGTTTCTTTCTTTCAAAAAAGTAGCCGTTTTCTTTTAGAGCAATAAAATAAAATCGGCTAGCACCACTGGCTTCAGCGTAGCTAAATTAGATTTACCCACTGGATGCCCCGCTTATAGATTTATTATGTTTACAGTTTCATTTCACTCTTTTGCAATTCTACTTTATTTAACATTTTATGCTTTTTTGTAATTACATGTTTTTCCTCTCTCAATTTATATAAAAAAAAAAAAATATATACAATAACAAAAATCATACAACAAAAACAAAAAACGAGTAAAAAGGTTAAAGTCGGGCATGCCGACTATACAATACCCTACACCAGTCTGGTTAAAAGCCAACTAATGTTTGGATCCGAAATCCGAATGGGTTAAAATGGGACTTGTGTCAAAATTTTCTATAATGTGAGTCAGCGAACCAAATTTCATTAAAATATCTTAATATTTGCGACCTGCAGTTTGTAAACAAGCCAACTTTGGGGGGACCCTTATATGGGCACTAGGTCTGAACATGGTCCAGTGTTAACCAAAATCAATAGGCTTCATCCTTGGGCTGATATAAATCGGTGTACCAAACCTGCAGCGTATAAAAAATATAATTTTGGGGGGGATCCTTATATGGGCACTAGGTCTAAACATGGACCGGTGTTAACTCAAATCAATAGGCTTCGTCCTTGGGCTGATATAAAGCAACAAATTTCATCAAAATATCTTAATATTTGCGACCTGCAGCTTATAAACAATATAATTTTGGAGGGACCCTTACATGGGCACTAGGTCTAAACATGGACCGGTGGTAACCAAACTCAATATGCTTCGGCCTTGGGCTCACATAGGTCGGTGTACCAAATTTAATCATAATATCTTAATATTTGCGACTTGCAGCGTATAAACAATATAATTTTGGGGGGACCCTTATATGGGCACTAGGTCTAAACATGGACCGATTTTAACCAATAGGATTCGTCCTTGGGCCGACATAAGTCGGTGCACCAAGTTTCATCAAAATTTCTTAATATTTGCGACCTGTAGAGTGCGCACAAGAATGCATGGACAGACAGACAGACGGACGGACGGACGGATAGACGGGTATCATTAAATCGAAATAAAAAAAATTCTGAGTCGATCGGTATACTATAAGGTGGGTCTGAGCCCAATATTTTTTGGGGTTACAAACATCAGCACAAACTTATAATACCCTGACCACATAGTGGTGTAGGGTATAAAAACCTTCATTTTCTTAGCGTCAAAAGAAACTGTACAACTTATGCATCAATTATAATAAAGTATTTTAAAGGTAAAAAAAATTATGATTTTTTTTACCTTTTTATCACATTCTGATAATATTAACTAATTGTAACTGATCATGACTTAATGTCGTCATATGGACGACTTTCAAGAAGAAAACCGTATATATCGAAGATCAATCAACAGCAAATTTGGGATTTTGCTAAAAAGTATCAAAATAAACCCAATAATTCGGGAATAATGTGGTTTTTAGCGACGAGAGCAAATTGGAAATTTTTAGTGAGATGAAACCAGTTAAAATTTGGGTATGCAAAAATTCAGAATTTAGCCAGCAAAATGTAATATCCACGGTGAAGCACGGTGGGGGTGCGGTCATGGTATAGTCTTCATAGAGAGCCCTATCAACAGAACAGATTACCTCACATTTTTAAAAGATAATTCGCCACTCAGTGTCGAAAAATTGGGCTTGGATGAAAATTGGGTCTTGCAACAAGACAAAGATACCGAGCCTAGAAATAGTTGAATATTCTGGAACATTTTTTTCCTAGTAACATTCTATTAAGTTTTTCCATTAAAAATTTAGTATTTTAAAATATTGTTTAGGTTTTTAAGCATTTTTCTCGTCAATTCTCAGAAACTTAGGTTTTGAGAAATTTTCATATAGAAGATAATGAGAAAATATTTTATATCGTTGAAATTGAAAACTGTTTAAATCGATTTGATGAAGCCTACATATGGACCCTGCTTATAACTTTTGAAACCGTTGAATTATTTTAAACACCAAATTTCTAGAGTATATACAAGTGTTTCAGCAAAATGTAAATTAACAATGCGGCACTCCAACCAAAATACTTTGGGTGTGAACGCTGGACATCACTATAAAGATTTCGATAAGTTACAAATGGAATAGCAATCTTATGAAAACCTAGAATTAAATATTTCCTTTTATCATATTGTAGAGAGCATATTTAATAAATAAAACGAAAAAATTACATTTCACTCCATGGCGTGATACAATAAAGAAACAGTAAAAGTGAAAAAAATGTCCAAGAGTTATTTTATTTTTGTCAGACTACTGTAGTACTTAACACCATCTAATACCCAAGGCCAACAACACATGAGTCACGTGTTGGGTTTTCATTCTGCAAAAAAGCATCAAATTACGAAAAATGTGTTTGTAAAATACACATTCAACAAACAACTTACAGACGGATGTATTCAACCAGGGATGGGAAATGAGCTTTTTATTGCAGTATCAAAAAATTGTCTGAAGAGTACATTTTCGACCACAAGAATACTAAAAAAATATTTGTTGCTAATTTCAATTACTATCCTCTACACTGCAAGTAATGTCCGACCGAACTCACTTTTTTAAGGCCGAATCGAAGCCGAAATTCGGTAAAAATTACTAAGTTCGGCCGAAACCGAAGCCGAATACTTTTGTGTTTGAATAAAAACACAATTTTATGCAACTTTTTCAAATTCAAAAACGCGGAAATCCATTTCTAAATATTTCTAAATTGCAAAAACATAAAAAAGTTGTATTTTTCGCTCTTTAAGTAAAAATTAAGTTAAAAATGTGCATATTTATAAGTTACTATAAAAAATTAAAGAGCTAAATGTTGCAAAATATTGATTTATAGAAAAGTTCGGTATTCGGCCAAAATTTTGCCGAACACCGAACTTGGCCGAACATCACTTTTTGGCCGAACTCCAAAGCCGAAGCCGAGTACTCGGTCGGACACTAACTGCAAGGTAGAAGAGGTTAGTAAAGTATTTTTTTAGTTGCCAATTTACTCAAACTGTGATTTTAAGGTTCTGATGTGAAATTTTATTTGCTTTATTCTTTGTTCATTATGACATTTATTTTATTAAAATTAAGTTTTGTGTTTAATAACGTTGTGTGTTAAAAACATTATTAATTGAAATTGCTAAATGTGAAATTTGACAAAAAGATTATTTATTTAATAAACACTTATACCTGAAGATGATGGAAAATACCCAGTGAAACGTTGGATAAAAACAATGAAGTAAACTAATGTTTTATTTTTAGAAATTTCTAAATAGAGTAAAATTATATTAAACAAGTAAAAAGGTTAAAGTCGGGCATGCCGACTATACAATACCCTACACCAGTCTGGGTAAAAGCCAACTAATGTTTGGATCCGAAATTCGAATGGGTTAAAATGGGGCTTGTGGCAAAATTTTCTATAATGTGAGTCAGCGCACCAAATTTCATTAAAATATCTTAATATTTGCGATCTGCAGTTTGTAACCAACCCAATTTTGGGGGGCCCTTATATGGGCACTAGGTCTAAACATGGACCGATGTTCACCAAAATCAATAGGTTTTGTCCTTGGACCAAAATAGGTCTGTGTACCAAATTTCATCAAAATATCTTAATATTTGCGACCTGTATCGTATTAACAATATAATTATGGGGGGACCCTTATATGGGCACTAGGTCTAAACATGGACCGCTGTTAACCAAAATCAATAGGCTTCGTCCTTGTTCTGATATAGGTCGGTGTACCAAAGTTCGTCAAAATATCTTAATATTTGCGACCAGCAGCGTATAAACAATATAATTTTGGGGGGACCTTTATATGGGCACTAGGTCTAAACATGGACCGGTGTTAACCAAAATCAATAGGCTTCGTCCTTGGGCTGACATAGGTCGGTGTACCAAATTTCATCAAAATATCTTAATATTTGCGATCTGCAGCGTATAAACAATATAATTTTGGGGGGACTATTATATGGGCACTAGGTCTAAACATGGACCGATTTTAACCAAAATCAATAGGCGTCGTCCTTGGGCCGACATAAGTCGGTGTACCAAGTTTCATCAAAATATCTTAATATTTGCGACCTGTAGAGTGCGCACAAGAATGCATGGACAGACAGACGGACGGACGGACAGACGGACATCGTTAAATCGAAATAAAAAAAAATTCTGAGCCGATCGGTATACTATAAGGTGGGTCTAGGACCAATATTTTTTGGTGTTACAAACATCAGCACAAACTTATAATACCCTGACCACATAGTGGTGTAGGGTATAAAAATGTCGATTATACCCAGGAAAATTTTTTACAATCGGTAGCCAACCACACCCATTCTACAACTGGTTCCACTGCAACCGATTCCATGGAACTGATTCTACGTCACCCACACCTTCCATATAGGATCCCAGCAACTGGTTCCGGAACCAGTTCCATGGAATCGGTTGCAGTGGAACCAGTTGTAGAATGGGTGTGGTTGGCTACCGATTGTAAAAAATTTTCCTGGGTAATAATTCAAAAACAGAGTAAAGTTTAATTATTTTATTAACAAAAAATTCATAAACTATCGATTTACGTTTGTTATCGCAGTTTCGATATACATAACTCGAATAAATATTATTAAGGCACATCTACACGGGATAGAAAACTCGCTAGACTTTGTGAAAATGCAGCTCTGTATAATTCTACGAAATGTAATCTCTAGGCCATTGACAATTGCTGTCATACATAATTTCTTTTATTAGTTACAATTTTAAGGATGTCTTGCAACATTATTGAACATTTCAGTTTATTAAATGCACCTTTTGGTATTTGGAGAAAAAATTATTCTTTAAAATACAACAATTTCAATAAAAACAAATACTTGACAACTAGAGATGATACTTTTACGATAAAAATAAATGCCAACTATATTAGAGATGACAAATTTAGCTTAAACTCTACGAGATTTCTATCCCGTGTAGATGTGCCTTTAGGGTAGGAAATTTCACGCAAATGAATGTTTGTATTTGGTAGCCCAAAAAAGATTTTTACAAAGTAATTTAGTACATTTTTCTTTTAAGTGCATATTTTTTTGCATATTTAGTGACGCTTTCGAGTAATAAATATGATTCTTTAAATCGATAAATTTTTAGTTTTTAGGGCATATGCACTTTTCAGTGCATATTTTTAGCGCATATTTTCACATTTTTATGAAAGCCGCTGCCCTGTCTCTATATTTCTACATAATTTTCGAATAACGAGGAAAATTATTTTTATTCCAATACAATTTTGAAATGTTTTAATTTGATTAAGTTGGGAAGGATGAATTTCGATTGGAAATTAACGAAATTAGGACCGTTTACTGAATGTCCAGATAAAATTTAGCCGACATTAAATAAAAACTTTACATGAGAAACAACAACAACAGTAATTGGGCCTTAATCGAGATGAAACTTTTCGAAAGGTGACTTAAGCTACTTCAATACATTTGTATGGAATGGCTCTTTTTCTTAACTTGGCCCTTAACTATGTTTTGCTCTGAGGACCATTGACCTCTAGTATCCCGTTATAGTATTTACCCACCAGATCTCATTTGCTACCACCCTAATGTACCACCCTAATATCAGAAAATTAAACCTCGCAAAAAATCATTAAACTTTTTCTATGGAAGTTTTTCGATAAACCCAGCAAACATTTTTTTTTTTATTTTTTTGGTGGCCGAACGTACACTGATAGAATTTTGTTCTTAGTATTAATGAATTTGTTCATTAATCCAATGATTTTTTTCATTGAAAAGTCCCCAAAGAACGCGTTCATTAAATCAATGAAACGTATTCATTAAATGAAAACTAGTTGAAAAAAATATATTTTTTTTCGTTACGTTTTTATTTATTATTTATTTTATTAATTTTTATATGTACATATATTTCTTTTTTGTTTTTATACCGTTTTTGACATCTTCCTGAACTCGACTTGAACCCGCAATCTCCAGAATGTAAACATTACCGCCTTACCGATTGATCTAAATGGCCAAAACAAAATGATGCCATTATTTGAACTTTTATATTTAAATATTTTTAGTTTGCAACCCTAGCGTTTATTACTGGAACATATATCTATTTTAGTAATTAGCAAATTCAAAACCCTTATAAAAATTATAGCATGAATATATAATGCATTTTTCATTAATTCAATGAAAATTTTTCATTAAACCAATGAATTCAGATTAATGAAATCGATTCATTAATAGTATGAACGGAAATTCTATCAGTGTAGGGGTCGCTTTTTTAATTCTTTTTTCATTGGGTCTCCTCGAGGCAAAAAAATCGATATATCACACTTTAAAATCCGACTTTAAATGCCGAAAAACGAACAATTGAAAAAGGTGACCCCTACGATCGGAAAAAAGTTTTTTTTGGAATTGCTTGGAAAAATATTTTATATTTGAGGGTGTACCGCGCACTTTTATTTTGCCTGTTAGCTGGTACGGTCTAGTGTTCACGATCGTGTTTTGTACATGATGCAAAAAAGCTCGGACTGTTATTTGTATTTTCTAAACCTTAACTAGTTACGACGATGCAAGAGTATCAAATGCGATCCGGAAGTACTATGGTTATGGTACTTTTTTAAATCAAATAGTATCAAAAAAAGTACGATCGTATCAACTTTTCCAGCCCTGTATGCAACCCACCACTATGCAGTTTTTAACAAGCTATTTAATAATTCAAATTCTTAGGTAAATTTGTAATGAAATTGGAAAAACAACAATCAACGAACAACAGTTACTTTCTACAACATGTATTTAGGTATGTGTTAAGAATTTCCCTTTCCTTTTTTGAAATTCTGATTACAAAAATCCTGTAGAGAATATGTTACTCTTTAATTAAAAGATTTTCTTTGTGGTGAAAATACAATATTTGCTACCCCCTTTGGTTTGTTTGCTGTTCGTGCTGTTTTCACTTTGTTAATCCTTTTTTATTTTTTGTGAAATTGACACTTTCACTAATAATATTGCTATTTGAACTTGTAACATTATTGTAACTTTCTTTTAAAAAGTTAAATATCGTAATTATTTGATAATTTTGTAATTAACATGGCTAGATATAGATAATTTAAGTAACCGTATGATAACTTAAAAAAAAATTCAGCTTAAATTTGAATGGAACAGGCTGAGGCTGAACAGGTATATTTAGTGACCAACAAATAAAGTTTCTGTAAAATTGTTGCCTAGTTTTTAAATAAAATATTTTTTCTAAAGCTCATTTACAGGAAGAAGAAAAAGAAAACATTTTTATTGAAAACTTTAACAGGCACAAGGTAATTACTATACTGCCTCAGTTTCGTCTCACCCAAAGACTCGTCAGTGGGTAGTTTATTTGTCAATTGATCAAAGTATTTTTTCTATTGATTTGTATCTAATACATATATGAAAATCCTGCTGCTTGCAAATGTTTTGAAATTCTTGCTTGAACAACTCCCAAAAATTTTGCAAGTTCATCTTGAGTTTCACAACAATCTTCATCGAGTAATGCCTCTTATTTATCATCATCCCGTAGTCCCGGGATTTTTCGGGACTACGGGATTTTTCGAGATCCCGTGATATTACGGGATTTTGGGATTTAAATTTTCCTTTATTTGTAAAAATTTATATGTTATGTAACAAATTTTTTTATAGAATAAAACGTTTTATAATTATTTAATAGTTGTTAATTAATAATGTGGTACATTTTATGAATATTGAAACACCCCAGTCAGAAATTGACAGTGGTACAAAAAATCAAGCACCTGCATACCACTGGGTAACCGCGATGTTAAAAATAAATGACTGGCAGAACACTCATTTGGGACGCTTCGACAGCGTTTGCAAAAATCGTTTTGCCAGTATTTATTTTACAAAACATCACGGCAGGGACAAAAAAAGATACATATGAAATTTTTTTAAATTTTATTTTGGAAAATATAATTCCAAACCACCTATTTATTGGTTTTGGCAGCGTTTTGCTAAAGTTAAAAATTTTGTTTCTCCAGTGCTTTTCCGCCGCCTTTTTGAACTGCCGGTCCTTTTGTATAATGACGTTATCATATTGGAAATGGGAAAGCAATTTATGTCAGTACTTGTACCACCTGTTAAAATACTTTGCCATAGCTTTCCCGTTTTTATTTTTCTGGCGGGGATAATATATGAAAGCCTGCCATAAAGTACACTTGCGCCCAGTATTTTGTAAGCCGATTTTAAAACAGATTCGTTGCGATAACCTTGCCCACTAAATCATGTAATTACAGCAACAAAGTTATTTGGTTATCGTTATCAAATGTTTTCATGGACGAATTCAAAGAATTCTCAGCCAAAATTAGGTTTCAGAAATCGAATTTCCCTTGGTAGAATAAATCGGTAAAATAACAAACAAACTAGAATTTTTCATACAAAAAATGGATTTATTAAATCCAAAAAAAAAGCTGGATTTAATAAATCCACAATAAAAGCACAAATATATGAAACAGCCTATTAATTGAATGTCAGAAAATAATACGAATGAAAATTAAAAGGGAAACAAAAAAATTTAAAAACTAACAAATAAAAGGTTTTTATTAAATTTTTTTTATGAAATATGTTTAGAAAAAAAAACTACACCTCACCAAATACATATTTTTCATCTTGCACAAGCAGAAATAGCTCAAATAGAAGTGGCAATTTTTCACTCTACAGTAAGTAATTTAATTAAATCCAATTAGTGAATATTAAATATTGCAATGGAATTTTTCAATTGTGTAAAAATATAAATTGAAGTGATAAAACTGAAAAGGCAGTCTGTTTATCGCTGTTTTATGTAAAATATAATTATAAATTAAAAGTTAAAGTAAAATCCTTCATCATCGAATTCGGTATTAAAAATTAGGGTGAAAGAAGTCTCAAGTAGAAATTTTTTTTAAAATAGGAAGAATCTAACCCCATCTGTTGAGCACTTTTAGAAATACTTTTTGGATTTATTAAATCCAAGTGATTAGAAAAAACGGCTATTGTTTACCAAAATTTCAAATTTTTCTGCAAAGTCTTTGCATAGTTTACTAGAATAATCTACTTAATTTATAATCTTACCACTATCTTGGCATCAATTACTTATAATTATGAGAAAATTCAAGAAAAAACTTAGGTAATCTAAAATTGCTCCCTTTGTTTATTTGCGTTTATATTAATATTAAAAAATAAGAAAATCCCGGGATTTTTGAGAAATAATCCCGGAATTCGGGATTTTTCCAATCCCGAAAATCCCGGGATTTCTCGTTTGGCATCCCTATCATCTTCTAAATTTATTGGCTGACCTGGGCGGTCTTCCGTGTCAAAATCACCACTTCTGAACCGCACAAACCATTTCTTGCACTCTGAAATCGATTGAACATACTCAGGTTAAATTTCGGTGAACAATCGATGTGCTTCAGCTGCACTTTTTTTCAAATTGAAGAAGTAAAGCAAAACTTCCCTCAAATGATGCTTTGTTCGCACAAAATTCGACATTTTCGAAGAAAAAAAAACTTTGTTTACACTGTTTCGTTCAATGACTAAGTGAGAATAAATGGCAGATGTTTAAGCACCGTAAGTTGTTTGAGTTTCACGTGAAAAAAACTGTTATACTACATATAAAAAAACTAATTTTTCACAACACGCAGAGGAGTATTTGACCCACAAAGCTGGCCAAAAACTAAAAAATAAATTTAAAGAAATCTAAAGAACAAAGTAAACAGCTGGATAGGCAACTAAATTCTGCAGGCAAATATTAAGATATTTTGATGAAATTTGGTACACCGACCTATGTCGGCCCAGGGACGAAGCCTATTGAAAGCGGTCCATGTTTAGACCCAGTACCCATATAAGTCCCCCCCCCCCCCAAATTGGATTGGTTACACGCTGCAGGTTGCAAATACGAAGATATTTCAATGAAATTTCGTTCGCTGCCTCACATGGTCCCAAGGACAAAGACTATTCATTCTAGATAGGATCGGTCTAGCCCATATGGACCTATCGCCCATATGGGCTATATTTCCGATTTTCTCTTCTTTTATCATTTTATAGAAAATTTTGACACAAGTCCCATTTTAATCCATTCGAGTTTCGGATCCAAACATTAGTTGGCATTTAACCAGACGTATGTAGGGTAATATATAGTCGGCATGCCCGACTTTAACTTTTTTACTCGTTTTTAAATTATTTTATTTTTTTTTCTTTTAAAGTTAAAATGATTTTAAGCAGCATTTTAATTGAAATTTATTAACACCATTTATTTACATACAATTTGTTTATTATTGTAAAGTTAATGCATTTCGTGAGTTTTATATACTGCGGAATAATTGCTAATGTTTTGATTACAGGATATTAACCCTTGACTTGTTTTCCAAAGAATTTCAATGTTCAAGTAATTTCTACTTCAACTCTTCTCATAATGCCGCAAACGTATTCAAATTGTTTTTTTTTTTACATTTAAATTTATTTTGTGTATACAATTACGAGATGCCAGAACGGGCATTTTGTATCTGTTAAGTGTCAGACTGTGGTATACCTATCCATCGATTTACGTGTTAGATACAAATTTAGAAAAAAAAAATTATTGTAGTAAATTAAATTAGACATTTTTTATAAAAAAAAAATTGTATAAAATAGTCGGAAAACAGTAATTTTACCAAGCAAGCTCACAGTTCATTTATATTTTTTTGCTTAACTTGCGTGAATGTTTAAAAAATATATTGTGTAAAAGTTAATGCAAAATGAGGTATATGTGCATTGCGTTGTTTTTTTTTTTTTTTTTATTTACAAATTTTTTTATAGGCATTTAAATTTTCATCATGTTCATGTTTTGTTTTTTTTTCTTTCTCCTTTTTGTTTATCTCTCGTTTCCAACGGAATTTGGTGTAGAAATGCATTGAATTCAGTGTTGCCAACTCCTGAAGGCAGGAAAGCACCGTGAGCATTATGAAAACGGGTAAAAAGGGTAAAAATTTACCAAAAATGGGGTAAAAAAGCACGATATTAATTTTTTTTAAAATTTAAAACAAGAATTTAAAAACACATTTTAACTTTGAAAAATCGTGTAAAAAAGGTTCAGAAAATTACCTAAAAAGGGGTAAAAAAGCACCGAATTAATATTTCAATATTTTTAAGTTTATATGTAACGAAGTTGCTATTTAAAATTGTACTACAAATATTGTGCGAAAATGTAGTTCTTGTATAGTTCGTATTATTTTTTAAATTTTGACAGAAAATTCAAGAAAAATGTAAAAAAACGAGAACAAATACCAAAAATAGAAACTGTAAAAAAGCACTAAAAGCACTGCCAGAAATCTGAAAAAGCACCGTAAATACCCGCTTTTTTAAAACGGGTATTTGTAAAAAATCACCGGGTACGGGAAGGAAAAAAGCACCAAAAAATACCCGAAAAGCACTGAAATGGCAACACTGATTGAATTGGTTTAATGCTGCATCTTATTTATTAAGTGCATGTAATACTTTTTTTTAATGATATTCAAAATATCAAGTGCATTTCCTTATTGAGTGTAAACGATATTTTTTTTAAACGATTATAAAAAATGTTTTTTATGACTTCAAAATATTATTTTATTTCGGTAGTTAGGGATTTACGAGCTATGGTAGTGATTGAAATAAATATCTACTTGAAATTAATGAACCAATAAAATCTTAATGTATAGTCAATTCAGAGCTACTAAGGCAGAAAAATATGATCGGCACAATGTTGTCAAACCATTGGCGGGGGTTGAAATCTTGTTATAAGCAAACAAAAATAACAAAAAATATTCTCGATGTTCAGTAAGAAATAATTTTAAAAAAATTTCTGTAATTTAATAAATAAAAAAAATTATTTTTGTGAGCGCAAACATTTTTCTTATCAAATTTTTTTGTGTGTAAAATTATTTTAAGCGGCAAAATAGTTTTTTAGCAAATTTGTTTTTGGGTGATTGTTTTTTTTATTAACTACATTGTTTTGGAGTAAAAAAAGCTTAAAATAGACAAAATTTGAATTTATTTCGAGCGAAAACAGTTTTTTTTGATCAAGAGAAATTAGTAAGTTAAAATAAAATTTTTGTAACGTATTTTGGCCCCCTAAATACTACTCTAAAAAGCTCTGTCAAATCAATATTCTGGACTGAGCGCTCAGAAAATTTGTCGGTAGACTCTACGGAAAGTGGTGGTTAAAAATGATTAAAAAGGCGAAAAAGGTATATTTAAAAATGTTTTTGATTTTAACTGTTAAAAATAACTAAAAAATGGCGTGAAAATAACAAGCAATGTCTTAAAAATTACTGTAAATTTTTACTACACAAAATTAAAAACATCCCACAAAATCGGTAAAAACGATTGGTTTTACAGTTAATTTTTGTTCGGTATCAAAATACATTGATAGTATTTTAGTAAAAAATATTTTAAAAAAACCAAATTTTTCCGTGGATTAAAAAAGAAATGTGTAATAATTACTTCATCCAACTTAAAATTTGAAGCCAAAATTCAAAAGTATAGCACACCTTAAATTTTAAAATTGTGAACGAAAATTATTCATTTTAACGAAACTTATATTAATGAATTTTAATTTTTAAGGTCTAGGGCATGGTTTATTCCGATTTTAATGAAATTTAGATATCTGATAGAGGAACCAAAATAAATTAATACCTATTTATTTTTTTCCCCTTAAGTATCCAACTGTGCAAAAAAATACTGATCGATTTAATTCACCTGCTTTATCATATACATAAATTTTATCCAAATCGAAGTAAGTCTGTGTTGTGAATAAAAATGATTTTTTTTTTTAATTTTAAATAGATTGCCAATATAAGAACGAATTTACTTAGATTGCCTACAAAAAAGGAGATAAAATATTAAAATAGTAAAGAAAAAAATTTATGCAATACCGAAATCGGTATCGTTCTAAAACCGGTATTTCGAATTTACAAAAAAAACTCGAATTTCGACAATTTTGGCATTACCGAAATCGACATTGGAAATCCTACTTCAGAATATTATTTGTTTCAAAATTCAAATATTGTAAAAGTCGTGATCAATTTAGGCCCCGCATTTTTTATGTGTAGAGGCAATAAAATATTGACAATTGTAGCCCATCTCCATTAATATAAATAATAATTATTTCGTTATCTATCCCAAATCAATACCCTTATTACAGATTATAATTCCTTTTACCATTCCAAGAGCACATAGAATCATTAAATGAGTTCACAAGATGTAGTAAGTGATGAACTATGTGTGGTGTTGTTCAATTAAAAAACAGAGTTGTTAAAATGTTTGTTTTACTTTAACAATGATTTTCGTATGGGTTTGCTCTCGGTTAGCACTATCAAACATTTACCAACATTCGTAAAAAATGGCAATTTTTTAACGAATGTTGATTTGTGTATGTTAATGTTCGTATTGACATTAGTGTCATTCGTGTTTAAAAATTTTTTTGATATTTTGTGTTTGATATTTTGTATTCGCCGCTTAACACCCAAAACATAATTAAAAAGTTGTGCTATTTTCAAATGTTGTATACGAGTATTTTGAAATCTAATTAGAACAACTCTGTTACATGTTAGCACACTACAAGAAATAGCGCGACCCTGGTGAACAACCTAATTATATTTTTTCTATTCTTCTTAAAGACAGCCCGTATTAAATTTAATAGACTTACAACTGCATAGAATTAAAAGAAAAATCGATTTCAAACTTAATTAAAGATAATGATACACCCTGTCGGCAATAAACAAAAACAAAAAAAAAACTTAAAAGAAATGATTTCTTCAAACATGTGGTCACCCTCATAAAATAAATCTCTCTAAAGAAGAATCTATTCTTTTATGGAAAACCCCCTAAGTTTTATTAAATGTAAAAATTTTATTTACCTCTTAAAGTAGTGGGGAAAATGTTTGCAATTGAAACATTTTTGCACAAATTTAACACTTGACAAAACATCAAAAACAATCATTTCTAATCGGAGTCTGTCAAGAAATTATTATACTTTGTGTGTGAATGGAGGAAGTTTGGATGAATTTCCCTCCCTCTACTTTTTTTTCTCGGTATAAATTTGTAAAGTAGTGGTTGTTAGTTCATTTGCAGTAAATGTAACAGAGAAATAACATGAAAATAGGAAAAATTTTTATTTTACTTTTGTTCCAAAGTAAATTGGCAAGAGAAATATTAAATCACCCCCTGCTTTGATGTGAATTTGTCATGTTTATAACATGAATTTATGATCAAAAAATATGTTGTTCATATGAGAAATATATAATTTTGACAGTTATATTATAAATCAAAGATGTAAGAAAAAATAACGATGACGTCTGATAATAAAAGAATGTGTTCCAGTTGTAACTACACTGCAAAAAAAAAGAAGGTAGGTAAAAGAATTTTAAAAAATTTTAAATATCCAGCTAAACCCAAGAAATAAATGCAAAAATAAATATTTTTAATTTGTGTGACAACTTCTTATCCACATACTCAGAAAATCTTTGATAATCAAATATATAAGCAAAAACTTAGTACCTACAATTTATAATTTTTTTTTTTTTTTTTGCTGAAAAAAGTGAAACTTGGGAATATTTCATTAAAGGAATTAAATATGCTAAAATCCCAAATATATAATATATATATATTTCAGTTGTTAACATTTTTTCAGTATCACAAACTATTCCCGATAAATTTAATGCAGAACAGGCAATATTACGGGTAATACAAACATTTTTTTTAATAGTATTCTGAAAAATAACTTTACCTCATTTCTCCTATAACATTTGAAAAATGCTTACCTGTAAAGATAAGAAAAAGATAATATTTTATATATGTGAGTATTTAAAATAGTCCGATATAATATGATAAAATTTCTTTATTCTCAATATTAATATTTTGTAAATTAATTGAGCGATTTTAGAAAATCGATTTTTATTTGCAGTTTTAAACAAAGTTACTGAAACTTAATAATTGTTTACTGTTTATACTAGTGTTTCCAATTATTCGACGTAGGCGGTTAACCGGCTAATGCATTATTCGAAAAATCACTAAAATTGATTAACCGGTTATTCGAGTCGGTTAATCGAGAAAATCGGCGATTAATTGATTAATCGTTTAATGCAAAATTAATGTATTTCCTTAATTTTTTATCAATAAAAACACAAAGAGCTGCCTGTTTTTGTTAAATATAAAAGTGACATTTAAATTCGATATATTAAAAAAAAACTTTTCATATTCTAAATGCACATTTACACGCGAGAGAAAACTGCCAGAGATAGAGCAAAACACACCTCTAAATAGCTCTATTGTGAATGATTTAAGTCTTTTAGAGGTGTTTTTTGATCTATCTCTAGCAGTTTTCTCTCGCGTGTAAATGTGCCTTAAGGTTGAAAAGTTTCGGTTTGAGATTTTTTTAAATCAAAACTTTTCTTGTACTAATAGAAAAAGGTCGATAAAAATTTTGCTAAAGCTACTAAAATTTCATTGCTAATGGCAAACAGAGTGCTGAAACTAGCAGATTTTTGATTTGCTAAATATTAGTAAGGTAACAACAGCAAACCTAAAACTGTCACATATCGATAACTTAATGTAGATTTTTTATTTAATTAAGGCACATCTACACGGGATGGAAAACTTGCTCGACTTTATGAAAATGCAGCACTGTATAAGTCTACGAAATGTAATCTCTAGGCCATTAACAATAGCTGTCAAAAATAAAGAGTTCTTCAACAGGGACGCTACAAAAGTAGAAAGACAGGGACAGCAAACGACGCCATATTTCTTGCCGCTCTTTTGACATTTCTCTTCAGTAAGGTTTGCCATTTCATGATGGAAAGATACACGAGCCAACAACGAGTCGAAATTATTAAAATTTACTACCGAAATTCGGAGTCAGTGGCCTCAACGTTAAGAGCGCTACGTCCACTTTATGGTCGTCGTAATCGTCCTAGCAGATCAACAATTGAGCGTCTAGTGGAAAAATTTGAATCCACAGGCACAGTACAAAATGTTCCCGTGCCAGTGAGACAAAGAAGTGGCCGTAGTGTCGAGAATAAGAAGAAAGCCCAAATGTGTCTCTCACACGTCGTTCTCAAGCGTTGGGCATCTCTGTGACGTCGTTGTGGCGAATTTTGCAAAAAGATCTTGGCCTACATCCTTACAAGATCAAATTGACGCAAGGACTGAAGCCGCTTGACCACCAGAAGCGTCGTATGTTCGTGAATTGGGCTGAGCAACAACTTGAAAATGATTCGGATTTTCATCGAAAAATCATCTTCAGCGATGAGGCTCATTTCTGGCTGAATGGCTTCGTCAATAAACAAAATATGCGTTATTGGTCAGACAGCAATCCACACGTACTCCATGAGTCATCATTGCATCCCGAAAAAATTACGGTTTGGTGCGGTTTATGGGCCGGCGGCGTCATTGGGCCGTACTTCTTCCGTGATGATTAAGACCGGCACGTTACTGTGAATGGTAATCGCTACCGTTCAATGATAACCGAATATTTTTGGCCCCAATTGGATGATATGGACTTGGAGGACATGTGGTTCCAACAGGACGGCGCCACAAGCCACACAGCGAATGTCACAATCAAGTTATTGCAAACCAAGTTTGGAGATCGTGTTATCTCACGAAATGGTCCAGTCGATTGGCCCCCTCGGTCGTGCGATTTGACGCCGTTGGGCTATTTCCTGTGGGGCTACGTCAAATCTATGGTCTATGCCAACAAGCCAGCGACGATGGATGAACTTCGTACGAATATCGGCCGATTTATGCTTGAAAACCGTCGAAAATTGCGTTCAGCGTCTGGACTTCTGCAAGCGTGCCCGTGGTGGCCATGCAAAAGAGATCGATTTCCATACATAATGGCATTGAACGTACTTTCAAAGGAATAAAGAATTTCATTGATATCCAAAACCGTTTTAGTTTTATTTAAAAAAACTTTTGTAGCGCTCTTATTGAATAACCCTTTATATAAATTATTTATTCTTAAAAAAGTATTCCATTAGTTAGTAAATTTTATGAATTAAAGAAATAAAAATAATTCATAATAAATTTCCTGTTCTTGTAAAATTTAAAGAGTGTAAAATTTTTCTAAAATTTCTCAAACAAAGCGACATCAACCTGCTTTGTTGGAAGCTATCATGCTACTGAATGGAATATTTTTATTTGTTATGAGAGTTTTGTTGTTATTCGTTTTGTGTACGTGTGAAAAGCCGATTATGAAAGGCCACTGGTGGCTATGGGTGCCGACCACTGCTTTAGAAACAAATTTTAAAAATCTGAAAAACTTAAGATACTAAATTGCTTGGAATGTAATTTTTAATCAATGCTGTCACAATAAAATTGTGCATTTAAAAAATGTTATATCTAAAGTTCTGAAGATTTTATTAAGATTCTTTTTTCTCCCCTAAAGAAATAAAAAACGAGTTAGAGCCTTTTTACATTGAGCCATCGACGTCTCTTTTTCGTTTTCTAAGAGCCAATTACAATAAAAAAAGTAACCTAAACTTTGAGGGAACTTACACAGAAAGAATTTTATCAGACGAATTTTAATGAAAATTTTCAATAAGCTAATGAAGTGAATGACAAGTTTCTTATCTTCAATTTTATGAAAAGGTTCTTTATTTTTGCGAAGCTCTTTTTAATAAAATTTTTTTTAGTGTATGAAATTTTTAATAAATAATATAAAATTTACAATGAGTGTTATTTTTGTTCGGTTTAAGATCAAATATTAGAATTTATTTGTTGTAAAATAGAATTTACAATTTATTTGTTGTAAAATAAATTGTAAAATCTATTTTGAATTTGTAATATTGGATCTTAAACCGAACAAAAATAACACTCATTGTAACAATTTTCCGATCAACTAAAAATCGACAATAAAATATAAAATTTTTCATAAAAGGACATGGAAATATAATTAACATTAGTTTTAATTTTTAAAAGAATTGAAATAGTGCAGGACCTTTGTCTATTGTATTTCCTAAAGCCTGCTCCAGCCAAACACGTCGTGTGTTTTGAAAAGTTTTAAAAAAACACCTTTATTTTGGCCTCTCGCGATGCTTTTTTAAAACCTTCTAAACTTTGACAGTTTTAAAATATTTGCCAACAAATTTTATTAAAATTTAGGAGTCTTAAACCACATGACGTGACTCTCTGGTGCTATGTCGACTTGCTTGGAGTTCCTCCAAAAAGGGTATCTAAAGGCTTCCATATTAAAAATGTAACCGGTTAATCGACCTATTTTAACCGATTATTCGGGTCGAATAATTATTTGAGTTTTAATTTATTTGTTTCGACATTAACCGAAATAGAGGCGATTAATCGAGGAATCGGTTAATCGATTAACCGAATTGGAAACACTTGTTTATACCTCCACCACTACGTGGAGTAGTTTGTGCTGTTGTTTGTAACAACAAAAAATATTGGACCTAGAGTCGTTCGGTATACTAAAATACCGATCGACTCAGAATCACTTTTTGGTTCGATTTAACGATGTCCGTCTGTCTGCCCGTCCATGTAACATATTCTTGTGCGCACGATACAGCTCGCAAATAATTAGATGTTTTGATGAATTTTGGTACACCGGCATATAGCGGCTCAGGGACGATGATTTGGGTTAAAATTGGTTAATGTTTGAACCTAGTGCACATATAAAGGTCCCCCTAAATTGTTTTTTTTAAATAAGAAGATATTTTAATGAAATTTGGAACATTGATTCATATGGGCGCATGAACAAAGTTTAATGATTTTATTTAGAATGGCTACAGGTCACAAATACGATGATATTTTAATAAATTTTGGTACGATGAATCATACGGGCCCATGAACAAAGCCTATTGATTCTAGATAGCATCGGCCCAAATTTGAGCCTGTCGTTCATATGGACTATATTTCCGATTTTTTCTTAAATACATCTAACATTGGGTAAAATCAAAATTTCTTAACGTTTTTCTATTTTTTGATCATTTTATAGACAAATTTTGACACCATCCCATTTCAGTCTATTCGAATTATATTGATTACACTGTGAGACAAATGGTAGGGGTCAGTGATCGGGAAGGGTTCAAACTACCGGGGAAAGTTATATCGGTAAAAAAGAAGTTATACATGTCCCGGCGTTTCGCTGGGTCAACCCTAGGAATCGAGATATATCGATTTGACCTTTGGTGGTTTTTTTTTTACTTAACTCGAGAACCACTAGTCCGATTTTGCTCAAACAATTTTAAAAAAATTAAAAATTACAATTCCTTTAATCTGTTCATATAACGTTTTTCTATATACTCAACAGTTTTGCCGGTAAAAATAAATGTATGAAGAAAAAAATATTTTTTGCCTAAAATATTAAAAAAAAGTAATAAACAAAAGGTTATTGATTTTTATGGTAGCGGTAACAAACATTTATTTTTACCGGCAAAACTGTTGATCGGCAGAAGGCCAAATATGTCCCAAAAAAATAATTTTAAATTTAAACAAAAATTTAGAAAAATAAATCTCTTAAAAATCTTCATTGTGGTTAACTCATTCATAACTGGTTATCTAAGAAAAAAATCACCTACAAAATTAAATATAATCCTTGTGGGCCAAAGGCCAAAGAAGACCACTAAACTTGGTTTTAGTCGAAAATTCAAAACTTCGACGCAAAAGTTCTTGCAGATGTAATGTCAATGTAATATAATGTAGGTACTATTTCGCTGGAAAAAATAGTACTTTGTATTTAACTTTGTAAAAAATAATCCCAATGGCCTTTTCAAGCCAGGGCTATTAGGTGATTATTTTTCACAGATAAACCATGATTATTTTAATTAAATTTTTATTTCAAACTTGTAGTTACATATTTTTTTTTTAAACTTTTTTGGTGTCCTGCCGACATGGGTTAACGATGCCAAAATATTGATATTTTTACTTGAGTTATTGTGTGTAGAGCATTTGTCTGGCAATCTCACGGCCCATGTTCGAGTCACAGCCCGAACATGTTTTATTTAAAATAATTATAATTAGCATTTTTATTCAAATTATATTTTTTTTAAAGATTTTTTAGACCATAAATTATTTGAGTTTTCCCACATCATGGGAATTTTGTTCGCTGACAACCTAGCGGCATGGGTTCGATTCCCATCAGAATCATATTTTTAAAAAATACTAAAAACAAATTTTCTTTTATTTTTCTTTTATTAAATATTCTGAAAATCTATTTTTAGACCACCTTTTTTCGATGTTGAAAATGTTGGCAAGATGGCACCAAACATGGTTGGCCGCTGTTATCAATCGGGTAACAGGACAATACTTCCAATATTGTTAATCCCACGTTCTGCCAACGCATAACCGACCATCGCCAATGGTATATCAATACTGTGCCGATCTTATTTTTCTGCATGGTAGATATACATGTACAAAAAAGTTGTATAAAAACAATTTTCCTGAAGAAAAATTGACGAAATAAATTTTTAGCAATATATTATTATGGCTATTAAAGAAACGTGTAGCAAAAATAAATTTGTTTTCAGAAAAATGTATTTTTAGTTATTTCCCAGGCTAAAACATATTGATTTAGTAAACTTAGTTTATCGATGCAAACATTTTTTTCAGACACAAAATAACGAAATTTTAGGCTTTGCTTTGTTTAAATGCGTCTATTAAAATTTCCTTACTGTATAAGGGCCGGTATTGTTGTCGGCACTTAGTAGGATTTTTCACTATAATACAATTTAAGTAAATTTTAGACTTTGTTTTCTCATAAAAAAAAAAGAAAAGCATTCATAAAAATGAAAACAATTTTAGTTTGATTTCAAAGCTGTTTATATTTGAATTAATGTTTCTTCTGCTTGATTTTAATTTTTTTTTTCTGTGTATTTAGCAGTCAAAGCCCGGTGTTTTGTTGATACTTTTGGGAAAAAACCTATCAAACTTCATATAAAAACATTAATTTTTCACTTGCGTCGAATTATTGCGAAATTGCGGTGAAATTTTGTTCGTATCAATTTAATATATCGGACCATATAAAAATCTAGCAAAAAAGTGGTAATGACTATTAAGAATCTGTGGATTTTAAAGCTTTTTTCTACATCGAGGCACCCTAGTGTATACTAACCATCAATTTGTGCGAATAGCAAACAAAAGTATAACAGGTAGTTAGGTATTTTGCAATATACACGGGATATTTTGTAGTCAGGTAGTCAGGAATTTTGCAATATTAACGGGATATTTTGAGAACTGATTTTATATTTCCAAGAACTGGATTAAAACTTCAAAAGCCGATAATTAATATATAAGGTGGTGTTTCGAGATGACGTTTTCCTTCACACGAACGAAAATACAATAACAAAATACATGCATTACAAAAACAAAATAAATGTAGTCACTCATTCGTGTGACAACGAACGTCTTCTAGAAACCCCATGTAAATAAGAAAGTTTTAATAACCTTCAACAGGTGTAAAATAATTATGGAAATTCCCAAATGTGTATTTTATTACTTTGAAGGGTGACATACACTCTAATTAAATTCTATTGAAATTTACCCAACTTATAGTAGGAAACTTTAATCCTACTATAAATTGGGTATATTTACTCTATGTGTGTACGCACATTATGTTTAAGTTGGTGTACAAATAATGTGTAATGTTACATTGAAAGTGCGTAAAAGTTAAATGAAATTTTGAAATTAGTGTGCTAATTTACTAAATTTGTGCATAAAAAGGTATGTGTTACATGTAAATGTACTCATAAAATGCGTAAAAATCTACAAATATACGAAAAAATCCACAGAAAGTGCGTAAAAATCCCACAAAAATTCGTACATTAACCACAGCTGTACTTAAGTTAAACAACCCAAAAACATTTTTTTAACACATTAATTTTAAGTAGGTATTTTATTAATAATATAAAAATGCGGGATTTTTGGCAAATTTTGGGCATTTGTTGTGAAACATTGGTACAATATAAATTGATTGAAAGTACTGGCCATCATTAGCTATGTCCTTTTTCCATCTTTCTTTTCCCATCATATGGATTCAGCGCCAAAAAGACCTGCTCATTTTTTGAGGCCAAGAACGAATCAAGCCAATTTCGGATAGCCTGTTCTGAAGTGAAGCGTATTGCAGTGAGAGCGTTCTGCATTGATCGAAACAAATGGTAGTTGGAAGGGGAAAGGTCTCGACTAGAAGGCGGGTGGGGCAAAACTTCCCAATCACTATTTTCTTAAAAGTTTTTAGCTCTTGCAACATTTGGCTGAGCGTTGTTATGATGGAATATTATGGCTTCATGTCTCATCGCATATTCCGAGCATTTCCCGGCTAATGCTCGCTTTGAACGAATCAATAACCAAATTTTCTTGCTTCTGGATGAATCCTGCTGCTTGCAAACCAAACACAATTCCATTCTCATGTTGCTTTTTGCAGACAAAAATGTGTCTGTAAAAATGAAGTCATTCACAAAAAATAATCCGTTTTTTTATATTTACAAATTTTTTTCTTAATTAAAATGTCAGAGTATTTATTACTATTATAAGTTAGTATATTTACCAACTTTGTGCGTAAAAGTTTTATTAAACAAAAGAATAGTAATTTTAGGCGTTTATTTGTAAACACATTTAATTTTCGTAAAATTAAATAAAACTTTACCCATTTTATAGTACTGAATTTACTAAAATTTTTTAGAGTGTTAATTTGGCGAATTTTCGAATTTCGTCATGTGAACCCCTAGATTTACATTTGATCTCAAATGTATATGAATATTTAACAATCAAAAAACGTGTAATATGTTCCCAGCAGAAATTCGGAAGCGGTTAAAATGATTAGTGCTTCTTTTCTGCTTCGTTTACTGCTTCTGAGAATTTATAGCTTGCAGTAGTGTGTTAAAAAAGGCAATAGAGTTGTGTTTTCCACACTTTATCGCTCTAACAAAGCACGAAAGAATGACAATGATAACCGAATTTACTAGCTAAAAGCTGTGATTTCATGCCATTATTTGGAGCTATGATAGAAGCGCATATCGGATATCGAAACAAGTACTTTCACGCGAGCTATCTCGAACAAAATTCGTGCCTTATATCATCAATAATGCAAGCGCTACACTATTTTCTTTCCCTGACGAACCTGCTTCCAAGCAAGCAGTATTTTTTGCTGGGTTATTACATTTTTAATTGATTCGCCATAATGAACACATGAAATTATTTTCAAAATTGTATAAAGCGTTCTTGAGATTTCTTAAAATATATCAAATTTTATGCTCTATTTTAGTTATATGCCATGCCGACTATATGAAACCCTACACCGCAGTACGATTTGGGTCATATTTCAGGAAGGCACTTTCAATAAACGGTCAAATAAATATAGTGATACATATAAAAAGAGGTGTAAGAAAAAGTCTATCTAGGTGAAATGGTTTTTGTGGGGAATATTCTATAAAGACGAGCTTAAAAGTTGAAATCCCGATTGCTATGATATCAGTTCAGAGATCAAACCATATACTTTCTATTAGGTCAGATGCTCTAGTTTCCAAATTGGTACGCTGCGTAATACAGTCTACAGTTTCCAAAATAATTCCAAAATAGAAACAGGGAATTATCTGGGCTTTCTCAGTTTTCATTGGGGTTTTGAAACTTTCCATGTCAAAATTTTGGCTTTCTAGCTGAGTCAGGCATACAAATTTTGCCAGTCAGTTAGACCTGGAGTTATACTTTTCGAATTGGTATGATTCATTCAACAGTTTTATACTGAAGAAAAATTATGCAACAGCAATAAAATTTTTGTAATTTGTCGTACTTTTCAGCTATTAAAATGCTGTAAATAAGAACCGGGAGGGGCTGAGCCAAAACTGTCATCCGTTCAATAAATCGCTTAAAATTGTTTTGGTAATACCATTTACGCTCAGTGCATTCAAGTTCATGTTGGGCCTTTCTGTGGCGACTGGATGGATTTTAACCATTTTCAAAAAGAAAATGGATAGGATAAATTTTGATCTCAAGTTACCCAATTCGATCTGGCAAAATTAGCTTATCCGTGTGAATCTAATTGGATCTTAGTTCATCTCATGGGATATTTTGGGATCTATCAGGATCTCAATTTGATATTATTGGATATTATTGGATCTCCCAATTTTGAAATCTATTTGGATCTAATTTAATCCTTGTAATATATTTGAGGGATCTGATTGGATATTACTGGATACCCCAATTTTGAGATGAACTTGGATAAGATCAAATGTCGATCTATATCAAATGAGATATGACTACATATGCTGGATATAATGTTTTTTTGATCGGGTGTGGAACAAATATTAAAATTTAAATTTATAATAAAGGTTGAAGACGAATCAAGAAATCCAATAGTCAATTAATTTCGGATTCGGCTATAAATAATACTATCAGTGAAATAAAATAACACACCGAAAATTGTTCATCTAGTGTTATTTCAGAAGTTGCATCCATTTTCGCTTTTTGAAAATTACGAAAATTGGCACTAAGCATCAATAAATTTTTACGAAATTAGTTTTTTACTACTACCTCGGAGTAAATAATTTGTGTTTAATTTCAATTTGTATAAATACAAACCAAATTTTTTTTATATGGAGTTTGACATTAAACTCATAAATATAAAAGGTTTACACTGTTTGCGAGTAGAATACGAGTTTATATGAAAACCCCTAATATAATTTTTATAATAAAAAAAATGTTATTTCTTTGCTGCCTTGGGCATTAGAGGGTTAAATAGCTGCCACCCTAATGTTTATAAAAAGTAGTAGGTAAGTATGCATTTGTGATTTCCAGTCAGTGTTGCCATGGCGATTTTCTCGTCAGATCTAGCGATTTTATTTAGCCCCTAGGGTAAAAATTGTCTTAGCCAAAAATCTAGCGATTTTTTTTCAGCCGTAATATAATTTTTAAAAATCAGTCTTATGTTGAAAAATATTATAAAATTCGCATATTTATATTATTATTTTATTGTAAAAGAACAACTTCTTAAAAGATTTTAGTAAAAAAACTTTCTAAAAAATACACATTTCGATAAAATATGGGTAGGTAGTTTTTCACTGTAGAATGCACTCTTTTGAATATTTTCAATACTAATATTAATTCAATGAAAATCGCGATTCATTATTTGCAGCTTAATCGTAAAATTTTTTATTATTTACAAGTTTATAACACTTCTTATGAACATATTAAAGAAATTTTTGAGTAAAAAACTCCTTTAAATACCATTTTACAACAATCTAGCGATAAAATCGATAAATTCTTGCACTGTTTATAAATCTGGAGGTTTTCTAGCGATTTTTGGGTCTGATCTAGCCACTTTATTTGAAAATTTGTTGGCAACACTGTTTACAGGTATATATTTACATATTAATTAGTTCTAGTTTAAATTTAAGATTATTGTACTAAGTACTTAAGGCTTTAATTTTCAATAAAGCATTTGGTATTGAGCAAACACTCAACTGGTCCAGTATTCTATTAAATAGAGACAAAAATAAAAATACAAAAATTTAAGTACAATGAACCAAGCTGACTTTGATCGTATGATATCGCTTGGCACCCCTGTACTCTCTCTATAATGCGTTGTGCGACTAACTGGACAATGGACCACAAACGGATGAGATCTACTGTACAAGCGCGTGTTACGGCCAAAAACACGGGGCCTCGGGATAAGTGCACTTATCTCAGCAGAACACCTCCTATGGTAGTAACGATAGAACAGTGTTACACAACCCGCATTCCGACGCTGCTCCAACGAGTCAATAAGTCAAAAGCTCCAAAATAGACTTTGAAGCCCCTGCCCATATATGGGAGTTGTATTCCATCTTCGGCCGAATATAGGTGGTATAAATAGTAAGGAGATCAGAAGAAGTGAAGTAGTTCTTACACCGGTTAAGAAAGCCAAGACACTTGAATGCCTCTTTCGACACTTGAATGACGTGATCTTTCCAACGGACATCACACTGGATTCTCATGCCCAGAACATCAATAGCCTCTGATTCCTCAATATTGATACCACCCATATATACAAATGACAATGATGGCTCCGCGGTCTTATGAGTCAGCAAACAACATTGGGTTTTACGTGGATTAAAATCGACCCTATTCACGCGACCCCACTCAGAGACTGTAATAAGATCTTGATTGAGTGTGTCATTCATAATCAGCCTCCTGCCCCCAATCTCTGCAAGGCTTGGCCTATGATCGAAGGAATATGAATGGCAAATCTTGCTGTCATCTGCAAAAGAGTAGATAGCATTCGAAGTCTGACAGAGGAAGTCATTTAGAAACATAAGAAATAGAGAAGGAGAAAGAACAGAGCCTTGCGGTACCCCTGCATTCAACAAATGCAGATTTGGAACGTCTTGATGGTGTTGGTTGTTTGAAGTATGACGCACCTAGAGCTAAACAACAAGATTTCATACTGCGGCACCAAATTAACCTATATAATCAAAAATTATGTGAGTTTGAAGACTCCAAGCAAGCGCTTGGCACCACTGGACTATATGAACAACCTAAACCAGAATTTGACTTCAAGATGGCTCTTGTTGTTCCATATCAAAAGATGAAATTCGAGAGAAATGAACTTTTTCGTAGTTTGAGCCAGGAAAGCGAAATACGCTACACAGGATATCTGGAAGGAGCAATAGAAGAACGACAGATACGTTTCGAAAATGACTGCCGAGAAGGTCAAATAGAAATCTCATTCGTTGGCTCAGGCACAAATTTGCTATTAAGTTTTAATGCCTATCGGAATCCTTATTTGTACCACAAAGACTACGAGTTTGGAAAAGAACTGGGATAGGTTCACATCAAGTCCTATTTTATATTGTACGGTATGTGCGTTCAATTTCGTGGTTGCTTAGATTTGGAAGGTCTTGATGGTGTTGGTTGTTTGGAGTATGACGCACCTAGAGCTAAACAACAAGATTTCATACTGTGGCATCAAATTAACCTATATAATCAAAGATTATGTGAGTTTGAAGACTCCAAGCAAGCGCTTGGCACCACAGGACTATATGAATAACCTAAACCAGGATTTGATTTCAAGATGGCTCTTGTTGTTCCAAATCAAAAGATGAAATTCGAGAGAGATGAACTTTTTCGTAGTTTGAGCCAGGAAAGCGAAATACGCTACACAGGATATCTGGAAGGAGCAATAGAAGAACGACAGATACGTTTCGAAAATGACTGCCGAGAAGGTCAAATAGAAATCTCATTCGTTGGCTCAGGCACAAATTTGCTATTAAGGTTTAATGCCTATCGGAATCCTTATTTGTACCACAAAGACTACGAGTTTGGAAAAGGACTGGGAGAGGTTAACATCAAGTCCTATTTTATATTGTACGGTGTGTGCGTTCAATTTCGTGGTTGGTTGGATTTGGAACGTCTTGATGGTGTTGGTTGTTTAAAGTCTGACGAATTTAGCGCTATACACGAATATTTAAGGCTTCGGCGTGAAATAAATCTATATAATCGAAGATTATGTGAGGTTGAAGACTCCAAGCAAGCTTTAAGCGAAAATCGACCCGGTGACTTCAAGAAGCATAGCAGACGCGTTCGCTATCGGATCACACCTCGGGCAGAACAGTTTACCATTTTCACACAGTGGATCGAAAATGAGGAAAAAAATTGACAGTAACTCAAAATTACTATAAAAATTTAAAAAAATGTTAGAATTAAGGAAAAACAAAATAAAAATATATGAAAATATCGAAAATAAAAACTAAGCAAAAATTAATGTTAAATTTTCATTCTCAAAAATTGTAAATTTCACATATTTGGTAAAATATTGGAAATTTTTTTAATTTCTGATACGAGTAATATCAATATTTTTCTTATGATTTTCTCATAATTTATAGATTTTACACACAAAAAAAAAAATACGAGAACAAATTTAACAAACTGGTTTATTTGAAATAAAGAGTTAAAAACAATAACACTTCGCATTTAATTCAAACAATATGTTTATCAATATTGCAACTTTTAAAAATAACACTCAATAAAAGGCATTTGATAAACAAATAATTGAATAAATTTTCATAAACATAATACTTAAAACAAAGTAAAAATCAATTTTTTAAAAATTTGGCCGTTACTTTGATTTGTCAAAGCATGATACTTTTTGTTAATGTACTTATTACCTTTAAAGTTTTCTATTTTAGTTGCTCTTTAAACTATGATGCGTCTGCACGTAACATCCCCACGGGAAATTTTAACCAACTGTCACCGAACTGGCCCCTTTATATGAAATAGACTGGTCACTTTTACATGGCGTTGTCATAGGAGGGGGAAATTGACCCCTTGTGACATGTGACAAGACAAATCCCAAGACAGGTCCCTGAACTTTGGTTTTTATGAGAGTTCAGGAATGTTATGCATAAAAAGTATACCTACTATCAGACAAAATTATATAAAATCAGATATTTTTATATCAAATTAGATATAATATGATGTCCTGGATATGGACAAATCGCGGATCAAACTGTATCAAATTATATCTAATTTTATATAATTAGATACATGTAGATGACCCATTTTTCGGATCAAGCTGTATGTGGTTGTATATGGGGACTTATCAAATAAGATATAATTATATATGACACCATATTAAGATTTTTACCCGGGATATGTAGTTGTTTGCATTGCAGAATAAAATACGTTTAGCATCTTTTGGCACCATTGATTTTCTGAATTTATATTTTTTTTTATTTTTCAATAAATAAATTTTAATTAGTTTTTATATGTTTTTTATTAAAAAAATTATTAAAACTTTTATTATTATTATTTATTAAAAAATCAGAAAGAATCCAATAAATGTGTTTTATCAAATCAACAGCTTTCTTTATTGACCGAAAAACAAAATAATTTTCAACAACTTTCCTACAATTTTCATTATCAATTCTGCAAAAATCGTCATCACAGGCAATTTTTTAATTTTTTTATTGAATCTGCGATTTTCGTATTCAAAAATGAAAATTAATTTCTTTTTTTTAACGTCACAGCAGTAGAAAAAGCATTATAATTAATGATCTAGATGTACTTCTTTTTTAATAGAAACACTAATGATTTTAACATTGAGTTGTCATAGAAGAGGAGTACTCCCAACTTCAACATCAATTTTAAAAATTTACAAAAAAAAAAAAAAAAAAATTTCGGCAAAAAAAATTATATTTTTATTATTTTAAAAGAATTTGTTTATTGCCCGCCTCAGGTATCGAACTTGCAACCTCACGATTGTCAGTATAGCTCTCCACTGCTAAGCTACCCAGCAAAATTTTCTATTACCCGGTAATGACTTTGATAAGAAGAAATTAGAGTAGATAACCTCTTACTTTTCTATTACCAAAGCTATTATTTTAACAAGGGCATGTCCATCGAGGTAACTCCTTAGCCAGTAATATGTTATTCCGAACTTACATGTTACGTTTACCTATTACCTCTAGGTTACAAAAAACCATAAACAATACGTTTTTTTTTTTTAATTTTCAATTTTCAATATATTAAGGGTTTTCACAAGGGGTGTACTATTTGTTGTATCGTTGTATCGTCCTAACAAAACACAGAATTGTTAAAAATTAAATTGAAAAAATACAGCATTTGAGAATAGCACGATACAACATTTTTACGTATGTTTAGTGTCCTATGTTTGAGTGTGCTAACAGATAGAAAACTGAATAGAAAATCGTTGTTAAACACAAATAAAAATTTTAACAACTCTGTTTTTTGTTAGGACGATACAACGATACAACAGATAGCACACCCCTTATGAACAACCTAATTATATTAAGAATTACATATTTTTAACAAAAAATTTTGGAAAACAGTTTTTTATAAGTTTTGGTTATAAAAATAAGCATTTTGTAATGAAGAGGGTATGCTCTTACTTTTCTATTACTAGAGGGCATGTCCATTCATGTAACTCCTTACCTACACTAATAGAAAAAAGTCCGTAAAAAATTTAGTTAAAACTACTAAAAATTAGTTAAAAATAATGCTGCAAAAAAAACTGCTAAATTAGCAGATTATTTTTGCTTTATATTAGTAATATAGGAACAGCAAAAATAAAACTGTTAAATATACAGAATTTTAGTTATATTTGAGCTAAATTTTTGTAAATGGAGAATAGCAAATTAACCTGCTAAAATCAGCAAAAATTTTTGAAGTTTTTTTTTCAATTTTTTTTAAATGCAAATAAAAATCGAGCCTTTTGAAAACAGAAGTTTACAATTTTTTAGCAAATATTTATGCTGATTTTAGCAGAATAGACTGCTATTTGCATTCAACTAAATTTAGCTTAAAAATAGCAAAAATTTTGTAGATTTAACAGTTTTTTTTGCTATTTTTAGTCTACAAATATTTAGCAAAATTTTCTGCAGATTTTACAGTACAATTTGCTATTTTCAATTACCTAAAAGTTAGCCTAAATATAACTAAAATTCCGTAAATCTAACAATTTAATTTTGCTGTTCTCATTTTACTAGTATTTAGTAAAAAAATCTATTTCTATGAGTGTAAAAACATGTTATTCTGAACTTACAGGTAAGGAGTTTTTAAAAACATTTTGTTTAAATTTGAATTTTTTAAACCGAATATCAATTTTAAATACACGGGTTTTTAACCAAAAATAGAATTTCTAAAATTTTCTACAAAAATTAAGCTGGTTAGTTTAATTTGGATGTTTTATTGGTAAAATAATTTTACCAATAAAACATCCAAACGTATTAATTTGGTATTTACATTGCCAGGTAATGTGCATAGTAGTACCCATATATTACCAAGGTTTTGCTGGTTATTCTTTGATATGAAAGTTGACTGGCATAAAAATACCACTTCGCTATTGCGATATTTATGCTCTTCGATAAAAGTACTTTCTAAACATTTGGAAAAGGGGCACTGCAATTCAGTATTGTTTTCAGTGTACCTGTGAAGTGTATAAAAAGCAATTTTTCATTATTTTTATTTTATATATTTTTAAAAAGAGAAAAATTAAAAAAATATTGACATTAAACAAATATGAAAAAAATAAATAAATAGAAAAAATTCTTGGTGGGTATCGAACCCACGATCAAGTTTTGAAAAAAATTTTTTTTAGTTCGAAAACATTTATTTGAAAAACGAAAATATCGGGTCACAATTTATTTTTAAATTTTCACAAAATATATTTTTTAACCCCTCTTGGTTTGGCTATACACCACTCGTTGGAGGAGGTTTTTGGTCTTCGCAGCGCAAGGCTAACGATTTTATGAGCGACATTTCAGGTATAAAAGACAACATAAAGTCCAACGGAAAATTTTAAGTTATATTTTTCATCAAAAACTTTAATATTTGATACGTATTTGACCTCCAACAAAGAGTTAACAATGCCTAAAAAATTTTATATTGAATAACTTAGAAACTACCGGATGAAAACATATAAAATCAACAACTGAAATTTCCGCACTCTATTTTCTATAACTTGGAATATAATTACTGATTTATCAAAAAAAAAAAAAAATTTTAATTTTTGAGAATTTTTCTACAATGAATTAATTATTTCTATCCTTTTATAATTGAAGCTATGATTGAGGCACGTGAATAGTTACTATTTTGAAATGAACTTTAACCATTTATCGTTATCAAATGTCTAAAGCCATTTTATCTTAATCCGCGGTTCGGGATGCTTTATCGTAGCTTTTTAATATTTTTGTATTAGTTCTTAGTTTTTTATCAATGATACTGGCAAATATCAGTTAGGACTCCTTTTGGTTCCTGAGTTATTTCCAAAAGTGTTAGCAATTCTGGATCACAATTAGGGTTTATCCCGTCCCGGGAATACCGTCTGTTTTTCAATCCCACAATCCCGGGAATTTTGTGCGAGATTTCCCGGAATTTTTTTTATTCTTTTACAGAAGTTTTAGCTATTACCCAGCAAAAATATTAAGGAGTACTTCAAAAAGAATGACTATTTTATCTACATCCAATAAAATAATATACAAAAATAAAATAAAACAAATACAACAACACATACCGACATGACGCACAAGCATAGTTTTCTACTGAAAAATTGTTAAATTTACGGCAGTATCGGATCTTTGCTATGACACTCACGTGTTAAATTCATTAATGGAAATGCCAAATTTGAACTACTTTTATTTTTGAGTTGTGTTTTTTCTAGAGCTGGTAGTAGTTCCAAATTTGACATTTCCATCAATGAATTTAACACGTGCGTGACATAGGAAAGAACCGATAATGCCGTAAATTTAACAATTTTTCAGTAGAAAACTATGCTTGTGCGTCATGTCACTATGTGTTGTTGTATTTGTTTTATTTTATTTTTGCATGATCTTATTTTGAATGTAGAGAAAAAAGGCATGCATAAAAAAGTGGATGCTCTCTTTTTGCAGCGTATATATTGCAATTTTGGAAGCTAAACAAATTTAAATTTAAAGCATTGATTTGAAATTAATTTAAATAAGAAATATTTGAAATTGAAAAATGCGATTTAAAATTTAATAAACTTAATTAGTATAAAAAAAAATATTATTTAGGCCAAATTGTTTTTGGATGTCGGTTGAATTTGGTTAAGGGTGTTATCGACTCTAGGAAAAATTTTGTTTACGAATTATTTTTATATTTTATTTGGATGGAGCATACCTTTCTCTATATGCTCCGAAAATTTCAATAAAAAATTCGAAGAAATTAAATTTCCACATGTTTTTTTGTAAAATATGTTTTAGTCCCAAAGTAATACTAAAATAAAACGATAAATAATAATTTGAAGCCAATTTGATTTTTGCGAAACTAATTATTCTAGATTGAAAAACTGTTCGTTTTCAATTTTCATCACACCCCTGATTACACTGTGAGACAAATGTATGAAGAAAAAAATATTTTTTGCCTAAAATATTAAAAAAAAGTAATAAACAAAAGGTTATTGATTTTTATGGTAGCGGTAACAAACATTTATTTTTACCGGCAAAACTGTTGAGTATATAGAAAAACGTTATATGAACAGATTAAAGGAATTGTAATTTTTAATTTTTTTAAAATTGTTTGAGCAAAATCGGACTAGTGGTTCTCGAGTTATGTCAAAAAAAAGATATATCTCGATTCCTAGGGGTGACCCAGCGAAACGCCGGGACACGTATAACTTGTTTTTGAACTATATAACATTTCCAGTTGGTTTGATCCCATCCCGATTTTGACTGTCGCATAGTGTTATGTATAATAATCAGAGAAGACAGAAAAAAGCAAAATCCGATGTGTTTATAGCAAAAAAATATTGTAAAAAAGCGCGAAAAAAGCAAAAGTAAAAAAACTTGGAAAAACAAGAGTTTTTTCTATTTTTTAATTCAAAGTTAAGAGAAAAAATATTTTTTTGTGAGCACAAAAAGTAATTTTTGGGAAAAAATTTTTTAAAAAAGCAATTAAAAGCTCAAAAATCTTAAGAAAAAGCTATTTTAAAGCTAAAAAACGGAAAATCCAAAAAAAAGCAAAAAGAAGCCAATACGAGTAAAACAAACCATAAAAAGCAAAAACAGCAATTTTGTCTTCTCTGATAATAATACATCTACCATCGTTTTTAAGACTATTAGGTCTAAAATACCAAATACCCATTAACCGATTCGTCCCAAATTTGGTGGACATGTAGCAAGCTAGGAGACATAACTTTTCTTCATTCACAATTTTTTTAAATTTTGCTGTTTTCTTAGCTTAAAATTAACTTTAGACTTCAAACGCGTTTTTCTCACAACCAACTGGTTTTGATATAGCCGTGGGAGCCAGTTGCCGTTATTAACAAAAGGAATTACTGGCCAACTTTGTTTTGTCGCTACACCAACACTTCGTATTTTAAATTCAAAAAACTTTGCAGTCCAGCTTTAAATCCTGTACTTTGGAAGGAAGTACAGGATTTAAAGCTGGTCAATTACTTGCATGCAATCAGAAATTGAAGAGTATTTCAAAAGAGATTATTTTGGGAATATAACTGTACACTCTACGATATCAACATGTATGTTCAGGATTTCCAAAGGACTGACTTGAATAAGTTCAATACTAAAAAAGAACTCCACCATATTTTTCCGAATGAAATTTAGAGAATTTCAAGTGAAATTAATTGTGAATTATATTTGGAATTTATTATATTTGATCTTAAACTGAACAAAAATAAGACACATTAATTTTTTTTCTTACAAAATTGAAAAAACTTGAAGAGAAATTTCGTTTTTTGATTTGGAAATGAGAAAATTCCAAAAGATATTAGGATTTTCCATTTCAAATTTAGAAAATTCCATTAGAAATTCAGTTGTGCAATTTTAATGGAAAAAATTCTAAATAAAATTTAAACTTTTGGCCCCTACTGTTAAAAAGTATTTAGCCCAAACCACATAGTGAAAGTGCCAGTGGATAGTGGCAGTGCTGTCAAACTTTGTTCTTGATTTTCGCGTTTTGTTTAAAAACAACTCTTGTTTATTTAGAAACTTTTCTAATTTCTCGCCAGTGACAAATAGAGAAGATACAAAAAACTGCTTTATCGACAAAACGTCGCACTGCGGACGACACTGCCTTTATGTGGTTCAGGCTTTTAACTTTTAAAGTCGACTTTATTTTTAAACATACGGTTTTGTTTATTTTGTATATTGAAATCCCAAAGAAATATTGACATTTTCAAACATTTTGATTGGTTGAAAATAAATCAACCAATCAGAATGCTCCAAAAATAAACTAGGTCATACTACCATCCAAAAATTTAACTGAAGTCGACTTTGACAAAAATATACATTTGGAAAATTGAAAAAGGAAGGGCGTTTATTTTTATTTCAAAAATTTTCAATAAAAATCGCAATTTCGTATTAGAAAGTGCGAAATTTTAAAATGAAATTTCTTTTTGTCATTTGAAATTAGAAACATTTCAAGTGATTTGTTCTATATAAAATTTTAAAAAACTAATTGAAATTTAGATTTTTTAACTACATTTCTCTACAAACTTTAATTGTTTTATAATCAAAATTTAACAGTTTTATAAAAGAATTTGTTAAAAAATGTCTATTGAAGTTTTTCACATGTCCTGCCAACGCATAATCGATTATCATCAAATGGTATGTCAATATTGTGCCGATCGTATTTTTCTGCCTGTGTAGATATGTACAAAAAAGTTGTATAAAAATACTTTTCCTGAAGAAAAATTGGCAAAATAAATTTTTATCAATATATTATTATGGCCATATCAAAGAAAAGCGAATCAAACATAAATTTGTTGTTCAAAAAATATGTATTTTTAGTTATTTCCCAGGCTAAAAACATACAGATTTCGCAAACTTAAGTTATCGATGTTGTAATTTAACCTAAAAATTCTGCGAAATAGCAACCATTTTTTCCACACTCAAAATATCGAAATTTTAGGCTTTGCCAGTATTATTGTCTGCACTTAGTAAGATTTTTCATTTACATTTTACCATGGATGGTAACTGAAACGAATGCGGTTATCGTTAGGGTAACGATATTTTTTAGGTTATTTCGGTATCGGTATTTTAAGGATAACGGTATTTGAGTTATTTCGCTAACGGTATTTTAAAGATAACGATATTTGGCTTATTTCGGTAATGGTATTCAAAGGTTAGCGGAATTTCCCTTATATCGGTACCGGTATTTTAAGGGTAACGGTAGTCGGTTATTTCGGTGCATACCGCTTTTTTTTGCAAAAACCAAACTAAAGTAAAAACAAAACGAATTGACTTAATTTATGTGAAATACTCAATGTTTAGAGATGCCCCTAAATAAATACACATTAGTGTACCCATAAACTAATCAGCCGTACTGTAACCAACGGTGTTGCTGAATTTCTCTTTCTATATTGTTATTGTTGTAAGAAAGAATGTGCATTGATGCATTTTTTAACATCAATACTGAAAACAAATTAATAAACGGACACTGTAGTTTCGATAATCATAATGTGAGGATTAAACAAAACAAACAAGCAAACATACAGTGTAGTGAACAATAAAAAACAATCACACAATAAAAAAAATTACCAAACAAAAAACTACTAACAATTAAAATTACTAAATAAAGAGTTAAACATTAATTTAAAATAAAACGAGTAAAAAGGTTAAAGTCGGGCATGCCGACTATACAATACCCTACACCAGTCTGGTGTATTGTTTGGATCCGAAATTCGAATGGGTTAAAATGGGGCTTATGTCAAAATTTTCTATAATGTGAGTCAGCGCACCAAATTTCATTAAAATATCTTAATATTTGCGACCTGCAGTTTGCAACCAAGCCAATTTTGGGGGGATCCTTATATGGGCACTAGTTCTAAACATGGACCGATGTTCACCAAAATCAATAGGCTTCGTCCTTGGGCCAACATAGGTCTATGTACCAAATTTCATCAAAATAGCTTAATATTTGCGACCTGCAGTGTATAAACGATATAATTTTGGGGGGACCCTTATATGGGCACTAGTTCTAAACATGGACCGATGTTCACCAAAATCAATAGGCTTCGTCCTTGGGCCAACATAGGTCTATGTACCAAATTTCATCAAAATATCATAATATTTGCGACCTGCAGCTTATAAACAGTATAATTTTGGTAGGACCCTTATATGGGCACTAGGTCTAAACATGGACCGATGTTCACCAAAATCAATAGGCTGCGTTATTGGGCTAACATAGGTCTGTGTACCAAATTTCGTCAAAATATCTTAATATTTACGACCTGCAGCGTATAAACAATATAATTTTGGTAGGACCCTTATATGGGCACTAGGTCTAAACATGGACCGATGTTCACCAAAATCAATAGGCTGCGTTATTGGCCCAATCTAGGTCTGTGTACCAAATTTCATCAAAATATCTTAATATTTACGACCTGCAGCGTATAAACAGTATAATTTTGATAGGACCCTTATATGGGCACTAGGTCTAAACATGGACCGATATTCACCAAAATCAATAGGCTGCATTATTGGGCCAATATAGGTCTGTGAACCAAATTTCATCAAAATATCTTAATATTTACAACCTGCAGCATATAAACAGTATAATTTTGGTAGGACCCTTATATGGGCACTAGGTCTAAACATGGACCGATGTTCACCAAAATCAATAGGCTGCGTTACTGGGCCAATATAGATCTGTGTACCAAATTTCGTCAAAATATCTTAATATTTACGACCTGCAGCGTATAAATATTATAATTTTGGTAGGACCCTTATATGGGCACTAGGTCTAAACATGGACCGATGTTCACCAAAATCAATAGGCTGCATTATTGGGCCAATATAGGTCTGTGTACCAAATTTCATCAAAATATCTTAATATTTACGACCTGCAGCATATAAAAAGTATAATTTTGGTAGGACCCTTATATGGGCACTAGGTCTAAACATGGACCGATGTTCAAAAAAATCAAACTTGTTCGTCCTTGGGCCAACATAGGTCCGCGTACCAAATTTCATCAAAATATCTTAATAGTTGCGACCTGTAGAGTGCGCACAAGATTGCATGGACAGACAGACAGACGGACGGACAGACGGACATCGTTAAATCGAAATAAAAAAAAATTCTGAACCGATCGGTATACTATAAGGTGTGTCTACGACCAATATTTTTTGGTGTTACAAACATCAGCACAAACTTATAATACCCTGACCACATAGTGGTGTAGGGTATAAATATAGTGCTTTTATTTTCGGACCCAAAATATCAATTTTTAAAGGTTTGTCGCCAAACACTCAATAACCACGTGCAATGACCAAAAGCAGAAAATTAAAAATAACGTTAACGGTATTTTAGGGATAACGCTATTTCATAACGGTATTTCAAGGTTATCGATATTCCATTTATTTCGGTATCGGTATTTAAAGGATAAGAGTATTTAAGTTATTTCGGTAACGGTATTTTAAGGATAACGGTATTCCGGGTATTTCGGTAACGGTATTTTAGGGGTAACATTACTCAGTTTTGAATCGATAACGGTATTTTAGCGGTATTGCCTGCCAACCCTGCATTTTACTTAATTAATTTACTATAATACTATTTAAGTTAAATTTTAGATATTGTTCATTAAAAAAAAACATAAAAACATTAATGAAAAACAAAAAAAAAAACAAACTTACGTGCCTATTCCTACGAAAAGACTGTGACTTAGTTGTGACTGTACTCCCCTTGTGTTTGTTGTTGCAAAGTCACAATAAATTATATTTATTAAAATTTTTGTTTCAAAACTTCAAAAAAAAATTAAGACCTGGTATCAATACAATCATAGTATTGACAAATAATATTTGAATTTTTTTAATTTTATTGTTGTTTTTTATGGAAGGTTGTGACTCTCAGTCTTAAATATCTTAAAAATAGTCTTATGACAGTCTCAGCGAGTCACAGGTAGGAATAAGCACCTTAGTTTGATTTCAAAGCTGTTTAATTTTATTTAATGTCTCTTCTTCTTGATTTTAATTTTTTTCTATGTATTCAGCAGTTAAAGCCCGGTATTTTGTTGGTACTTTTGCGAAAAAAAGCTGTCAAACTCCTTACAAAAAAATTAATTTTTCTCTTGCGTGGAATTATTGCGAAACTGCGGTGGAATTTTGTTCGTCTCATTTTAACAGATCGGACCATATAAAAATGTAGCGAAAAAGGGACATTTGGTGTTGCTACGATTATAGCTTTGTAATGACCAGGGCAAGGACTTTCATGCACTAAAAAATTGAAAATATGCGCTTAAAATATACACTATAAAATGGAAAATATGCACTTAAATATGCACTTATAACGAAATATGCACTAAAAACCAAAAAATATGCAATTAAAAATAAATGACTTTTTTTAATTATATTTATTAAAAACTAACATAAACGTAAAAATGCAGGTATCGGTTTCAATAAGCTTGTTCGTTTACTTACTACAAGTTACTATATTTACTACAGCTGGAAAAATTCAATACAAAAAGTAAACAAAACTTTGCAATTGTAGTAAAAGTAGTAAGAAATTCGAGTAAACGAACACACTGAATATGTCTTCAAATACACATACATATTTAAATATATTTTTGTGTGTAATAGAACTTAAATATGTGTACTAGAGATGAGCGATATTTTCATACCGGTGATTTAATCACAGTTATTGATAAATCACTGGTAACGGCAGTGATCAAATATTTCAAGTCGCAGTTACTCGGAATGTCGTTCTTTTAATATTTTTGTACTATTCTTTCTTGCAAACTTCATTGTGCACATAGTTTTTTTTCAATAACAGTGACTTGCTTTCACACTCTTCTGAATAAAACTTAGTTTAACGCAGTTTGTAACTGGAATACTGCTTTTAAAATGTGGTTTATTTTGTTTTATTTCAATAAAGAAATAAATTATACTCGAGGAAAAGTTTTTCCGGCAAATTTTTGTTAATAAACTTTGAAATGGCTGACAAAATTTGTTTTCGGTTTAACTAAACCAAGTTTAACTGACATCTTAAAAACTCGCCATAAATATTATTTCGTTTATTTATCAGAAACTCGCAGTCTTTTCCATAGAAAAACCGTGATCACGATCACAGTTTAAAAGAACTGATTTGCAAATCACATTCACTGAGAACAATGTTACTGAAAAATCGCCGGATCGCCCATCTCTATTGCAAACCCGTGATCACGGTCACTGTTTAAAAGAACGGTGATTTGAAAATCACGAGCACTGGTAGCAGCGTTATTCAAAAATCACCAGATCGCTCATCTCTAATGTGTACTATGAAATCGTACTCACTGTCGTAACTCAGAGAAAAAAAGTGGCAGAAATTAATGCTCGGGGACAAGTTTACTTAAAATAATTTTTATAAAATTTTTCAACTTTCTGTTTGTGAGCAATAACACCCGAAAACGTTAATTTAAAATTACATCTATAAAAAATGTGTTAGTGGATGACAACATGTGTTTGCTATGTGTTTCTCTCTAGTGTGGTGTTATATTGCCAAAAGGGCTTTCAAATAATTAATTCTTTAGAATTTTTTTTAGTTTTAAAGTATGAATTCTTAAATTGAATTTCATATTTAAAAATATTAAAAAATAGGCAATAATGTGCAAAATATGCAAAAATATGCAATATAAATCATAAAATATGCAATAAAATATGCACTTAAAAGCAAAATATGCAAAAATATGCAATTCGGAAAAGTATTTGGTCAAAATCATTTTTGGGCCACTGACTACAAACATGTATTTGCATGAAAGTCCTTGCCCTGGTAATGACCATTAAGAATCTGTAGATTTTAAAGTTTTTATTACAGCGAGGCACCTTAGTGTATACTAACCATCAATTTGTGCGAATAGCAAACAAATGTAGGTATAGCAAGTAGACAGGTATTTTGAAATATTACGGGAAAATTTTGAGAATTGATTTTGTATTTCCTAGAACTGGATTAAAACTTCATAAGCCGATAGATAATATTGAAGTAAGAAAATCTTAATTATCTTCAACCGGTGTAAAATAATTATGAAAATTCCCAAATGAGTAGGTATATTATTACTTTGAAGGGCGACATGCACGCTAATTAAATTCTGTTTAAATTTACCCAACTTATACTAGGAAACTGTACTCCTACTATAAATTGGATATATTTATTATATGTGTGTAATTGAAAAAAAATACGTACAACCCAGCAAAAAATACTGCTTGCTTGGAAGCAGGTTCGTCAGGGAAAGAAAATAGTGTAGCGCTTGCATTATTGCTGATATAAGGCATGATTTTTGTTCGAGATAGCTCGCGTGAAAGCACTTGTTTCGATATCCGATATGCGCTTCTATCATAGCTCCAAATAATGCCATGAAATCACAGCTTTTAGCTAGTAAATTCGGTTATCATTGTCATTCTTTCGTGCTTTGTTAGAGCGATAAAGTGTGGTAAACAAAACTCTATTGCCTTTTTCTAACACACTACTGCAAGCTATAAATCCTTAGAAGTAGTAGACGAAGCAGAAAAGAAGCACTAACCATTTTTACCGCTTCCGAATTTCTGCTGGGATTATGTTTAAGTTGGTGCACAAATAATGTGTAATTTTCCATTGAAAGTTCGTAAAAGTTAAATGAAATTTTGAAATTAGTGTGTTAATTTACTAAATTTGTACGTAAAAAAGCATGTTTTACATGTGAGTGTACGCATAAAATGCGTAAAAATCTACAAAAATGCGTATGCTGTGCTTTAAGTTAAACCACTCAAAAACATTTTTTTTTATAACACATGAATTTTAAGTGTCATTTTCCTGTATAACTTAAAAATGCGGGATTTTTGGCAAATTTTGTGCGTTTGTTGTGAAACATTGGTAGAATATAAATTTATGGATTCCGCGCCAAAAGAACTGCCCATTTTTTGAGGCCAAGAACGAATCAAGCCAATTTCGGATACCCTGTTCTGAAGTGAATCGTTTTCCAGTGAGAGCGTTCTGCATTGATCGAAACAAATGGTAGTTGGAAGGGAAAGGTCAAGACTAGAAGGCGGGGGGGGGGGGGGCAAAACTTCTCAATCACTATTTTCGAAATAGTTTTTAGTTTTTGCAACATTTGGCGGAGCGTTGTTATGATGGAATATTATTGCTTCATGTCTGACCGCATATTCCTGCCATTTCTCGGCCAATGCTCGCTACAAACGAATCAGCAACCCAATTTCCTTGCTTCTGGATGAATCCTGCTGCTTGCATACCAAAGACAATTCCAATGTTGCTTTTTGCAAATAAAAGTGTGTTTTTTTTAATATTTAAAAATTTTTTAAATTTTTTCTAATTTAAAATGTCAGAGTATTTATTACTATTATAAGTTAGTACATTTATCAACTTTGTGCGTAAAAATTTTATTAAACAAAAGAATAGTAATTTTAAGCACAATGTGACAATTTGTGAACACAAACATAATGTCTAAAAATACTTTGTGTGTGTATTATTGTGTATGGAAGTGTGAAAAGTTTACGCATTTTTTGTTCACATTTACCCAATTTTCGTAAAATTAAACAAAACTTTACACATTTTATAGTAGTGAATTTACAAACATTTCTTAGAGCGTATATTTGGCAAAATTTCGAATTTCGTCATGTGAACCCCTAGATTTACATTTGATCTCAAATGTATATGAATAATAATCAAAAATCGTGTAACACGTTATTACACTTTTAATTGATTGGCCATAATGAACACAAATATGAAATTATTTTTTAAATTGTATAAAGGGTTGTTGAGATTTGTTAAAACATATCAGATTTTATGCTCGATTTTAGTTATATGCCTGCCGACTATATGGAATCCACGACAGTACGATTTTCAGAAAGGGACTTTCAATAAACGATCAAATAAATATAGTGAAATATATAATAAGAGTTGTAAGCAAAAGGGGATCGAGGTTAAATGGGGAATATTCTATAAAAACCAACTTAAAAGTTGAAATCAAACCCCGATTACAATGATATCGGATGGGATCAGGGATCCAAACCATATGCTCTCTATTAGGTGAGATGCTCTAGTTTCTGAATTGGTACGCTGCATAAATATCGGGTCTAAAGTTTCCAAAATAAATAGGCAATTATTTGGGCTTTCTCAGTTTTTATTGGGGTTTTGAAACTTTCCATGTCAAAATTTTGGATTTCTAGCTGAGTCAGTATTGCGACTTGTAGCTTGATTACAAGAGTCGTTCGTTTTACACGGACAGGCCGATTCAGTAAGTGTGCACATAACGAAATTGGTAGTTTTATAAACCCTCTAATGCTCTTCTGATTGCGAAAATATTTAAATTATATATTTGGCATTGAAAATCTACTATGGAACAAATATTAAAATTTTAACTTATCGCTTTATTTAGGCGATATAGAACAATAAAAGTAGAAGACGAATCTAGAAATCCAATAGTCAATTAATTTCGGTTTTTGCTATAAAGTATACTATTAGTGAAATAAAATTGCATATCGAAAATTGTTCTTCTAGTGTTGTTAAAGGAGAACAGCAAAATTAAAACTGTTAAATTTACAGAATTTTAGTTATATTTGGGCTAACTTTTAGTTAATTGAAAATAGCAAATTGTACTGTAGAATCTGCAGAAAATTTGGCTAAATATTTGTCGACTAAAAATAGCAAAAATAAACTGTTAAATCTACAAAATTTTTGCTATTTATACCCTACACCACTATGTGGTCAGGGTATTATAAGTTTGTGCTGATGTTTGTAACACCAAAAAATATTGGTCGTAGACCCACCTTATAGTATACCGATCGGTTCAGAATTTTTTTTTTATTTCGATTTAACGATGTCCGTCTGTCCATGCAATCTTGTGCGCACTCTATAGGTCGCAAATATAAAGATATTTTGATGTAATTTGGTACGCAGACCTATGTTGGCCCAAGGACGAAGAAGTTTCATTTTGGTGAACATCGGTCCATGTTTAGACCTAGTGCCCATATAAGGGTCCTACCAAAATTATATTCTTTTTACGCTGCAGGTCGCAAATATTAAGATATTTTGATGAAATGTGGTACACAGACCTATGTTGGCCCAAGGACGAAGCCTATTGATTTTGGTTAACACCGGTCCATGTTTAGACCTAGTGCCCATATAAGGGTCCTACCAAAATTATACTGTTTATACGCTGCAGGTCGCAAATATTAAGATATTTTGATGAAATTTGGTACACAGACCTATATTGGCCCAATAACGTAGCCTATTGATTTTGGTGAACATCGGTCCATGATTAGACCTATTGCCCATATAAGGGTCCTACCAAAATTATATTCTTTTTACGCTGCAGGTCGTAAATATTAAGATATTTTGATGAAATGTGGTACACAGACCTATGTTGGCCCAAGGACGAAGCCTATTGATTTTGGTTAACACCGGTCCATGTTTAGACCTAGTGCCCATATAAGCGCACCCCAAAATTATATTGTTTATACGTTGCAGGTCGCAAATATTAAGATATTTTGATGAAATTTGGTACACAGACCTATGTTGGCCCAAGCACGAAGCCTATTGATTTTGGTGAACATCGGTCCATGTTTAGACCTAGTGCCCATATAAGGGTCCTACCAAAATTATATTCTTTTTACGTTGCAGGTCGCAAATATTAAGATATTTTGATGAAATTTGGTACACCGACCTATGTCAAGCCAAGGACGAAGCCTATTGATTTTGGTTAACACCGGTTCATGTTTAGACCTAGTGCCCATATAAGCGTCCCCCCAAAATTATATTGTTTATACGCTGCAGGTTGCAAATATTAAGATATTTTGATGAAATTTGGTACACCGACCTATATCAGCCCAAGCACGCAGCCTATTGATTTTGGTGAACATCGGTCCATGTTTAGACCTAGTGCCCATATAAGGGTCCTACCAAAATTATACTGTTTATACGCTGCAGGTCGCAAATATTAAGATATTTTGATGAAATGTGGTACACAGACCTATGTTGGCCCAAGGACGAAGCCTATTGATTTTGGTTAACACCGGTCCATGTTTAGACCTAGTGCCCATATAAGGGTCCTACCAAAATTATACTGTTTATACGCTGCAGGTCGCAAATATTAAGATATTTTGATGAAATTTGGTACACAGACCTATATTGGCCCAATAACGTAGCCTATTGATTTTGGTGAACATCGGTCCATGTTTAGACCTAGTGCCCATATAAGCGTCCCCCCAAAATTATATTGTTTATACGCTGCAGGTCGCAAATATTAAGATATTTTGATGAAATTTGGTACACAGACCTATGTTGGCCCAAGGACGAAGCCTATTGATTTTGGTTAACACCGGTCCATGTTTAGACCTAGTGCCCATATAAGCGTCCCCCCAAAATTATATTGTTTATACGCTGCAGGTCGCAAATATTAAGTTATTTTGATGAAATTTGGTACACAGACCTATGTTGGCCCAAGGACGAAGCCTATTGATGTTGGTGAACATCGGTCCATGTTTAGACCTAGTGCCCATATAAGGGTCCTACCAAAATTATATTGTTTTTACGCTGCAGGTCGCAAATATTAAGATATTTTAATGAAATTTGGTACACCGACCTATATCAGCCCAAGGACGAAGCCTATTGATTTTGGTTAACACCGGTCCATGTTTAGACCTAGTGCCCATATAAGCGTCCCCCCAAAATTATATTGTTTATACGGTGCAGGTTGCAAATATTAAGATATTTTGATGAAATTTGGTACACCGACCTATATCAGCCCAAGCACGCAGCCTATTGATTTTGGTGAACATCGGTCCATGTTTAGACCTAGTGCCCATATAAGGGTACTACCAAAATTATATTCTTTTTACGCTGCAGGTCGCAAATATTAAGATATTTTGATGAAATTTGGTACACCGACCTATATCAGGCCAAGGACGAAGCCTATTGATTTTGGTTAACACCGGTTCATGTTTAGACCTAGTGCCCATATAAGCGTCCCCCCAAAATTATATTGTTTATACGGTGCAGGTTGCAAATATTAAGATATTTTGATGAAATTTGGTACACCGACCTATATCAGCCCAAGCACGCAGCCTATTGATTTTGGTGAACATCGGTCCATGTTTAGACCTAGTGCCCATATAAGGGTCCTACCAAAATTATATTCTTTTTACGCTGCAGGTCGCAAATATTAAGATATTTTGATGAAATTTGGTACACCGACCTATGTCTGGCCAAGGACGAAGCCTATTGATTTTGGTTAACACCGGTTCATGTTTAGACCTAGTGCCCATATAAGCGTCCCCCCAAAATTATATTGTTTATACGGTGCAGGTTGCAAATATTAAGATATTTTGATGAAATTTGGTACACCGACATATATCAGCTCAAGCACGCAGCCTATTGATTTTGGTGAATATCGGTCCATGTTTAGACCTAGTGCCCATATAAGGGTCCTACCAAAATTATACTGTTTATACGCTGCAGGTCACAAATATTAAGATATTTTAATGAAATTTGGTACACCGACCTATATCAGCCCAAGGACGAAGCCTATTCATTTTGGTCAACAGCGGACCATGTTTAGACCTAGTGCCCATATAAGGGTCCCCCCAAAATTGGCTTGGTTACAAACTGCAGGTCGCAAATATTAAAATATTTTAATGAAATTTGGTTCGCTGACTCACATGATCCCGAGAAAAAAGCCGATAGATTCTAGATAGAATCTGTCCATATTTGGACCTATCTCCCATATGGGCTATATTTAAGATTTTCTCTTCTTTTATAATTTTATAGAAAATTTTGACATAAGTCCCATTATAACCCATTCGAATTTCGGATCCAAACATTAGTTGACTTTTAACCAGACTGGTGTAGGGTATTGTATAGTCGGCATGCCCGACTTTAACCTTCTTACTCGTTTTTAACTAATTTTTGGTAGTTTTAACTAAATTTTTTACGGACTTTTTTCTATTAGTGTACTTATACGCTTAAAAATCGTTCCTTGTAAAAAAATATTAAGGCAACAAATTTAGTAATTATGGTTTCTATCGATGTAATATAATTTGTATAATAAAAAAAATGTTATTTAGCCATAAACTATTTAAGATCTGAAAACCGCTTTTTTGCTGCCTTGGGCATTAGAGGATTAAATAGCTGCTACCCTAATGTTTATAAAAAGGAGTAGGTAAGTATGCATTTGCAATTTACAGGTAGATATTTACATATTTATTAGTTCTAATTTAAATTTAAGATTTCTGTACTAAGTACTTAAGGCTTGCATTTTCAATACAGCATTTAGTATTGAGCAAACACTCAACTGGTCCAGTATTCTATTAAATAGAGACAAAAATAAAAAATACAAAAATTTAAGTACAATGAACCAAGCTGACTTTGATCGTATGATAGCGCTTGGCACCCCTGGACTATATGAACAACCTAAACCAGGATTTGACTTCAAGATGGCTCGTGTTGTTCCCAATCAAGAGATGAAATTTGAGAGTGATGAACTTTTTCGTAGTTTGAGCCAGGAAAGCGAAATACGCTACACAGGATATCTGGAAGGAGCAATAGAAGAACGACGGATACGTTTCGAAAATGAGTGCGGAGAAGGTCAAATAGAAATCTCCTTCGTTGGCTCAGGCACAAACTTGCTATTAAGGTTTAATGCCTATCGGAATCCTTATTTGTACAACAGAAACTACGAGTTTGGAAAAGGACTGGGAGAGGTTCACATCAAGTCCTATTTTATATTGTACGGTGTGTGCGTTCAATTTCGTGGTTGGTTAGATTTGGAACGTCTTAATGGTGTTGGTTGTTTGGAGTATGACGCCCCTAGAGCTAAACAACAAGATTTCATACTGCGGCGTCAAATTAACCAATATAATCAAAGATTATGTGAGTTTGAAGACTCCAAGCAAGCGCTTGGCACCACTGAACTATATCAACAACCTAAACCAGGATTTGACTTCAAGATGCCTCTTGTTGTTCCAAATCAAAAGTTGAAATTTGAGAGTGATGAACTTTTTCGTAGTTTGAGCCAGGAAAGCAAAATACGCTACACAGGATATCTGGAAGGAGCAATAGAAGAACGACGGATACGTTTCGAAAATGACTGCGGAGAAGGTCAAATAGAAATCTCATTCGTTGGCTCAGGCACAAACTTGCTATTAAGGTTTAATGCCTATCGGAATCCTTATTTGTACCACAGAAACTACGAGTTTGGAAAAGGACTGGGAGAGGTTCACATCAAGTCCTATTTTATATTGTACGGTGTGTGCGTTCAATTTCGTGGTTGGTTAGATTTGGAACGTCTTGATGGTGTTGGTTATTTGGAGTATGACGCCCCTAGAGCTAAACAACAAGATTTCATACTGCGGCGTCAAATTAACCAATATAATCAAAGATTATGTGAGTTTGAAGACTCCAAGCAAGCGCTTGGCACCACTGAACTATATCAACAACCTAAACCAGGATTTGACTTCAAGATGCCTCTTGTTGTTCCAAATCAAAAGTTGAAATTTGAGAGTGATGAACTTTTTCGTAGTTTGAGCCAGGAAAGCGAAATACGCTACACAGGATATCTGAAAGGAGCAATAGAAGAACGACAGTTACGTTTCGAAAATGACTGTGCAGAAGGTCAAATAGAAATCTCCTTCGTTGGCTCAGGCATAAACTTGCTATTAAGGTTTAATGCCTATCGGAATCCTTATTTGTACCACAGAGACTACGAGTTTGGAAAAGGACTGGGAGAGGTTCACATCAAGTCCTATTTTATATTGTACGGTGTGTGCGTTCAATTTCGTGGTTGGTTAGATTTGGAACGTCTTAATGGTGTTGGTTGTTTGGAGTATGACGCCCCTAGAGCTAAACAACAAGATTCATTACTGCGGCATCAAATTAATCTATATAATCAAAGATTACTTGCGTTTGAAGACTCCAAGCAAGCTCATAGCGGAAATAGACCCGAAGATATGGATGCTGCAGGGGCGGAGTTCGGTGACTTCAAGAAGCGTTGAAGATGCGTTCGCTTCGAATCGCACATCGGACAGAACATTATTCTGTTCTCAGACAGTGGATCGAAAATGAAGAAAAAGTCGAATTAAATTAACAGAAACTAAAAATAACTATAAAAATTTTAAAAATATTAGAATTAAGATAAAACAAAATAAAAATATATAAAAATATCGAAAATAAAAAATAAGCAAAAATTATTGTTCCAATTTCATTCTGAAAAATTTTTAATTTCACATATTTGATAAAATATTGAAATTTTTAGTTTCTGAAAAATTAAAAATTAAATAAAGAGGCGAAAAAATCTCTAAATTATGAGAAAAATATAGATAGTACATATTTTTCTTTTTTTTTCATAATTTAGAGAGTTTTTCGCCTCCTTGTTCAAATTTTTAATTTTGTTTCTGTGAAAATTCCCTTTTATTATTGTGTGCCAGAATGGCAGCATATATTTTGCTAAATACAAACCTAAATCAATTAAGTATTTGAATTAATTAAAGTATTTGAAATCAGGGATGATAAATGGGATTTTTAAAATAGTACCAACCAGCTTAAAAAATAGTACTTTTTCGACCTCTATAGTACCAACAATTTTTTTCATTTAATTTTTCTATCATTATAAATTGACAAATAAAAACTTGTTATATCTAACGCATACAGCAATAGAAAAACGTAAAAATTTTAGTTAAAACTACTAAAAATTTGTTAAAAATTATCTTGCATAAAGAAGTGCAACCAGATTACTTTTGTAAAATATTAATATGATAGAAACAGTAAAAACGAAACGGTTAAATACATATACAAAATTTTAGTTATATTTGAATAAATTTTTGTTAACAGAATATAACAACTTAACCTGCCAAAATCAGCAATAAATAATAATTAGTAGACTAAAAAAATCACAAAAAATTTAAAATCTTGAAACCTTTTTTGCAATTTTTTTAAAACGAATAAAAATCTAATCTTCTGAAATCAATAGTTTACTATTTTTAGCAACCATTTCCGTTGATTTTAGCATTTCATTCAACTAAATTTAACTTAAAAATAACAAAAAATTTTTTGATACAGCAGTTTATTTTTGCTATTTTTTGTCTACTAATATTAATATTTTGTGCAGATTTAAAGTGTATTTTGCTATTTTCAATAAACTAAAAGTTAACTTAAATATAACTAAAATTTTGTAAATTTAACAGTTTTATTTTTGGTGTTCTTATCTTATCTGCTAATCTCAGCAGTTTCTTTTGTAAGGCCATTTTTGCTTAATTATTAGTAGCGTTTTCTGCTATTTTTACAGATTATTTAAAATTTAAAGTCCCTGAAAACTGTATTCAACTTCGTTTTAAAGCGAACATTATTTTAAAGGTATTTACGGAACTATTCCACCTTGTGAATGTCATAAGGATATTTTTGAATGAACAATTTGATTGACAATCGAATCAAATGAATCTAATGATTAAATTAGGTGGATTAAGAATTCATTCGATTTTTCGAAATAGGGTTTAGGTATTTAATCATTCAGAATTGAAAATCGTATGAGTGAATTATTTAGGAGCTCGTTTCAAAAAACACAAACATTTCTAGATTTATTAATTCTCATAATTTTTAATTTTTTTTTGTTTTTGTATAGGTATTTTAATAAAAACTGCGAAAGAACATTTTAATGTGTTTAACTTGAGTTTTCAATAGTAACATCTAATATTTTAAAAATTTTCAACATCAGGAGTTTTTATTTAAAACTCCGATATTTGATGCTAAAGTAATTACTTTGGGCTGGTAGAATAGTTTTTTAATTTTCGTTTACATTTCATGCTATTCTTCCAGCCAATTGGTAAATTTGGCGTTAAAAGCCATTCCTAATTACTTCGAAGTAATTGCTAAGTTTTATTCATATGACCCATTGTGTGTTATTCTCTTCAACAAAAGTACTTAAACAAGTGCAAGCTAATCATCAATACTATGACAGTCTTAATTCTAACAATGTACAATTTGATAGTTTTACATTTGAATGTGTTAATCATATGGATGTTGTCTCAAGTTGTTTATCAATAAAATCGAATGCTACTGGAGTTGATGGAATTCATCCCGCTTTTATAAAAATACTTCTCCCGTTACTTCTTCCATTTATTACCTATATATTTAATCAGATTATTACTAAAAGTACGTTCCCTTCAAGATGGAAAAAGGCCAAAGTCTTGCCAGTACCAAAATCTAAGACTGAATACCGACCAATAGCCATCTTACCGTATCTATCGAAAATTTTAGAGAGACTTCTTTATAAGCAAATTAACCGCTATATTATTGACAACAATTTACTAACTGATCGGCAATCTGGTTTCCATGCAGCGCATAGTTGTATAACAGCCCTAACTGATGTTGCGGAGGGTATTCGAAAGGAAGTTGATGATGGGTTTTTGACTATGTTAGTATTGTTAGATCACTCTAAAGCATTTGACACAGTCGACTACGTCATTTTAAAACAAAAACTGGAAAAAATTATGTATTTTTCTTCAACTTCTGCCAATTTAATTGGCTCTTATTTAAATGAAAGGTTTCAGTGCGTTGAGTTTAAGACAAGAACTTCTAATTTCCTTCCAGTCGTGAGGGGTGTCCCACAGGGGTCTATACTTGGCCCTCTGCTCTTTTCGATTTATGCCAATGATCTCCCAAAACAACTAAATCACTGTATGATCAGAATGTATGCTGATTATGTTCAGTTATATATAAGCACCAGGAATGGAAATGTTGATGACTGCACAAATAAACTAAATAATGATTTAAATCATGTTTTATTATGGGCCACGGCTAATGGACTAAGTCTCAACTAGGGTTTGGGGTTCGGGATTTCCCGGGCGGGAATTCCCGGGAAATCCCGGGAAAAGTTTGCCGGGAATTCCCGGGAAAATAATATATTTTTCCCGGGAAAACGGGAAATTTTAAAAATATTAAATTGTTTTTGTTTCGAATAGGATTTTTTAATTTTAGTCATAAAAAACATTTTAAATACCAAAACAAAAATTTCATTCTTAAAATCTTTTAAAAGGGAATACATTTATTTGACATACAAATAAAATCTTTGCCAAGTAATTAGGAGCATTTCAACTAATAAAGATTTTTCGCATAACTTATTCAAAATTTAAGTAGTAAAGCCTAAAAACTTGGTAAAATGTTTAAAAGAAATATAAAAAAAGCTTTGTTTTTTACAAATAATCGCCCTTACTATCTAAATTTTTCAAATGTATAATTTAGGTAAAGTCGACTTTAGTTAAAATATTGGGTGGCAGTATACCTTGACTTAGTTTATTTTTGGAGCTTTCTGATTGATTAATTTATTTTCAACCAATCAAAATATTTGAAAATATAAATATTTTTGTAAGGTTTTCATACACAAAATGAACAAAACCGTTTGATTAAAAATAAAGTCGACTTTAAATTTAAAATACTCCTTTATATTAAGGGTCAATAATTTTATAAGTAACGTTTTCATTAATAAATGTGAAAAGAAAAGACTAATGGTTAACGGTGGTATCTAAATTTGGTTATCCGACATCTAAATTTGGTTCACAAAAAAAAAAAAAAAAAATTGATGGTCATGCAACTTCTCTTGAAGAAAACAACAACAAGCTAAAATTAGCAAAGTACCCGAAGAAAAAAGTGGAATCTGAATAGGTATTAAAGGTTTTATGGTAGGGTAAACATTTCCTAAAATGGTATCCAAATTAGCCGCAGTCAATCCGCACCATAACTAGATCTTCGTTTATTCGAGAAAGTTTTTATAATAAAAACCTGGCATTGCAAAAAAAGAAACCGATGTAAAGAACATTATATTAAATTACTACAATCATGTAAAAGATATCATTATAAAAGAAATATTGAGCAATATTTCTCACAATAGGAGATTTACTATAATCTTAGATGAATGGACAAGAATATCACAAAGGAGATATGTGAACATAAGTATAAACGTAAATAATTCATTTTATAACCTGGGGTTGGTTTATATATCAGGAAGATGTAATGCTGATGAAATAAGAAGAATTTTAGAAATAAGACTAGAAGTGTTTTAATTGTCTTTGGAAAATAACATTTTGGCCACCATATCTAATCGGCCAAGTGTGATGAAACGGTTTGTTTCCGACAATCCAGTAGTAGGTGCTTTCTGCTGGAATCATGCAATTGATTTGGCAGTGCTGCGATTAATTTATGTGAAATCAAATGTTCAACATTCTGATATTTTTTACTTTGAATTCTCACTACACAGACTGCATTTGTACTGAAATAGTGTATTTTTTTAACAAAAATTATTTATATAGGTGGTTTTCATTAACAATTTTGTTCAAAAACATTTCCCGGGATTCCCGGGAATCAAATTTTTTCATTCCCGTTTCCCGGGAAATAAAAAAGTCCGGGAAATCCCAAACCCTAGTCTCAACCCACTTAAATCCAAATGTATTGTAGTGCATAAGAGGACTTCAAAAATTGTGACTAAGCCAAATATTCACATTAATGGTGAACGCATAGAAATTGTCAATTCCGCCAAAAACCTAGGAGTTATTTTTAACTCCACACTTACTTGGGAAAATCATATAACTGCAGTGTGTGGCAGAACATATGCGATGCTTAGGACATTATGGCCAACTGAACACTGCACAATAGTAAATATAAGAATTCTACTGGATAAAACTTATTTATTACCGGTCTTGATGTATGGATCTGAGGTCTCTTCCAGCTGTGATTCTGAAAGCAATCGTAGATTTAATGTGGTGTACAACAATATTATAAGATATGTATTTGGTTTGAGAAGGTTTGATGCAACATCGCGATATTCTAAAATATTATATGGTGTTGAATTTGAAAATCTATTGCGCATTCGCGTACTTATTTTTTTACACAAAATTGTCAACTTACACCAGCTTACTCGCTAACATATCATAGGAATTGAAAACTTAATTCAGGGAATTAAACGAAAAAAATTTAATTCCTTAGGGAATTAAACGAAATAAATTTAATTCCTTGACTAAAAGTTGAACTAACTAGAATTGAATGAATTCCTTGACTAAAAGTTGAATTAACTAGAATTGAATGAATTCCTTGACCAAAAAATGAATTAACTTGAATGAATTCCTTGACCAAATGTTGAATTAACTAGAATTGAATGAATTCCTTGACCAAAAGTTGAATTAACTAGAATTGAATGAATTCCTTGTTGAATGAATTCATTAAATTTTTTGAAGGCATTAGAAACAAATTAATGAATTCCTTTAAGATAAATCGAATGAAAAAAAAAGGAATTCATTCAATTCCTTAAGTTTAGTCAAGGAATTCATTCCCAAAATATAAATTCAGTTCAAAAAAAAGGGAATTAGGGAATTAATTCTTCGAAGCTCTGGTATGTTGTTACATAACCACATATCTGTTAATGATTTTCTACACTGGGACTGTTTAAAAATCACTTTTTAGGGTCACTTTAGAGAAATAATGTAATACTTAAATGATCTTTTAAATATTGTTCAGAATTATTTCTAGAAAAGATGTAAAAATATACTAACGGATATTTTGGAAGCAATGAAAGAAGTGATTTTTTTTTGTTCAGAATTACTTCTAAAAACGCTGTAAAAATACACTAACGAACACTTTGAAGCAATGAAAGAAGTGGTTTGTAAAGTATGATCTCAGGGGGGAAATTAAAAAAAAAATTTTTCTTGGGAAACACTTATTTAAAAAACAAAAATATGGGGTCACAATTTATTTTTAAATATTCACGTTTTTGGTCTCCGCAGCGCAAAGTTAACGATTTTATGAGCGACACTTTAGATATTAAAGACAATATAAAGTCCAACAGAATATTCTATGTTATCATTTTCATCAAAACCTTTAATATTTGATACGTATTTGACCTCCAACAAAGATGGGTTAACAAATCCCAAAAAAAGTTTATATTAAATAACTTAGAAACTATCGGCTGAAAACATATGAAATCAACAATTGAAACTTCCGCACTCTATTTGAATTGTATCAAACTTGCTATAACTTGGAATAATTTCTATTAGTGCTGGTACATTCGGTTACTTTTCAATACTCGATATTACTCGATATTTTTGATTTGGATACTCGATACTACTCGATACTTTTAACGGTTTTTATATTTGAAATTTTTTAAAATTTTTTAGTAAAATTCTTTGAAAATATTTATGGTAATTCAATATTTATATTTATAAACATATTTTTAAACTTTTTCATCAACTATTCATTGCGTTTTTTATAGTTTTTTTTAAATATAATTTTAAATATTTCAATTCTGATATTTTTCTATTATCAGAGTTGTAGTTTTGTGACAAATATTTTAGCAGAGTCACATTTTTGTGGTAAATATTTTAGCGGAGTCACATTTTTATATATTTTGTTTGTCCAAAATGCAACTCTGAAAATATCGAGTAGTAGTTTTGAGTATCGAGTACCCACAAAAAAGACAAATACTCGATACTCGATACCCACTACTCATATTTTTACCAGCACTACTTTGTATAGCTAAGAAACCCTCAAAATTGGTATTCAATTTGGGGAAAATTTATTAAATTTGCTAAAAACTTTTCTTACATAAGTCTAAGTCTAACTTTTGTATTATTTTAGCTATGTCACAGGTTGATATATCACTTTAAAGCTTATGAAATCGTGCTTAAAGTTGGTCCCCAACTCATTCTTTAATTCAGTTGTGACAGTCGTGTGAATAAGTCGATTTTTGCCAAAGTGTTAGACTTTTTGTGCTAGTTGCTTAAATTCTGTTAGTTGTGTTTTTGTAAAATGCATAATTTGCAATAAATTAAACCATAAATCATGTTCAGGCGTTGATAAAGATTAAAGGCTGAGTTACCCAACCGTAAACGTATCTGTAACGAATCAGCTGTTTCGATACCACAAGAAGAAATGTATACGAATGGTTACTAACACGTAAATGTAAACGAACTTGCCGGATCATTCTGTTGAAATCAGAATTTTCTATCCGGCATCGAAACAGCTGACTGATTTTAGTTGGAAAAAATATGAAATGAATAAAGAAAAATGATTCAAACAACAAATAAGGAATAAAAATTAACAAATAAATGGAAAAATTTAGAATAAAATATAAAACCACATGAAATAGATGCTAAATAGTAATGTCGTTTACGATAATCTATAAGTGTACTTTTTAGCTACGGCACGGTACAGTTACATCACATATACGTTTACGGTCCCATAATCCGCCCTTATGAGTTTTATCTAATAAATTCCTCGAAAAATATTACACACAACTGTAATAAATGTTTTAATAAATCTCAAGATTTATTTGCCGTTGTGTTAAATTTATCAAACCAAGTAGAAGAGCTGAAGCAGTGGTGTCAGACCTTTTCGGTCAAAAATCGTCAAAAATGTAAAAATAAATCGTCAAAATCGTCAAGAATTTTATGAAAAATCGTCTAGAAATCGTGTCATCTGTTAAATATCACAAAAACACTAGTTTCATTTTTTTATTCAAAATTCATTATAACTGCTTACCTCTATATTACACAGCTCTTAAGATTTTATAAATTCGAATTATATATAACACAGCTTTTATAAATTCGAATTATATAATACCTGGACGTTATTTTTCGCTTCATCTGTAAAAAGGTGGTATTTATGCTACAATTACAGATAAAACACCTCATCATGTGTTCTGCGGTTAAAATCATCATAAATAATTTATATAGACTTTAAGTTCACGATTTCGAACTCTGTTCTTAAAGCTTTCAGTCACGTCATAATTTTTCTATAATTTAGACATAAGCCAAAAACAGTGTATTTCGGAATTTTTAACAGCGATTTTCTGAAAAATATAACGTAATTGAGACATTTGAAAAACAGATTTATAATCAGCTTGCCTAAATCTATGAAAGTTTAAATCCCTGCTAAAAATTAATTTTGTAAAACTGTGTAACTTAAAAATTAACCCAGCTCCAACTTCTGTTTGTTAATTGTTTTTTTTTAATCACGAACATGTTTTTCCACTCAGACCCGCTTTTCTTTATAGTTTTGCTTAAAATTCGTTAAAAAGTCAGCAGTTTTCCTAAATCTTCAAAACATATGCAGTTTTTATTCAAAAATCGTCAATCGTCATCTGTAAAATTTTGACTAAAAAAATCGTCAAAATGACGTAAAATCGTCCCATCTGACACCACTGAGCTGAAGAGCCTTTTCAATACATATTTAATAAAAAAAAAAATGTTAAAGAGAGTGCTTCTAAAAAAAATAAAAAAAACAATTTCCAAACTGAGCTTAAATGCAAATAATGATTCCGTTGTGGTTGATGCTGTATATCACAGATTAATACCAGATGTGAAACTAATGACAGGTGGCAAAAAAGTATTCTCAAACCGTATGGTTTTGTTTACATGGAAGTCAAGTCAAGAGGGAGATAACAATATAAAATCTCTATACATTTTGTATAGCGCATTTTTTGAATATATCTGTCTCTTTTTAGATTATTGTGCTTTATCTTTTGTGTTTTTCTTAAATTTTTGCATTTTGTTTTGCTCATTTTCTGTCGGCCATATTGCCCAAATCAGCTGATTCATATCTGGTATAATTTGTGCTGTATATGATAAAAACAATAAAAAAAACAATTGTCAAACCGAGTTTAAATGCAAATAATGATCCTGTTGTTGTTGCTGCTGTACATCAAGCTGCCTACACACTAGGGAACATGGTTGAGGGAACAAAAAATATCAAAAAATTTTGTAAACACGAAATGCACGCTCTCAACACGCACACACACACAAACGCACTCACACATTCACAAAAAATGCTCTCTTTTTTTGAGTATGTTCCCTAGTGTGTAGCACTGTTGGTAAAAGTGGCACAAAAGTGCCATTTGTGGCACTATTGAATGTTCAATGGCACCTTGGCACTCTCCATAGAATTTTGGCACTTTTCTATATAATTTGATAAAAGGTCGATATCGCTGGTTTTTAAATTAGCAAAATTAAAAAAAACAAACACTACACTAAAAATTTCTACAATTTTCTGGACCCTTCCAGTTCTGCTGGGACAATTTAATAATTATTTTGATCTTTAAAAATAAAAGCAACGGGGATAAAGTTAGAAAACCTTTAATTGATTCTATTGTATTCTCAGTCACTATATAAATAAAATATGTATGTAGAATTTTTTGAAAGAATTGGACCTGCTAACTTATCTTACAATAACGTAAGTTTAGTGGTTTACTATAGTTAAGAATGCAAATTTATATGAAAATATTTGTGGGAATGTTAAACTCGGGTTAGTTTTTAGATAAGTTACGCGCCCTTAAAGTTTTTTTTTTATTTTTTTGTCTTTTTATTCTTAAAGTAACTAATACACTTATTCTAGAAAAATGTGACAATTTGTTTTGTTATTAAAATTGTCATGTTTCTTGTTATAGGAATTTTTCAAAAATTTGTTATGGTATTCTAATTTTTTTATGACAAGCAAAATTTTTAAAAATTTCACCATACAATGGTGAAAGCTTTTTTTGCCAAAAATAAAATAAAATGATCAAAAAATTGTAATTTGTGAAAAATTATGATTTTTTCTATAATTTTTTGAAATCTTAAATGAAATAAAAACTTAAAAAAATGTCCAGGAACCGCAGAACACGAGAGAACTAGTTCTAACCACTTGGAGTTTCCTTTAAATTTTTGCATCAAGCACCCTGAGCTTATTCCTAACAACTTTAGCCCCAAAAATCCCATGTTAATACGTAATCTTTTGGAGGAATTTGCAGGAATTTTAGAATAGGTAAAAGGTATGACGCATCTTAAAATAATATCTCAAAATACGAGTGAGGTATTTTATATTTTATTTCTGTGAAGAAAAATTATAAAATTCTTCAAAAGAAAAGAAAATTTTTATATTTTAAATAGTTGACAAATGAAATTATTTGTTTGTTATATGATTTTTATTACATGCCAATTTTGTCAAGGTTTTGCTGTGACAATTTTTCTTAGAATACCAAAATTATAATTAATTTCCATTCACCCCAGTTGTGTGACAATTTTGTTATTGTTATAAAGTTTAGAATAAGGTTGTAAATGTATAAATATTTGAAATAAAAGCTGAACATATTTTTTTAAACAATAAATGTTGCTTCATTTTTTTTTTGGCACTTTTAAAGCTTTTTTGGCACTTTTTTGGCATCATTTAGGCACCAAACGATAACTCTCAAATACCATCACTGGTGTGTAGGCAGCTTCATGATAATGTTGTCACAGGGATGATAAAGTTAGTACTATAGTGCTTTTTGTGGTACTATTGGAACCTCAAAAGTACTATGGTACTCCCCTGACTCATTTAGTACTATTTACACATTTTTCGATTTTTAAATTTTTTGTGCTTTTTAAATTTTCAGAGATATTATTGTGTTTATAGTATGGTTTATAGCGAACACATCAAATATCGCAGTTTTAAATAAAAAATACTTATCTTGCAAATATTTAAAATATTAGATATTACTATTGAAAACCCAAGTTGAACACATAAAAAATGTTCTTTCGCATTTTTTTTATTAAGATACGTATGTATACAAAAAAAATTAACAATTAGGAGAATTAAGAAATCTAGAAATTTTTGTGTTTTTTTAAATGAGCAAAATGTTTTCCCCATCAGACCTGCTAAAGAATTCACTCATTCGATTTTCATTTCTGAATGATTAAATACCTAAAACCTATTTCGAAGGATCGAATGAATTCTTAATGCACCTAATGCAATCATCAATTTCTTTTGATTCGATTGTCAATCAATCTGTTAATTCGAAAATATTCTTATGACATTACAAGGTGGAATAGACCTGTAAAAAACTTTAAAATAATATTCGCTTTAAAACGAAGTCAAATACGATATTCAGGGACTTGCACTCACAGAAATAAACCTGTGCAAATAGCAGAAAAAGCTACTAAAAATTAAGCAAAAATGGCCTTACAAAAGAAACTGCTGAGATTGGCAGATTTTTTTATATATTTTTTATATTTAACTTTAAGTTTATTGAAAATAAATTATACACCAAAATCTGCAGAAAATATTAATATAAGTAGAGAAAAAATAGCAAAAATAAAATCTGCAGAAAATATTAATATAAGTAGAGAAAAAATAGCAAAAATAAAATGTTATATCTACAAAATTTTTGTTACTTTTAAGTTAAATTTTGTTGAATGAAAATAGCAGTCTATCCCGCTAAAATCAACGGAAATGGTTGCTAAAAATAGTAAACTGTTGATTTCAGAAGACTAGATTTTTATTCTTATTAAAAAAATAGAAAAAAATCTTTCTACATTTAAAATTTTTGGTGATTTTTAGTCTACTAATTATTATTTATTGCTAATTTTAGCAGGTTAAGTTGTTATTTTCTGTTAACTAAAATTTATTCAAATACATATAACTAAAATTTTGTATATGTATTTAACAATAAGATTGGGGCTATAGAGAATTGCGCTTGTTCGTTAGTTTTCTACCCTCTATCGTATATCCCAATTTAATAAAAATCTGATAAAAAAATTTTTGGTTTTTGCTGTTCTTATCTTACTAATATTTTACAAAAGTAATCTGATAGAATTTTTTATGCAACGTAATTTTTAACTAATTTTTATTAGTTTAACTAAAATTTTTACATTTTTCTATTGCTGTATGAGTTAGATATAACAGAACTCTTTATTTTTTATGCGTTTTTATTTGTTAATTTATAATGATAAAAAATTAAATGAAAACAAATTTTGGTACTATAGAGGTCAAAAAAGTACTATTTTTAAGCTGGTTAGTACTATTTTAAAAATCCCATTTATCATCCCTGTGTTGTCACTTCTGAGCCAATTGATTGCAAAGTTAATGATTTAAGTTGTAATAATGTTCGTAAATGGAGACCAAGTCTCTGTTTGTCTGAACCAACCTGGGATGGAAAACATGGTACAATTGTATTTTTTTGGTACATATTGACTGCCGTTGGTACTGTGGTACTACCGCGATCCATTTGGTACAATTTAAAAAAGTTCCAATTTTAAAATTTTTTATTAAATGAACTTGTTGTACGTTAAAGCTGTCAACAAATAAGTATTCGTAATGCAGACGTGTACTGAAGTCATTCTAACGAAAACTTGTAACTGACAACTTTTGGGTCCAATGTTGCAAAAAAATGTATTATACTTAGGCTTGCCAAATCGAAATTTGCAAAAATCTTGACATTCAGAGGAATAAGCTTGATTTTTCTTGACATTAAAATAAGGCTTGACAATTTAAAATTTAGCTTAATTAGTAAAAAAATTGAAAAATTGGCTTGAAAATTTAAATGATATTAATTTATACAGATTTTCTACATTCTCTGTACCACATTTTTTAAAGAAATGGACTCATATGTTGACAATGGATATGACTTTTGGCAATTCTTCGAACTTCCGGAAGGCAGCAGTAATCTGCATACAACATACATATCAGTATTAATTGAATTTGATATTTTTAAAATAAATGCAGCTCTGCTTAATAATTTGTTGACAACAAAGAGTTTTTTTTATATTTAAAACAGCAATTTGCTAAAAATATGATTTTTCTCCAAAATCATATCTTTTTTCTAAGTATTTTACAGCATTTTGTAAAAATTGATTAGCTTCTAACTCAAACGTTTCCTTTTCATTCAAAGTAAGACTTTTTATGCTTTACTACCATGGAAACAGCCATTTATCCCTAAAAATTAGTGATGGTACATTTAAAAACAATTAGTTTTGTTTTTGCTAATAGTTAATTTTTCTTATCAATTTGATGGAAAATTTTCTAAAATTCCTTTTTAGCTTGACAAATGACATTTTTTCTTTATTCTTGACACGCATTGAAAAAGCTTGACAATCAAGCCAAATCAAGCCCGTCTGGCAACCCTAATTATACTACATTTATACCTGAGCAAAAACTACGTGGTTTTTGGCTCTTGTAGTTTTTAACTTGTCAAAACGCATACAAAAAAAAAAACAAACAAAAACTAGTTTTGTAGAAAAACTAGTTTTGTACAAAAACTAGGTGGTTTTTGTTTAAGTATAAATGTAGTATTATTACTTTCCCGTAATCAGCTCATCAATACGCGTTGATTCATAAAATTCAAGAATTTAACCCGCCTCTTTCGTATATTTTTTGAAAAGTAAAAAAAAATATTACATTTTCTTATCTAAAAAATAACCAGAACAAAATGTTAACAACATATATTTTCATATAAATTTGATATTCACAACTATTGGTTATTTTAATATAAGTTAGCAGGTCTTTGTGTCGTGTAGAATAGTATTTCCTGCAAGGTTGGCCTCGATCGCACGTCCTTTTTATATAAAAAAATTGGTGAGGGCTGAAAAAGTACAATTTTTGTAGAAGAATATTTTCTGCAAGTTTGACATTGTTCGGACAAATTTTCTATATATGAAAATTTTGGTACTGTAAGGGCCAAAAAAGTACAATTTCTTTATGTGAATGGTACAAAATAAAAAAACTCATTTCCATCCCTGGAACCAACCGATCACAAAGTAAAGGATTTAAGTTCTCATAACACAGTACAACAGCCAATCTGGGGGGTGAGAAATTCCAAGTCAGTGTGATGGTACTAGGTCAGTATAGTAAAACCCTCAAAGGGTTTGGCGTTCGTATGTGTCATTTTTTTTTATGACCTTTTAAATTTTTTCCTTATCTTGATGTTTTTTCGCTTAGTTGTAACTCGAGAACCACTTGTCCGATTTTGATGAAACAAATTTAGAAAAATTTAGAATTACAATTTCTTTAATCCGTTCATATAACATTTTTCTTTATAATCAACAGTTTTGCCGGTAAAAATAAATTTGTGGAGAAAAAAAAATATTTTTTTGCCTAAAAATTAAAATTTGTTTTTTTTTAATTCATAAAAAATTTTAATTTTTAGGCAAAAAAATATTTTTTTTTCTCCACAAATTTATTTTTACCGGCAAAACTGTTGATTATAAAGAAAAATGTTATATGAACGGATTAAAGAAATTGTAATTCTAAATTTTTCTAAATTTGTTTCATCAAAATCGGACAAGTGGTTCTCGAGTTACAACTACGCGAAAAAACATCAAGATAAGGAAAAAATTTAAAAGGTCGCTCTCTCACTGGCTCTGGCTGAGATTTCAAGAAGTTAAATTGCAGCTAACGGGTTTAGTTTTTTTATTACATTTTTTCATGTTATGCATATTTATTGAAACAATTTTTAATATTTATTAAAATTTGACAATAAAACTTAATCTATCACCATCTAATAAAATTTCTTCAAATGTCGGCCAGAGCCAGTTAACATTGAAAGAGACACATGCATCCTCTTGAGTTTCTATGCTCGTTGGAAATACTGATTGATGTTAATTCTAATACTAATGCTGATGCTAATTCTACGGTTTCAAATACTGATGCTATCGTTTTCCCAGCCGATAATTTTCAAAGTGTTTTCGGTTTTAAACGTAATGATAATGTCAATGCTGCTGTTTTAACCGATGATAATAATGCTAATTGGCAAAATGTGACTAGGAAGAAAAATCGTTCTGCACATCGTAATGTTGTTGTTGGTAATAACAAAAATTGCGAATTGGAAGTCGTTGCTAAAATGAAATGGGTTCATTTATCATCTTTTAAGCTGAATGTGTCTGAGGATGATATAATTTGCGTTGTTAAGCATCTTGGCATTGATAAAGTGCATCTATTATGTCATAAACTGGTGAAAAAATATGCTGCTTTAAATGATTTTAAGTTTATAAATTTTAAACTTGGTATTTCTCCTGAATTTTATCAAGAACTGTTTAATACGAAACTTTGGCCATCTAGTGTGAAAGTACGACCGTTTAAATATATTCCAAAAAAGGTGGTAACTGAGTGAAAATTTCAGGCGCCAGCAGTTCTTAAAATTTTGTTGATTTTTGTGATATTTCTAATAATAAGTTTTAAACTTTAAAGTATTATAATAATTTTTTTTTTAGATTTAAGTTGCTAGTCTGTAAGGATAATAATGTATGCATAGACTGAAATAAATTTTGAGAAATTTTCTACAATGAATTATGTTTCTATCTTTTTATTATTGAAGCCACGATTGAGCTACGTGAGTAGTTACTATTTTCAAAGACAAAAATAAAGTATTGAGAAACAACATATATTTTCAGAAATTTTAAAGAATCCATTTTTCGATATATAGCGATTTAAATCGCAGATTTCATTAAATTAAACTTTAAAAATTGTGAAAATTTAATTACTTATAGTACCTACTTAAATAACAATTTTACATCCTTTAAAATTATACCACAATAACTACGAGAGTTATTCAAATGATACAGACAATTTGGGTGAGTCAAAATTTTGTTAGGTTGGTTGGTTTTAAACATATACAATAGAACATCACCCACTTAGACCATTTTCCTGTAGGAGCAATCAAAACAAGAATGTTTATTAAATTTTACGAAAAACATCGCTGAAGTCTGAAAAGTATTCAAAATTTGATTCAGATTATTACCAGGATTTAAATCAGAGATTATGTTAAAACTAGACAAAGTTTTTATTTCCTGAAAAGTTTTAAAATTATTTCCATTACTTTTGTTTATATTCACTTTATTTACAAAATTCTAATTAAATTTTTAAACACCTTTCTCATACCAAATTTGTAAATACAAAAAAAAACTTTTTAAAAAGGCACCAACAAAGAAATTTGTAAATCCAAAAAAAAAATTATTTTTTTTTTGTAACTTTGAATTTTTATTTTTAAACAATTTTTATATGAAAGATAACAATTTACAAATGAGTTACAAATATTTCAAACAAAAAAAAATTGTTGGAAATAAAAGTTAAATTTAAAAGAAAATGTGATTGCTTCTACAAATTCGCATTGTTGGTGCCTACTGTTTTTTCTGTGTAAGAAGTTGATTATTTATATTCCAGTTATAAATTTTAACTGAAAACTACTAAATAAAAGCAAAAACTATCTAGTTTTCGTACAAAACAATTTTTTGCTAGTTGTTTATATATGCGTTTTGATAAGTAGAAACTAGGTAGTTTTTGCTCCGTCTAAATGCAGTATAGTGTTAAAAAACTTCTTGTTTTTGAGGTATTTTTTCGGAATGTTTCGCAGATCTCCTAGGATGCAATTACGGTTCCTCGATGGTGGGCGGAAGCAGGTACTGATGGTTTTTTATAAGCCATAAAAGTGATCAATGTATATAAAAAATAAAAAACAAATACAAAACAAATTAAAAAATATACGAAATAAAAGATTTTGACCGAAATGAAATGTCTAATAAATTCTCTACCTTCGTTTTTAAGAATGTTTGGGTTAATTTATAAAATACTCTTTATCCGATTCTTCCCAAATTTGGTGCACATGTAGAAAACTGCGAGCTATATATTTTGTTCATACACGGTTTTTTGAAATTTTGCTGTTTTCTTAGCGTAAAATTAATTTTAAACTTTAAACACGTTTTCCCACAACCCTGAGTTCAAAATCGGCTGCCACTGTACAGCCAAGGCGGGTTAACCGATTTCGATCAGGGTGTTTTTCTTTCATAGGCAACAAAAAACTCTAGTCCTTATCGTGGCCCTTTTTCTGAATTTTGGTCAAATAAGTTTTATATCCCCGAGCAAATGTGTTTTTTCTTACCTTTTTTGAAATTTTTAAGTTTGTGTGGCAACTTTGTTAAAAGAAAATTTTAAAAATAAAAATCGGGCCACGATAAGGACTAGAGAATTTATATGGGATTAAGAATCGCTTTACATTTTTATTTTCCGATAATTAACGAAGGCTGCACAGTGGCAGCCGATTTTGCCTTTTTTAAAAAAGGCCAGTAATGAAGTGGCAACTCTGGCGATTTTGGCTGGGGAAATATAAAACTGATATTTTTTAAAAATACTACAATAATATAATTTTTAAATAAAAAAATAAAATATTAAAAATATTGTTAATTGAATTTTTGACAACTATTCAAATATACCCTCTAAAATGCTTTTGTTACAGTATTTACCGCCCTTAAACCAACTTTCAATTTGGTAACTATTTCTAAATATTGCTACTACAAATTGTATGCAACGCTATTTTTTGTTATAATGACGGTTGGCAACACTAACTCTGAGTCTTGACGAGACATTGATTTGTTTGCCCAAGAACTAATCGTCGGCAGAATAACGGGAATAAATTTCTCCGTTTGTTTTGGGTGGAGAATACGTAATGTCAGACAATTCATTATTTTTTGTTGGAGTAAGTCACAAACGAAACTATTTATTTGATGTGGTCAATGTATTTTTCACTAATTTTTTCTCAATATTAAAAATTAAATTGCATAAAATTCAATAATAATGCAAATTATTTACTTTTTCTTAACATTTTATTCATTTTCTTTTATTATCTTTAGTTTTAAGTTATGCCACTAAGTACAAATTAGATCTGGCATCGTGGTTGTTGTTGCACATAGTTGTGAGAACAATTGTGCGGACAACGTTGTTTGAACAAGAACAAAACATGAACAAGAGCGGTCCACACGGGACAAATTCATGGGCGAACAAGAAATTTTTAGCTGAATGAACAAATCGATGTCTCGTCAGGACAACAAGTAAAAACACACACACAAAATAAGATAAAAATTAACGTTAAGATTCTGCCGCAAAAATATTTTATATATTTCTAACGCCGACATTTTTTATGTTCATCATGTGTCGGCTCAATATCGGCGCAAGCTTGGTATTTTAAACTGATAGAGTTAAATTTTTAACTATCAAGTTAGCCTTTCAAATGTCTAAAAATGCATGTGTAAACGATGAAGATTAAAAAGTTGGATTAACTTTAATCAAATAGATTAATTACTCTGTCTAAACGACTATAAGTGTTTCAGGTGGGTATACTTGTATTTATAAAAGAAAAATTAAGCTTGCATGCAAAAAAAAAAAAAACGGAAGTACATATGTATATGAAAATGGTAACCTAGAATTGATTTCAATAATAAACAAATTTTATAAATTTGTATAATTGCAATAATTTTAAACAGCTTAAAATGTGTACCTAAACACAATTATACAAAAATCCGATTTGAGTTTTTGTTAAAAACTTTGCGTAATTGTAGCAGTAACAAAAAGTAATTTCAATAAAGCATTTTTCATTTTTAATAAATAGTAATATTTCTAAAAACTGGTTTGCAAAAATAACGCAACATTTAGCTGTTTTTTCATTATATATTTTAATTTATTTATTTAACTACTTACGATGACGAATATTATAATGTTAAATAAATACTACTCGTAAATAAACGAGAATATGTTGGATTGATTTATACCTGCGGTGGTTTTAAGTTTCATTTACACTTAAATTTATAATCGTAATAAAGACTAACCATAAAGTTGTATTTACAAGATACATATAATCAAATATAAAAACAATGAAAAGCTTCACAATTTTTATAAAACTACATTTTTAATAAAACTTCTTCATAGTCTATGAAACTTTTAAAAAGCAAAAATTGTAATAAGAGTCTAATTAGTCTAATTGAGTTGTTTACATGTGTTTATTTCAAGGTTGGTTACCGTTATCGTTAAAATACCGTTATCGCTAAAATACCGCTTCAAATTGAATACCGTTACCGATACCTCTAAAAAAATTTCCCAATACCGTTATCGTTCCCGATACCGTTATTTTTATGGGCAGTTACCGGTATTTTACCGGTATTTATTAATTTATATAAAAAATGACAATTTCAACTTTTTTATTTTATAATCTTGAGTTATTTTTGCAACAAAATTTATAGAAAATTAATTACTAAAACTACCAGCATTGAATTTATAGGTTAAAATCTGTATTTTTAAGACCTAAAAGCAAGAATATGCTATGTTTTAACACTCATAGAAAAAAGTTTGTAGAAAATTTAGTAAAACTGTTAGTACTTCAACTTAACAAATTTTTAACTAATTTTTAGTTAAAATTGAATTTTTAGTTAATTTTTTTGCTACCTCCACATTACTAACTTACAAACTTTTTTGCTATTTTTTTTAACAATAAATTTGCTAACTTTACAGTATTTTTCTGAATTTTAGTTACTAATTTTTAACAGAAGATTTGCTCATTTTACAAATTTTTTGTAAACTGAACCACCAATTTTGGAGCGCTTATAAACAGAATGTTAAATGCCTCATAAAAATTACTGTATATTTTTAACTCGACAAAAAGAATGCAAAATTTTAAATAAAGCTAAATTGAAATGGTTGAAAATTTGTCCTACTCATAAAATATCTAAATTATTAAAATTTATGAGAAAAGTTTCTATTTATCGTAATACATTAATTTTCAAAGATCAATGTTTATTTTGGACGAACCATTTTAATATGAAAATTGTGATTAAAAGTATCTCTGGGGAGCAAGTGGAGTTTACGGGGATGACCATAATTGTTTCCCCCAATATTGTACTTTTTAAGCTTATTTAAAGAATACGATATTTTTAATCGGCCACCCCTTCTTTCCTGTGGGTGGAGCTTTAGAGGTGAAAATGGAAACTCAAATAAATTCGGAAGTACATATCCGATCAGCAAACAAAGAAAAATCAAAAGAAGGGTCTCTGAAATACATTTTGTTATGGTTAACATATTAGGGGTTTTCATATAAATTCGTAAATGCCTTGTAAACCTTGTATAAATATAACCCATATTTTTATGTATGGAGTTTGACATTAAACTCATAAACATACCAGGTTTACACCGTTTACGAGTAAAATACGAGTTTATATGAAAACCCCTATTATTGTCTATAAATATTACCGCTTTTACAAAAAATCATTCTTGGGAAATTTTCATTGACATTGAAATAGAATTGGCATTACTTTATCTCAATGTCAATGCCAACAAATTTCATCACCATTCAATGCCAATGAAATTTTTTTCAATTAGCATTGATGAAAACAATGGTAATGAAATGTATACATAATTGAAGAAAAAGCATTGTAATATAAAAAAAAATATAAGAAATACGCGAATTTTTAATTTTTTTTTCTTAATTTATTCTTTTATTAAAACATGAAAACAAATACTGCTTTCATAATTTATAAATGGGCATTTAGGCATTGAACAATGCCAATTTAACAAATTTCAATTAATTAATACATTGAATAAACTGGTCCCAAGTATATTTTTAAATACACATTTATTTTTTATTTATTAATTTTCATTTCATTTGCTCCTTTTTTATATTTTTCCTGTCCACTAGTAATCTGCAAAAGTTTTGTTGATTTCAGAAAATTTTTGCAAAAATTTTGTAGATTTAACAGTTTTTTTTTCTATTTTCATTCTACTATAATTTAGCAATTTTTTTTGCTGATTTCAGCAAGTTAAATTGTTATTTGCAATTAACAAAAATTCAGCTCAAATATTACTAAAATTCTGTAAATTTAACAGTTTTTTTTGCTGTTTTCATTTTATTAATATTTAGCAAACTGATTCTGCTAATATTAGCAGTTTTTTCTGCAGCATCATTTTTAACTAATTTTTAGTAACTTTTTCTGCTATTTTTACGGACTTATTTGTATGAGTGTACTTGATTTTATATGTTTTTAACGTAATTCTTAATACCGGTACGTACCGGTATTGCTGTTTCGATAACGGTATACCGTTACCGAATCAATCTTAAATACCGTTACCTTTACTGTTACCGAAACAAACGAAATTCGATACCGTTACCGTTATCCTTACCGTTATTCGTTTCGGTAATCAACCTTGGTTTATTTGCTTAAATTCAATATAAATAGATCATCATCAAATATTGATCCCTAAAGGCATAGGATACTGAGGATGGGTCCGTAGCGGGACGCGAAAATACGTCCTGCTGGCCTTATCGAATTTTTTCAATTTTTTCTTCTCTGTAGTTTACTTGTATGATCTCAAATCAAACAAAAAACATTAATTTTCAAAATGAATTTTTTAATAAAATTTGATGAAAAATAGCAATTATTTCCCAGCAAAAAAAAATTGGAAGTCATGCTTTACAAAACATTTCTTTCTTTGCATCAGAAGTATCAGTAAGTGTATTTTTACTGCTTTTTTAGAAGTAACTCTGAACAACTTAAAAAAAATCACTTTTTATTGCTTGGTATCATTTGGTATTTCTAAACAGACGATCGCGGGCTCGATTCCTGGTGGGACCAATATTTTTTATTTCTTTTTTAATTAATTTGTTTATCTAAATTTTTCAAATGTATATTTTATTCTTGGAGCATCCTGATTGGTTAATTTATTATCACCCAATCAAAATGTTAGAAAATATAACTTATTTTGTAGGGTTTTCATACACAAAATGAACAAAACCGTATGGTTAAAAATTAAGTCGACTTTATATTTAAAATAGTCTTTTATAATAAAAGCCAATATTATTTAAATTTTTAAAAATATAAAAAAATGATGAAAAATTGCTTTTTATGCGCTTATGAAGATAGTACTGAAAACAATGCTGAATTGCAGTGCACTTTTGGTACTTATTTAAAAAAAGACTATTATTGAAGAGAATAAAACACAATGACCAATATCAAAGTATAGCTCAAAGTAGAGAGCTGGACTAGCAATCATGAGGTCGAAAGTTCGATACCCGGTAGCGGCAATAAAAAACTTTTGTAAAATAAAAAAAATATAATTATTTTGCGGATAAATTTTTTTTAAGTTTTAACTCGTTCAAAAAGCACTGAACATATTTTTAAGTGGGAGTACTCCTCTCCTATGACAATGTCAAAATCATTAGTATTTATGTTAAAAAAGAAGTACAATTGTAGTGCTTTTTCTACTGCTACGGCATCTCTTTTTTTTTTTTTTTTGGGTAATGTTATATTTTTTTTTAATCGGTTCTTAATTTCATTTATTCCAAAACTGATTTTACAAAAACCAATTGCAAATTCAATTTTTCAAATTATATTTTGCCATTTTTAAATAAAATAAGTTGAATTACAAATTTTTGTAAATTTTTTTTCATATTTTTTGCTTTTTTTATTTTAATTTTTATTTATTTATTTATTTATTTGGAAGTTCCATACACGAGACTAAAAGTCTTATTTTGCAGTATGGAACTGAATATTTGCCAAATTTAAAAACATCAAATTATAGAATGATAATGATAAGTAACTTAATAACTAATTACAAAATTATCAAAATTATTATAAAAAAGTATAAGAAAAAGGTATAAAAATTTGTTTAAAAATAATATCATAAAGAATTAGTCAGAAAATTAAGCACAAGGAATTTAAAAAAAAATAAAAATAAAAAATTAAAAGAAAAATAAATTATTGAAAAAAAGAAAAAAAAGGTTTTTTTCAAATAATTTTTAGCAACCGACTAGAGTGAGAAAATTCTAATAATGTTTTCCTTAAATAGACGTGCGTTACTTGAAAGTTGCACATTATAAGAAATGGAGTTCCACAGAGAGATATAGCGAAAACCAAACAAATGAAAATTTGAAAACTTAAGGAGTTATAAGAGACTGAATATTATTCTGATAACAAAAATGTGTATAAAAAATTTAAAAATTTAAAAATCTTATTTAATAATTTCGTTGCGCAGAACAAAAAAATTACCACACAGTTCTAAATTTAAGATCAATGAGGGCCAGTATTATAGTCAGTACTAACAAGGAATCTATCCCAATGGGTTCTCTCCGGTCTTAATGAGACTCGGATATGTGAGAGAGTGATGCGCGGTTCCAGCAATTAATATAAGGGGAAAAATCATACGCCTCAGTGGCCAACTCAATGTATTTGTCTACTGTGGCTTATATTAATTGCTGGAACCGCGCATGGATAGAGTGAAAAAAAATAATGTTGACGTTTTTTAGCTGCCCAATCTCAATGGTGCCGTTAAAAATTTGAGTAAAAAATTACTTTATTTTTAATGTTTTTAATTTATTTCTTATAGTTTTAAAGAAAATAGACAAATTGGGTATCAAATTAAAGCTTTTTTGGACACATCTACCGGTATACAAAACATGTGGGAACAGTTCCAATTTACATGTAATAATGCGAATTTATTTTAATCGAGGGGGCAACGATGGTATATGCAGTTAAAATAACTCAAAAAGTAGTTAGTTTTAACTCTTGCAAAATAACTGACAACTGCAGTAAAAATAACTAAAAATTTCGTAAAAATAACTGACAGTTATTCACACAAAATTTTTAAGACAACTGTCAAAATTTGTGAAAACTAATGGGTTTCACAGTAATTTAGTTTTTTTATACTCTTATTATAAAAATATATTTTAATAAAAAAAAATATTTAAAAAACATGTTTTTTCTCCTCCAAACGCTTCTACATGTGTTTGGAGGAGAAGATACAATAAAATTTTCCGATTTTTATGGGAAAACTAAAAATGTATCGATAATAATAAAAATAAACTGAACAAGAAGAATTTTCAAAATCTCAAAGAAATTTTCCATTCTTTGAATAACTAACAAAAATAACTGTTTAATGCAAAAATAGTGTTTAGTTAGTTGGTTATTATTATATTAAAAATAAAGACTTCAAACAAGTGTTGTCAAATAAAGTACTTTTCGTTAGTTACTTTTTAAATAACCGTGATAATTTTTTTTTTGTATTTTTCCATAAAAAAAGAAAAAAAAACATCTGTAATTACAGTTAAAAACAACAATTGCTGATTAGAATCCAGTAGTTGTTGTTTTTAAATCATCATGAAGTAACTCACAAACATTTTTTGGTGTACTTGATAAAAACTCCTTCATGTTCAATCTCTATTTATTGCTAATGTAAATGTTGTAAAGCAAACAGTACGAATATTCAACAGTTAAATAGTTTTTTTATAACTAGATTTAAACAAAAAATACTTTTAGTAGCTTTATAACTACAAAACAATATTGCAGAAAACTTGTCTACCTTGCCACTTAACACTTTACAAAGTTGTTTTTATTCAGAAAAAACATGATTAACCCTGAAATGAACACTAGAGGCTGGACAGACCTTCTCGTTTACAAATATTTTATGAAAAAAATGTTTTTAAAAGGCTGATTTTTATTTGCGTTTAAAAAAAATCAAAAAAAAAAAAAATTCGAAAATTTTAAATTTGTTTGTGGCGTTTTAGGTTACTAGGTCAGGTGCTTTAGCAAAATGTTTTCCTCAACTCAACTCAAATACAGTAGACGCTCGCAAATTAGAACCGCTTTGTTTTTGAGGCAATTCTAATTTCTGAATTATTCTAATTTCTGGACGTTTTTTTCGAAAAAAAATTGAGTAAATTTACTTCCAAAAACTTAAATAAAACTCTTTTTAATATTTTTTAATTCAATTTTATTTGATAAAAACAAGAAAACAAAACACAACAATTCAGTCCAATACATCAAATGTATTTTTTTAAATTAAAAATATGAATATAAAAAAAAAAACGAATGGCAACAAAACATAGCAATGCAGTCCAATTACATCACATGTATTTTTTTTTAATTAAAAACTAAAAAACTGTATTTAAAAAAAAATTAAACAATTAAAATTAAACAATGGCCAAGTTAACAACTAATCTTTGTTTGACATATAATCAGTTATATTTGTTTGTTTTTTTGGTTTCTTTAAATCCGAAATATCATTACGGAGAGCCAAAAGATTACTTATGTGCTTAGTTGAAAACAATTCACTGTTATTGCACCATTTTATTAAATTATTTACGCTTTCAATGGCTGTAGTATTAGAGACAACTGATGATACTGCAACAACGTCGTCTTCGCTGCTATCTGAAGACTCACCATCGCTACTGAGAACATAAACAGATCCGTCATCAAACATATCTTCATTCCATCTGTCGATGTCTTCTATACCGATGCAATCGTTGGGAGCTATTTCTTTTAAAAGAGCTTGAGTTATCTGAATAACTTTGTTGCAGTCCTGATCTATTTGCAACAATTGTGCTATTGGCACGTCATCGTCGCTGTCGTATTGGTTAGAGTCCCAATTGGACAACTTTGGCCAAGATTTCTTCATAACACTTTGTGGTACCGCATCCCAAGCTTGTTTCAGTAATAATATAGCATTGCGGATCGAATGGGATTTCAAATGATTCTTCAGTTCACCACCTTCAGCAATTAACTGAGAAAGAAACATACTTCTGTAATTAAGCTTTGTTAACTTAATAGGGTTTTGATCCATTGGTTGTAAAGCTGCTGTCACATTTGGTGGAAAGAATAATGCAACTATGTTTCCATCGTCACTTTTAAGTTTCTCAATGGGTGTATGAGCGGAGCAATTATCTATAAGCAAAATGGCTTTCGGAGGCAAATTATTTTCCTGAAAAAAAAAAATTTTTAAATTATGTACTGAACCTGAAATCAATATTTTTGTTTACCTCTTTAATAAATATTCCGTGAAACCATTCGTGAAAAATCCGAGAAGTCATCCAAGCATTTTTTGAAAAGTTGTAATGCAGAGGATTATTGAAATTTTTAAAACACCTGGGTTTTTTTGCTTTTCCAATTACCAATGGAACTAATTTGTGTGATCCATCAGAGTTTGCACCAAGTAGGACTGAAATTCTGTCTTTTTGAATTTTATTTCCAGGGGCGTTTTTTTCAAAAGCAGAGACATAGGTTCTGTCTGGTAGGCAACGAAAAAATAATCCGGTTTCGTCGTCATTATATATTTGTGACTCCATTAAACCCATCTCAGCGATCTTTGCACGATATCGATGAATAAAAGGAGTGACTGAAGCAACATCACTGGAAAGAATCTCGCCACAAATTTTTAAAAAACGGATACCGTGTCGCTTCTTAAATTTGGTAAACCATCCATCACTTGCCCGGAATGCATTTTCATCTTTATCGGGATATTCCTCTCTAAATATTTGTTTAGCTTTCTCTTTTAATATTGGCCCAGTCAATGTACACTTTTTTTCTCGTTGATTTAAAAATCACTCATACAGACGACTTTCCATTTTTGGATATTCAGCGCTGTGCAAAGATTTATTGTTTGCCTCCTGATATGTGTTTGAAACAGCATTTAATATTGCTGTTCTATGTCATTTGATGTAGCTGATTGAAGATGTTGTCACATTAAAATCTAGGGCTAACCGGTTCCCTTGAACGCCTTTGTCAAGCTTTTCTAATATTTTGACTTTAGTTTCCAATGATAAAGTGTTTTTTTTACGTTTATTTAACATTTTAAATGATACACTTTCACTATTTAATAGAGACTGCCAAATAATATGTACACGCGTATCAAATTTCACAAATAAACTAGCCAAAAATGTACATAAATGCGACAAAAAAAAAAAACAAATAGGGAAAAACATATATAATTTGGTGATTCCCCTTTTTAGTTTTACTTTATTCAAACAGAATAAAAATAAATTGGGGATTTCCTGTGTATTCAAATAACCAAAAAAAAAAACGCTCAGAAATTAGAATTTTAAATTCGAATTTCAGATCGTTTAATGTATTGCAAACATTGATTCTAATTTCTGGACGTTCGAATTACTGAAAGCTCTAATTTGCGAGCGTCTACTGTATAACTAAAATTCTGTATATTTAACAGTTTTATTTTTGCTGTTCGTATCTCACAAATATATAGCAAAAATAATCTGATAATTTAGCAGTTTTTTTCTGCAGCATCATTTTTAATTAATTTTTAGTAGTTTTAACTATATTTTTTACAGACTTTTTCTACTAGTGTAATATAGAGTTTATAAATAATTGATTCCAGAAATTATGCTGTTTTGCCACAGTGTACCCATATTTTCTTTTAAGCTTTAGTTCTTTTAATTTAAATTAAAAGTAAAACACTTAAGTTTTTCATATAAAAATCTTGGCAGTCTAAAACATATATTTTTTAATTTCGGTCAAACCATTTCACCAAGGAGAAAGTGCACACGTTTAATGAATTAGCTGCAAATACTGTTACAATTAAAAAACCTCCAGCTTTACAAATTGGTGTTAATTTTCTACAGTTAAAATTTCATTAAATTAGCGGCTCACAAAGTTAAAGCCAAAAATTAAATGAAAAAACGCAACGAAATAAATTAACTAAAAGACATTAAAAAATCCACATTTGTGGAAATATAAAAACTACATAAATTCATCTATACCATTCCACTCCCTCACACAAAAAAAAATATACAAATCTTACAAAGAGCCGACACGATATAGACACATATGGTTTTATAGTGACAACAACAAATTATAAGGGCTTATTTATGTATTGTATGAGTATGTATACGATGATGAACAAAATCAACTATAGAATGTATTAAAAAAAATTCAACAAACATTCAAATTTATTTAAGCAGAATTAGTGATATTTTTTATACCCTACATCACTTTGGTCAGTGAAAGAAAAAAGCGCAGGTTAATCACAGATGTGTTACCAACGAGCAAAGAATCTCAAGAGTATGCATGCGTCTCTACCTCGGTTAACTAGCTCTTGCCGACATTTCAAGAAATGTTATTAGAAGGTGATGGTTAGTAAACTAAGGTCGGCTAACTTATCTAAAAGTACGCTCAATTTAGGACTATCCAGAGTCATTTTAATGCGAATTTTATTCGTTATTATGGTCAAAGACCAACCTCACTACCTTAACTAAGAGTAAAATTTTCATCAAAAAAACTCTAAATAGTGTTAAAATAAGCATTCTTTTAGATAAGTTAGCCGACCTAAACCCTTTAACTGCAATTTAACTTCTTGAAATGAAATACAGAAGCAGTGAGAGAGCGTGTAACAGTACATGAGGGATTTGCATAGAGCCTAATGTTACCAAAGACAGATGTGAAAAAAAACTTTTCGTACGGTATGGTTTTGTTTACATGGTAATCACAAAGAGGGAGATAGCAATATAAAATCTTCATACATTTTCTATTGCGCATTTTTTTGTATACATATATCTATCTGTCTCTTTTTAGATTTTTGTGCTTTCTCTTTCGGGCAAAATTGCAGTTTATGGGGTTTCGCCAGGGGTCATCCTGGGGAATTAAAAAGAAAAAAACCGAAATTAATTTTGGGGAGGGCTCAGACCCAGGAGGCCTGTGGGAGGCAAAAAACGGGGGAACATAGTAACATGTAGAGAAGAATGATATTTTCATACCGGTGATTTAATCACAGTTATTGATAAATCACTGGTAACGGCAGTGATCAAATATTTGAAGTCGCAGTTACTCGGAATGTCGTTCTTTTAATATTTTTGTACTATTCTTTCTTGCAAACTTCATTGTGCACAGTAATACATGTTTTTTTTTAATAACAGTGACTTGCTTTCACACTCTTCTGAATAAAATATCTCCTTCTATCAGTCTTTGTTACCGATCGCAACTATTCTTCTTTTAAGGCCCAGTTTTTAGGAAGTGGATTATCTTTAAAATTAGTTTAACGCAGTTTGTAACTGGAATACTGCTTTTAAAATGTGGTTTATTTTGTATTATTTCAATAAAGAAATAAATTATACTAAAGAAAAAGTTTTTCCGGCAAATTTTTGTTAAGCTGTAGAGTTGTGTCGTTCATGAACGAACTAGTTCATTTGAACGGTTCAGTTCATTGAACGATATGACATCGTTCACCATTATTCGTTCTTTTCGTTCATCGTTCATTTCGTTCATCGTTCATTTCGTTCTTTTTTGTAGTCATAAAAAGTTTGTATACATTTCTTATTAATTTTATTACAGAATTAAATGTTTTTCTTAATAATTTCATATTTTTAATAAAATTGTAATTTTCTGACACTATTAGTCTATGCACAATAAAATTAATATAAACATGTAACATGTAGGGCGCCAATAAATTGTCGAATGAACGACGCCGTTCACGAATCACTGTTCAGACACAGCTCATGACAAAAAAGAACGATAACAAAAAAGAACGATTGAACGATTTGAACGAACTAATTCAATGAATTTTATTGAACGATATGACCGAGTCACCAAAAAGAACGATTAAGCCCAACTCTATTAAGCTGGTTTTACACGACATGTATTTGTCATATGACTTGTCACTTTTTACATTGCAAAATTTATACATGCTGTGTGAGCCCTTTCAAACATTGCATGTGTAAAACCCATATGCAACAGTCATATGACAATATTTTAAATAGAGCGCGTTCTATTTTGACCTGACAAACCAAATGTAATCAGCTGTTTTTGGCAAAACAAGAAAGAAACTTGGGGGCAAAAAAAAAAGTAAAAACTGGAAAAATTTGATAAAAGCTGTTAAAAGCAACCAATGTCAGGGGTAATTACACATGTACGTTTAAACGCAAAAATTATAAACCTTATGTATTTGCTCATTTTGACAGACATACAGAATTACATATGGGTCCTTAAAGTGACAGGTCACATGACAAATACATGTCGTGTGAAACCAGCTTTAATAAACTTTGAAATGGCTGACAAAATTCGTTTTCGGTTTAACTAAACCAAGTTTAACTGACATCTTAAAAACTCGCCATAAATATTATTTCGTTTATTTATCAGAAAATCGCAGTCTTTTCCATAGAAAAACCGTGATTACGATCACAGTTTAAAAGTACAACGATTTGCAAATCACATTCACTGAGAACAATGTTACTGAAAAATCGCCGGATCTCCCATCTCTATTACAAACCCGTGATCACGGTCACTGTTTAAAAGAACGGTGATTTGACAATCACGATCACTGGTAGCAGCGTTATTTAAAAATCACCGGATCGCTCATCTCTAGTAACATGTAAGGGTGGGTACACTCATAGAAATAAATCTGTAAAAATAGCAGAAAAAGTTACTAAAAATTAGCTAAAAATTATGCTGCAGAAAAAACTGCTAAAATTAGCAGATTTTTTTTACTAAATACTAGTAAAATGAGAACAGCAAAATTAAAACTGTTACAGAATTTTAGGTATATTTAGGCTAACTTTTAGTTACCCATGTGAAAATCGAAATAAATATGAACACACATGATCATACATAGATTTGTATATGGTCATACATGGGCATGCATAGGCATATACGTCCATGTCTAGTTCGATGTATGACCATACATGATTTAATATATTTCCATATATCTTTGGATCCGAAATTTGAGGGTATATGACCGTACATGTTCATATATGACTATATATGCTCATACATGATTCGCATATGCTCATAAATGATCATATATGAGCATATACCTCCATATACCCTCAAATTTCGGATCCAGAGGTATATGGAAATATATGAGATCATGTATGATCATACATTGAACTATGCATAGACATATATGACTATGTATGCCCATGCATGATCACATACGAGCCAATGTATGATCATGTATGTTCATATAAATTTCGTTTTTCATTGTACTGTAAAATCTGCAGAAAATTTTACAAAATATTTGTAGACTAAAAATAGCAAAAATAAACTGTTAAATCTACAAACTTTTTGCTATTTTTAAGCTAAATTTAGTTGAATACAAATATCGGTCTATTCTGCTAAAATCAGCAGAAATATTTGCTAAAAAATTGTAAACTGCTGTTTTCAAAAGGCTCGATTTTTATTTGCATTTAAAAACAAAAATCGAAAAAAAACTTTGAAAATTTTAAATGTTTTGGTGATTTTTTAGGCTACTAATTATTTATAAAATTTTTTTGCTGATTTTAGCAGGTTAATTTGCTATTCTCCATTTACAAAAATTTAGCTCAAATATAACTAAAATTCTGTATATTTAACAGTTTTATTTTTTCTGTTCCTATATTACTAATATATAGCAAAAATAATCTGCTAATTTAGCACTTTTTTTCTGGAGCTTCATTTTTAACTAATTTTTAGTAGTTTTAACTAAATTTTTTACGGACTTTTTTCTATTAGTATACTCAAATTAAAGGAAATTTTCTCACGATTCCAAAAATGTTATTTTTTTTTATATCCATAAAACGTAGGCCTAACTAGAGCCATTTTGCGATTTAATGGTAATTAAATGAACGGAATTTGTAATTAAATGAACGGAATTTTCTTTCGATTTCAAAAGTTAATTTCGTTTTTACTAAACCGTTGAACGTGAATCGAATTAAAGGCATTTTGTTAAAATTTAGACCTTCAAAAAATTAAAAAAGTCTAAAAACACTATTTTAATTTTAGTAAAGTCCTATTTTTTGATATTTATTTTGAAAATTTGGAACATAAAAGTTAGTTAGAAGTGGAAATGACAAAAAGAATCAAATTTAAATTGATGAAATATGCAATTTCAGAGCTGATATAGTTTAAGTTCGCCGCAGTTAAAATTGTTTTTTTTGGGTGATATAAAAATAAAATTTTTTGATTGCAATTTCGGAAGTGATATATTTTTATTGCGATGCAATGTCTATGTAGGACATAGATAATGAAAAAAAATAAATAAATTTATATAAATATAAATTGCATTTCAAAATTTTTGTATATAAAAAACTAAATGGAAAACCGCCAAACTTTAAAGACATTTAGCGAAAAATCTGTACCATTGATCAAAAAATAAAGTACGCCATTGTAATCAGCATATCCGAGATATATAGAATTGATGGTCAGAGCTCTATTAATTTTTAAAAGTCAATGCAGTGTTAATTTAATTATGTTTAAGTCCCAGGGAATATCGTAAAAACTAATTTGTTCCCAAATTGGTACGGCGGATAAGAATGAATTAAATTTTATGAAGCAATTAAAAAAAAAACTGAATTAATTCGTTCAAGATAAATCGTATGAAAAAAAAAGAAATTCATTCAGTTTCTTAAGTTTGGTCAGAGAATTCAATCCCAAAATATAAAGTCAGTTTAAAAAAATTAAATTAGGGAATTAATTCCTTCGAATCTCTGTTTACTACAGTACAATTGATATCAATTTAGCATTCTCTACAATCGATTTAACATTTGGTATAATATAATTTATTGAATTTGAAGACACCTAATAAATTGTTCATGTAATGAAACTTTTTGTCAACCTTATTAACGTTTTGATCAAATTTATGAAACGTTTTGTATGTTTGTGAAATGTTTAATAATATGATTAAATTTATGAAGCTGTTTATATAATAGTCTGATGAAATTTTTACTATCACTGCGAACGGGGTATCAAAGACTTGTTCTTCTGTTTAGAGATTTTGAGAAATTCAAGGAAACCCCTGAGCATTCATTACATATGTTGTAGCGGTGACAGAGTTGCACAGAAGTGCACGTCTGCTGTACCAGGTTGACACTTCAACTTTCCAATAGCAATCAGCTGTTGATTGTTATTGTTTAGAAGGTGGGTGAATAAACATAAAGTAAATGAGGGTAGAATGGGGTGAATGAAAATAAATTAAAATGGAATGAAAGACAAGGAGATTGTTTTTTCTAAATAACCGTCAGGTACTGATTTTGCTGTTCGCCTGGTATCAGAGCTAGAAGAACATGAATATTTGGCCAGGAATCTAAGGGTTTAATGGCCGAATGCGATTCATGGTCAAATATTTCGGCGGTTATTGACCTGAGGATGCCATCTTTTTGTTGATGGATAATATTTTTGTTTTAAATTTTGAAGGAAAATATTAACAGAAAAGATGGAAGATTAGAGAAAAAATGGTATTATGAGATATAGGGCCAAATAGAGAGTAGAATAGAAGATACACAGAAAAAGATAGATATAGGCAGCTAACGTTAAGAATTAGGGGCGGTGCTAAACAAGTTTGGCTGAATTTGTTTAGAACAGCGGCTTGGCACAAAGTTAATTGTCGCGGTAAATTCATTACTGCTTGAATAGTTAATGGAGCCACTAGCTGCTGGAAAATTTGGCCCTTAAATTTTTGGGTGAAGGTTTTTCTTTTTGTTGGAGCAACCGTATTTTTTATGCCAAGCCGCTGGACACCGCTTAGGTAGCTACTGCCGTGGAAAGGGTGAGTGGAACCATAATTTGTTTGGTAAATTTGTGTATAATTGAAATGTTTAGTAGGGAAAAGAAACGCCATTTTTTTTGTGTATGTGCGGAAGGGCTACAACCCATCAACTGCCGAAGACACAAGGACGGGTTGTAGTCCACAAATTTATTTTACGGTACAACATTGCGGTCGTTATTTTCCCGATACAACATTCTGGTATTGTTTTGCTATCCAACATTCCTATTCTATTTTCTGGAGGACATATTTTTGGTCAACCTGCTCTATACTCCTTGGTCAACATTTTTTATCTTTGGGTCAACGGTATATTTTTTGGTTCTCAACATTTTTGCCGGGATGGCCGCTTGAAAAAAACCAACCGGTAACTTGTGGCAGTATACCAGAATAATAAATTGGTTTGGTGAGTCCATGAAAATAAATTGAAAATTAATTTTTGTAAGAAAAAGTGAAAAACACAATATCCGGCAGTGAATATTAAGCGGTGTTAGTTTTTTGTAAAAAAAAAGAGAAATTAGAAAATTTTGAAAAATTTTAATTAAAAAAAAAAAGTATTTAAGAAGCTAGAAAAAAAAGAATTTGAAAGCAATTAATTAAGAAAAAAAAATCTAAAAATCCAAAGAAAAAGCAGTAATTAGCAAAAATTTTATTTAGTTAGTGTTAAAATTTTTGTAGTGTTAAGTGTTTATTGTGAGCCCGAAAATTTTCTTGTTAAAATACCCTTTATTTTTTTTAATAACCCGCGTATACGGTCAATTTAGCCGTGAGGAAAGAAAGATATATTAGAGAGCTCTCTCATATAGGAACGCGTTAGTTTTATTTTTAGGAAATATACCAAAATTTGGTTAGGGTATTCAGAAAATTATTTTTGGGAGATAGATTAGGATTTTATTTTTTTTTGTTAATCGTTTAGAGAATAAGATAACATTTTTTTTTAATTAATACTTAAGTTTAAGGTTTTTTTTTGGTAGTACTTACTTGTTTAATTTAATATCTTATTAAATTTTTATCAGCCATTTTTTTTTTTTTTGGTATCCATCTTTATAAATACTTACAGTTTTCTTTATTCCATTTTTAAAATCCTAAAGTTTTTTTCTGGTAAATAAAACAAGATTCCTTTTTTGTATTTTAAATTTAAATTTCAAATGTTTTTATTTAGCTGACATTGATAAGATAATGTCTGGTTAATAATTTCAGTGAGTGTGTTAATGTAAGTATGTAGGGTGACCAGTGACCGTGTTATTAGTGGGATAGCCTAGTAGAGTTAGGATTAGGTTATCATGGAGGGGAGGGCGACTAGCGGGACATATACCATCTGTTGTCCCTATAAAATCTATTGTTTGTTAAATATTGCTTGTTTTTTTTTGTCTGTCGGTTTCGTAGGTTAAAGTAACTTGTACATTTGTGGGTTTTTTTTTGGTTTTGTGGGACTTGTAGTAAGTGCCCATCGTTAGTTTTTTATTGGTTTTTTTTTGTATATAAAATTTATACACAAAGGTTTTTGAGTTTTTAGTTATTATAGTTTTTGTTTGAGTTTTGGTAGTTTTTTTTGTTAGAAATTTTATTGTTCTGCCCTCTTCCCAGATGATCGGTCGATCCCCCCCTGACGTCCCTGAGCTAGGCGGTCAGTATGGGTCATTCTGGGAAGCTTTGGTCAAGGGTTTTGCAACAATGTAGATCGTCTATGTACCTCCAGCTGTACTGTATTTGATTGAAAATTATTATTGGAATATTTTTAAAGCAGCTTAAGACACATTTAAGCAAGGTTGGTTACCGAAACGAATAACGGTAAGGATAACGGTAACGGTATCGAATTTCGTTTGTTTCGGTAACGGTAAAGGTAACGGTAAAGGTAACGGTAAAGGTAACGGTATTTACGACTGATTCGGTAACGGTATACCGTTATCGAAACAGCAATACCGGTACGTACCGGTATTAAAAATTGCGTTAAAAACATATAAAAACAAGTAAAAACATTTCATATTCTTATTTTGAAGTCCTAAAAATACAGATTATAACCTACAAATTCAATGCTGGTAGTTCTAATACTTAAAATCATTGTCTATAATTTTTTTTGTAAAAATAACTCAAGATTCTGAAATAAAAAAGTTACAAACTTGGCATTTTTATATAAATTAATAAATACCGGTAAAATATCGGTAACTACCCATAAAAATAACGGTATCGGTAACGATAACGGTATTGGTAAATTTTTTTAGAGGTATTGGTAACGGTAACGGTATTCAATTTGATACGGTATTTTAGCGATAACGGTATTATAACGATAACGGTAACCCACCTTGCATTTAAGTAATAGGAAAACTATGGTCTGACAAACTACCAATATTAAAATTATTTGTAGAGTATCACAATAATATAAAACAACTATTTGCAGAAAACAAAAATTCACCAGACAGAAATTTTATATTTTGGCACTTTAACATAATATCGACTACTAAAAAGCTTATGAACATATTATTTTTTTTTTTTTGTTGCTTCAATAGATAAAAAAACGTTATGAATTTTTAATGTTTTATAAACATACAATGGCGCTGGTAATGCTGCAGATCAGCATGATATTCCCGCTGATGATGACGATGATGATGCTACTGTTTATCTACAAAATATCTACTACATATTTATTTACTTTTTATGAGATTTTTTTTGTTCATTTCAGTTTAATTTATTTTTCTTTTGTCTATTTTAAAGGTTGATATAATAAATTTTTTATTTAGCACACAATATTTAGTCTGGTGTCATTTTTAGTGATATTAATAAACTATCCGGAAAATTGACATTTTTTTCATATGTTACTGAGAAAAATTAGTTAAAATGCAATAATTTTACTTTAAAACGAAAAACTTATCACAATTCAGTACTGCAAAATTCTATTTCATTTGAAGATTTTGTTGCAATTTAAGTTTTGTTTGTAATTTACAGTAAAGGCCTGCATGAATGCATTTAAAACAGAGTGTGAAACATTTATTATACTTTTTGCAATTCAGAAATCATCAACTGAAATTCAGAAAATATCAATTAAAATTCAGAATACATCCCAGCAAAATCTTTCATTACCAAATAAGTGGTTATATAATGAAACTAAAATTTTTTACTGCTTATAATTCGGCGTCAGTACCAGTTATTTTTGTTAAACGAAGACGTATTTATAAGCAGTCTAGCTTTCGCGCGACTACTTATTTAATTACAAATATAATTTCATATTGGTAAAGTTTTTTTCGATTTTTTTCGAATGCAAACAAAAATTGAGCCTTCTGAAATCAGCATTTTAATTTTTTTTTAGCAAATTTTTGCAGGACAGACTGATATTTGCATTCAACCAAATTTAATTTAAAAATAACAAAAAAAAATTTTTTTTTACTACTTTTAGTCTACCAATATTCTGGAAAAATTTCTGCAGAATTTACAGTATAACTTGCCATTTTCAATTAACTAAAATTTAACTCAGATATAACTTGAATTCTGTAAATTTAACAGTTTTATTCAGCGCTGCCAACTTTGACGATTTGTCTGCATTTTGACGATTCTTGAAGCAAAATTTGGGCAAATGACGATTGACGATTTTTCAAAATTTTATATATGTTATTTTGTTAAAAAATTGTTAAAAAAATTAAAAACTACATAAATAAAAATATTCAAAATAATTTTTTACGCTATGTGATATAGAAGAAAAAATAATGTACACGTATTTTTTCGCGCCCATTCTCATGTAGGGTCAGAACTGACACAATTTTCCGTTTTTTAATTTATTTCTTATAATTTCAAAGTCAAATTGGTTAACATTTGTAATCTTTTTTGGAGACAAATATACCCGAAGAGTTCCAATTCTTTTTATTCAGTTATTATTTTTTTTCGAATAGGATATTTGTATGAGAAATTGTTGTTGGTTTTATCTCAAATGTACACATAATTATCTCTATTCAATTTTTTATAGGGGGTGTCGATATTCGTTGTCGTTCCATAGAGCCTTTTTTAACATTTCAAATAAGTGGCAACCCTGGACTCACAATAAGGGTATTTAATGTTTGTGTTCTCCAGTACCTTAACTCTGTGTATAAACATATCCAAATTTCGTGAATTTCAGACATGTTTTCATAGAAAAATAGGTTAGTTTTTGATTCAACTTTTTAACTCTTAAATTTTTTCCTATCATATATCTGAATTTTATTAAATTTGGATACCTTTATCGTTAGGTAAGATTTTCTCTGGTTCTTTTCTGTGTATATTATTATAATTATAAAAACTGGGTTTTTGGTAAACTTATTATTTTTTATTGATATATAAGGGATTTTTGAATTGACGATTTTTTGAAGATTTCTCATTCCTAAAATGACGATTTTGACGATTTTTTCTCCTAAAATTGACGATTTTTCAACAAAATGGGTTGGCAGCACTGGTTTTATTTTTGCTGTTCTTATTTTACTATTTTTTATTAAAAATTTAATCTGCAATGTAATTTTTGATAGCTCTTTTTGCTAGTTTTACCGGTTTATTTCTATTAGTATATTTATTGAGATTAGTTTAAAGTTATTTTAAAAATCGTTTTTACGGACTTTTTATTATACCAAATTCTAATATGATATTATCATATTAGATTTTATTTGTTGTTTTAAAAAAGTTGACAATTTTCATGACAGACAATACAATTGTTTCGTGGGCATCACCCCAACTCTTCAGTTGTCCGCAATAAGCAAATGATGATTGGAACACACAAAACAAAATATTACATAAGACACAAAAATTCAACGGGACGAGAATTTTGTACTTTTGTATATGAACTGCATAATTCCACACTTTTTGAAAAGCAACATTTTCCATAAAAGTACCCTCTGGGTACTATTATATATCTATATGTTTGTGCCTTCGTTGTATGTTTGTGTGTTCGTTGACAATAACATTTATAAAAAAAGGAGATAATCCCAAACAAAATAAATATTTTGCATGGGACCAGCCGTGGTATGCTTTGTTCAACAATTATTTTAATTTTTGCATTAAAAATACAAAGAGGTTTTTTAGACTTTCTATATTTTCATATTTTTAATTAGAATATTGTTCTACCTCAAGTCGAAATTCTAATATGATATTATCATATTGGATTTTATTTTTAATTTAAAATATCTCACAAACTTTACAATTTCACAAAATTCAATAAAGTTAAACGATTTAAATAATTAAGCCTACTTCAATTTCAACTAGATACTTCTTGACATCATAAAATGTTATTTTATTGAGTAAACTAGCTGCTATTGAATACATTTTGGCTTCGATAAGGACATTCGTTTTCGTTTTTGCAAACTTTATGTGAAAATACTTCTGATCAAAAATAGTCTTAAAAGAATCGCGAATTAATTAATTGCGAGCCAAAATCGATAGAATACTACTCCTGCAAATTTTAACTTCGATAAAAACATTATTATTTTTTTTCCCAATTTCGTCTAAAAATATACGTGATCGTAAACAGTCTCAATAAAAACCGAAATGGATTATTTTGCTATTGATTTGATCAATGCGTTCATAAACAAACATCAGTGTCCCATCGCAAAATATTGCTCACTTTTCAAGGGTACTCCTAAAAAGTCTAATTTAAATCAAAGATGACATTTTTGGAAAGTCTATATTTTTTGCATTTAACACAATACTAAAAATTCTCAGTAGTTTAACTAATTCTGAGTGTTAATTTTCAAAATTATTTAAATGGCCCATATCTCGAAAACTAAGAGAGATAAGCAAAATTTCGATTACCCTAACCATGTAACATTCCCGTAAAAAGGTTATCTCTATTATAAAATGAGCCTTAGTGGGGCTTTGTATCCTCGGAAATTTTTAATAAAATGCCTCATATCTCGCAAACTAAGCGAGATAGAGCAAAACGGATAAAATGTTTGGCAAAAAAAAGTGCGCCGTACACCCTCCAATATGAAGTATTTTTGCAAGGAGGTTTCAAAAAAAATGTTTTTTTTGCCGAACGTAGGTCACCATTTTACATTTTTCGTTATATCTTTGGCATTTATAGTCGGATCTTAAAGTATGGGCATTTTGACCTCTAGTATCCCGTTCTAGTAGTTACCCACCAGATCTCAGTTGCTACCAACCTAATGTACACCTTAATGTCAGACAATTAAAGCTCGCAAAAAATCATTAAACTTTTGCTAAAGAAGTTTTTCGATAAACCCAGTAGAAATTTTTTTTATACATTGGTTGCCGAACGTAAGGGTCGCCTCTTGAAATTTTTTCATTGGATTTTTCCTTTATAGTAAAACACTGGTCGGCTCGAGGCAAAAAATATATCGATAGCGTTCACACAATTTATTGCAAATGCCTCACTTTAGTATTTCATAATTAGAAATTAAGCTATTCCGATAGAACGTAAATTTACTAAATGTTTTGTTGAGAAATTGTTCGTTGTTGAAAGTACAGAAATTCATATTTCGTTTTAAAACCGAATTATTTTAAAATGAACACAATTTTCAAGAATCTAAATAACATATTAAAGTTGACTAAAAACTAGACTCAAATTAATATTGAAGGTTTAACTTTTCTATAAAAGCCTCCTTACTTTGCACCACGCCAAAAAAATTAGTTATAATTATACTATTAGATAAATTTCAATTTTTGAAAGGACCTTCTCTGCCATTTTTATATAATATCGTGCGATTAGTTTTCGAGATATTCTCAATTTTAGATTTTCATTGGTCACCCTGTTTTTTAGCAATTTCGTTTTAAGACAGTGGGTAATAAAACTTAAAAGGTCAGAAATGTTTTATGGTTTTAAAATATATATTACTTAAGCAATCATTTGAGTATGATTTTTTTTTAATGTTTGATGATGTTGTCAGGATTTTATCATGAACTTGAAAATTCTCATTTTCAGCTTATAAACAACTTCGAATATAACGAACTAAATTTCCCAGATCCTGCGTGTTCATTATAACCGAACACTACTGTACTTATTTTTCGTTATATTATGAATACGGGGGATATTCTCTTCGAACTTAACACCTTTATCGTGTTTTTCATTGTTTTTTCATAGTGGTAACTATCGAATTTTCGCGATTTCCATGCAGATGTAAACGCAGCCTTAATGTGTGTTACATTATTATGGCGTGTTTCGGTTCAATGTTTTTACAGGGGTCTTTTTTATAAAAGCTTATTATTTTGAGTACATAAATAAATGTATATTATAATTATATATACATATATAAATATATAATTTCTATTTAAATACCTATCTCTCAATTTAATAAAAAAAATAAATTTACAAAAAATTAAAAGCATTTAAATGGAAATTGATTTTGTGTACATCATACCTGAATTATAAGCTACAACAATAGTATTTGATGTAATTTTCAATAATACATAAAAAAATGTCAAACTATATTAAATAATTGATATTGATTGCTAGAATTAAATTTTGTGTATTTATGAGTTTGATGTTTGAAGTGTAATCGATATTATTTATTGACAACTTTTATAGTAATTATGACATGTCTGTAATGGATTGAAGTTTTTTTTTTACTCATATTCAAAAATAATTATGTTTATTATATTAACTTTCACATATTATTATAAAATACTATTAAATATTAAATGAATGTTAAATAATTTCTTTGTTAATAATTTAATTGTTGGGTAAATTTAATTTTAAGACCATAAAAAATTGTAGGTAACTAATTACTTAAGTGAATGTTAGGAAAATTATTTAATTGCATTATTGATTTTATAAAAAAATATGAATTTAAAAGTTAATTGTAGACTTTTGGTCTCATTTCCCCAATGTCGCTTTAGCCACTAACTGGGACTTTATTTAACTGACTATTTCCAATGTAAAATTTGAATTTAACTATTGGCTAAATTTCAACGGCATATTCAGGAATCCGGCTTAAAATATTAAAATTAAATTTAATCGCTTAATTTTAAAGATATGGTAAATGTTACTTTTTATATTATTTTAATCTCATCAAACTATTTGATATAGTGTATACAAAAGCAGCATTTTATCAAGAGTCACATTTGTATACACTACGAAACCATACGATATATAAATTTTTACATTCAGTCACGTTTAAAAAAAATTGTATATAAAACAAATATCAACAAACATTTATAATATATTTATTTTTTATACAAACTTTAGATATACGACCGGCATAGTAAATATCTTTTTACACTCAAACCAATGGGTTTTCCAACAGGAACGGGTAGATGTTAAAACTGAACAAGTTGAGTGTGAGATATCAACTATTTATACCCTACACCACTATGTGGTCAGGGTATTATAAGTTTGTGCTGATGTTTGTAACACCAAAAAATATTGGTCCTAGACCCACCTTATAGTATACCGATCGGCTCAGAATTTTTTTTACTTCGATTTAACGATGTCCGTCTGTCCGTCCGTCTGTCTATGCATTCTTGTGCGCACTCTACAGGGCGCAAATATTAAGATATTTTGATGAAATTTGGTACACCGACTTATGTCGGCCCAAGGACGACGCCTATTGATTTTGGTGAACATCGGTCCATGTTTAGACCTAGTGCCCATATAAGGGTCCTACTAAAACTATATTCTTTATACGCTGTAGGTCGCAAATATTAATATATTTTGATGAAATTTGGTACACAGACCTATTTTGGCCCAAGGACGAAGCTTATTGATTTTGGTGAACATCGGTCCATGTTTAGACCTAGTGCAAATATTAAGATATTTTAATGAAATTTGGTGCGCTGACTCACATTATAGAAAATTTTGACACAAGCCCCATTTTAACCCATTCGAATTTCGGATCCAAACATTAGTTGGCTTTTACCCAGACTGGTGTAGGGTATTGTATAGTCGGCATGCCCGACTTTAACCTTTTAACTCGTTTTTTGTTTTATTTGAATGATACTGCTACACTTCAAACAATACTTCATTAAAAAATCTGTCAAACGGGTTTCAAATCGATTTGACTAATTTTTAACAAATTTTTCGTTGAAACAATGATAACAAATAGTATTTCAGTTTTGTTATTTTAAATGAAAATAACATTCATTTGTAGAAATTAAATAAATTAAATAAATTTTAACTACATTCGTAAGTCATTAAGTAAAACAAACAACATAAAATACTGAAAATTCGTAACATTCATTTTATGGAGTCGTTTTGTTTAAAAAAAATAAATCAAATAAAATATATGTAAGTAAATTTTGTTAGTTGTTTTGTTTAATTTGTGGCTCATTTCATTAACAGTCAAAAACAAAAGAAAATGTAAGTTGAATTTAATGAAATGTTAGTAGCTCTGTTTTCAAGTGAAATTTGATTCACCCAGAAAACATATTTGGTGCTGACAACCCCATTTGTTGCCAATCGAATGGTTCAGTTGCATCAAATGAATTTTTTGTTTTCGGCTACCGAATTATTCTTGATACAACTGAAATTCCGTTGTCACAGTCAAACTTGCCTTGTCTCAATTGGTTTTCTGTTGCCACAACTGAAAAATTCGGCTACCACAACCGAACCATGCGATTGAATACAAATGCGGTTATCAGAACTGAATCTGTTTTCTGGGTGTTTGTTTTAAATTACATTTGCAGCGGTCTTTACGAACAAAATATTTTAAGTGTACACAATAGCTGTGTTTGTGTGACTCTCTATCAGTGTTATCAAGAACGATTTTGACAGTTTTCCAACGTATTCCGGCTTTCTACTGTCAAAATTGTTCAAAATATTTGACAGGAATGCCGCACAAACACAGCTAATTTATTGTTAAAATATATTTTCATATTTCCGCCAGGTATATGGCGCCACCAGTATGCCCAGAGTTTCAAAGATGGCGCGTTGGCAAAACCCTGGCACAACCAATAAAAAGGTGATCTACACTGATAGAATTTTCGTTCATACTATTAATGAATCGATTTTATTAATCTGAATTCATTGATTTAATGAAAAATTTGGGAAAATCTAACTTTATGGGGCACCCCTCAAAAAAAAAAATATGACCCTCTCTGGAATTAAAAAAGAAATTTTTTTTTCTATATGGTGTTAAGGGGGCCGGGCCCCCAGGACCCGCTAGGTCCGAAAAACCGAAACACACCCAAAATGGCACGTCTCAAATTAAAGAAAATTTTCTCACGATTCCAAATATGCATTTTGTTTTAAGATCCGCAAAATAGAATTCGGGCTAGGTGCATTTTTGTCATTTTAGGTGTTAAAAAATTCTATTTTGAAAAATGTACGTAAACTTTTTGGTGATAGATAAAAGTTTGCGATTTTTTAGGAAAAAGCAAGGTTGGTTACCGTTATCGTTATAATACCGTTATCGCTAAAATACCGTTTCAAATTGAATACCGTTACCGTTACCAATACCTCTAAAAATTTTTTCAAATACCGTTATCGTTACCGATACCGTTATTTTTCATCGTAGTTACCGGTATTTTACCGGTATTTATTAATTTATATAAAAATGCCAGTTTTTTGACTTTTTGTAATAATTTTCAGTTTTTTTTTCTACAAAAAAATTTGTCGATAATAATTTTAGTTATTAAAACTACCAGCATTGAATTTAAAGCTTATAATATGTATTTTTAACACGTAAAATTAAATATATGTTAAGTTTTTATTTGTTTTTATATGTTTTTAACAAAATTTATAATACCGGTTCGTACCGGTATTGCTGTTTCGATAACGGTATACCGTTACCGTCTTAAATACCGTTACCTTTACCGTTACCGAAACAAATGAAATTAAATACCGTTACCGTTACCCTTACCGTTATTCGTTTCGGTAACCAACCTTGGGAAAAAGTAAAATTTTACGAATTATAGGGGGTTTTTTCGGTTTATTTGAGTACCCACACTTTATAATTAGTACATTTAGTGGCTATTTTAGACTCCCGGGGGTCTTAAATAGATCTGGTGGGAGCCACACTTTACGGATCATAAAACCAAATGCATTTTTGAAATTGCGAGAAATTGCGATGGCTCAGCACTTATCATTTTGGGTGTGTTTCGGTTTTTTGGACCAGCGGGTCCCCCTTAACACCATATAGAAAAAAAATTTTCTTTTTTTATTCCATAAAGTAAAGTTTTGCCAAAAATTTTCATTGAATTAATGAAAAATTAATTAATTTAATGAATTTTTTCATTATATATTTTCAACTAACCCGTAAGATATGCTATAATTTTTATAAGGGTTTTGAATTTTCTAATTACTAAAAAATGTTCTAATTCCAGAAATGAACGCTAGGGTTGCAAACTGAAATTATTTAAATATAAAAGTCCAAATAATGACATCATTTTGTTTTGGTTATTTACATCAATCGGTAACGCGGTAATGTTTACATTCTGGTGATTGCGGGTTCAAGTCAAGTTCAGGGAGATGTCAAAAACGTTATAAAAACAAAAAAGAAATATATGTACAAATAAAAATTAATAAAATAAAAATAAATAAAAAAAGTAACGCAAAAAAAATATTTTTTTCAATTGGTTTTCATTTAATGCATAGTTTCATTGATTTAATGAACGCAATCTTTGGGGACTTTTCAATGAAAAAATCATTGGATTAATGAACAAATTCATTAATACTATGCACAAAATTCTATCAGTGTTGAAATAGATTTTCCAAAATAAAATTTAAAAAAAGTTCATAAATATCCATTTTTTGGTCATGACGTGATTTGAAGCCAGGCAGACGACAGCTCTACCCATTGAGCTAACGGTACATATAATACCTGGCGGTTAAAAACATAAATGAATGATAACAGCTGGAAATATATTGGTTGGCAAAAAGTTTGTTGGGACTAACATGCAAAAATTGGGAAAATAAAAAAATCAATTTTATGAAACAAACAAATTTGTTAAATTAAAAAATAAAACAAAAACGTTTTTTTGCTGCACCCAGATTTGAACTCGGAACCTTCTGACTACACATTTTTTTATTAAAGCGTCATCAATTTCTGAGTATATAGTACTGGATAACCACTTTTTGGAAACCTACTACTCTAATCCAATTTCTTGCCAGTGGTTCTGTTATAAACCGCAGAAATTTTTGTAAACAAATACTGGCAAATGCTTTTTGCTAACGCTGTCAAAGCGTCCCAGATAAGTGTTCTGCAAGTCATTTATTTGTAACACCACGGTTACCCAGTGATATGCCAGTGCTTGATTTTTTGTACCACTAGCAATTTCTGACTGGGTATTATCAACTAATTATTTATTTTTTTATTTTTTAATTGTGCTTTGAACAAAAATTCGAGAAAAACTTTTTTTTTATATAATAATATATAATGTTGTACGCTAGAGTATATAACCGGACATAATTATATGAAACCATATATAAGTTTTACTTTCTCAAAAAATTTTTATATGATGTCATATTTATTTAGTTGTATCTTATTAAATGTCGTTCATTTACCCAGGAAAATTTTTTGTCCAGAAAATTTTCCTAGGTATTATATACAATTAGAAAATACGGTTAATCCATTCATATACGACATTATTTAGTATATAATCCAAAACAACTAAATTTTTATATGATCCCGATAAAAAAAATTATATGAGGCCTTATATAGTCATGTATTATTAAATGTATTATTTAACTTTTTCGGATTTTGACAAAAACATTTTATAGGAAAGTACAAGCAGCTTTACTGTTCACTCTAAAAAATGCTTGTAAATTCAAACTACACTCACAATATATTTTCCATAATCGATTGAGGTTTATTTTAAAAGTAATAGGTAATGTTCGTTTTCAATTGAAGAATCAATTGAAATGCATGGAAAAATATTGTTTAACTTTTTGTATAAGTCAATAAAAAACAAACTACAAAAAAATACGTATCATCTGTAGGAGTTGATATTTTCTGTCAAATGTTCTATTTTTAGAAAAAAATAATTTAAATAATTTCGTTGTTTTCTGTTTTAAAACAAAAAATTAAAATATTTTCGGTTTTCTTTTTTGTTAAAATAGTTTGTTTATAGCTGTGTTTTCGACTTAACTATATCCGTTAACTCATAAAAAAATTCAAAGTGCAATAAAAAGCGTTGAAGACGAAAACTAACACATTACTTTTCGTATGCACGTTAACTTTCAACATGGATAATTATCAACGTTGAAAACTCAACATTTATACAGTTTCACATCTAACGTAAATTATTCGCGTTACATCTTAAAAACTTTTGGTGACGAACGTTCGATTATAACGGAACAATTATAAACATTACCTGTTTAAAATTTTTTTGTACTATAATCGGTTTAACGTAGATTTGCTTTAAATACTTAACATTGATAGGCATGAGACAAAATACAGCTTATATACAAAATAATTTCACTTCAAATTACAAGAAATTCTTTACTCATCTACACAAACAATAAAAATAGGAACGTGTGTGTGTGTTGTGTTTTTAAAATTCAAACAAAAAGAAATTTTTAAATATGAAAAAACAAGCTATATAATCGTTTTTTCTAATGTTTGTCAGTTAAAAATTGAAGATTGTTTTAACAGACTTTTAATTATTTTTATTCCTTTTGCAGATTGTTTAAACAATGTTTGAAAATAGATAGCAAAATGGTTTGAATATAATGAAAAATCAGTTGTCCTCTTTTTAATTGCGTTTTAAATTAATTTAATATGTATTTAAGGTTTATAATTAAACATGCTGTGCGAACAGTGTTTTTAATTTGTCGATAAATTTAAGTTGTACGCACAACTTTTGTAAATTTACTAACTTGTAATAGTAACAAAAATTAATAGAGATTGACATTTTGAAAATATAAAACGAAATGTTCTAAGAATAAATTGTTTTGTTATAAATATTTACTAAAACGTGTGCACTCAAAATAATGTCTGTTGGCTCAACAGAAAACTTTGTTACTTTAATAAAATTTATTCCTGTTTTTTGGCATAATATAAAAGTTGGTGATTTAAACACATTTTTATTTAAATTTAACAAATCTTAATTTAAGTAAAAAAATTAGTAAAACTACAGTTTTATTTGTAATTATACTGAGTGTAACATTTTTTCAAATTATATGTCCTCGGGATAAAGATACTCCGGAGGAGCAAGCATTTTGTTTGTTGTGAGCTATCTCCTTAGCTTTTGAGATATGGGCAACTTTATGAAATGGAAAAATTTTTATTAAGCATTCTCAAGGATCCAAAGCTCCACCAAGGGAATTTTTTGATAAAGATAACCTTTTCAAGGGGGTGTTATATATTTTGGGGTAGTCGAAAGTTTCTTCAATTTTGGTCTATTTCTCTTAGTTTTCAAGATATTGGCAATTTTAAAATGTTGGGAGGGGAAAAGATATCGCCATCTTTAAAACTATTAATAATCTGATAGCGCCATCTTCCAAAAAATAGCAGAAACATTAAGATATATTTTAATAATAAATTGTGTAAAATTTAACGAATGGGTTCTTGAAAATTAATTATAAAAAATTTTGAAAATTAATACTGAAAATTAGTTACAGTACTGAGTATTTATAGTAGTGTGTTAAATGGAGATAACTAAAGTTTCTATTTAAATCAGTGGTTCAACTAAAAATTTGTTAAAAATTATTCAAATCGATTTAAAACCCGTTTGATAGATTTTCTTACTGGCGTATTTTAGAAATTCTTGGAAATATTTCCTTTTAGCCGACAATGCGTTTGCGGCTCAACTCTAAAAATCAATCGCCGCCGACCATTATCCATTAGCAGAAGCCGGCAGGCAGAATGGACCGGCTTTTATCTCTGACTCAAACCCATATTTCGTTGAGTCATAGACAGAATAACACGTTTTTATATACCTATAAATCTGAACATCTTTTTGAGATATTTTCACAAAAGCTACAAGTCTTCAATGGTATTTAAGAACTAAAAAGCATAATCAATCAAAATATTTTAGGCAAACTACAAAGCGATTAAATCTTACCAATCATCACAAAGTTTTTTAATCATTTTTTTATATGTGATTTTAGTTTTATTTTCTTTAATTTTTTTTTTTATGGTTTTGAAATATATTTATCTATATAAATTTATGTTTGTTTGTACAAAATAAAAAACTTAAAAAAAGCTTTAAATTTTTATAATCGCCATCCCACTGTGCTGGAAAATATATGCAATTTGTCATTCCATTGGTAACTTATTTAAGTAATGGATGGAAAGACATACATTATATAAATTTTTTATATATATAATTAGCGGATTCGATCTCGTTCTATAAGCAGTTTGATATTGAAAATTAAAAAAAAGAAAATTTTAATTAAATAATATTAAGAGCAACAAGTAAAAAAAGTTATAGTAGGTCAAGCCCGTCCATAAGACACCCTACACTTAAGGTACGGATAGGGATATTAAGGCCGGGGAAAAAATAATTTTGCGGATGAACCATTTCTTTTAAAATCACCCGCGGCTTTTTAAGGCGACCAGAAATGTGCCTTTGGGTAAAAAAACACACCATGCAAAAAATTAAGGTGATCGGATAACGGGAACACGTGCCGCATCGGCCCTGAAGTTTGAAATACGATTTACAAGGCGAAAAAATCACTTCTTTGACTTTCTTTCAAAATACGGGCTCTTTAACAACAGTATTTTTGGAAAGTGTAAATAGAATCATAATCTAGACTGAATTACCTTTCTGGTAATGTATAAAAATCCAAAATCGGTAATCGGAAAATATTTTAGTAATTGCAATTTCCTCAGACCATTGTTGGGTTAAAATGAGATAAATTATGAAAATCGTAAAAAATTAATGAGGGGTATGTATAGCTGAAAAAAAATAAAATATTTCTGTTAAAAATTTACAATGTTATACTCTAGTTTCATTTCTAAGATCCACAAATATTCATATAAAAATGTTTGTCTCTCTTGGCTTATGACAACCTAGTCCCAGGTATGGCCAAAGATGGGATTTGTTTTTTTTTTATAAATTTGCAAAAATCTATTTCTGAGTTTTTTAAAATTTTGTTCAACAAAATATTTAAAAAAAAAGTGGTCAACGCATAGGGGTTTATTAAATGCACCTTACAGAATAATTCTACTGAAAATTACACATATCCCTCTTTTAACTTGACGGCGTTTTAAATTTGAATATATTAGAGAAAAGTGTGATTTTGACCAATAGTTTAGATAATAGTATTAATTTTTATGTTTTTAGCTAGCTGGAACAAAATCACTTCCGATTTCCTTTTATCGTAATACAAGAGATTGTTTTCCGAAAATTTTGTAAAACTCCAACAATGTTAACCCTTTCTTTACCAAGGTCAAAAGTGAAATTTTTGAAATTTTTCGATTTTTCCTAGAAGTATATGTGGTGTTTCTTGCGTAATTTGATAAAAGTTGTCCAAATAACTCTGTTAACACCAAATTTTATACATACCCGACTAAAAAGGTTTTCATATAATCTTATATGATTTGATATAATTATAAATGTTTGTATGCGTGGCTTTATATAACCATATACATTTATATTAACACTTTGGTTTTATAAATATGTTTGATATAACGTTATATATAATCATATGCGATTTGGTCTCCAGCCATATATGTATTAAGAGATCTGCAAATATAGTTCATACATAATTATATATAATGGCATATAAGCTTTTATTATATCAAAATATATAACAAAGTTAATATAAAATTGTATTAATTTTATATATAATTATATCTGACATGATATCTAATTATACAAAATTTTATAAAGTTTAATTGCAATTTTTAAATTTGAAAATATTTTGAAAAATGAAATGTTGAAATAAATATGGTTTAAGTTCAGTTATTTTTTCCATGAAAAAAAAATAATTCTGAAAGTTATTTTTTTATTTTATAAGACACATTTTATAAGAAAGACCAAAACTCTAAACTAGAAAAAGTTGTTCCGACAAATTTTTGTAATGTTTTATTTTGTCAGCTATTTCCAAGTTTATTAGCAAAAATTTTTCTAAACATTTGATATGAATGAAAATAAGTGATCTCAAATAATGATCTATTTACTAAAATTTTATTTGAAAATCTTCATCAAATTATATATATTAATATATAATTTGATGCAGTTAGATAGACCCATTTTTCGGATCAAATTGTATCAGGTTAGATAACATGCTTATCTCGCTTGATATAATTATATATTCCAATATTCGGATCAAATTAGATATGGACGTATATATGGGTTTATATTTGGTGATATATGATTATATAATATCTTTTTTAGTCGGGTAGTAATAAAAATTAGAACCCAAAATGACCCCAAATTTTTGAAATGTAAAAAAGTGTCATTTGACATGAAAATCGATATAAAAACCTTAAATTAAGCATTTTATAGAAAAAAATATAAATTAACCTGTTTGTGAACATGGTGCCAAACTGACCCAATTTATTGTTAAAATATATTCTCATCTAATTAGAAATTTATTAATTCAGTTCGAGGCCAATTTCCTTATTATGAATTAACATCTCATCTTTTCACTATTACCAGGTAAATGGTGCCACCAATGTGTCCGAGATTTTAAAGATGGCACTATTTCTTGACCTCCCTATTTTATAAATTGACCCATATCTCGAAAACTAAAAGAGATAGAGCAAAATGGACGAAATTTTCGAATAAATTTTCGACAGCAGGACAGAATATTCTTTAAAAATTATTTATCTGAATGAAATAAGGGATAATCAATAAATATCTGAAAAAAAAATTTTAATTGAAAATCATATGGCATGTTTTTTTTTACAGTAATCAAACTGTAATATAGGATGCTCGACTTTAAATATTTAAAACTTCATTTAAGAGTCTAAAATAGCGACCGCCGAATAAAAGTTTTTAATATTTAAGTTTTCAGTTCGACAGTATTAAGCCAATACTGATAAAACAGGGTTTTAATGAAAATCTATAAGTAGAAAAATTTCGAAAACTGCACGAATGCTCTTTAAAGTGTGTGAAATAATTGTGTTAACGTGACAAAATTATATAAAAAATTATAAAGGTATTTTTCTTCGTTTTATAGTAAAATTTGTGTAAAACAAATAATCGTTAACAAAAATTTTAATAAAAAAATAATTTTAATATAAAAATTTTAATAATAATAATCAACAAAAAAAACTCTCAAACAATATAAAATTAAACAATTTTCAATGACGGTTTTATTGTTAAACAAAAAATAAATAAAATACTCATAAACCTACTGATGACATTGTAAAACCACCCACAATGCGTAAATACTACACTGGGAATTGTTGTTAAATGTATGCAATTATATAAATTAAAGATAAACTACAATTAAACCGATAGGCTATAAACTTCAAAAAGTTTAAGAATTAATTTATAAAATACAAATGTATTATTATTTGAAATCATAGCCAAATTTCGGTTTATTAATTAAGGATTTTTTTTAAATTTTTCTTCACATAAGTTTATTCGATTTTTGACTTAAAGTTTTTTGTTTTAGTTATATTTTAGCGCTTTAGTTATGTTCGAACTTTTTAAATAAGCTAATTTTTAACTTTACCTTGAACTAAAATCTAGTAAAAACATATATTTTTTTAGTAGGTTTGAGGTTAAGAAGAAGAATAAACATTTTTTTAAAAGTTATAAACACATTGGCTCGTATGAATAAAAAATAGATATTACTAATAGGGGGAATACTGGGTTTTTTAAGCAATTTCTTCACAAATCTAGTCTGCTTGGGAGTACACTAGAAATTTATTTTTTTAATTTTCGTTTATATTTCATGCTATTCTACCAGCCAATTTGTAAATTTGGAGTTAAAAGCCATTCCTAAGCCCAAAGTAATTACTTCGAAGTAATTGCTAAGTTTTATTCATATGACCCATTATTAATTTGTAAATCAGAATAGATCTAGTTTCTGCCTTTTTTAAAGACAGCCTTCATCAGTGATTTTCCATTGATTTGTATTATTGTTTTATATTTTATTATCAGATTGTACCCTATATGATAATTTTTTCCACAACCTGTTTGCTGTATGAATCGAACCCATGCACACCTACATTACAAACGTAACTATACTAGAGTTCGACAGTTTAGCCATCTCACTCACGTAAGGCCTTGCTTATAGTGTGGCTAATTCATAGTTTTCTTTCCGAAGTGATCAAACAGACACTTAAACATTCTACTTTAGATTTTTTGTTTATCTTCTTATCTCCTCCTTGCCACCTTTTTCGCAAATGTTGCGACATTTTTTTATTTCAATTTTGTAGCCTGTAGTTTAAATAAAAATTCATTTTCTAAATTAATTTTTTATTACAACTGATAAAAGTTTTTATAATTACATTTAATTATTTTTTTAAAATTAAGTTAACCTATTTCCCTGCAAAAAAAAAGTTATTGTTGTTAAACAAAGAAAAAAAAGTACATACAATATTTTCACATAATAAATGACGTCTACTATTACGCTTCTCTTTCTTTCTATCGTCGTTGATTTTACGTTATTTTTTTTATAAATTTCTTTTTCTTGTAAATTGTGCAATTTAGTATTATCATTTTATTTTTTCTCTTTAATATTTTTCGCATATTACGTGTTTACATTTTAATAAAGAAAAAACAAAGTCATGTACAATCTCATCATTTATGTAGATGTAATAAAAAACATGTTAAAATGAGTTTTAAAAAATTTGTTTCGATGTACTCTAGAGTTTCAAGTTGTTTTTCTTTTTTTTGGTATTTATGAAACAACAAATGATGATGATTCAACTAAAAATTTAAAATATTTTTGCGAAAAATAGAAATTTCGTATACAAAAATTAATAAAACTTACAATTAATAATAAAGTTTTGTGTTTTTAGCATTTTCTTTTTCAAAATATTAACCAAGTAAAAGCGATATATACAGATTTTACAAATATTTTAATACCCTATTGCAATATAATTCAAGAATTTCTGAGTTGAATATGCAAATATTGAAAACTGTTTACCCTTCATATGAAATTCGTTTGCCATCTGTTGCCAACCAGAGCAAGTCTGCAAATGTTTTGACTAGAAATGTAAGGCACAACTGACGGAGAATCAGTTCTAGAACTAGTTCCAGAAAAGAAGTTATCCTATAACCGATTATTTGAAACTACCTATTTTCATAATTTTTAATACCGAACTGCTCAGGATGAGCGTCCTGCATTGAATTTGAAGGCATAATCTCAATATTAAACGAGTAAAAAAGTTAAAGTTGGCCATGCCGACTATATAATACCCTACAACAGTCTGGTTAAAAGCCAACTAATGTTTGGATGCGAAATTCCAATGGTTTAAAATGGACTTGTGTCACTTGGACGGACATTTATATGGGCACTAGGTCTAAACATAGACCGATTTTAACCAAAATCAATAGGCTTCGTACTAGGTCGGTGTACCAAATTTCATCAAAATATCTCAATATTTGCGACCTGTAGAATGCATGGACAGACAGACGGACGGACAGACGGACATCGAAACAAAAAGTGATTCTAAGTCGATCGGTATACTAAAATGTGGGTCCAATATTTTTTGGTGTTACAAACACCAGCACAAACTTATTATACCCTGTCCACGTAGTGGTATAGGGGTTAAAAACAGACCGTCAAACTATCGCAGCTACACTCACAATATACGCTAAGGGGAAAGGGACCGGTCCCAGATGACACGCAGGATAGGTCCCAAGGGGGCGGAGACCGGTCGTTGATCGGTCTTTTAGTTTGAAAGAGACATATCACTTTAACATGGCGTTGTCATTGGAAATGACCAATTGCCACAGTTTAGACACCTTGTGACAATAAGGTGGTGTGTCTAAAAATAGCTTTTCAAATAAACTAATAAAAAATTAAGTATTAAAAATAATCTACTTGGCGTCGAAGTAGGGCTCGATAACACAACCCCCTGCTTGTAAGGCAAACGCTCTACCGTCTGAGCTAATGTTGCTTATGCGTGATTGCTGGCTGATGGTAAAGTTATATATTTTTCGTTTCTGTTCAAATAAAAAAGAAAAAGAAAAAACAAACACTTCAAGCAAATAAAAAAAAAATGGAAAAGAAAAGAATAGAAAAGAAAACAACACTAACACACACACAAATATAGTGGAAGTGCCTTCAGTATGCTCCCGATTGACCGGTCACGGGATAGGTCCTTTAATGGCAGTTGACTCGTTTTTCGCGTTGGCCATAATTAAATTAAAAAATCAATTAAAAATTAGAAAATTACCTCAAAAACTCTGATAATATAAATAAAAATTTAAAAAATTGCCCTTAAGTTAAAAAGAAAATTAAATGAAATACCAATTGTTAAAACTAAAACTTAAAGATAAAAAACTTAAAATTTTTTAGCAAAAATTATAAAAATTTAAAATAAGAGCTAAAATAAGCAAATCGTAAAAAACTAAAGTTCAACATAAATAAAAAAAATATTTTAAAAAATATGCCGCGAATTTTATTTTTTATTTCGGTATCGGTCAATTTTTTTTAAATGCAACAGTGAAAGTAACGAATCAGAAAATACTTAAAAAATTAATTTGTTCTCTTTGGTTCATATTTGTAATAATTTAGTAATATGCCTTCGGTTGACCGGTCACGGGATAGGTCCTTGGAGGGCAATTGACTCATCATTCCCCGTAGGGTATTTTCCATAACCGATTGGGGTTTATTTGAAAAAGAATAGGTAAAGTTTGTTTCCAATTGAAGAATCAATTAAAATACATGGAAAAATATTGTTTAATTTTTTGTATAAATCAATAAAAAATAGACTACAAAAAAATAAGTATCGTCTGTAGGAGTTGATATTTTCAGTCAAATGTTCTATTTTTAGAAAAAATAATTTTCTGTTTTAAAACAAAAAAATCAAATACTTTCGATTTTCTTTTTTGTTAAAATAGTTTGTTTATATACAAAATTATTTCAATTCAAATTACAAGAAATTCTTTACTCACTCACACAAACATAGCCAATAAAAATAAAAATATGAACGTGTTGTGTGTGTAGTGTTTTAAAAATTAAAAAAAAAACTTTCGATTATTAAACAAATATTAAACATATTAAACAAACCCCATAATCGTTTTTTTCTAACGTTTTGTCAGTTAAAAATTGAAGATTGTTTTAACAGACTTTTCAATTATTTTTATTTCTTTTATGGATTGTTTAAACAATATTTGAAAATATATAGCAAAATGGTTTAAATATAATGAGAAATCACTAGTCCTTTTTTTAATTGTGTTTTCAATTAATTTAATACATATGTAATTTAGGTTGTTTTTAACGATAAGATATTTTGAGTGTATAATTCGATATGTTATAAACTGATATATTCTCTTTATAGCATATGCTAGAGGTTAAAACAAATATGCATTTCATTTAAATATTTTTTAATGACTCATTATGTTTAATCAATTTGGGCTAATTTTTTTTCATTTCTTTTTGTTAAATGCAAAAGTTTATATTGCACGAAAAACTATTATGTAAATACTATCTATTGAACAAAAAAAGAGTGAAAAATATGTATTAATTGCCAACAATGACAATATATTCATTGCAATTAATATTTAACTATGGAACTAAAGCAACAGAAATGTCCACCATCCAAGAAAATTTGAAAGAATAATAATTAATTGTAAGATGAAATTAAACTGAAAAATCTGTAACGAAACAAAACATTGACACAACGAATTTAAAACTTTTCCTTATGGTAATTTGAGGATAAAAAAGTTTTGTACTCGAATTTAATCCTAAGTTTTACTTTACAAATAATGCTATATATTGCTAAGACGTACTATTATTTATGCCGCCCAACGTGGAGGGTCAATACGTATTAATATCCCTCATGGAACAACATTTTTTAACTCTACCCAAAAAAAAAAAAATAGATGAAGTACGTTAAAATGCGTGACTATTTCATCTACATCCAAAAAAAAAAAAAAAAAAAAATGAAGAAACAAGTAAAAAGTTAAAGTCGGGCATGCCGACTATATAATACCCTACACCAGTCTGGTTGAAAGGCAACTAATGCAATAAATGGGTTAAAATGGTGTGAATATTTGTTTATCAAATGGTTAAAAATTATAAAATCAAAAATTTTGAATTTGCCTAAGTTACGCCTAAACCACATAAACGCAATGTCGACCGCAGTGTGACGTTTTGTCGATAAAGCAGGTTTTTGTATCTGCTCTATTTGTCACTGCCGAGAAATAAGAAAAGTTTCTAAATAAACAAGAGCTGTTTTTGAACAAAACGCAATAAGATTTTTTTAAAAATCTTAAATCGCTTTCGCGAAATTCAAGAACAAAGTCTGACAGCACTGCCACTGTCCACTGGCACTTTCATTATGTGGTTTGGGCTTTAGGCGTATTTACCCCTCTAATACTCTTTCTTCTGATAATAATAATATTTAAACCATATATTTGGCGTTGAAAATCTACTATGGAACAAATATTAAAATTTTAATTTATCGCTTTATTTAGGCGATATAGCACAACAAAGGTTGAAGACGTCTCTTGAAACCCATTAGTCAAATAACTTCGGTTTTTGCTGTAAATAACACTATCAATAAAATAAAATTACGTACCGAAAATTGTTTATCAATTGTTGTTATTTCAAAAGTTATGGCGATTTTCGCTTTTTGAAAATAACGAAATTTGGCGAATTTGGCACTAAACATCAATAAATTTTGGCAAAATTAGTTCTGCTTACTACTACCTATGAGTATATAATCTGTGTTTAATTTCAAGAAAATTTGTTCGCTAGTTTTTGAGTTAGAGAGATATTTGTAAAACGTATCCTGGCGTTATCCTGTGAGTCTTGGAGAAAATTTCTTAACTGATTTTACAATTAGAGACTCTAAATTAGCTTTGTTGTTATCGGTAATGTACGCCATATCGTAAGTGTATTTTTGGCAATTTTTCAAATATTTTTTTCTGTTTTAAAAAGTTAATTTTTTCAAATTTTCTAAATTTGAACTTCACATGGTTCTTCCTTGAAAATTGTTCCTTCTACAAAAAAATTTTGAAGGCAAAAAAAAGTAGGCAGTTAAGTTTTCTATGGATATAATACAACTTGTTTAATAAAATATTGTTATTTACGCAAAAACTATTTAAAATCTGAAGACCGCTTTTTTAGCGGCCTTGGGCATTAGAGGGTTAAGGCAGAGTTGGGAGTAATTAATTTTTTTGTAATGATCATTACCTTTTTTCATTATTATTACATATAATAAACATTTTTCAATGATATTAGTTTTAATTTCCATTACAAAATTAGACATAAAGAGATTTTCGTTATCATTGCACTCAAAATAATACGTCTGTTGGCTGGACAGAAAAATTTGTTACTTTAACAAAATTTATTCCTGTTTTTTGGCTTAAAATAAAATTTGTTGATTTTAACAAATTCTTTGGTTAAATTTAACAAATCTATATTTAAGTAAAAAATTTGCAAAACTACAGTTTTATCTGGAATTATACTGAGTAGTAGAATTTATCCAAATTTAGGGTCTCGGGACCCTCCCCGGGCCTAGTTCATACCATGTGGGGGCATATAAAAACACTCCAACATTTTGTCCGTTTTGCTCTATCTCTCTTAGTTTTCGAGATATGGGCCATTTTAAAAAATCGGGAGGTGACGAAATAGCGCCATCTTTAAAACTCCGGATACATTAGTGGCGCCATCTAACAGAAACATGAAAATATTATATTTTAACAATAAATTGTGTAAAATTTAGCGAATGGGTTCTTAAAAGTTAGTTTTAAATATTTTTAAAAATTAACACTCAAAATTAGTTAAAGTACTGAGGATATTTAGTATAGTGTTAAATGAAGATAACTAAAATCTTTAGTTAAATAAGTGCTTCAACTAAAAATTCGTTAAAAATTAGTAAAATTGATTTGAAACCAGTTTGGCAGATTTTTCTACTGACGTATTATTTTAAGTGTAGCCTTTTCTATTGGAAAACCCTGTATATAAAATGTGTGAAAGCTCTCGAGCTAAATCTTTTGTGGGGCACTTTAACTCTATGTACACTGAGAGAATTATTTGCATATATTTTTACATTAGTGCTGGAATTCGCCCATTGAAACTTTTCGTTAAATAAATGCGGGTTTTTATAAGGTTTTACGAAAAATTTCATATTATTTATTAAAATTTCACACGCCTAATAAAAACAGTTTCATTAAACATAGTTTCATAAAAATTATAAAAATGTTTTATTAAATTTAAGAAATCTTTCATTCACTTTGTGCAGAAAACTTCATTAGTTTTATTAAAAAATTCATTAAACTCATCAAAAGAAAAAGTATAGTTACGTTTGTAATGTGGGAATGCATGGGTTCGATTCCTACAGCCGACAGGTTGTTGAAAAAATTATCATATAGAGACAATCTGACAATAAAATATAAACAATAATACAATTTAATGGAAAATCACTGATGACGCCTGTCCAAAAGAAAAAGGCAGAAACTTGATCTAGTCTGATTTGCAGATTAATAATGTGTTTATAACTTTGAAAAAATGTTTATTCTTCTTCTTAAACTCAAACCTACATAATTAAAAATTAATAAAAAGTGCATATTAATTACAATATTAATTGCATTTGGTCTATATGACGCGTTTGAAAAAACAACACTTTACTAAGAAAATTTTCTTTATTTATAATATTAATTAATTAATTAATTAATATTATGTGAATATCGTAAATTTCAGACATTTTCCCATCTAAAGAAATGTGGGTTTTTATACCCTAAAGATTGGGCCAATAAAAAATTTTGTTTATTGATTTTCTCTCTTTTACAACATATCCGAATTTCATGAAAATCGGAGTTTACTTTTCTGCAGCCTTTGGATGAAAACCTCGTTACCTTGCTGTGGACTCTCAAAATACAATTTTTAATAAAAAGTCAGTTTATAAAATGAAAAATAGCTCATAAAGAAGGTATCCAAATGGGATTGTAATGAAATACGAATATGTGATAGAGGTGAAAAAAAATATACACGTATTTTTTTAGCGGCCCTATTTCATGTTTAGGGATCAAAAATTACCAAATTTTTTTTATAATTTCGTAGCAAAATAGACAAATCGGGTATCAACTGAAAGCCCATTTACGAACATATTCAACTTTTTCTGTTTATTCAGTTGGTGTTTTTTTTTTAATTTTAATTGGAAATTGTTGCTGGCTTCAGTTTAAATTTACACATAATGCCTATTTAATTTGATCGAGGGGTGTCTGAGTTGTTTTCGATATTCATTGTCGTTCGTCTTTAAGGCGACTTTTCCAATAGAGCCTCGTTCTACACCATTTCAAATATGTGGCAACCCCGACGCTGTGTAAAAATAAGGCTTGTATTCAAAAAAATATTTTGAATTTTATTACAGTTTAATAAAACAAATTAACATGCAAAACAACAACAAAAATCATTCAATTAGCCTCTAATAAGACAGAAAGTTTTTTTTGAATAACCATGTTAATCTAGATTTCGTAAATTTTAGACATGCTTTCATAGAAAAATATGTTAGTTTTTGATCCCACCGTAAAACGTGAGATTGGGCGGCTAAAAAATACGTGTCTCTTATTGTTTTCTCCTCTATCACATATTTGAATTTCATTAAAATCTGAGATAACCCATTTGGATAGCTTAGTTGTCAGTGAGAGCTATTATATTAGGGTTCCCAGACAAACAGTAAAGTTTTGGATTTTTCAAACCAAAAAAGAAAAAAAAAACATAAATAAAAACGAAATTTAAGAAAATTGTCAAAAATATTTCTTACCAAAAGGAACGTAAATAAGGGGCACCATAAGAAAAATTTCAAAATTGAAAAAACGGCCGATCCGAAAGAAGGTATTTAAGGCGTAAGATTTGAAAAATTAAAAAAGAGATGTTTTTATGTACACCCTAATATAATAGAACACTGAGAGAAATACTCTCATGATATTAAAGAATAGTGAATGTGGGGTATGTATAGTTGACCTTTTATTTGGTAAATGAATGTTTTTAGTTCGATTTTAGATCATAAATTAATATATCCTTCAGTTTAAATATGCACTTAAAATAAACGCTTAAAACCAAAAAAAATCACTTTAAATTTATGGATTTTTAAAAATTATATTTATTATTAGAGCGTTTGGTTAAAAATTAAATCCAACATAAATCTCTAGTAGATGACAACTTGATGTTTTCCTTCTAGTTAAGTGCTTCGTTAAAGTTTGCAAATTCTTCTTTTTTATTTTTCATTAAATCTTACTCTTAGTTTAAAAAAAATATGAAGAAAATATTATATTTTATGAATAATATGCAATGAAAATCAAAAAATATGCAAAAAAATATGCACTTAAAAGCAAAATATGCAAAAATATGCAACAACAAATCGATGCCATTTTGTTGCAAATTCTTTGATTCGGAAAAGTATTTGGTTTAAATAATTTTTGGATTATTGACAACAAACATGCATTTGCATGAAAGTCGCTGCCCTGCTAATTACTCTTTACATTAAAATTTACCGTTTATCATCGTCTAAGAGTTAGTTATTGTGTTTAGAAACTAAGTCGGTTTTAGTAAAATATCAAAAATATGCATTTATTGCAAAATATGCATTTATTGCAAAAATATGCATTCAAATACATATTTATAGCTAATTCCGCATAGCTCCATAGTTAAACCAATTCCCATTGAACTAGTTCTAGAACCGATTATTTGATTTTAGATATGTAACCCCCTCTTTTGGAGGGTTAATATCGTTTAGCATAAAAGTTTGGACAATTCTGTTTAATCAACTGATGGAAGTTAAATATTATGCCGTTTTAAATGTTTTTTAGAATATATTTCTCGTTTTTTTTGTAATTTTAAATGAAATGTTTGCATGCAATTCAATTGCTAATAAAAAATGTAAATGAACAATTTTCAAATGAAAAATAAAAAAAAAAAATAAAAATATTTAGCATCATCAACAGTTGCTTCAGCAATCAAACAAAATATCAACAATAGTTAGCATCATCAAAAATGATATCAAATATTTTAATATGTACTGCGTTTACATATGCATGAAAATTACGAGATTTTGAGAACATTTTAGAATTCAATGAAAATCTGTTATAAAATTTAGAAAATTTTCAAAAACTAATTAAAACCTTAAGAAAATTACACAAATTTAGAGACTTCTATCATAGAGGGAAATATTTTCGCTCTTTTCGAATTCACACCTTTCCTCAATACGAACAATTTCAATAGTTTTGAATGTAATAAAAACTGAAATTAGTCACATTAAAAGTGCCAGCAATTCATTAAAGCAATTCCTCAACAAATTGCAAAAAAAAATACCAGGTAATATAAAAACATTGTTGTTTAGAACTTTCAAGTTCTTGTTTTTTTGTAAAATTTTATATAAATCTGTAGTTGTCAAATCATAATCTCTTTTATGTTAAAAACTTCATATGTAAATGAACAAGTTTTCTGATTAGATTAGAATTAAAGTGTCGAGTTTTCAAATGCTATGTAAACGCTGTAAAAAGCAATTGAAATGTAAACAGATGTAAAATATAAAACGATGTAACACAAAGTATTTTGTATACAAAAAAAAATATTCTAAAAAAGATGTTTTAATACTAAATTAAAAATCGAATCTGAAAAGAACTCGGAATTTTAGTCAGTTGTTTTAATTAACAATAAATTTATACGATTTTTCCAATTAATTAAGTAATTATAAAATAATATATTATTACTTTTTTTATGACTATTTTTAGTTTTGTGCAATTAAAATTATTGGCATTAAGTATTTAAAAATTACGTGTTTTTCATTTTAAATTTATTTTAAAGTGATGATGATGTGATGTTTTTTTTTTATCTATTACAAAACATTTCAAATACTTTATTCATATTATTTTTTAGAATTGTTTAAATTCTTTAGTAGTGCCTTTATACCCTACACTACTCTGTGGTACAGAGCATATTGAGTTTGTGCTGTTATTTGTAACTACCAAAAAATGGATGTAAACTTATAGTATGTAAGCGATCGACTCAGAGTCACTTGAGGAGTCGATGTAGCATTGTACGTCCGTCCTTCAGTCTGTCTGTGTAATATCAACACCTTTTTAGTAGTAGCCCTAGGACGAACCATATTGAAAATGGGTAAAATCGGTCCATGTTCGCACACAGAGAGAATTTTCTTGGATACGTTTCAATGAAATGTTTCATTAATCTAATGACGTTTTCCTCACAACTTTCTTAAATTTTATGATATAGCTACATAATTTTTATGAAACTATTTTTAACCCTTTCACTACCCACTTTTTGTTTGCGGATGTATCGTTATTTTGACTTCAGATTCTTGTTAAGAGTCTTCAAATTATAAAAAAATATGTAACATATTTTGCCCCCTCCCCCTCCTACCCACCAAAAATGACGTTCGAAAATCGATTTTTTTTCAAATTTCTGAGCCCCGTTTTACCCCTTAAACATTCTAGTAGCCAAAAATCCTTTAGTTGGTTTTCTTCTCGTCATAAAACGAAGCTGTATGCCAAATTTCAATTATATATATTCATTAGTTTAGGAGAAATACCAAAACCCCCTTTTCACGGAGATTATGATATACTAAAAAAATTAGACTTCATTAACAAATATCGCGACAATATTGGCATGTTGAACTGTTTATACATATAATGATATTTATTTGAAGACCAAGGTCCTAGTAAACTTATTTGTAAAAAGTATAAAGTTTTTTTTGCACTATTAAATTTTATATATTCTTTTACAGATGTGTACACTGTAGTGTACAAGGGTAGTGAAAGAGTTAATGAAACTTTTTTATTGGGTGTATGAAATTTTTAATAAATAAAATGAATTTTTTTTATAAGATTTTACCAAAAACTGCATTAATTTAATGAAAAGTTTTTATAGACGAATTCAAGCGAAACTTTATAGATTTAATGCAAAAATTTATGCAGATAATTCTCTGAATGTACCTAGTAGCAGTGGAAAGGACCTACCTACCTGAGCTTAAATGGTATTACCAAACCAAAATTATTTTAAGAGATTCCTTGCGCGGTACCTATACAATTTTATTGATAAATCAGGCTCAATTTCTCCCGCTCCTTTTTTTTTGCAACGCTTTGAAGTCCTAACAGTTCGAAAAATTATGAAAACTGTATTGGTCTTTCGTAGTTTTTGAAATTTTTTGTATAAAATTGGGAAGTGAATCGTACCAGTTAGAAAAGAATTATTCAAAAGCTATGTACACAGAGAGAATTACCTGCATGATTCCAATGGAACTCGTTCATTGGAGGTTTTCATTAAATAGATGTAGGTTTTCATAAATTTATATGAAAAATTCCTCTTTATTTATTAAACATTTCATGTACTCAATGAAGAGGTTCCATTAAAACCTAGTTTCATACAAATTATAAAGTTTTTTCGTTAAAATTAAGACATTTTTCATACACACTGTGAAGAAAACTTCATTACTTTACTAAAAAAATTCATCCAAGAAAGTTATAAAGCCAAAATTTCATGTATAAAGTTTCAAGAACTAAAAAAAAAACCCCGAAAAATTCACGATCGCCATTTTTAGTTTACTACGGAAGACTGTCGAGCCGCCATTTACGCATCATACCAATGTTTCCAAATTGGTATGATGCGTAAATGACGGCCTAACAGACAGCATATAGTCCGTAATTCAGATCCATTCCGACATCGAGGAAATTGAGATCAAAAGTTTTTAAATGCGTTTTAATAGAATTATATGTGGTATAAGCGCGGATCTGGGGGAATGAAAATTGGTAAATTTTCTCGCAGAAAATAAAATTTTCAATACAAAAATATAAAGAAAATACAAAAGATAATATAATCTGATTACCCTACCCAAAGCCTCTCTCTCTCTCTCCTCGCCTGGGTGTATGGTTTAATGGCTTTGTGATGTTTGTTACACTCATAAAAAAAGTTGGTGCAAAGTTCTGCTAAACGGGTTTTGATTCAATTGAACTAATTTTTATATTATTTTATCTTTGAATTTAGAATTGAACTATTTTTTTTTGGAATTCCAATTTATCATTACAATTAATTTCTTCCGTTCAAATTTTAAAATTTGACAGTTATTTTTGTGGTACCGCTATCAGTCTCATATAGATAAATGGCGTTATTTCGAATATTTTCTTATTAAAATAGACAATATCTCGGTCTCAAATATTATTTAAATGCAATTTATGTGGAATTAGATCTGACAATTCAAGTGGATTTAAAAATTCTGTTGGAAAGTTAACTGCTTCGCTTTTTTTCTTTTATCAATAGAAAGCTTCAAAGCCAGACAACTTGCCTTATCTCAATTTTAGCATTCCAATTCCACTTCTTCCCCATTCCAATACATTTCGTTTTAATTGTTTAGTGCTACAATCGTTCTAAATGTCTAGCTTTTCAATTCCCGTTTCATTCCATTTCGTTTCCCAGTTTTAGTATTTAAGTCCCACTTGTTCCCCGTTCCGTTGCATTTCATTCCCGGTTTCATTCCATTTTGTTCCTATTGTCTAGTGTTTCGATATCAATCGTTCTCCCTTCCATTCAATTTCTTTCTACTCGGCCTTCTGCAATGATATGCGTTTCCCAATTTCGTTTTGTTTCTAATTACGCTCGTTCTTTAAATTTTAGGTTTCTAACCAAAGAGGTATGGGCAGGCCATTAAAGCGGAACCTTTGCCACATTTATAACCCCATTTTTAACACGTTTCTGCCGAAATTCATAAACCACATTTGCTCTTACTGGTTCTAGCTGTTGGTGCAGGCCGTCAAGGGGGAGCCTCTTTCCCTTTTTACCATTCACTGTAAGAACTTCCAAATATCCCGTGTTAGTGTATGCCTACACTCAAAATAATAAGTCTGTTGGCTGAACAGAAAAATTTGTTAATTTAACAAAATTTATTCCTGTTTTTTGGCTTGCAATAAAATTTTTTAATTTTAATACTTTTTTAGTTAAATTTAACAAATCTAAATTTAAGTAAAAAATTTCTAAAACTACAGTTTTATCTGTAATTATACTGAGTCGTAGAATTTATTAAAATTTAGGGTCTCGGGACCCTCCCCGGGTCCCGAGGGTATATAAGGGCACTCCAATGGAGCAAACATTTTGTACGTTTTGCTCTATCTCGCTTAGTTTTCGAGATATGGGGCATTTTATGAAGTGGAAAATTTTTATTACAAATTTCCGAGGATCCAAGGCCCTGCTAAGGTCCATTTTTTGGTAGAGATAACCCCTTTCGCTGGAGTATTATATGGTTAAGGGTAGTCGCAATTTTCAGCAATTTTGCTCTATCTCTCTTAGATTTCGAGATATGAGCCATTTTAAAAAATCGGGAGGGAACGAAATAGCGCCATCTTTAAAACTTGGGATACATTGGTGGCGCCATCTACCGGGTAATAACAGTAACATGGAAGTTTTATATTTTAACAATAAATTTAGTAAAATTTAACGAATGGGTTCTTAAAAATTAATTTTAAATAATTTTGAAAATTAACACTCAAAATTAGTTAAAGTACCCTAGTAAAAATGATTTTTATATAATCAGATATGATTTTATAAAATCATTTATGATTTTATACAATTATAACTTGTCAAGTATTGTGAAACATATATTTTTATATGATTATATCAAAAGATATTTATTTATATAAAATTATATTAACCAGATCCACCATTTTCCGGATCAAATTATGTATGGATTAATATAATTACATAAAAAATATATTATTTGATCCGGAAAATGGTGGATCTGGTTAATATAATTTTTTATAATAAAATATCTTTTGATTTAATCATATAAAAGTATATGTTTCACAATACTTGACAAGTTATAATAGTATAAAATCATAAATGATTGTATAAAAATCATATATGAATATATAAAAATCATTTTTACTAGGGTGATGAGGATTTTTAGTATTGTGTTAAATGAAGATAACTAAAATCTTTGCTTAAATCAGTGTTTCAACTAAAAATTTGTTAAAAATTAGTCCAGTCGATTTGAAATCGGTTTGACAGAGTTTTCTACTAAAGTATTATCTTAAGTGTACTACAGATGGGAACCTTTATATCTAATTTCAACTTTTCAGCTTCAGAAGGGCACTTTTCTCTATTCGAACTCCCATTTTTGAAACGTTCCTATACATAATTCGTATAAGTGCCTTCCTCCCTCTAGGAATTTCCAGTATCCTATCTCTAATGCTGGAACCAATCATACACACTCACAAAATTTCGCTAAAATCAGTTGGCGTTAACAAACATCTTGAGATGGGATTTTTATTTATTAAGATATGAAAATATAGCGCCATATCTATGTGATATTGATAACAGAGACAGAAAAATATAATCATTTGAAAATAATTGTGATTTAAATTAGCTTGAAAATTTTTTAAAATAAGAAACACCAATTACAAAAAATTACCATTCAAACCTAATTCGTATGAAATTAATTGTTATGCTAAATTGGAATTACAAAAATTGTATTTCAATCATAAATTTTAAGACAAAATAACATAAAAATTAGTTCCATAAGAATCGTTTAACAGGCATTTGTACTAACTTTTTTTATGAGTGTATATATTTAGAGGCTTGCTAAAGTTAAGCTTCCGTAAACTTAACAGACCAAGTTTCTCAACTTCATCAGTAGGCTCAAATGCAGCTACTATTTTCTATTACTTTAGCAAAATTTTCAAATATTTGTAAGGGCTTTTTTTACCAGTGTACTAACAAAAACTGTTGACCCAGACCCACTTTTTATCTAATTATACATTTCACTATATTTATTACACCGTTAATTGAAATTTCCTTAACGGAACTTTGATACTCTTTCCGGAATACATATAACCGAAATCATACTGTGGTGTAGGGCTTCGTATAGTCGCTACGACGGACTTTAACGTTTTTACTTGTTTTCTATTAAAATAATAATTTGTTACTACCTGTTGTTTAAAACGCGTGCTGTGAATAATAAGTAAATTTATTTACTTTTTAGGTTGTTCTCATATTTATATAATATATTTTGCATTTTTTACTAATTTTGTTTTTTAAATTTGTTGTTTTTTCTGCTTTTTGTCTATTAGATTTATTGCCCATTTGTCTGTCGATCGTTTTAAGAATAAACATTTTCTACAGACCCCATTTATTGGTGCGTAACGACGCTTTTTTTAGTTTTCATTGATATTTGTAACATAAACTTCAAGTATTATTTTTATTTTAATCAATTTAATTGATTTATTTAATAGAAAAATATATACGAGGAAAAGTGCAATGCAACATTGATTTGGGATTAATTTTCTTTGCTGTTTTTCATGCTTTCTTTGGTGCAGTAATGCCAATTTAGTATTTCTTTTCATTAAATTTATTTTTAACAAATTTTTAATTGAAGGCTTCTTGTTAAAATAAAATATTTTTATGTTTATGTTATTGTCCGGTAGAAGACGCCACCAATGTATCCGAAGTTTCAAAGATGTCGCTATTTCTTTCCCTCCTGATTTTTCAAAATGGCTCATATCTCGAAAACTAAGAGAAATAGAGCAAAATTTTGAAATTTTCGACTACACCTGACCATATAATACTCCAGCGAAAGGGGTTATCTCTATCCAAGAATGGACCTTGGCGGGGCCTGGGACCCTCAGAAATTTTTAATAAAATGTTCTACTTCATAAAATGGCCAATATCTCGACAACTAAGCGAGATAGAGCAAAACGGACAAAATTTTTGCTCCATTCACGCAGAAAAAAGGTGTAACATTTACAAAAATTAGAGTAAAAGTTTACAAAGTTTCGTGGTAGATATACAAACTACATAAAATTAACGACAAATTTATCTAGACGCTTAGGTAAATTTTTAAAGAGATACATATATACGTAAATAAATCAAAGCCTTTGTTTAATATAACAACACGCAAAGGAAAATTAACTTTTTTCTTTTAGTAAAAAAAACATAGTTTATTTTAACTTTATTTTAAAAGAAAAAATTGCAAATTTTATTATTTTTATTTTATTCATTTTATTAGTTTGTTTATTTTAATTTTATTATAATTTTTCGTTGTCCTTTCATTCCTCTTCTGCCGAACAGTATAGTGTTTTGTGTTTACCAACCCTTCATTACTCTATTCGTTATTTCCATTCAATGACTGTCTGTATAACAATAGGTCCATTCGATTACTTTTCTGAGTCAAGTCCAGTAAGAATTACTCAGTACAAACTTTCAGAGAGTAAGACAAGATTTACTCTCAAAATAAAATTTTCCCAAACATGTACGCGAACAGAAAATTTGCAACAATTTGCAAGTTTGTACACACAGCTGATTACAACACCAAATATACAAATAAAATTTTAACTGGTCGCTATGAAAGAAGAAAATTTTTTATGTTAAACCTTAAGCAGAACATTTTTAGAAGGTTTTCATATCTTTTCCATAAAAAATTTGTACAAATTTGTACAAATTATCCAGTAATCGAATAGACCTAATGTGGATGTATATATACAACATATTTGTCTAAAAAGAAATGAGAATTATAAGATACATTTTCCAAACAAAAAATTGTCTAAATAAAAAATTACTATGTCTGTAAAAGTGTTGAGTACTGAGTACTCAATTCCGACTTTTTTTAGGGTACCCATTGCTGAAAAGTACTTACTCAATAGTTTTAGGCTTGTTTTTTTTCAACAAGTAAGCAATTTTGACATGAAAATTACACTAAAAATTATATTTTAATGTTTCTATTTGCATTAATATTTTTTATTTTTGTTTGCATTAATAATATTAGAGATAAAAACTTGAGAAAATCCAGCATCATTATTCTTTTATATTAGAGATCTACATCCACCATATTGATTTGCAAATGTCAAACGAAATTCTAAGCGCGTTTTGACACTTACCTGTCTTATTAGAAAAATATACTTATTGCTTATTTTATTTTCAAAATTTCATCAATGCGCCAGTGGAAGGAGTTGAAATAAAAAAGAAAAAGAAACGCCATTCTTTTTTCTATGCAAAAACTTAAAAAAAGTGATGATATCCGAAAATCAAATTTTTATGACGAACTCTAATACATATATATATTTTTTTTAACTTTTACATAAATTTTTACATGCTCAAGGTGCATTAGTTTGGAGTCCAGTGGTTCTGTAGGTTCGGCCATTAAAACTTAAGCTCGAATTATCTTTACTAGGGACGTGTGAAGTTTCATCGCAATACGACCAACCGCTAAGAAATGGCTGAATTATTTTCTAAATATTTTGAAAACACCTCACTGTGTAGTGAACGGCAGAAAACAGCTTTTAAATTCAGTGAACGTAATTTTTGATTTTCAATTCAGTGAACGTAATATTAATTTTTAAATCCCTGAACATAGTTTTCTTTTAATTCACTGAACAAATATGAAATTGAACGAATTCAGTGGTAAATTAACTCTGTAAGGAATTACTTACTTTTGATAAAATTGAACATGCTCACCAGTGCACTGTGGGCCAATTTCACCGTTTTTTGGCCAAAAGTACAATTCAGGTAAAGGCAAAATATATATATATTCAAAATCTAGGATTCTTGAATATTTTGTGAATGAAATATAGTATCATTATGGTTACTAGTTGTTAGTTGGCGAGAGTTTGAAGTCAAAATTTTATAATTTTGTGACATTTTTTTTATTTTGTAATTATACAATAAAAAAATCATAAATAAACAATAATTTGTTCCAAAAATAATCTCAAATTATAAAACTGAAACTAGTTATAAAAAATAGAAACCTGTTAAAAAAAAAGTAACAAAATTATTAATTTCACCTCAAAAATTTCACTCCCTAAAGTCCAGGTTTGTGGGACATTTGAGCTTCAATTCTGATTAAGTGCGAAATTAACCCTTAAACACATTTTAGGTTTTGATTTATTTCTGGCATTAAAGTTAAATTTTCAACTTTGATGTCTACAGACACTTATAGTAGAATTTCATGACAAATATTTTTGTGGAACATTTTAAGCCTCTAGCTCTTCAACTTACGGGTCTTTTTTGACACTTTTTAAAAAAGGGCCAAAAAAGACCCTTTAATTGCAAAGTTAGAGGATTGTAATGTTCCATAAAAATGTACCCCGTATTGTTTTACATAAATTTGCTGAACACACCCTACACCTAAAATGGAAGATTCACATGGATTCCAATGCCGATTCACAGTAAACATTTGCAAAAGGAGGAGAAATTTTAACCCCCCCAAAAGCATAGGGCCAGAAGTAAACTTTTAAAACGCCGATACAAGTATATTTTTCTTAGATCCCCTCTTCCAGTATCAGTTGTCAGAAGTTTATGTTGTTTTATTTTGAACAGTGTAATTTATTTTCCAACACATAACAATTTTAAATTTATGGCCGCCATATTGGAACCGCCATGTTGAACTTTTAAATTTTGATTTCAGATTCGTAACGTGCTACCCAAAAACTTCCCCTGGTAGAAATTTTAAGCAAATCAAACGACATAAAAAATGTAATGAAAAAATTGTTTGTCGCCATATTGGACCCGCCATTTTGAATTTTAAATATACTATTTCAGATTCGTAATCAGCAACTCCCAAATCCCCCTTTGTGATACTCTTTAATCTCATTTATTCAATATTCTAGTTTTGGCCAAAATTCTATGGTGCTGGCCCACTGTGCAGTGAGTTAATTTTTTATAAAAATAACTGTAGCAATTGAATTGAATTATTTGAATTTGTTTTTTGTTTAACGAGTGCAGCGAATTACTTAAAACAAGGAATCCTTTCAATTCTAAGAAAAATTTAATTCGATTGGTAGTGAATACATTCAAAAACGAATTAATTATTCAAAGCTCTGGTTATGGCGATGCAAATCAGACGTTTTTGCATTGTGTGTAAAACCCCATCGTGAGTCCCTTTATTATTTAAATATTTTGGAACTTACCTGTATACATGAAATAGTTAATATTAATCCAATGAGTAAATTTCGTTGTAATTGTAATAAAGATGACATTTGTCGTTGTTGCTTCTGGTATTTTTGTTTTAAAATCCGCTCAGAAGATGAAGAACACAAAGAAGTGGCGGCTTCGTCAGAGTGGGGGGAGTTGGTATTCATATTGGTTGAGGTGGTGTTGTTGGTCTTCTTAATAGCAGACATCATTTCGGAAGATTTAAAATTGTATAAATTTATATTTATTTATAAATCTATTTTTTTTTTCGTGTTTTTAACACACAAATGATAATTTTGTTTGGCCTTTTATCGTTGGTTTTCTTTGAGTTAAAAAATTTTTGAGGGGGGGAGCATATAGTTTTTTTGCTATAGAGAGCGAAAGTTCTCTTTTAACAAAGTAACTTCTTGTTTTTGTTTCAAGTTTTTAATAAATTGGTCATGATCTTAAGATTTTTTTGTTATTAAATTTTGTAGAATTAAAATACTATTAATGATATGTGAACATTTTTAAAAAAAGTTATTTGTTATTCTGTAAAAAAAGTAAGGATTTCTTTTGTTGAATTTTGGTATATTTGTTAAATTTTTATCTTTTTCTTCTTTGATTTTGATAATTGCGTTTTTAAGTTAAGCTTAACAAAATATTTAATGTGTGAGAGTTAAAGAAAACTTGTTTTATTATGAATAATAGTAGTTATTGTTAGGCTCTCGGCTGTTGGCGGAGAGTGAGGTTCAAAAACAGAGTTGCCAATATTAAAGATATTAACATAATTTATTATAATTATTTTCCTTCACAAAAATCAGATGTATGTATGTTATTAATACGCTCATAAAAAAAAATTAGTACAAAAGTCTGTTAAACGCGCTCTGATTAAATTGAACTAATGCTTCCGTTATTTTCTCTTAAAAAGCCCGTACAAATAGGTCAAAATTCTGCTAAAATAACAGGAAATAGAACATGTATTTGCGCCAGCTAAATTTGTACCTATTTGTACGGGCTTTTTTATGAGTGTATATTTCCCCGACATCCATTTAATTCCGATAGATTACAATGGGACCTACACGATTAAATATGAGAGACGAAATTTTTTTAGGGCACACAATTGGTACACTAATAGAAAAAAGGCCATACAAAATTTAGTTAAAGCTACTAAAAATTAGCTAAAAATGATGCTGCAGGAAAAACTGCTAAAATGAGCAGATTATTTTTGCTATATATTAGTAATATAGGAACATCAAAAATAAAACGGCGCTATGAAATGATGCCCCAAGAAATTTGGGCCCAAAATGAGAAATGTAAAATGGCCCCAAAAACGTAGGGAGAAAATTTGGGGCATATTTTTCAAAATAATAATGAAAAATTATCCCAAAAATTTGGGCTCAAAATTCATTTTTACAATTGGGGTTAAATTGCATTATGAAATTTAGGCCCAATTTTTAAAAACGAAAAATGGCCCCATTTTGTGTGATAGGAAATTTGGGGCCAAACTTTATTAAATTTACATTTTTTAGCAAAACACGAACGAACATAATCCCCATAACTGTGGTGGAGATTATGACGGAAAAGTTAAAAGTGGAAGGAAAAAAGTGGACATTGTTTCCAGAAATAATGGGGATTTTGACCTCCTTTAAAATGGCCATAATACTCATTATAATGACTGTAACCATAGCAATTGTTGACATAAATCCCATTATGGGGTTAAAAATTGCGAATTTCAAAAAAATCTGAAACACGTGTTCACTTAAATCGACACAGATTATGATATGTAAGTTTGACATTTCAATAACAAACATCTCCGTACAAGAGTCAAAAATTTGTTTTTTTTATAGAATATCCTTGAAAATAGGACAAAATACCTTTTTTAAAAATGGTCCAGCTCGTGAGATCTCGTTGCTAGACACGAAATATTTTGGGAATCATCATAAAACAAACCAAGGTTTATTTTGAGGGGGGCACTTTTTTCGTGATTCGGTCTAATATACAATAATACAATTTAATGAATTCCATAGAAAAAGGAAGAAACTGGATCTAGTCTGATTTGCAAATTTAATGTGTTTATAACTTTTGAAAAAGATCTTTATTCTTCTTCTTAACCTCAAACCTACTAAACTACAGTTTTAATTTTGCTGTACTTATTTTACTAGTAAAATATAACAAAAAAAATCTGCTCATTTTAGCAGTTTTTTCTGCAGCATCATTTTTAACTAATTTTTCTGCTATTTTTACGGATTTATTTCTATGATTTATTTATTTCAGAACGCAGGTAGAGTGGTAATAAAAATTATTAAAGGTCGATCGTGAATTTAATTCAACAATAACATTTTTTTCTCAAACTTTTCGAATAAAATGTCCACAAGCATCCTATTTTCCTAATGCAACATAAGGAGATAGTAAGCGACATCTGCTGAATGTTGATCTAACTTGAAAACGGTTATCGGTAAGGGTAACGTTATTTTAGATTATTTCGTTAATGGTATTTCAAAGGTAACGCTATTTTATTTATTTCGGTATCGGTATTTTGGTTATTTCGGTAACGTATTATAAAGTTAAGGGTATTTCAGTTATTTTGCTAACGGTATTTTAAGGATACTGGTATTTCGCTTATTTCGGTAAGTTGATTCTGTAGGTATCGGTCGACAGTTGAAAGAATTTTGAATCGATAACGGTATTTTAGCGGTATTGCCTGCCAATCCTGCCTTTGAGATACACTGTAAATTGAGCTTTTTTGGGAAAAGCTAAAAATCGCCAACCTTTCAGTTTGTCAGTAACTAAGGTACTTATTTGTGTAGCAATCAGTAGTTGTTGTCTTTAACAATATTTGCGGTTATTTTCTAAGCAAGAACGCAGTTTTTTTTTAGCAGTACGCAGTTCATTTTTGTTAGTTATTTTAAAACTTAAGAATTTCGTTGATTTTTTCAAAATTAGTGTTTAGTCATTATTGATATGTTAATAGTACATATCATAAAAAAACGCATTAACTGGAATACCGTTTGAAATTCCGAATTTAAGTTTCAAGTAGGATGAAGTAATAACAAAGTTTTTGTGTAACCGAATAAAAATGATTTTATATACTTTTTTGAAACATAATATTTTTTAAATACTGAAAAAATTACCTGAAACCCCAGTAGTTTTACCAATTTTGTCAATTGTTTTAAAATGTTTATTGTTTAAAACTTGACAGTTATTTTACTGCATTTGTTAGTTTATTTTTATAAGTTAAAAACAACTGCATTTTTAAATAAAGGTGAATATATACCTTTGTAACCGCATATACCTTTGTTTTAATTAAACTTAAGTAAGTTTAAGTAGAGTAAGTTATATTACTGCTTTAGCACAAGTACTAGTATGCCGTCCAGAACCCCTTTTAACTGCTCGAGCATGGAAGAACATTGTTTGCATAGTAGAAAATCCTCTTTCGTGTTCCAGCAGCAGTTGATTGCTTTTCGGTAATAGAGAATTTTGTGCAAACATATCAACCAAAAGTAGCTGTATTTTGTCTCATGCCTATCAACGTTAAGTATTTAACCCTCTAATGATCTTTCTTCTGATTACAATAATATTTAAACCATATATTTGGCGTTGAAAATCTACTATGGAACAAATATTAAAATTTTAATTTATCGCTTTATTTATAGCACAACAAAGGTTGAAGACGTATCTTGAAACCCAGTAGTCAAATAATTTCGTTTTTTGCTGTAAATAACACTATCAATAAAATAAAATTACGTACCGAAAATTGTTGATCAATTGTTGTTATTTCAAAAGTTATGGCGATTTTCGCTTTTTGAAAATTACGAAATTTGGCACGAAACATGTAATTCAAGTCAATATTTCATTTTTTTCATTTATTTTATTTGATTTTCCAGCACAACAAGAATGAATTCTTATAAATGACTGTGCTGGAAGATATATTCCAATTACAATTTTGAGTAGTCAAATACAGATACAACATTAAAAATAAAAATAATAAAAATAAACAAAAATACAAACATAATTATATTAAAATTGAAATCATTACATTATTTTATTTGAACAATATTAAAATTTCCCTTTTAAAACGTTGTGTGTTGCTAATAGTGTGAATATTATTGGGCAGATTGTCCCAAAGACGGGTGGTATGATTAAAGAACTGTCTTTTTGAAAAATTATAACTGAAAGGTGGTGGGACAAGTCCCTTTCCACGTGGAGATCTTGCAAAATGTGTATATTCAAATAAGTAATTCGGCTCTTCTAAGCATATAATCTTATGGATCATGAGAAGGCACCTATATTTTAATAGGTCATCAAAACACATGTTAAACAGTTTATACGAATACATTGATATATAGTCTCTTCGTTTCTTCTTAAATACATATCTGGCAATATCATTGTAGGCAACAAGAAGTTTTCTGGAATCAACACTACCAGTGTTCGCAAATATTTCACAACCATAGAGGGGAACTGGTATCAGGTAAGTTTTCGCTAAAAGCATTCTTATATCGAATTGTGTTGATGTTTGCACAGCCCAAAGGTTCCTTAGCATTGCGTGAACTTTACCAACAGTAGCATTAATATGGTTAGTCCACGGAAGTTGGGTATTAAAAATTATTACCACATTAGTAGCATTTTGCACAACAGTAATATTTTCGTCGTTAATTTTAATATGAGCATCAATTTCCATGCAGTTGATTATATACATACATATGCAAAAACATGCATTTTTGACAAAATTTTCAAAAATATGCAACTACAAATCGATGCCATTTTGTTTTAGATTTGATAATTCGTATAAAAATTTAATCCATATTAGTTTTGGACTATCGAGAAAAAACATGTATTTGCATGAAATTCCTTGCCCTAATTATGACTATCATTTTCTTTGCTAACATCATTGAATAATTCCACAAGTCTACAAACCATAAAGTTAATTCCCTAATGATGGCAACTCTACATGTTCACTTTACTTCTCTTTTTCTATATTATTATGTATTTTATTTTTCTAACAATAAAAAAAATAATTCAAGTTTTTAAAAGTTTTACAAAATCGCAAAACCTTTAAAAATATACTTTTTCTATTTAAATTTCAGAAAATAAATCACATTTGAAATTAACAATTACTTCAGTTTGTATCTACTGTAATTTGACAGTTTTGACTTTGAACCATATTTAGGGTTTTTTTTTTTGTTATTTGCGGAGAGTACGAAATGAAATAATGGCAAAAATATACAAAACTGGTTGGTTTAAGCCAACAAAACAGCATTAATAAACCATAAATAAAACAAGTTTTCGATTTTTTATGGACATAATTTTTTTTTATTTATTTTTTTTTTTTTTTTGTATTTAGGACAAGTTTTTTTATTATATTATTTTGAAGTTAACAAAAATTATTTTTTTTTTTGAAAGTTGGAATTTTTTGTTTATTTGAACGTGATTTTTCTTTATTAATAATAACATGTTATTTTCGAGTTGTTTGTAAAAATTATTTTGGATTTTTTGAATTTTTAGATTGAATTTATGATCAATTTTAGTCTTATGTTATTTATTTTTATTTTATTAGATATTATCTACATGATTTCAAATAAAAAATCCCATTTGAAAACACTTTTAGCATTTTAAATATATTGTATTTTTCTTTACTTTCGTGAACGTGTTTAAAATTTTTATTAAAAGAAATTTTGTATTTTTAGGTGAAACTTTTATAATTTTTTATTATACAATGAAAACTTTATTAATTCTTTTTATTACATATTTTTGTAATTTAATTATTTTTTAAAAAAAATTGTAAAACTGTTTTGACAAAATTCTTTAATTTTGAAAGATTTGGAGTAACTTAAGATTTTGTTTTAAGATTTGTTAGTTTTGTTTACAACAAAAACAAAAATCTTAAGGCGCCGAAGTTAACGGCAGCAGCGTTTTTTGTTTACGAAGTCGCTGCTGTTGTTGTTGTACAAAAGAAAAACCCGACAAACAATAACAACAACAATGCAAAGGTATGCGACGCGTCAACAATAATAACAACAACAAAACAGATAGACATAAGTAAACGTTAACGATACGGCGCACGCACGAGATTTTAAGAAGAAACAAATACGAGACTTTCATTATTAATAAAATTAAATACACAAAAAAAAGTGCAAAAATTATACGAAAACAAAAGAAATTAATATGAATAATAATTCATTCAGAAAATATTTACTTTTTAATTATATTTTTTTTTAATAATTTTTATTTTTTAAAATTCACTTTATTTTTTTTACATTTTGTTTGCAACACACCTATACACACAAATACTCTTAAAAAAGTGTATGCGCTTTTCTTTCTATTTTTTGTTGTTGTATTTTTTATTATTATTATTTGTTGTTTTGCCTCTTCTTTTTATATTTTTCTTTTTTAAATTTTCCTTTTACACTTGTTTAACATAAAAGCAAACGCATACACAACGACGGGAAAAAATACAACAAAATCTATTTTCTTTTCAAACACAACAAACCGATTTAACGAACGCGTTAAAAAACACTAACACACACAAAATAACAACAAAGTTTTGTCGTTATTCAACGGAAAAAATTTGCTTCCGTCGTTACGTTGCCTACTCGTTTACGGTTTCAACTCGAATGAATAAAAAATTCTCATTCAATTAAATAAAAATAAACCACTCGGGCAGGGCTGCCAGAATTGCCGATTTTTCGGCATTTTGCCGATTTTTTATTAAAAAATATGCAAAATGCCGATTTGCCGATTTTTGGTCGAAAAATGCCGATTTTTTGTTAAAACTCAAAAAACACGAAATTTTAATTTTTGGTGATTTACAATGCATTAATAAATAAGAAAATAATTCTATATTTGACATTTCGAAAGTTCATTTAAATTCATGTTTGTTATCGTTAGCTGAAAAAGAATGTTAATGTTTGTAGCTTTGCGATCAACAAATTTTCAGCAAAATGGCATCGATTTGCTAATGCTTGTTTTTTTCATATTTTGCTGGAAATGCATGTTTTTAAATTAGATTGTTGCATATTATGGTATAAATACATATTTTTTTGCATTATTTGCTAAAAACGAATATTTTTTAGCATACTTTTTTGTATTTGCCTATACACTATACAAAAAAAATATTTTTAAAATTTCTAAATATCATGTTAGGATTTGCACCTTAGGTAGAACAATATTCTATTCTGATTTCTAAATATTTTTAAAATTTTTTTTGATCCCGAATACAAAAGTATCAAACATAAATCAATTTCTGACGATGATTAATGGCAATTTTCCATGTTTAAACTACTTTTAAAGACAAATATGTAATACTAAAACTGAATTGATAATATCAAAAACGTTTGAAAAATCAATAATAAATGCATATTTTTAAAAATTTAAATGCATATTTTTAAAATTTTAAGTGAATATTTTTCGATTTCAATCATACATACGTCTTATGTACATAAAACACGATTATAAATGCATGAATATACGAGCCCTAGTAATAATAGGCCTTTTTTGATCACTGGATTTATTTATAGATTTATTTTATTTTGTTAGAAAATCCACAGTTTGTTTTTTAATTTTCAAAATTTAATATTTTTATCCAAATTCTACACTTATTCGCTAATATAATGTGAAAGAAAAAATTTTAATTTTTCTAAAACGCAATTTCTGGAATTAAATTAAGCTAAATCCAAAACGGATTTATTTTATTTATAAATCTATTTTGGATTTAGTTTAATTAAATCCCGGTGTTCACATTTTTACAAAATTTAATTATTTTCTTTCACATTATATTAGCGAATAAGTATTAGATTTTGAAAAATATATTAAATTTTTGAAATTAAAAAACAAAATGTGAATATTTAAACGAAATAAAATAAATGCAGTGATTAAAAAAAGGGCCAATATTTGCATAATATTTCAAGGTGTACGGGTACCTTAAGTTCGGAGAAGAACTATTTTTAAAAGCTGAAAAATTAATTTATGTACATAGTATTGGTCAGATAATATCTGAATATGTATCATAAAAATATTCATAAATATACAACTAACATTTTTTTAAATATCATTTCATTTATCTCTTAAGCCTTTATTTTTATTTAATTGTTAAACTTAAAACATATTATTTTACACGAAATGTGTTTTTCGCATATTTTTTATGTAAAGTAACCTAAATATTACATAAATGAGTATTTTTAAAGTGCCGATTTTTTGCCGATTTTTTAAAATCAAAGTGCCGAAAATGCCGATTTTTTTGGGAAAAAGTGCCGATTTTTCATCAAAATGATCTGGCAGCATGCCGAGTATTTTCCCTTACTTGTATGCATTTTTGGGGGTTTGTTTTTTAGAATTACAGTAGTTTTGACGTAGCTGCATAACCAAGTTTTGCACAAATTTTTGTGCAGATGAGACAAAAACGTTGCAAAGTCAAATTGTTTACCTCTCTTTATGTGCAGGCAGGCGGTTTTCATCGCCTCTTTCGAACATTAACATTTTGTATCGAAAAATGTTAGCCTTTACAGACATGTGTAATTCATATGGTAACATTTTTCGATACAAATTATGAAGAGAGTGCTTTAACAGAGGTCGGGTGAGTTGGTACCTCTTTTAATTATATGCTCAGTGTTGCCAACTCTTGAAGGCAGGAAAGCACCGCGAGCATTTTGAAAACGGGTAAAAAGGGTAAAAATTTACAAAAAATGGGGTAAAAAAGCATGATAATAATTTTTTGAAAAATTTAAGTCAAGATTTTAAAAACAAATTTTATCTTTGTAAAATCGTGTAAAAAAGGTTCAAAAAATGTCCAAAAAGGGGTAAAAAAGCACCAAACTAATATTTCAAAATTTTGAAGTTTAAATATAACGAAGTTGCTATTTAAAATTGTACTACAAACATTGTGAAAAAATGTATTTTTTGTATATTTCGTATTATTTTTTCAATTTTGACAGAAAATTCAAGAAAAATTGAAAAAAGGAGAACAAATACCAAAAATATAAACTGTACAAAAAGCACTAAAAGCACTGCCATAAATCTGAAAAAGCACTGTAAATACCCGCTTTTTATAAACGGGTATTTGTAAAAAATCACCGGGTACGGGAAGGAAAAAAGCACCAAAAAATACCCGAAAAGCACTGAAATGGCAACACTGTATATGCTCGTTGGTGCAGGTATACAACAATAACGGTATCATACAGACTGAAAACAAACAAAAACAAATGAAGCTAATGATGAACATTTTGTGCTTTGCACTCGATCTTGCGATTTTTATGATTAAAATCACCATGAGGCGTATTTGGCACATGGTGATTTTGATTCCTTTGAGCGAGAGATTTCTGATTTACTTGTTCAGTATTCTAATATTAGCTGTGTTCGGGTACTCAACATTGGGATCCCGCGGGATCCCAATTTTACCAAAAAGCGTATTCTTTAGTAATATTCTTGTTCTTCTTGCACGAGAAAGCCCAGACTTTTTTTTCGTGTAAATTTGGGTAAATTATTTTAATCAGCTGTTATATCATCAGTTGGGTGCAACTAGTTCAATTGAACTCTTCACTGATTTGAACCAAATACCTAGTTCACAACTAATAGCTCTTTTAGTTCAATAGATCATTTCATTCATTCAGAAAATATGTTTATCATTTACAAAAATTAGTATAATAGTTGCAAAAGCCTATCGGTGATTTTACAACTCCATAAAATTACCAACAATTTTGTGAAGACGTTTGTTTAAATGTGTTAAAGAGTTAAATATGTAAATAAATCGAAGCTTTTGTTTAATATTATAATCTTTTCCAAATTTAATAAACTATGTATTCCTTTTTGTAAATAGAAATGCCTAAAAAGGAAATTTTTATTAAATTTTTGATTTAAAAAGGGGTTTAACTAGAAAAGCTATCTAGATTTTTACAACAAATTGAACAAGAACTAGAAAGAGCGCTCACCAAAACGAACTATAATGCACAAATCTATTGACATTTGTTTTTCGGGCTTCAAATGTGGTTTTTCGCGTTCGTTTACTTTTTTGCATTTTTGTTATTTCGGGAGAGTATTTCTTGTTAACTCTCATTTTACCGAACTTTACCCAAAAAGTAAAGAAACAGAGCTATTGTAATTATGGGTGACTTTAACAATAATCTTTTCGATCCGTTGAAGGCCTTGAGGATAAGAAACAGTTGTAGTAGATTGAATCTATCGCCTGTTCACAATTCTATGCCCACACATATTGCTGGTAATTCCACCTCCTTGTTGGACTATTTTTTGGTCTCATCCTCTGAATTAGTAAATTATTCTAATCAATTTCAATGCCCAGGCATAACTAGTCATTCATTCATATTTATGTCGCTTAAAATTTTACAACCGGTTTTTAGACAAGTTTATGAGTTTTATGATTATGATGCAGTTAATATTTTCTCTTTAGAAACTGCGGTACTGGAATGTAATTTTAGTGATATGTTCTTAACTAATAATGTGGATGAACAGTTGTTGATTTTAAACAACAACTTGCAGTTTTTGAATACTATGGTTCCTTTGAGGAGGCGCGTGATTCGAAATTTGAATGACGGTTGGTTCAAAGATCCTGTAATACAATTCCATCAGTCACTTAGGGATCTTGCGTACCGCACTTATTTGAATGATAGAAGTGATGAAAACTGGAAAGTTTTTTGTAGGTGCAGAAATCGTACAAAAAATATAATTAGGATAAAGAAGAGAGAGGCTCACGGATTGATTTTTCAGGACAAGACCAGCAAGGAGATTTGGTCTATTTTAAATAGAAAAGGTGTTATTGGTAAAGCTGATGACCTTGAAGTAATTGATCCTAATTATTTAAATAACTTATTTTCTTCTAATCAAATTTTAAATAATAACAGCGTTGTGCCTCGAATGAATGATAATGGTTTTTCTTTTCGTGCAGTAGATAGTTATGAAATGAACTTAGCTTTTAACTTTATTAAGTCAAAAGCTATTGGTTATGATGGCTTTGCTCTTAAGTTTCTTAAATTGTTGATTCCCATAATTGGAAATTACATTTTACATCTGGTTAACACTATATTGACCACCTCTGCTTTTCCATTGCTATGGAAAGTTGCTAAAATTGGGGTTAGTAGTACTGATAACTTGAGGCCGATTTCTATTTTACCAATTTTATCGAAAATGGTTGAATACCTTATGAAGGATCAATTGATGTTGCATGTTAATAATAATCGTTTGCTCCATGATTGTCAATCCGGGTTTAGATGTAACCGTAGTACTACATCGTTGCTTATTGGTCTAACGGATAATATTAGGCAGAAAATTGCTGACAAAGGTTTTTGTGTTTTGTTGTCTTTGGACTTAGCAAAAGCTTTTGATAGGGTTAGCCATCCGCTTTTGATTCAAAAGTTAGACAAATATTTTGGTTTTTCTGGCTCTGCCTGCAAATTAATATCGTCTTATCTTTCGGATAGAAAGCAATATGTGTTCAGTAATGGCTCTTGTTCTGGGACTCTTCCTGTTTTCAGTGGTGTACCCCAGTGGTCTGTACTTGGGCCTTTACTTTTTATTATGTTTATAAATGATCTTTTTGATATTTTGTCAAATAATATGTGTCTTCCATTTGCGTTTGCAGATGATGTTCAGATTTTATTTAAAGGGGATAAGGAATTTCCTGATGTTATGCAGAGTATGATAGATTTTACTGTAGGTTTATTAGGTAATTGGATGTGTTCCAATTATCTACATATTAATTCTGATAAATCTAAGGCATTGTTGTTTGGTAATAGTTGTATTAATAACTTTTCTATTCATTTAAATGGTAATGTTGTTGAATTTGTAGATAAAGTTAAATGTCTTGGTGTGGTTCTGGATACCAAGCTTAGTTTTGAGCACCATGTTAATAATGTTGTTTCTAAGGTAAATTTTACTTTGAGGAAATTATACAGCTTAGACGTTATGCTTCCATTTAATGTTAAGCTTATGATTGTCCATGCGTTAATTATGCCAATTTTTTTTATGGCTTGGAAGTCTATTCTGGGGCTTTGGGTTATGTAATGAAGAAGGTAAAGTTAGCTGTCAATAGTGTTATGAGATATTTATACTCTCTTAGATTGTGTCAGCACATTTCGTCTTATGTTTTAAAATTTTTAGGATTTTCATTTGAGAACCTTGTTCAAATTAGAAATATTATGCACTATTATAAAGTGTTTAAATTGCAAATGCCGTTGTTCTTGGTTGATATATTTGAATTTAGTAGATCTAATAGGAATAGACAATTAGTTATTCCAAAGCTTACACCGTTGTTAGGCCAATCTTTTTTTGTAAGGGTTGCTCGAAAATACAACAAATTGCCACCTGACTTAAAGACTTTTAATTTGTCTATTGATACGTTCAGGAAGAAACTTTTTGAAGAATTTTCACTTAATGCTTAATTTTTCAGGCATTGTTTTTTTTAAAGTAAAGCTTACATACACTATTTACTTTTTTTTATAGAATTTAGGTAATTTAGAAACTATTATCGCTAATTTTTTTAATTTTTTATAACTTTTACTTTAAATTTTTTGCATTTAATAATTTTATTTTTACATTGTTATTTAATTATACTTCTAATATTATATTTTATACATTAATCTTTTTTATTTTAAGCAAATTTTATTGCTTGTTTTGTTACTTTTAGTAGAAATTTGTAACCGATTATGGCCTATAGGCTAGGTTATTGTAATAAATAAAGAAATTAAATTAAATTAAAAATGACCAAAGTAGGATATTTTTGTCACAAAAAGTTATTATTATTCTTTATTCAGTCTATGGAACATTATTTCCTTACAGACTATGATTAAACTATAAACTAATTATAAATAGTAATTATTTTTGTACATGTTTTAAGATATAGGCTTTTGAAAGAACAAGAACAGACACACTTTTACATGAGTAGGTCACAAGGAAGGCTCAAATTGATTATCATATAATTCAGCTGAGATCCCAATTTTAAAAGAAACACTCTTCAATGTGTTCGGCTCAATTTCCTTTCTAAGCAATTTAAAACATTTTAAATGGGTTTTGCCAATATTAGCACCTTTTTGAACATAACTCAGGATTTGTTCTGCTGTTACGCTGGGTTTAAATGAGGAAATATTTTTTATTAGCGATCACTTCTAAGTCTTTGGAATTAATTTCTCTAAACATCACAGGCTTACGTTTCTTTTTTTATGGTTAACATTATTCCACCCAGTATTGTTAACTGAGATATTAATTTCTGCTTGAGAGTATGCAGTTGAAGCTGAGTTAACAGTATTGTCACAGATTTGAGAACAACAAATGCTAGCTCTTCGTATATGCAAATTAGAATATAAAACATCATTTGGCTCAGTAGCAGCAATAACATCATTTGGTTTAGAAGTAGTAATAACATCAATTTGAATATCATCATCATGTAGAGAAATACAAATGCTAGCTCTTCGTATTCGTTTATTTGAATTTAAAACATTATTACTTGGTTCAGTAGTAACAACAACATCATTACGAAAAGCATGATTAGCAGAACTTGAAGAAAAGGAATCACTCAGAGTTGAATGACATTTTTGTTGTAAATCATTATTTTTTGAATTTAAGCTTGACCCAGTACCTATGTATGTTTTTATTTTTGAAAGAAGCATTCTCAACTCGCATTGTTATTGTCTATATAGGCATTGAATAACTTTTTCAATTCTCTTACTACATTTGACAAAATTTTGATCATAGAAATTAAATCATTAGACCCTTTAGCGCATTTATTGCAGTTAAAAACAATATTATTTGATGAAATTAAAACATTAACATCACGATCACTATTGACACAAGAACACCCTTTATAGAGTTGACCACTGCATGTTATGCATCTAATAAAGATACTACCAACAGCTCTAAAGCAGCTAACACAAGCAGTATTAGACTGCATTAGGAAGAAAAAATAAAAATTAACTTGTTTAAACGACAATCACTACTGAACTGACAACACATTTATTTTATGTGTGTATTTTTACCCCTCTAGAATTGCAAAATAAAGCAAAACACAAGAGGTATCTAACAGTGATCTTTTTTTATGAAAATAATGTACGACAGCCAAAAATATGAGGCACTTATCTAAAATGCTCAGGTACAAAAAGTGCACTTAAAGAAGGCAATTGCGTACATAATTTTGTAAAATAAAAACGAAACCAACATTTTGTTCAGTTATAGAAAAAGGCAGTTAAATCATTTCTTTTGAACCCATTGGCGTTCCAATTTGAAATTTTCACAGTCTGTAGCTGAAATAGTAAGCTACCTCCTTCAATAATTTAAGGAAAATTAAAGATATGTTTTTTGAGATATTTGCAAATTAAGGATATTTTTCAAATTGTATTATCCTTTTTCCACTACACATTTTATTTTTGCAATTTATTTTGAAAGTAGATTATATAAGGTACTAGGTCAAAATTTGATAACAATCGGATAACGCGTTCAAAAGTTGTAATTATTTGAACATCATGTATTTTTCACAAATTTACTGAAAAAAATCAACTAAAAGCAGCAAAAAAAGCGAAATGAGACGAATTTTACAAAAATTTTAAAAAAGTAAATTTCGTGATAGTCATGAGAATTTACAAACCGAATTTTGTCCAAATCCAGAGACCTTCTTCCGATGACTGTACCGGTTCCCTTTGGAATGATTCTATACATATTTATGAGGCAAAATTAGTGGAATCGTTCCGTTACGAAAATAGAAATACTTCAAACTTACCATAATTGTTGTTCTAGCTGATGCAATAAATGTTGTTCTGTTCTAACTGATTCGTAAAACAACATTTTTTATTTCAGTGAAAAAAGATAAATTTACCAATTTCGATTTAAGGGCTGTTACCGAGAAAATCGGAAATATAGTCCAGTGGGCTCTAGGTCCAAATATAGACTGATTCCATCTAAAGTCAATAGGCTTTGCTCTTGAGCCCATGTAAGTCCGCGTACCAAATTTCATTAAAATATCCATATATATGACCTGTAGCATGCGAACAAGCCAAAGAGCAAAATTTTAACCAACATCAATTGGCTCCATTCTTGGGCCGATATAAGTTGATGTATAAGATTTCATATACACATCTTAATATATGCGAGCTGTGTAGCATGTGCGCAATAATATACAGTGGGTGACAATACAATGGAAACTTTGAAAAATATTTATTTTGTTCAACCTTATTGGTCAGTTGTAATATTTTGGGTGTATGGGTGTATGTAATTTGTCATTTTGACACCATGCTCTCAAATAGGTTAATTTCCATTACATTCAGGAAAATTCACCGTTTGGTGCGGTTTACACGCTGGTGGAATCATTTGACCATATTTCTTCAAAATGAAGCCGGAGCTCGCGTTAAAGTCAATGGAGATCGTTACCACACAATGATTATTGATTTTTTGTTTGAAAATATGGATGACATTGATCCGGGCGAAATTTGGTTTCAACAGGATGGCGCTACGTGCCATACAGCGACTGCAAACATCGACTTATTGAAATAAAAATTTTGTAATAATTTGATTTCGAGAAATGGACCCGTCAATTAGCCTCCAAGGACGTGCGATTTGACCCCTCTCAATTATTTACTGAGGGGCCACGTGAAGTGACTGGTTTATGCTGATAAACCAGCATAACGCCATGGAGGCCATAATTGTTGGTGTTATTCATGAAAATTGGACGTCCAGAATGCGCTTCGTCAAGAACAGCTGCGGTGGCCATATGCCCGAAATCGTTTTCAAATGTTAATGCCATGTATTGATATTTCCAAAAGAAAAATTTTTTGGATTAAAATTTAATTTTTTTTGTTATTTTTTACAATTTAAATTTCAATTGGGCTTAAAAAATATTTTATCTTAATTTTGCCATTTTTTTTTTTATTAAATTTCTTTGTTTATTTTTTCTTCCTTAGTTATTTTTACGCGGGTAGAGTAACAAAAATTTCATAGGGGTTTTCACATAAACTCGTAAATTCCTTGTAAACCTTGTATAAATACAAACAAAATTTTTTATGTATGGAGTTTGACATTAAACTCATAAACATACCAGGTTTTCACCGTTTACGAGGAGAATACGAGTTTATATGAAAACCCTAAATGTGTTTTCGATAAAAATGTAATCCAAAGCGTTTCAATTTCCTAATACTACTTTGTTTTACAACCACGAATATAAACGAATGAAGGGTAATGGAGAAATGTCAACAATATAAATCAAATTATTTTATTTTAAATTTTCAACAATTTTATAACGGTTTTTAAGGTGGTTAAATAAAAAAATTTATGGAATAAAAAATACAATTAATTTTCTTATAGAAAATGTGTTAATTATATATTTATTTAAGGTAATGTAATCTACGAAAATTTTTTAAACGTCAATTCTATAGTATGAATAGGTAAGTTTTCAAACGCGTTTTTGCCGACGAAAATTAGAAAAATTCGTCAGTGAGAACGTAATATTATGTATAATTTCTTTCAATCCTTGTTTCTTTATACACTAAGAGAATTATGTCGGTAAAGTTAACTGCAATTGCAGTTAAAAATTGTACACTACAATTACATTTAAAATGAGCTGATATTGCAGTTAATTTAACAGTATACACTTTGTTAAGAGCAATTGCAATTAATTAAGATCCAATTTTATTACGAGTTGTTTTCCATTTATGTGCAATTTTCTGGCCCTTTTTATTTCACCGATTATGAGGCATTTTCTCGTCTAAAAACTTTCCCAGAATATTTTTACAAAAAATGTCACATTTTTTCAATCTGGCAGTACTCTAATCGCCGGAAAATTTTCTGATGAACGAATTTCTGTAAACAAAAAATGGTTTTTGTACAGAGATTTAATCACCTTAAATGACGATTTACAAACTCAATGAAAAATTTCACCATTATCGAGTAAAATCACACATTTTTGTAGCGAAAGTTAACATTTAACTGATTTTTTTGCTGGTCTTCTAATAAAGTTTAAATTTATTGAAAATATTCGACAAACCGCCGCGTGCCAGCCTTGGTCTAGATGGATCAGCCTCTAGTAATCAGCTTCTGGACGAAGTAGCGAATATTTGGTTAAGAATTGTGCGATTTTGTCATATATTTCTGAATTTATTCTTTAATCAAAACGATATATTTTTGAAAACAAATGCTTTTTCCATCAGTTATAAAAGATTGTTTTAGCCATTGAACAATGTTAATTAAAAAAAATTTCATTGGCATTGATCAATTGTAAGGCCAAACAAATTTCATTACAAATCGTTAATTATTTGGTTCAATCAGTTAACTAGTCCTAGTATGATTTAGCCCCCCAGTGTAGAAACGGTAATGACATATCATTATTTTTTGGAGTACCAGTAATGACACCCACTTACCTTCTGCATTATTTTAAAACATATAATAATGAGTTACTGATAATGACTTATTTTTATCATTATTTCAAATAGAAAATAAATTTTTAGATTTTTTTGAAAATTTTTTGAAATCTATTTTTAGACTCAATATTTTTTAAAAACTGGTAAGGATATATGTAACCACATATTTTTTGATTTTTTGTATGTTGGCGAGTAAGCTTACTTGTGTGCAGCAGGTCAATTGTGTTTTTATCTATTGAATATTACATGTCGATATAGCTCAGATGGTAGAGTTGTTGACTGGCAATCTGTAGACCCAGGTTCGATTCCCGCACCAGCAAATGTTATTAAACAAAAATACAATTAAAAATAATTTTTTTTTTATATAATTTATTTTTTTGAAAATCCATTTTTAGACTCATTATTTTTGTCAGTACTGGTAAGAACATAGGTAACGATATATTTTTTGATTTTTCGTATGCTTGTGTGTAACGACAACTCATTATTTTTCGCGACATCGCCATATAAAGGTAATAAGAAATGTAATAACAAAAGTAACTAGTTACCATTACCAAGTATGTAGTTACATAACCACATATCTGGCAATGATTTTCTACACTGGGCCTTAAATTCATGATCTCTTAAATTTTAACAATTTTTTTATGTATGATTTCTAAAGGCGTGTTCAAGAAAAATACCAAATTAAAACTTATTTAAAAAAAGGTGATTTTTATTAAAAAATATGGTTTCTTGTTCAATAGCTAATTTGTGATTATTAGGGCAAGGAATTTCATGTACTTAAAAATTGAAAATATGCGCCTAAAATCTGCGGCTAAAAAAGAAAAATATGCATTAAAAATATAAAAAATATGCACTAAAAACTATTATTTTTGCAAAAATAATGTACTTTAAAACTTAATAATATATTTAAGTTAGTTTTTTGCAAGCAAACACAGAACTCGAAGATTTCCTAAGGTCAATAAGGTTTTTAAGAATGTTTATTTTAATTGAATCAAAATATGAAAACGTATCAATATTTTATATTTTTTTACAAAATAAAAAATGCTCCTAAATATGCATTAAAAATCACAAAATATACATTAAAAAGGCACAAAATATGCATTTAAAGTCAAAATATGCAGAAACATGCATTTTTGACACAATATTCCAAAATATGCAACCACAAATTGATGCCATTTTGTTCTAAATTTGATGATTCGGATAAATATTTAGTCCATATTAGTTTTGGACTATCGAGAAAAAACATTTTCACGTGTATGAAAAAAAATCTATAGACTATGAACTATACATTTATTGTCGCCAAAATTAATTTTATTGCGAGAATACCATTTTAAATATTTAAACCAACATTTTTGAATAATACACTTTTTGTAAAAAAAGACGCGTGTTTTAGATTTTTCACAAACATATGAAGCAAAACCAAGATTTTTCTATAACTGTTTAAAAAATCTGCGCTAAACTATAAGAACACTTTGTACAGAAGGGGCGCCAATGCCCAAAAGTGCAGTTTTGTGCATCAAGTGCTTTTTTTTATTAAAAAAAAACTGGTATGTTGTAGAGATGAGCGATATTTTCATACCGGTGATTTAATCACAGTTATTGATAAATCAGTGGTAACGGCAGTGATCAAATATTTCAAGTCGCAGTTACTCGGAATGTCGTTCTTTTAATATTTTTGTACTATTCTTTCTTGCAAACTTCATCGTGCACAGTATACATGTTTTTTTTTCAATAACAGTGGCTTGCTTTCACACTCTTCTGAATAAAATGTCTCCTTCTATCATGTCTTTGTTACCGGTCGCAACTATTCTTCTTTTAAGGCCCAGTTTTTAGGAAGTTTGTAACTGAAATAGTGCTTTTAAAATGTGGTTTATTTTGTTTTATTTCAATAAAGAAATAAATTATACTCGAGAAAAAGATTTTCCGGCAAATTTTTGTTAATAAACTTTGAAATGGCTGACAAAATTCGCTTTCGGTTTAACTAAACCAAGTTTAACTGACATCTTAAAAACTCGCCATAAATATTATTTCGTTTATTTATCAGAAAACCGCAGTCTTTTGTATAGAAAAACCGTGATCACGATCACAGTTTAAAAGAACAACGATTTGCAAATCACATTCACTGAGAACAATGTTACTGAAAAAGCGCCAGATCGCCTATTTTTATTACAAACCCGTGATCACGGTCACTGTTTAAAAGAACGGTGATTTGAAAATCACGATCACTGGTAGCAGCGTTATTCAAAAATCACCGGATCGCTCATCTCTAGTATGTTGCCATTTGGCTACACCATGCGTTTAAGGGTTAAAGTTGATTAAAACTAAATTGTAGACTAGTTAAGGAATTTGAAATATTTATGGGGATTTACAAGAATTTCAACTTGCAAAATAGGGGCATGAACTAAAATTTTTCTGGCAACACTACTGTGGTTGTAAACTCAGCTATATTGTTTTAGTGAGCTGTAAATGTACTAGATGTCGCCTCAGTATTTCCGTGATTTTCTACGGTTTCTTTCTTAAGTCTTTTGAATATAACTTGTGCTGCCAGGAAAATTTTAGCTCATATCCCCATTTTGCAAGTTGAAAATTCCATCTAAGTTGTTGAATCTCCAAATTTTTCCGCATTTCAGATTTGAATCAAATTTAAACAAAACCCCATTTTTGAAAATGTTTTTTATCAAACAATTATTATTTTTTCGATACTAATATAAGTGTTATAAAAAAAAAATTAATAACACCAAAGAGTTTCCATAAAAATTATAAAAAATTTGACTCAGAAGCTAATATGTTATTTGAAATATTTTGCTATAAAAATGACTGTTGGAACAGAGGTATATGCAGTTAGTGCTGTTGGTGTCTATATCATAGATTACATAGATCTCTTACTCTTTGACATTTGCTGTCAGTGCACGTAACTCATGAGAATGTGTTGGACATACGTGCTATACCTATACAAAAAATATTTGATTGTATTTGAGAAAATATGTTTGTTGACAAAAAAAGAAGAAGAGTAAGATATCTATGTAATCTATGGTCTATATGTCCCACTGAAAAAATATTAGTCTATTTTCATCATAGGGTCAAAAAAGCCCCAAGAGCACTTAAGGGTTAATTTTCTAAAATTAAATTAAGAATATTATTTTTAGACCTAGAAAAATAACACCAAGAATTTTCATTAATATCCGCTCAGGAATATCTGTTATATTAATATATTTAAAAAAACATTAAAATCTCTTAAAATTTTACCTATGACCTTACACAGGGGCAATTTAATGTATTTATGTTTTGCCCTAATTTTCAAGACTGAAGTATTTTATCTTGTGTTGTTACATTTCGGCCAAAATTATTTTGAAATAAAAGAAGAAAAAATAAAAATTTGCCTAAAAGCTAAATAAATGCCAAAAATCGCTGTTTTTCGAAATTAGCTGAAACAAAATCTCTGCCCCATCCAAATGAAAAAAGGTATTCCTACAATTTTTGTAGATTTTAATCTCTTACATGTTTTTCATAAAACCTTATAGTCGAATCGTTGATTTTTTAAAATTTCGTTAAAAAAAAAATAAAATTGCAGATTTGAAAACAGTGGTTAAGAATTCTGACCTCTTTGGCAATAATTTAAAACGAGTTAGCAAAACACAATAGAAAAAATTACTTCTTGTCTGAGTTTCTTGGAACTTGTAGAATAAAAAAATGTTTCTGTAGTAGATTCTTTTAATAGATTTTAAAATTTGGACCCGAATTTCTTGATTTAGTAGTCTGCGACTCATCACTTGCCTGGAGAAATTGTAATAACTCGGTTGTTTTTTAACCGATTTAAGTTTTTATTGCTTTATTACAAAGAGATTTCACTCCACATCATGATTCTTTAATGTTTTTATTTCGAATTAGTTTCAAAATATCAATGTTTTCGAGAAAATGCACAAGTCATATTTTCCCCTTGTAATCCGTGTTCCAAACTTCAGGGCCGATGCGGCACGCCTTCCCGATATCCAATTATCGTAATTTTTTGGGAGACGTAATTTTACACCCAAGTAAATATATCCAGGTAGCCCGGTTAAAAACTCAAAATTTTTTTTAAAACATCAGATTTTATTCACTATTGATATTGTTGCGATTTTTAAAGTTTATATTTAAATCATGCATTCGGACTGTTTCTACGATTTTTTCTCGACAAACTCATTTTAATTGTAATTTAAAATTAACTTTGTAATTTAAAATTAACTTTGAAAATCACAATAATTTCGCAAAAAATTAATAGTGAATGAAATCTGATGTTTTTATAAAAGTATCTATATATATATAAATTTCTCGTATCACGGTGTTTGTGTTCATACTCCTCCGAAACGGCTCGACCGATTTTTATGAAATTTTTTTATGTGTATTTGGTAGGTATGAGAATTGGTCGTAAAGTATATTTCATACCGTTAGGGGATTAGGGCGTCTCTACATATAAAATTTTCGTGTTACTATGACAACCAGGCATCACTTATAGCATTAACCTAATCTAATCTCAGCTCATCCTCAGATAAGAAGTATTTTTCTTTGTAGAAACTTTTTTTTTTTTTAGTGAAATATTTTTTTTTTGTGGAAAAAGTTTTTTTTTGGAAACACGTTTTTTTTGCGAAAACGTTTTTTTTTTGTGGAAACTTTTTTGTGAAATTTTTTTTTTTTTACACATTTTTTTTTTGTTGACACACTTTTATTTTGTTGTGCAAACTTTTTTTTGTGCCAACATTTTTTTTGTGGAAACTTATTTTTGTGGAAACTTTTTTTTTTGTGGAAACTTTTTCTTTGTGGAAATACGTTTTTTTTTGTGGCAACACTTTTTTTTGTGGAAACACTTTTTTTGTGTAAACTCTTTTTTTGTAGAAACACTTTTTTGTGGAAACACTTTTTTGTGGAAACATTTTTGGTTTAACACACTTTTGGGAAAGAAATTTTGTCCACGCCCACTTTTTGTAACAAAATGTTTAAATCTTGACTTTAAGCGACTATATTTACAAAAGTTGTTGAGATATTGATACACACATAAGTTTGAAAAATAGGGCACAGAATTAAGCTTAAACTGTGTAAAGCGTTTTCTTTCCGAGGCTATTATATTATTATTATAAATTTTTTATGGAAGAAATCGGTTGAAAAATGGAAAAAATCAAAATCGGGAATCGTGCAAAATTTATAGCCAATTTGAACAAATTGGTTGCAGATTCGAAATCAGCACCCCCTAGTTATCCTAAATCCACTGCAATGTCATTCACCTTTTTTTTTGTAGAGCAGCGTTATAGACACAGGTCAATGCACATGATTATTAAAAAGAGCATCTTCATATGAAAATAAAAACAGAATTTTTTGTTTATTTGAATAATTTTGTTGTTTTTATGTTACGCAGGCGTGTGGGTGTGCAAAGCAAAAATTAAAATAACACAAGCCATCAAATTCAATGCTGTTTGATGATGACGATGATGGTATTAAATTAATGCAGATATTATTATGCCATAACATAGATAGATACAACCATTTTTGGGAAAAACTACAAAAAGGTCTAATATGTAGTATTTTTTGCAAAAAAAAAAGAAAGAAAAAATAAAAATAGAAAAAAAGTTTGACTGTTGTTTTCCATATCAAAACTGACTGTACTATTACACCATTTCTAATTTAATTTCGAAAATTTAAACTTTAATTTAAAGGACAGTGTATTCTAATAATTAATATTTCAATTACATTTTTTTTAAATTGGAGGTTTTATCTGAATTTTAGGATAACTCTATAACAACTACCTTCATAAAATTTTGTTTTTTGCTGCATGACAGCTGTTTGTGTAGTAATCGATAGTTGTTGTTTTTTAACTGTAATTTATAAAATCCGTATCGGCATTGGATTGGAAACGAAATTGGATTCCGTAATGAGGGTTATAAAAATTAATGGAAATATCATTACAATGACGTCATAAACCTTTTCTATATTTTTCTTTCAGAAAAATATAAATACCAGTACTTCGTTTCTGTATTTCTCGCATCGAAAAAGTTTTCACAAAAAACATGTGAAATATAAGCCTGTACCCCGTTTCTGTATCTAATGCGAGACGTTTTCTCATCGATAAATTTATGGTCACCCTGCATTACACAGGGTGATTTAAGAGATGATAGTCTTAGTCGTAATTCTTTCAGATATCGTAACATTTATAACTGTGGACACATGTAGTTTTGTAAAATACCTAATTAAATTAGAAATAACTTACATGCAGCGCATTATTAGCTGATTTGTTTTCATATATATTTTATTGTCTGCGGCTCACCCTATATAAAGCACAGCAGGGTTGCATTTCACATGGTTTTTGCGAAAATTTTTTCGATGCGAGAATTACAGAAACGAGGTGCTGCTCTCCTCTATATAAGGTGAGTCGCAGACAATAAAATATATATGGAATCAAATCAGCTAATAATGTGCTGCATGTAAGTTATTTCTAACTTAATTAGGTGTTTTACAAAACTACATCTATCCACAGTTATAAAAGTTACAGCATCTGAAAATATTACTACAAAAACTTCAGTCCATTTTCTCATCTCTTCAATCGCCCTGTGAAATGCAGGGTGACCATGCATTTCTCGACGAGAAAACTTCTCGCATTAGATACAGAAACGGGGTACAGGATTGACAATCGATTTACATAGTTATGCAGCAAAACCAAACATTATCAAATAATGTATAAAATAATGTGTAGCCATAGGAGCCGATACATTAGCTTATACCTTCTTCACTGATGAATTTTACAGCCGATGAATCACAATGGAATGTGTGGGGAGGCGGTGATAAAGTCAGTGGTTACTTATGAGCTTACGAGTAATGTGTCTAAAAATTGATTTCCATAAAAAAATTTTATTTAAAAAAAATGTATTACAAATATTTTATTATTTGAAAATTTGTTTTATAAGCCATTTATAAATTTAAAAAGTGATTATCAGGGCAAGGACTTTCATGCACTAAAAAATCGAAAATATGCGCTTAAAATATGCACTATAAAATAGAAAATATGCACTTAAATATGCATTTATAACGAAATATGCGCTAAAACCCAAAAAATATGCAATTAAAAACAAATGTTTTTTATATTTATTAAAACTGCACTCAGATAAAAAAGTTTGTAAAAAAATTTGTAAACAGTTTTCAATCGCACTATACTATTTTTATACTGATTATTAGTACAATTTTTATTTTTAGTAATCATTTTTGATATTCTCTTATTACAAATTACGGATTTTTTTTACTAGTTTTCGCTGCTGATTTCAGAAAAACATTTTACTAATTTTTCAAAACCGAGTGCTAAATTTAGCAGAAAAATATAATAATTTAAAAATATTTTTTTTTTGATTTTTTACAATTCTTGTTTAGTTTATATTTGTTACTATTAATATATTCTTAGTTTAGAAATAACACCCAGAAAATTTTATTGCATCTCCAATGCATAAAACGGCAATAACTGGAGAACCGTTTGCAATTTTGACCCTTGGGGTCAAGTACGATGAAGTAATGATACGCTTGTTACAATCGAAAGAAAAAAAATTTTTTTTTTAGATTTTACAGTTTTTTTATTTTTTAGTACAATTTTTTGCTAATTTCAGTAGATTAATTTTAAATTACAGTTTACAACAATTTACTGAAATTTAGTAGCTGCAACTAATTATTTATACTAATTTCATTGTACTAGAATTATGATATTTAGTAAGTTTTTTCAAATCGATTTTGAATTGCATTTTACATAAATTTTACTAAAATTTAGTAGCGGCTACTAATTTTTTCTACTAATTTTATTGTACTACAGATCAGCAGACATGTGTTGCTAAAATTAGCAAAAAAATACCGCTGGCCTCAAAACAGTTAAATTTCCCGTAATAACAGCAAAATTTTCAGTAGCCATTACAGACTTTTTTTGGTTGAGTGTAACATAAATGTAAAAATTCAGGTATCGGTTACAATAAGCTTGTTCGTTTACTTACTACAAGTTACTATATTTACTAGAGCTGGAAAAATTCAATACAAAAAGTAAACAAAACTTTGCAATTGTAGTAAAAGTAGTAAGAAATTCGAGTAAACGAACACACGGAATATGTTTTCAAATACACATATTTAAATATATTTTTAGAAAATTCAGTGAAAATAAAAAGAAATACAGTCGATTGTAAATATTAAGGGTGTGTGGCATTTTACCTGAAAAAAATTTTATTATAAAATAGAACTTAAATATGTGTACTATAAAATCGTACTCACTTTCGTAACTCACAGAAAAAAGTGTCAGAAATTAATGCTCGGGGACAAGTTTCCTTAAGATAATTTTTATAAAATTTTTCAACTTTCTGTTTGTGAGCAATAACACCCGAAAACGTTAATCTAAAATTACATCTCTAAAAATTGTGTTAGTGGATGACAACATATTGTATACTATGTGTTTCTCTTTCTAGTGTAGTGTTGTATTACCAACAGAGCTTCCAAATAATTAATTCTTTAGAATTTTTTTTTTAGTTTTAAAGTATGAATTCTTAAATCGAATTTCATATTTAAAAATATTAAAAAAATAGGCAATAATGTGCAAAATATGCAATAAAAATCATAAAATATGCAATAAAATATGCACTTAAAAGCAAAATATGCAAAAATATGCATTTATAACAAAATATGCAACAACAAATCGATGCCATTTTTTTTGGAAATTCTTTGATTCGGAAAAGTATTTGGTCAAAATCATTTTTGGGCCACTGCCTACAAACATGCATTTGCATGAAAGTCCTTGCCCTGGTGATTATGCATATTATTATGTGTGATTATTTGTCAGGCTGAAATTCGAATCTGTAATCCCTTTTCGTTGCCCCATGATCTACAGACACATAAAATATTTGATTGCTTAAAAAGTAAATGAATTCCTGTGCTTCGTATTTTCGTTCGTGATGTCGAAAAATATAAACCTTACCCGCTTGCTTACAAAAAATTACATTGTAATGTTTCTAAAAATAGATTTTCAAAAATGCTTTAATCATTGCTTTGCGTTTATAAATCACACAATAATTAATCAGTGATCGGTAAATGATTAATTCTTGCTTTGAAATAATGCAGAAGGTAACGAGTTATCACTACACAGTAATGCATGAGTATATCACACCCATTACCAAAGTTTTGTTGGGTGGCAACTCCAGCTCCACAACACCGTCAATTTGGATATAAACCTTTTGTTTTCTCAAGTACTTTAACGCCGTGTACAAATAAATAAAAATTTCATAAATTTCAAATATGTTTCAATACAAAAATAGCTTAGTTTTTGATCCCACTTTTTAACCCTTAAACGTGAGATTGGGCTAAAAAAAATATGTAAAATCAGAGACAACCCATTTGGATACCTTACTTTTTATTTATTTATAAATTTGAAAAATAATTTTTTTTAACATATCCCAGCAATAAATTGGTAATTACATCTCATTACTATCTGCTTTACCAAAAATGATATATCATTACCTTTTGCATTATTTTATAATATAAAATAATGAATTCCTAATAACGGCCTATTGTATTCATTGTTTCTAAATATAAAATAATGGCTTACTCGTAATAGTTTAAATAAGCAATTTTTACACAATTAAATTTTATACATTTTTATTTATTATATGTAAATATATTTTATGTTTAAATTTTTATGACGAATCCTAAAATTACACACTAGAGAAAACTTAAATTCTTCTAAATGTATTTCCTTAAGCTAATAATATTTGCTTAACTCCTTATTTTTAAGAATCAAGTAAGCAATCGGATAACCACTTATAATTCAACTTTTTGTAAGCATGTGTTTATTATTCAAAATCTCATAACTACTTATTTCTCATTTTTTCGTAAGCGAGCGGGTAAGCGTGGCTACTTATAAAAACGCGAAAAAATAAGTTCTGCGGAGCTATGAATTTCTATTATATAAACACTTATTTGGTAATGAAAGATTTTGCTGGCATAAATTGCGCAAAATATCGTTTTCAGTAAAATACCTATTAAAAAGTAAGCTTAAAACATGGCAAAATATGCAGTTATAGCAAATATCTAACCAAATGTGAAAATATGCATTTATAGCTAAATATGCATTTAGAGCAAAATATGCATTAGAAAATCAATGTAATTTTGTTGCAAATTTGTTGATTCGCAAAGATATTTGGTTAACGTTGTTCTTCAGCTAACGACAACAAACATGTATTTACATGAACTTCCGAGCCCTAGTTATAAAATATAATTTTATTTATTACATAAAAAAAATTAAATGTGAAAAACCGTAACTTTCACCATTTTTGTCAGTTACTTTAAAATTGTTGTAGTAAAAATTTACCAATTATTATTTATTTTTATATATGTTATTATTGGTATAATTTTAGTTTGCAAATAAAAATTTGAAAATTCTATTGTGTCTCCAATACATAAAATCTAAATAACTGAAGAACTGTTTAGAATTTTTACTTCAAATTTCAAGTACTATGAAGTAATTATACAATTTTTTATAATCGAAAGAAAAATTCGTTTTTTTATTAAAATATTCTTTTACAATATGAAAATAATTAATTATAAAAAACATTAGTGTTTACATATTTTTATAGAATATTAGTTATTTTTTAATGCATTTGTTAGTTATTTTCCAACAGTTATAAAAAACTAGATTTTTAGTAATTTTAAAGGTAAATACCTCTGTCGAATTTTTAACTGCGCATACCTTTGTTTTAACTGTCATTTTCAGTAGATTCTGCCGAAAAACTTTTTTTAGTGTATGTACTTATACATATTTAACAGAATACGGCGCACAGTGTAGCACGAGCGGCCAAAAGTATAACAATACAACTTTTGTATTTCAAAAAATGTTGTTCCACATTTGATAATACACATTTTAGTTAAAATAAATCTGAAAGATGTTTTAAAATAAGTTAATTATTAAAAAAGTTGTTTGGTGTGTGTTCAACTTTATGCAAATATGTAGAAATTTAGGCATGATTTAATGGGTTAATAAAAACATATGTGTCGATAATTCTGTCTTAATTTATAATTTCTATTTGGATACATAATATTAAAATATGTCAGCATTATTTTTGTTAATTTTATATTGATCATATAAATTGTACCGTTATTTTGAATGTAAACAAAAAGAAAGAGTAAAATTTTTTGCGATTACAAACTTCAGCGGACTTTAAAAAAAAAATACCTAAAAAGACCATTCTCATTTTTTAATATATTATTATGGAAGGTATTTAAATTTTAAAAATACTAGTTTTATTTGCCGATTCTTGCAGCTAGCATTTTTATGTTTGTTTTTTTTTTTTAGTACCAATACAAGTAAAAATTCGTGATTTTTTTAATATTTGCCGCAGCACAGAATTGGATGCAGAAAATTTCATTAAAATGATTTGGAGAATTTCTGCAAGACAAAAACAGAAGCGAAAAAAATTAAGGAAATTAATTTTATAGTTACCAAAATAAAAACGTACTGGTCAGAATCCCACAGGATACTAGAAACATTTAAAAAACATTGTACAATTCCTATAGGAATGTTATCAGAAGAAGCCGTTGAAGCAACCCATAAGGTATTCAGAAATGCTCGATTAAATCATGCAAAAAAAAAATAGCAAAGAATATTCTAATAAGGACTTAATTGAAATAATGGGTGAGTTCGGCAGATACAATTTGACAGTCAACAGTTCTACAACAGTTGTGCAACTATCTGCTGAACGACCTGATCACTAACCGCTCAGTCTGAGCGCTGTCATATTTTGGTAGCGTAAAAAATGTTTGCTACTTTTGATCAAATAGTGATACATTTGTTGTTGTTGATTTTATAAAATTTTTGTTTTGTATGATTGACAAATAAAAACATACAAATATAATTCAAAAGCAAGAAATTTAAAAAATCAAAGGAAAATATAGAAAAAATGTATTTAAAAACAAAAAAAAAGAAAACATCGTTCAGCAGAGTAACTAATCACAAAGCGCTACAAGTCACCGGTATCAGTTTAAGGTTTCTCTGCCGAATGCTACCAATGATTTTACAAACCGAACCCAAGTTGTACATATCGAGAGAAAAAAAAATAATGCATACACTAGAAACTACGACGAAATAATAGATTTTGTTATTAAAGAACAAAATGCAGACAATTGTGTACAACACGATACTATTTAGTTTTTCTGAGTATGATAGCTTCAGTGATTAGAAATATTCCTTATTATTTGTTTTGAATTTTTATTTATTAATAAAACCTTTCTAAATTTTAATAATATTTTGCGATTTAATATAGTTTTGATATCTTAGTGTCCGGTGGAAGAAAGTTTTTGAAAGTTTATATATTAATATATTTTTAATTTCTCGATATATAAAGAGAACTCGAATCCTTTCTAAAAGGATATTTTTAAGGCAAAAATATTCTTACTGTAAACTAAACAAAAATATCGTTAGTATCAATATCGAATCAGTTTAAAATTTCACAAAGAAGTAGTTTTGGCTTTAAAAAAAAGCGGATATGTTTAATCTTGGTGTATCCTTGCTCTAAATTGGATGAAAAAAATTTAGTCGCATTAAAAATAAAAAGGACATTTTTGAGCTATGCGTATCCTTGCTCCGAATTGAACAAAATCTGGTCGAAAAATTAAGGGCATTATAAGTAATTCATACACAAAATTTCAGGAAGTATAAGTATTTATTTCATTTATTATGGCACTTTTTAATTTCAGGATATATGGGAAGGACACGAATCCTCGCACGGATTTTTACCAAATTTAAAATATTTGTATATGTGGTAAATATGAAGAAGCGTGCCAAATTTTATCATTCTACGACAACTTCTTCTACTTTGGCCGCTCGTTATATGAAAATTCCACACTGTGCGGCGCGCCGCGGCGGTGTTTGCATTTCTTTATTGTGTATTTTTTTTCATTTAAATGCGTATTTGTGTCGTCCTTGTCATTGGCATTGAAATTTAATTGACATTAATTAATCTCAATGTATTATGTTCTTTATCTCTGTGAACTATTTTTGGATGTAGTTTAAAGTTTGTAATACTCTTCAGTTTTTTTTTTCTACAAAAAAATTTATGGATAATAATTTTAGTTATTAAGACTACCAGCATTGAATTTAAAGCTTATAATCTGTATTTTTAACACGTAAAATTAAATATATGTTAAGTTTTTACTTGTTTTTAACATAATTAATAATACCGGTACGTACCGGTACTGCTGTTTCGATAACGGTATACCGTTACCCAAACACTCTTAAATACCGTTACTCTTACCGTTACCGAAACAAACGAAATTCGATACCTTTATCGTTACCCTTACCGTTATTCGTTTCGGTAACCAACGTTGGAAATCATTATTGATCCAAAAAAAAACATTTTTAACATTTCTTGATTAAAAAACATATACGAGGTGGGCGTGGCCTTAGTCCAAATTTTCTAAAATTTAGTCTGAAGTCATTATTGACCCGAAGAAACATATGTGCAAAATTCCATGGTTTTACGATTACTGCTACCATTTTTATACATTTTTTAGTTGCAAGGATATATGGGAGGTGGGCGTATTTATCATTTAGACAAATTTTTAAAAATTTGGCTTACAGTCATTATTTGACCAAAAAGCATATGTGCAAAATTTCATTATTCTACGATTACTCCTTCAATTTTTGGCTGCCCGTTATATGAACTCACGACACTGTGCGACGTAAATTAAGTTAAGTGGCGCGCAAACCAGGTTCGACTGTACTTTGTAAATATTTCCGAACTCGTATATAATTGTACCAGCCAAAAAAAAAATGTCTTGGAAAAAATAATTCGTGTGTGGCTATTTTTAAATTAACTCGCTTAAAATTTCATTGGAAATGGTGTAATCACTATGAATTTCAATGATGGTAAAAGTTAATAAGTTAAGGTGTAAAAGATTAACATAGTTTAGTATAGAGTTTAAAATTAAACGCTGAACACACAAAACGGACGCGCTTTAAAAATAATTTCACAATTTTGAAAAACATCCTTTTTATTGACTAACAACAAGTGAATTGTGTTAAAGAAAAATATATAAAAATTAAAAGAAATGCATTTACTTAGTGCTGTTATTTTATTAATAAGTGTTTTAATTACATTTTGTAATTCACAATTGTATTCAAGTTATAGTTACCCTGCTCAAAGGGAAGCTGGTTATACTTATACCCAACCGTATTATAATCGGAAAAATACATATGATCCCAACCCTTCTAACCGGAATTCGACATATAATACAATGTCAAATCCTACGACAACACATTCATATTATGAACAAACGCCTCAAAGAAATTTTAAACAAACATCTCCATCATATTATCCTTTAAAAAGATCTTATAGCACGTATAATCAACCGTCATCGTATTCTAGTGGCTCAAGAGGATCGTATAATCCAAAATCTTCCACATTAAATCGTAATTCTGTAACATCATCTTCAAGCAGTTCACAAGGATCTTTAAGTCCTTCGAATTCAATTAATCGTAGTAGTGTTACATATTTCCCAAGAGGATCTTATGATCCATACAATCAGCCGCTAACTTTAATAAATCGGAATGCAGGTCTAACCTCTTCTTCCACCTCTGATCCTATACCAAATAAACGATATTTAACAAATTCCTACAATAATGACAGCAAATATAAAAGGGATACTTTTGAATCTCCTCATTCAAATAAATTGCTCCAAGGTGATAGTAATGGTAAATATCGTATTAGTAAAGCTGATTCGCAAAATGGTAAATTTGCTGGTACCGGTAATCAAGAAAATGAAGAAGATGGTCGTACACTGCATCTCAAACGTAGAAAATTGCGTCGGCGCTTAGGGGCTTTAGCAAGTCCCTGTTTTCCTTATGGTCGAGATGCTGGAAATGCTGGAACACCACCACCCAAAGAACAAGGACGTTTGTTATGGGATGTGAATGTTGTCAATGTTTATCCACAAACTGCTGTTGGTTTTGCTTCAAATTCCGTAGGTTGTGGTGGTGGTTTGGCTGGCATTGGTGGCGGTTTAGCGGGCATAGGTGGACTTGGTGGTGTTGGCAGCTTTGGAGGGGGTGGTTTATTATCCGACCCGATTAACCAACCTTACTATCCTCCTGGTACCGGTTTAGTCAACTTTTTGAGTTTATTTGCTCCTGGTGTATTACAAAATTCCAGACCGCAGTTGTATTCTGATCCTATACAAAATCTAAACATTAACACCGACAATATCCAAAATGATTATTTACAAAGTGATCCTGAAGTGGATCCTAATTATCGTCCACAACAAGTTGCCCAGCCTGTCCGAAGGCCAAATCGTATATATTATGATTCAGCAGGAGCGGTTAGTATTTTATTCTAACATTTTAAGATCGTTTTCTAAACTTTCATTATAAATTTATCGTACTTTACCTTTGAAAAGTAAAGTGGCCTATTGACGACCAAGCATGCTGGGTAACATGTACAGCCGTTGATCGTGTAATGGAAATTGTTGATGGAAATTACAAACACAAATACACGGAATCATCAATGTCAGGTGTACAGCATACTTGATCATCGAGAGGCCCTTTAAGCCGATATACATTTTAAGAAAACACACTCAAAAAAGGCTGGCAGTTACTACATGACAGTTGTTTATGTAGTCAGCAGTAGTTTTTGTTTTTAGCTAATTACTTTTCTGTGAAAAAAACAAAAAAGAACTATTATCATGGTTATTGAAAAAAATGAAAATTTGGTTGATTTTTGAAAATTCTTGTTTAGTTTATATTTTTTATTATTGATAAATTCTTAGTTTGGAAATAAAAATCAGAAATTTGTAGTGTATCTCAAATCCATAAAAACTGGAGAACCGTTTGCAAATTTTGACTTCAAACTTTAAGTAGGATAAAAAAAATTTTTTTTATTCAAATATAATTTTAAAATATTAAAAGAAATTAACTGCAAAAACAGTTATCACTAATTCTGTCAGTTGTTTTAAAATGTTTGTAGTAAAAATTTGGCAGTATTTTTATGTCGTTGTTAGTTATTTGCAACGGTAAAATGTGCCAATCTTTGAAGTAGTTTCAATGGGCAGGTTTACCAGAGAAACCCGCTACCGCTACAATTGATATGTAGCGCTTTATGATTACCTTAATCTGGTGAACGATGCTACTTTTGTTTTTGTTTTAAAATAAAAATATTTGTAGATGTTTCATTGATTTTTTCGAAATTTTTAATTCAAATCGTTCACCAGATTGTTGAGTAGCGGATTAGCAACAGTTGAGCGTCTGGTAAACACACTCAATTATTTCACCTTTCTCATTTTTTAGCAACTCTACCGTTGTAAATGCTGATTAACAGATTTTTTGTAAAATTTTCTTTTTCATTCTTTTTAGGCTCCAGTCACTCCTGGTCAATTGTTGGGCGGTGTTTCTACTACAGTTAATGGGATTATACAACAATTAACTGGTAATGTGCAACCTGTCTATGGTTAACTTTTGCTTGCTGGATAGGCAAAATTTGTAAAATATGTTGGCATTTTTTTAGCTTAAGATTTTTATATATTTTTTTATTGTTCCTTAATTACTTGTTAATAGTAAATTTTTGATATTTTTTATAAAAAAATAAAATTTCAAGTAAAAATTATCTGGTGTAATATTTAATCATATCCAATTTGATATTCTTTAATATCTTCTATAATGGGGATCAATGGGGGTGAAATAAGATCGGATTATGTCTCAAAACTGCACTGAACCAAAAACAGCTGTGAAATCAACTAAAATCCATATTAAATTGATGAATGAGTGATCACTATACAACTAACAACACCTGTCCATCAATTTAATGCATTGTTTAGTAGATTTATATTTTGACGTTTAACTATTTGATGAGGTGTTATTTTGACAAAATATCGTCAAATGTATTAACAAAAATTAGTTGTCTTAACAATTATATTTAATTAAATTGCATAATGATTTTGTTGTTTTACCAATGCATTTTATTAAATTCAACAATGCATTTTACTTAATTAATTCATTTTTATCGATTTATTATTAATTTTTAGACTTATATTTCACTACTTTTTATATTTCACCAATTTCAAATTTTTTTAAGCAATATACATACAATGTCTTTTTTATAATGAATTTGATAAAATATAAAAAATAATGAAATATAAAATTGAAATTATAATATAGCCCGTTCTAAATAGTCTTTTTTTAAAACACATGTACCATTTTATATACAAAAACATATAACTTTATTTAAATTAATAATTCAAATACATTATATAACTTTCATTAATAGTTTGCCTTAAACAATATTAAAAAAATATAGATAATATCAAAATTAATGACAGAAATTTAAATGTACGATTTAATTGAGAACGTTCAAAATTATATAAATTTATTTAGATTAAAATTAATAAATCTTCAATTAGCAATTCACTTTAAATCACTGAATTTGTTAATTATCTATACTTTGAATAACAAAAACACTTAATGTCAATTTATTGATATTTCCGACAATTACAAATACACATGCTAACACGAGTAATGACGCGACAAAACTAACCTCAATAAACTTTTTTCCACAGATTTAATACTTTTTTTCAAATTGAAGAAAAATTATATCAAAATTTACAAAATTTTTTAGAGTTAACAAATTAAATTTTGTTAAAAAATGGACAAAAAATTATCAAAACAACAATTGTTTTGTAGAGAATTATTGACGGAAATAAGTATGTTCATTTAAAAAAAAAGTAGTTGATTTAAAAAAAAACACACATTAATTTGAATAAAAAATATATTGTTTTAACAATTCATTTCATCAAGAAGTAATAAAATGTTTATGTTGATTTCACTTACGACTTTTGGTTCAGTATAGTCTTGTATATTAAGTTTACGTGAAAACAAAGTCTACACAGTTTTCACGAGAAACTCATCGTCGTGAAAAATATTTTTTTTTATATGGAATATAACAGTTTTTTCATGTGAAATCGAAACAATTTACTATACTTTAAGCACCGTAAGTTGTTTTTCACGTGGAAAAATTTCTCTCGAACTTTAAAGGCTTCAGATTGCATTTTAAATTATAAAATTTAATTTAATTTTATAACAAAGACACAATCACAATATACACAAAATATCACTTTTTCACTAGAAAAATAATGGTGTTGTACATTAAAACAATCTCTACACATTTTTCATGTGCAACTGATTATCGTGAAAAATATTTTTTTTATATGGAGTATAACAGTTTTTCACGTGCAATTGAAGCAACTTACGGTTTACTTTAAAGGCCTTAAATATTAATTTGAATTCTGAAAATGAATATTTTTTTTTATGTAATTAGAAAGTCACAATCACAATAAACACAAAACGTCAGTTTTTCACAAGAAAAATAGTAGTCTTGTATATTAAATTTGCGTGAAAACAAAGTCTACACAATTTCCACGTGAAAATAAAAAATTTTAAATGTTTTTTTTGTGTAAAGAGGTATGAAAATATAAACCTCATCATAAGAAGAAACTGTTTTTAAATTGTTTTTAAAGAAGAGATTTAAATTTTAGCATAATACAAAACAATTAAAAATAAAACAAATACAATATATACGATATTTTTAGAATTTCGCGAAATATTTGTTAGGTTCAATTACAAACTCAATGAGAATTTCATGTTGTCGTATAAGAGAAAAAACAAAAACAACAAGAACAACAAAATTACTAAAATTGGCTTTGCCATCTCCCAAAATATTGTTACATAATATCGACATTTAAAAGAATTTAGTGCACATTTTAATTTTATTTTGTAGAAAAGCTTACAATATGTTTTTTTTGTTGGGAATTTCCTCTAAAATTGTTTTTACCCCAAAAACTTTCACCTAGCTGATTATTATTTCCTCAAAATCCGCTTAAATTACATAAAATCCCCTAAATGTGAGGGAAAAGGCCTAAATTGGCAACACGTCTCATTAAGAACATGTCACTAGACATTAGACCGTACCACCTTACAGGAAAAGAAGGTGCGCGGTACACCTTCAAATATGAAGTATTTTTGCAAGACAATTCCAAAAAAAAATTTTTTTTTGCCAAACGTAGGGGTCGCCTTTTTTAATTTTTCTTTATAGCTTCGGCATTTAAAGTCGGATTTTAAAGTGTGATATATCGATATTTTTTGCTTCGAGGAGACCAATAAAAAAAATTTAAAACGAGACCCCTACGTTCGGCAACCAAAAAAATAAATTTTTTTGAAACCTTCTTGCAAAAATAATTTCGATTTGACGGTGTACTGGAAACTTTTTTTTGAGGTACGGTCTACTACTATTAAATCCAAACTTTAGCCTAAACCACCGTAAGTTGTTTCGATTTCACGCGGAAAAAATGTTATACTACATATAAAAAAAACTATTTTCAGGTGAAAACTGTGTAGACTAGTATTTTTCTACAGAAAAATTACATTACGGGTTTATTGTGATTGTGTCCTTCTTATAGAATAAAAAATTTTCATTTTCATAATTAAATAAGGATTTGAGGCGTTTATAGTGCGAGTAAAAATTTTTCACGTGAAAAAAAACTTACAGTACTTAATGCTTTATTAAAATTTTTTGCAATTGGTACTTATATCGCCTTCTAGTTTAAAATATTGGCAACCATAGTTGAAACATTGGTAGCATTCGGCAGAGAAACCTTAAACTGATACCGGTGACTTGTAGCGCTTTGTGATTACTTACTCTGCTGAACGATGTTTTCTTTGTTTTATTATTAAATACATTTTTTTCTATATTTTCCTTTGATTTTTTAAATTTTTTGTTTTTGAATTATATTTGTATGTTTCTATTTGTCAATCATACAAAACAAAAATTTTTTAAAATCAACAACAAGAAAAGTATCACTATTTGATCAAAAGAAGCAAACATTTTTTACGCTACCAAAATATGACAGCGCTCAGACTGAGCGGTTAGTGATCAGGTCGTTCAGCAGATAGTTGCACAACTGTTGTAGAACTGTTGACAGTCAAATTGTATCTGCCGAACGCACCCATTGATTGGATATAAATCCTAGACGGTTAAAGATATTTAAAAATAATAATTTGTTATATTTTTATCATCAAATCTTAATTAAAATATGTAAGAAATTTTTAATTTTGCGAGTTAATCGATTTTTTACGTTTTTATAAAATATTTTAAAATTGTTATGCGACAACTATGACATTATAATTTTTATAAATGTATTGTGTTTTAATAAAGACTATCTTCTCTATATATAAAAGAATAACGTGACTGACTGACTGACTGACTCAACATCGCCCAGCCCAAACCGCTGAAGCTAGCAAGTTGAAATTTGGTATGTAGGTTCCTCTTTCGGGGTAGACGTCCACTAAGACGGGATTTTTGGAAATTCCTACCGGCACGGGCAAAAAGGGGGAAAGTGTCCCCCTTGACGGCCTGCCAAAACCCCTTTGGCTAGAAAGCTGAAATTTAAGATATGTGTTCCTTGGAGTAGGGGCTAACTATTCTGGAAAGTACTTTCTAGAATTTTGGACAGGAACGTTGTAAAAATGGGGGTTAAAAAGGGGAAAAAGGCCCCCCTTGACGGCCTGCCCAAACCGCTTGGGCCGGCTGGTAGGAAGTTGAAATTTGGTATAAAGGTTCCTCCACTATCGTAGACATCCACCAAGACGGGAGTTTTGGAAATTTTTACAGGGACGGGCAAAACGGGGAAAAAGTCTCCCCCTTGACGGCCTGCTCAAACTGCTGGAGCTATGAAGTTGAAATTTGGTATGTAGGTTCCTCGACCGGTGTAGACGTCCGTTGAGACGGCATTTTTGGAAATTCTTATCGGGAGGGGCAAAAAGGGGACAAAAAAAGTACCTTTTTCCAAAAAAGTACCTTTTCCCAAAAAAAGTACCTTTTTCCAAAAAAAAGTACCTTTTTCTAAAAAAAGTACCTTTTTCTAAAAAAGTACCTTTTTCCAAAAAAAGTACCTTTTTCCAAAAAAAGTACCTTTTTCCAAAAAAAGTACCTTTTTCCAAAAAAAAGTACCTTTTTCCAAAAAAAGTACCTTTTCCAAAAAAAGTACCTTTTCCAAAAAAAGTACCTTTTTCCAAAAAAAGTACCTTTTTCCAAAAAAAGTACCTTTTTCCAAAAAAAGTACCTTTTTCCAAAAAAAGTACCCTTTTCCAAAAAAAAGTACCTTTTTCCAAAAAAAGTACCTTTTTCCAAAAAAAGTACATTTTTCCAAAAAAAGTACCCTTTTCCTAAAAAAAGTACCTTTTTCCAAAAAAAGTACCTTTTTCCAAAAAAAGTACCTTTTTCCAAAAAAAAGTACCTTTTTCCAAAAAAAGTACCTTTTTCCAAAAAAAGTACCTTTTTCCAAAAAAAGTACCCTTTTCCTAAAAAAAGTACCTTTTTCCAAAAAAAGTACCTTTTTCCAAAAAAAGTACCTTTTTCCAAAAAAAGTACCTTTTTCCAAAAAAAGTACCTTTTTCCAAAAAAAGTACCTTTTTCCAAAAAAAGTACCTTTTTCCAAAAAAGTACCTTTTTCCAAAAAAAGTACCTTTTTCCAAAAAAAGTACCTTTTTCCAAAAAAAGTACCTTTTTTCAAAAGAAGTACCTTTTTCCAAAAAAAGTACCTTTTTCCAAAAAAAATTCCTTTTTCCAAAAAAAGTACCTTCCCGACTAAAAAAGATGTTATATAATCATATATCAACATATATAAACCCATATATACGTCCATATCTAATTTGATCCGAATATTGGAATATATAATTATATCAAGCCAGATAAGCATGTTATCTCACCTGATACAATTTGATCCGAAAAATGGATCTATCTAACTGAATCAAATTATATATAAATACATATAATTTGATGAAGATTTTCAAAGAAAAGTTTAGTAAATACTGTTGAGGTCACTTATTTCATTCATATTAAATACTAATGCTTAATGTTTAGAAAAATTTTTGCTAATAAACTTAGAAATAGCTGACAAAATAAAACATTACAAATTAAAAATTTGTCGGAACAAATTTTTCTAGGTTAGAGTTTTGGTCTTTCTTACAAAATGTGTGTCTTTCTTATAAAATAAAAAATTAACTTTCACAATTATTTTTTTTTTTTCACGGAAAAATAAATGAACTTAAACCATATTAATTTCAACATATGTATTTTTGTCTAATTTTTATTTTTAAATTTAAAGTAAAAATATTTATTTCGGCTTTTAATTCCACAAAGAAAAAAAAAAAAAATTTCTCCCCTTATTTATTTTTTTAACCCTTAAATGCATGATCTCTTCGATTTTAACCATTATTTTATATATGATTTCTAAAGGCGTGTACATTTCAAGAAAAGTACCAGAAAAACGTGTTTTAGATTTTTCACAAATATACAGAGCAAAACCAAGATTTTTACTCTAACTGTTTAAAAATTCTGCACTAAACTATAGGAACACTATATACAGAAGGGGCCCCAATGCCCAAAAATGCAGTTTTGTGCATCAAGTGGGTTTTTTTTTATTAAAAAACCGGTATGTTGCCAAATGGCTACACCATGCATTTAAGGGGGGAAATTATTTTTAGTTTAATAAAGAGTATTTTGCCAACTATTTGAAAAATATACGTTGAATTCAATTATAAACATTTATATATGTATGTATATGTCAAAGTGCAAAATTCAAAACCAGATCCACAATTTGGGAGTTTTTTTTTAATTTTTATAGTGCAATTAAACTTTATAAAATTATGTATAATTAGAAATCATGTCAGATAAATTTATACATGAAATTAATACAATTCTATATTAACTTTGTTATATATTTTGAAATAAGATTGTTTAGAGAAGCTTATACGCCATTATATATAATTATGTTTAAACTATATTTGCTGATCTCTTAATATCTCTTAATATATAACGTCATATCAAACATATTTATAAAACCAAAGTGTTAATATAAATGTATGTGGTCATATAAAGCCACACATATAAACATTTATAATTATATCAAATCATATAAAATTATATGAAAACTTTTTTAGTCGGGTTTTTCCAAAAAAAGTACCTTTTTTAAAAAAAGTACCTTTTTCCAAAAAATGTACCTTTTTCTAAAAAAATGTACCTTTTCCAAAAAAAAAGTACCTTTTCCCAAAAAACATACATTTTTCCAAAAAGTAACTTATTCAAAAAAAGTACCTTTTCCAAAAAAAAGTACCTTTTCCCAAAAAAGTACCTTTTTCTAAAAAAATGTTCCTTTTCCCAAAAAATATACATTTTTTCAAAAAAATACCTTTTTCAAAAAAAGTACCTTTTCCAAAAAAAGTACCTTTTTCTAAAAAATGTTCCTTTTCCCAAAAAATATACATTTTTTCAAAAAAATACCTTTTGCAAAAAAAGTACAAATAAAGTACTTTGTAAAAACAAAGTATCTTTTTCCAAAAAATTTCGTTTTTCCAAAAAGTACCATTTAAAATAATATATAATTTCAAAAAAACTACTTTTTTTCCTCCCCCCACGGATATCTCCACTAAAACAAGGTTTCTTGATATTCGGCATAGACGTGCGCTAAGACGGGATTTTTGGAAATTCCTACCGGAACGGGCAAAAAGGGGAAAAGTCTCCCCATAAACAGTCTCACAAATTGGAAAAGTGCCTGCCCAAACCACTGGAGGTAAGAAGTTGAAATTTGGTATAAAGGTTCCTCCACTGTAGTGTACATCGACTAAGTTTGTATTTTTGGAATTCCATACAGGATATCCCAATAGGAAACTCGGTATGTGAGTTCCTCCTTCTGTGTAGGCGTCCGCTTAGACGGAATTTTTGAAATTCCTATCGGGAGGGGAAATAAGGTAAAAGTCTCCTCCTGCCGGCTTGCCCAATCCCTTTTGGCCAACCTAAAATTTTAAATATGTATTCCTTGGAGTAGGACTAATTCACCGGCAACGTAATTTTTCTATTTTGGAACAGGAACATAGTAAAAATGGTGGTTGAAAGGGAAAAATGTCCCCACTAACGGCCTGCCCAAACCGCTTAGGCAATGCAGTTGAAATTTGGTATGAATGTTCCTCATCCATCGCAGATAGCCGCGAAGATGGAATTTTTGTAAATTCCTAAAGGGAGGGGCAAAAAAAAAAAAAGCCTCACCTTGGGGGCCGCTAGAAACCTGAAGCTTAAAATGTGGGTCCCTGGAGTGAGGGCTAACTTATTAGAAAGATACTTTTTTGAATTTTGGAGAGGGTCGTTATAAAATGGGGGCTCAAAAAGGGAAAGTTGCCCCTTAACGACCTGTCCAAACTGCTGGAACTAGGAAGCTGAAATTCTGTACTTAAGTTCCTCTCAGCCTACTCAAACTGCTGGAACTAGGAAGCTGGAATTCCCTGTCGATGGATTTTCGGAAATTCCTACCGAGAGGGGCACAAATAGTAAAAGTTGGCTAGAAACCTGAAATGTAAAACATATGTTACTTGGAGTATGTGCTCACTTACCGAGAATGTGCTTTTTGGACAGGGACATTGCAAAAATGGGGATTAATGAAGCGAAAAGTGCCGCTTAAAGGCCTGCCCAAACCGCTGGAGGTAGGAAGTTGAAATTTGGTAGTAAAGTTCCTCCTCTATTGTAGACATCCGCTAAGATGAGATTTTTGGAAATTTCTACAGGTAGGGTCAAAAACAGGAAAAGTCTCCCCCTTAACGGCCTGGCCAAACTGCTGGAACAAGGGATCTTAAATTGGGTTCCTTCTCCAACGTTGACGTCCCCTAAGATGGTATTTTTGGAAATTCATACCGGGAGGGGTAAAAAGTGAAAAAACTTCCCCCTTGACGGCCTGGCCAAACTGCTGGATATAGAGACCTAAAATTATGTATGTAGTAGGTTCCTCCTCCAACGCAGACGTCCTCTAAGACGGAATTTTTGGAAATTCCTACCGGGAGGGGTAAAAACGGAATAATTCTCCCCCTTGATGGCCTAACCGAACCCTTCGGCTAGAAACCTGTAATATATAATATGTTTTCCTTGGAGTATGGGCTAACTTATCGACAAGGCATTTCTAGGACTTTGGACAGGAACGTGGTAAAAATGGTGGTTCAAAAGGGGAAAATTGTCCCCCCCCCCTTAACGTCTACGTCTTTAGCTAGAAACCTAAAACTTAAAGAACAAGTGTATATGAAACACTAAAATTAAGAAACTAAATAGAAAACGAGTGGGATTGAAACACTACACAAGTGGAATGAAATGGATATAAACGTTGAACGAGTGGAATTGAAATTATAGACAATGCAAATGGATTGGAAGAGGGAATTACCTGTTCAAACACTATCAACGGAATATGAAACTTATGTAGCATTGAAACATACTCCCCAAAAAGTTAAACAAATTTTCTGAAAGAGAAAAAACCTTAGAAAAGGAATGGAACTTATATATTCCGATATTTAAACTTCATGTAACGAAGCACCGGTGGAAGAAACCGACGCAGTAAATTTTCCAACTGAATTTGTGAATTTACTTGAATTGCCAGGTCTACCTTTACATAAACTGGAATTTAAAAAAAAAATACTTTAAGACACTCTAACAACGTAGCTTTGCCCGCTATTTTTAATATTATAAAATGCTTTCCAACCCTGCTTTACGTTATTTATTTTCATTCAAAACACAAATGAACAAAACTACTTACGTGTCTATCTACCTAAGTTCGCACTTTACCAAATTATCTTAACATACAAACGTATATTGCAATTTATTATGGATTCATTACTAACAATCCACTTTCATGAGAAAAAGTGATCAAATATTTATTTATTTTAAACCCATTGTTGTGCAGAATTATTTATTTGTGGTGGCTGGGTGAAGGCTTTAAATAAAAAACTTTAAATAAAAAAACGAATTTAATAAAAATTGTGGGGGGCGCAGCCCCCCCCCCCTTAACCTTTAAGGCACGCTAACAACGTAGCGGGCTGCGCCCGCTAGTTATTTATATATTGCGGGAAAACGAAATAACTTTTGGCATATTTTCGTTTTTGTATATTTGGAAAATTCATGTTCCGATCGACCAGATTTTCCCAAATTGTATACAACTAATTTTTACTACAAGAATAAAGTTTCCTTTTCAAATCAATCAAAGATATAAAAGTCTTCTTTATATTTTTCAATAATTTTTTGATTGTTAAAAGGTAAAAAATTTATTTTTTAAATAAATATTTAACAACTCTGGATATATTTGAAGAAGTTAAATTGCAGCTAAAGGGTTTAGTTTTTTATTACTACTATATTTTTTCATATTATACATATTTATTAAAACAACTTTTAATATTTATTAAAATTTAACCAATCTTATAAAGTTACTTCAAATGCCGCTAACAGAGGTAGAGACGCATGCATACTCTTGAGATTCAATTCTCGTTGGTTGCTTAAATAAAGGTGAAACAATTTCCGAGAGTTATAGAAAATAGAGATCGTGAATTTTTCTGGATTTTTTGGGGTCTTGAAACTTTACATTCTAAAATTTTGGCATTACTACATCTAATGTCTAATATGCGACATCTACATCTTGTCTGTCTAGTTGTTGTCGGCACTATAAATGTGTTTATGAGCACAATTTTGGTAACAAAATAAATTAGTAAAACATTAGTTTAATGCTAAAAAAATATAACTAAAACTTTTGCTGAAAATACAATTTTAGCAAAAAAGTTGCTGAAAACTAGTATACTTGATATACAAGACATTTTACTAATTTTTATACAAACTTATTTTTTTAAGTGTAATCATGACTATAAGTTATAACTTGACGCCTACACAACACATAAAATTAACGTTGCAACACGAAAAATACATACAAAATAATAAGAACAAAAAAATTGTTGTTGCTTTGCATGTATATTTTGTGTTTTAACATTGATTTTATGACCCGTGGAGACGTCAAGTAAACCAAAATATGGTTTGTAGACCACTCTAAGTGCTGGTAAAAATGTGAGTAGTGGGTATAGAGTACCGAGTATTTGTCTTTTATTATGGGTACTCTATACTAAAAACTAATACTCGATTTTTTCAGAGTTGCATTTTGGACGGAATCTATATATGTATATATAAAAATAAGTTGGCATATGTTCGTCATTTTATAACTCGCGAACCACTCAACCGATTTACAAACCAATACATGCGTTCGAAAGGTATATTTTTACTGATGGTTCTTAAAAAAAAAATGACGAAAAATGTCTACGCATACCCGTTATACGCACACTTTTGTGATGGTGTTTTTTTCGTATATAAAATGTGTGATCGATATACAAATTTTTATTTTTCAATGGATTTCTGTCAACCGATTTCAACCAAAATTTCAGGGTTGATTGAGGATGATCTGTAGATGGTTTATGTGAAGTTTGTACAAAATTGACCTAGTGGTTCCGGAGATATGGCGTCCCTACATATAAAATTTTTGTGTTGCTATGACAACCAACCCTTTACATATTAAAACACTTTTTCTTTTTTGTGGAAAAATTTTTTTTTTGTTGTGGAAACTTTTTTATTTTTTTTTTGGAAACTAATTTTTTTGTGCAAACACTTTTTTTGTGGAAATTTTGTTTTTTCTTTGTATAAACTTTTTTTTTTGTGGAAACACTTTTTTTTTTTTTTTGTGGACACTTTTTTTTTTTGTGAAAACTTTTTTTTTGTGGAAACACTTTTTTTTTGTGGAAACACTTTTTTTGTGGAAACACTTTTTTTTTGTGGAAACACTTTTTTTGTGGAAACTCTTTTTTTTTTTGTGGAAACTTTTTTTTGTGGCAACACAGTTTGTTTTTTGTGGAAATAGGTTTTTTTTTGTGGAAACACTTTTTTTTTTTGGAAACACTTTTTTTATGTAAACCTTTTTTTGTGGAAACACTTTTTTGTGGAAACACTTTTTTTTGTGGCAGCACTTGTTTTTGTTTTTTTAACACACTTTCGGGAAAGAACGGGGAAATTAAACGGGTAACAAGTGGAATTGAAATCCGAGAAAATGGCAATGGAACAGAGAACAGAGGAATGTAATCCGGAACGAAATGAAACAGAACGGGGAACGAATGGATTCGCAATAACAATAAACAAATCGCAAAGAGAGTCATAGTGTTTACATATAAGAGTGACTGACTGACTGACTTATTTTACCCTCTAACCGGCCTATGCTTTTTCACCGAAGTATAAATAAAATCCAAAAATGAAATTTTTTGTGCTTTTGATTAAGAAGATGTAACGATTTTCGTTTTTCGGAAACTACGAAATTGAGCGAAAACGGGTCTTTATTTTAATAAATATTTGTACTAATACTAAATTTAATCTTTTTGTCAAATTTCATAATAATTCGTTTTCAAGTTAAGACGATGTCCTAGAAAGGTATCCTGATAGAATCCTGTGTGTGCTTGGACCAAAGTAATGACTTTTTTTAAAAGCTAAAGCTGTAGTCTTACTTTGTGTGTATTATCAATGGTTTAAAAGTAACTTAAATATATTTTTCAGATTTTTGAAAATTGTGTTAGTTTCAGAATATTAGTTGGCGAGCTTTTGTTGAAGCTGTTTATTTCATAGCCCTGTTATATTATTTTACTTCGGTGGGGTTAAGTGCTATGGGAATAGTGAAGGAGGACACTGTATTAGGGATAAAAAAAATCATACACATTAGTCTTCCAAATTGATGTTGCGGACGATGGGGATCGAACCCGCAACCACATGTGTAACAGTTCAAGGCGCTAAACATTAAACCACAGCTCTCATATCGTCATCGTTATTTATTGTTAATTATTAAGTGTGTCTATTTGATTTTATTTTTACTTAAAAAGTAGAAAATTTGTTTTAACCTAAGCTTCCTCTGAATAATAATTTTTGCAATTATTTATTTTTTATATCGTTAGCTGAAATGCAAAACCACGTAACTAACATTTTTACTATTTTACAGGAGAAACAAAAAATGTTATATATTGAAAAACAAATGGAATTTTGGTAATCAAATATCGCAGATTTTCTAAATATAGACTGATTAATTCATTTCTGGAATAAAAGTAATAATTTATTAATGTTTCAAAGAGTTACGTTAGTTACGCGCTTTTGAACTCGTATTTTCTTAAACAAAAACACGTAACTACAATGAAGTTTTTGTAAGTTTCAAAGAAAATTTTGTTTTGCATTCATAAAATGTAGAATAAAAGAAGTTGTTCTCTTGTTATTTAATATATCGCTTTATATATTTATTATTTTTTTTTTAAATAAGAAAATAAAAAATGATTTACAAAAGCTAAAGATAATTAACAACAATAACTACAATACAAATAAAAAAAAAATTAAACCTTTACTTCTCAAATGGAATTTCATTGTAATAATAATGACAATCGGGTGGAAGAAATGGTTTAAGGTCCTGAAGATGTTGCCATTTTTTGCTTGAAATTTTTATTCTTTGTAAATGCAACTTCAAAGTTTCAAACGCTTTTAAATTGTTTCCAATTAATTGTGTTCGTGTATTAGTGTATGATCCAGGGGATCATACGCTAATACACGAATCATATTGACTGTGGGATCTCCAAAAAAAAAAATTTATTATAATTAACAAAGTAAAAATTTCAAACTATAATCACTATAATTATGAGAAAATAGGACTACGAGGGGAGGTGAGCGTAGTAGCACTATCCGCTAGTGAAATATAAAAATTCAAATCCTACTATGAATAAATAAAATTCAATAGAAATAAATATGTGTTAGTTACTATTTTCAAGCAACAAGTATGTAGTTAATATGTCTAATTTTTATTATATGACAGTAAAAATTGGAGAAGACGTGGACCTCGTTGATATGCATCATAATCGATCAAAAAACCGATTTTGTATTTTTTGTTAGTTACGTGGTTTTGCATTTCAGCTAACGATATAAGCTCCTAATAAGCATTCTCATCGAAGGGGGCTTTTATTTCAAGATTTTTACATTAATAAAAAACATTGTATTTTATTTTCATAAAAATATTTAATTCCTATAAAAAACAAATTACATTTTAAATTTTAAGGTACGCTAACAACGTAGCGGGCTTACCCGAGACGACAAAATTCGTTTTCGGTTTAACTGACATCCCAGAAACTAGGCCTAAGGCACGCCGCTAAATCTAGCGGGCTTGCCCGCTAGTGAATATATAAAAATGTGACTCTGCTAAAATATTTACCACAAAAATGTGACTCCGCTAAAATATTTATCACAAAACTACAACTCTGATAAAAGAAAAAATCAAAAGTAAAATATTTAAAAGTATATGTTAACAAACTACAAAAAAATAATGAAATAAGTTGGTAAAAAAGTTTTAAAATATATTTATGAATATACTTAAATATTGAATCAACATTTTCAAAGAATTTTATTAAAAAATTCTAAAAAAATTCAAATTTAAAAACCGTTAAAAGTATCGAGTAGTATCGAGTATCCAAATTCAAAATATCGAGTAGCATCGAGTATTGAAAAGCAACCGAATTTACCAGCACTACACTCTACGAATAGTACCTGGTGTAAAGCATGCAAAGTTTGGCTACACTCTCACTGAAGGACCTTAAATTTTTTTGAGTCCTTGGGTTTAACCGTTTTTTATGATTTTATGAAAAAAGGCTTACATAATTTTTGATTAATTAAAAAAATGAAATTGTTGCTTAGTAAAAATCCCATATTTTGGAAATATGCATTCTTTTTTTAAAATCGATAGTGGCCAAATTTTAGGAAAAGTCATTCCTTCTTAAAATGGCTTTTTAGTAAAAATCCCATTTATTGTAAATATGCGTTTTTTTCAAATCAAGAGTGGCCAAAATTTTGAAATATTCATTACATTTTGTGGTGTAATGGTTAGCGCGTTGGACTATTACACGTTAGGTTGCGGGTTCGATCCCCAACCAAGGCAACATTAATTTATGAAAAATACCAATATGTATGAGTTTTTTCTATCCTTCATACATCGAAGCGTCCTCCTTCAGTGTTCCCATAGCACTTAACCCCACCGAAGTAACAGGGCTATGAACTAAAAAGCTTCAACAAAGTTCGCCAACTCTTTATCAGATGGCGCGCAACTACTCTTCTAATATTCGACATCTTGCGCTATTACAGTGTTGCCATATTTGAAGCCCTACATCTTTCACAACGTTTCACTTCTTCTCCATACCGTTTCCAAAGGATGCAACAAGTTAATTAATAGGAAGAATTTCCTAAGTGTTGCTTCTCTTTAAAAAAAAATTGTATTCCGTGAATGAATATTAAAGAAAATATAAATGTTGAAACTTACACACCTTTTGTAATTTTTCATTTTTCGAAAAAAGGCAATCGCGAATCAAATCGGGATTTTTTAGAATTTCTATAAAATAAAAACGGCAGGCTTTAAGTGGGTACATAGAGTTCCATGTTAAAAAATATAATTAAAACAGAAATCCAAAGGTCAGATTTTGTCGTGGAATGGTTGATATATATTTTTTTCATAGTAAAAATAAATTTGATAAGTTTTTTCTAAACAAACTAAAGTAATGCATACTTAATCTGACTGAATGTGTTTATTTTAATGTTTTTATATTAGTTTAGGACTCTATTAATACTTTCTTGAATTGATTGATTGAAAATCATTGGGTGCGTTCGGCAGATACAATTTGACAGTCAACAGTTCTACAACAGTTGTGCTACTATCTGCTGAACGACCTGATCACTAACCGCTCAGTCTGAGCGCTCAGGTAGCGCTGTCATATTTTGAAGCGTAAAAAATTTTTGCTACTTTTGATCAAATAGTGATACATTTGTTGTTGTTGTTTTTTAAAACTTTTTGTTTTGTATGATTGACAAATAAAAACATAAAAATATAATTCAAAAACAAAAAATTTAAAAAATCATAGGAAAATATAGAAAAAATGTATTTAAAAACAAAACAAAGACAACATCGTTCAGCAGAGTAAGTAATCACAAAGCGCTACAAGTCACCGGTATCAGTTTAAGGTTTCTCTGCCGAATGCTACCATTATAAAATAAAAATAAAATTTAATTTTCAGTAAAAATGGGTTTTTATATCAAATTCGTATTAAAAACAATATTGGGGAAATATTTGAGGATTGCGAAATTTGTTTTGGGGATTTCAACTTGTCAAATGGGGATATGAGTAAAACTTTTCTGGCAACACTGTATATGAGAACCAACTTTTCTGGCAACGCTGCTGATTTTTGGGATTTCAACTTGTCAAAAGAGGATATGAAAACAAACTTTTCTGGTAATGCTGCTGGCAACACTGGTCGAGCTAGGTACCTTTTTACACTTTTTATAAAGTACCATGTGAGTGGCGCCAACAACCAAAATGACAGTAAAATGTGCTGCACTCTGATAAAAAGCGCTAAAAACAATAAAAATCGTCGTGTTCGCGAACATGTTCGTGACCTATATGTTTTAAGGCTGAGTTACCCAACCGTAAACGTATCTGTAACGAATCAGCTGTTCCGATACCACAAGAAGAAATATATACGAATGGTTACTAACACGTAAATGTAAACGAACTTGCCGGATCATTCTGTTGAAATCAGAATTTTCTATCCGGCATCGAAACAGCTGAATGATTTTAGTCGGAAAAAATATGAAATGAATAAAGAAAATTGATTCAAACAACAAATAAGGAATAAAAATTAACAAATAAATGGAAAAATTTAGAATAAAATATAAAACCACATGAAATAGATGCTAAATAGTAATGTCGTTTACGATAATCTATAAGTGTACTTTTTAGCTACGGCATGGTACAGTTACATCACATTTACGTTTACGGTCCCATAATCCGCCCTTTAGTATCAAGCAGTCGGTGGCGTGCTTGTACGTTAACGGAGCTGAATTCAAGCAATTCTGCAAGCAAAATACTCCGAACTTGTGGTACTTTTTATGCAATTCTGATACTTTTTTACAAAAGCCGGTAAAATGTACTGGATTATTGCTAGTAGAGTTGTAAAAGTATTGAGTATTCCGGTACTGAGTACTCAATACTGACTGTTATTTTGAGTACTCAATACTAAAACGGTACTACTCAATACTTGCAATTTTCCGTAGAAATGTGTATTTTTCGTATGAAAATACAACTCTAAAAATAGTACTAAAAATACAACTCTGGAAATACAACTCTATTTGTGAAGCAAAGAAATTTGTAATGAATTTTTGGGAAAAATTATTTAATTAATTTATTTAAAATGTTTGAAATTTATTAAAATTTAAGTAACAATAGTTATTTAACACGTGTATGTGAATTGTTATTATTTTTCCTTATAAATACGAACTCATAACATTTTTTTTTTTTAATTCAAAAACCCGTTAAAAGTATTGAGTAGTATTGAGTACTCAAAAAGTATCGAAATTTCACAACTCTAATTGCTAGGCCTCCTTGGATCATACATGGGACTAATTAATTAGGTGGACTAATTAATTGATTTCATTACCAAATGCATTGATATCAATTGCAATGAAATTATCTTCATTACCATTTTTTTTAATTAATGGTAATGATTCTAAAAATTAATTTCATTGATTAATGACAATGATTTTAAATTCCATTACCATTAAACGCTTTGTAAAATTATAGGAGGTTTATTGAACAAATTTTTTATGAAAATGACGTTTTGTAAACCTGATATAACTTTACAAAGCATTTATGAATTGAGGGGTTAGCATATTTTTCATTTTAAGCGTTAATATCCCAGATTATAAGCTTTAAATTCAATGCTGATTGTTTTAATAATTAAAATTATTATCTATAAATTTTTTGATAAAAATAACACAAGATTATTAAAAAAAACTTGAAAATTTAGCATTTTTTACATAAATTAACAAATACCGGTAAAATACCGATAACCACCCATAAAAATAACGGTATCGGTAACGATAACGGTATCTGGAATCTTTTTTAGAGGTATTGGTAACGGTATTCATTTTGAAACGGTTAACGAGCTTTAAAAATAGTACTTTTTTGACCTTTATAGTAACCATAAGTTATGAATCATAACTCAGTCAAAAACAAACATTTTTCCAAAATTTATTATTGTAGAGAATTAAACAAATTACAAGAAAAAAAATTAATAAAATATATTTTTCACTCCAACATGGTTTTATAGAGCTCCAAACTGGCGGCAGAGAAAAAAACGGAGCCTCGTGGTTGCAGCGCTGGGAGTCGCAAAAATTGTCCGACATGGAAAAAAATTACTTTTTTAAATCTTAACAAATGTTCCAAATTTGAAAGTGTGTTTTTTCGAAAAAAATATTGACTTAAAAAAAAAACAAGCTCGGGTCATACGATAGCGAATCAAGTTTAAAAATATACAAAAAAAAAAAATTTCGTCAAAAAATGAACCCGCTAGTGCCGCAACCAGTACGAAAAACATGGTTTCGAGATAAACGCGTTCAAAGTTTGTGAACAAAGAAAAAAAGGTTACCTACAAAAAACCACGACTTCGCGCTGCAAAGCATGCCAAATAACTGAGCATATAAAATAAAAATTCCACTATATGAGGTATAAAGATGTCTTTTTTTCAAGAAATTCAAAAACACAAAAAAAAACTCACCCTTCAAGTAGGTACGAAATAACAACCACCAAAAGTCAGGTAGCAAGTAAAACAAGTATATATGTATCGTGCCGTACGTAGGTAGCGCGAAAATTAAAAATGCGCTCTCACTAATCCGGCTGTAACTTTTGAACCCGTAGGAATTTTTCCATGAAATTTTTTTTCTTAGAATCTTAAGAATATTTACTAAAATACAAAATTATAAAAAAATCGATGTCAAAAAACGGCCAATGTCATGTCCCCCCTTAAACCAGATAAACGCATTGTCGGCCGCAGTGCGACGTGTTGTCGATAAAGCAGTCTTTTGTATCTTCCGTTTTTGTCACTGCCCGACTAAAAAAGTTTTCATATAATCTTATATGATTTGATATAAATTTAAATGTTTATATGCGTGGCTTTATATAACCATATAGATTTATATTAATACTTTGGTTTTATAAATATGTTTGATATAACGTTATATATAATTATATGCGATTTGGTCTCCAGCCATATATTAAGAAATCTGCAAATATAGTTCATACATAATTATATATAATGGCATATAAGCTTTTATAAACCATATTATATCAAAATATATAACAAAGTTAATAGAAAATTGTATTAATTTTATATATAATTATATCTGACATGATATCTAATTATACAAAATTTTATAAAGTTTAATTGCAATTTTACAATTTAAAAATAAAAATTAGAAAAGCATATGTTGAAATAAATATGGTTTAAGTTCAGTTATTTTTTCCGTGAAAAAAAATTAATTCTGAAAGTTATTTTTTTATTTTATAAGACAGTTGTTCCGACAAATTTTTGTAATGTTTTATTTTGTCAGCTATTTCCAAGTTTATTAACAAAAATTTTTCAATTTAAAATTTTTTTGTTCTATAAAATAAATTTTTTTGTTTGTGGAAAAGCTCCTTTAAGACCAACTTTTTTTTTGCTCTCCCAACGCTGGCTTATTAGTTCCAAAAAACTGCTTGCCAGTGCTAGCTTTTTCGCACATCCAGTAGTTGTCCAGCGATTATCACTCATTTATGTGTTTAGCTATCAAATATTATAAGTCTCGTTAGCTCAGTGGGTAGAGCAATAGTCTGCCAATCCGACGGCCTGGGTTCAAATCACGTCAGGACCAAAAAAATTCATATGAACTTTTTTTTAATTTTATTTTGGAAAATATATTTCCAGACCACCTATTTATTGGTTTTGCCAGCGTTTTGCCAATGTTCACAAATTTTGTTTCTCCAGTGCTTTTCCGTCGCTTTTTTAACAGCAGGTCCTTTTGTCTAATGATGTTATCATTTTGGGAATGGGAAAGCACTTTTTGCCAGTACTTGTACCACCTGTTAAAGTGCTTTGCCATCGCTTTCCCGTTTGTATTTTTCTGATTGGGAAGTGATCTCAACAATATTTACTAAAATTTTATTTGAAAATCTTCATCAAATTATATGTATTAATATATAATTTGATGAAGTTAGATAGACCCATTTTTCGGATCAAATTGTATCAGGTTAGATAACATGCTTATCTCGCTTGATATAATTATATATTCCAATATTCGGATGAAATTAGATATGGACGTATATATGGGTTTATATATGGTGATATATGATTATATAATATCTTTTTTAGTCGGGTGCCGAGAAATTAGAAAAGTTTCTAAATAAACAAGAGCTGTTTTTAAACAAAACTCAATAAGAAATTTTTTAAAATATTAAATCGTTTTCGCGAAATAAACCACTATGTGGTTTGGGCTTTTATCAACATAAATTGTTTCAATACAATTGTTTGATTGCTAAATTAAAATGAAAACTAAGGGGGTAATTTGCTGAAACACTTAGGTGAAGTGTTGCGTTGTTTCTATAGAAATTGTTTTTGTTACAAAAACAATTTACATAGAAAGTTCCCTTCACTTCACCCAAGTGTTTCATTTTTACTCTGGGTAGTTAACCTTAATATGAAATATCAGAATAAAAACAAAAGGAAAAACAACGAGTAAAAAAGTAAAAGTCGGGCATGCCGACTAAATATATAATACCCTATACCATTTTGGTTAAAAGCCAACTAATGTTTAGATCCGAAATTCGATTGGGTTCAAATGGACTTGTGTTAAAATTTTCTATAAAATAAAAGAAAATCGGAAATATAGCTCATATGGGCAATAGGTCCAAATATGACCGATCATATATTTTTTTTATTTTTTTTCACATTTTAATTAATTTACATTCTTTATTTTTGCATAATCAGTGCAGTATATTAAAGGTAATTTAACCAAAATCTAATTTGTACACTTAATAACCAAATTTTCGTTTTACTTTTTAGCATAACAGCCCAGCGAAAAAAGAGATGCCGAAGCAGTAGAAAAAGCACTACAATTGATGATCTAGATGTACTTCTTTTTTAACATAAACACTAATGATTTTAACATTGAGTTGTCATAGGAGAGGAGTACTCTGAATTTAACATTTTTTCAGTACTTTTTGAACGAGTGCAAAGGAAGCTCTTTTTCACCAATTAAAAGTTAAAAAAAAAATCTTCAGAAAAAAAATTATATTTTTTTTATTTTACAAAAGTTTTTTATTGCCGCCACCGGGTATCGAACTTGCGACCTAACGATTGCTAGTCGCTGAGCTCTACCGCAGAGCTATTCTTCGATATGAAAGTTGACTGGTATAAAAACACCACTTTGTTAATGCGAGATATTGTTCCTTATTCTCTTCAATAAAAGTACTTATTAAACAAGCGTAAAAGGTGCGCTCCAATTCAAAATTGTTTTCAGTACTATTTTTACAGGTACATAAAAATCAATTTCTCACCATTTTTTTTATATATGAGCATTTCCACCGAAAGGTCCACCGAGACTAAAATATTAAAAGTTCTTGAAAACAATTTGTTTTATCATATTTTCATAGGGAAACAATCAAATTTAAATAACGTAAAAAGATTTCGCATTTATTCACAACCCATTTCGAGGTATTCGAATGCAAAGTCGCACAAGCGCATCTTTTCCTATTTGGATATTTCTATTGCACATTTTGTTTTGATAAAAGTTTTTAAACAGAGACGTTATGCATTGACTTTTGCTTTCTAAAATATTTCTAAAGGTACAAAGAGTCATAAAAGAATGCATAAGAAACAATGCGATTGAAAATAACTGTAAGTTTTTGATTTGCATTGTCGAATATTTCGATGTCCCGTGCGACATTGAAAAACAACATTTGTTATCAGTGCGTCGAAAGTACACGCAGAAACCTCATCAAATATTGATTACAAACAGAGATTTTTTATACAATTAAAATAAAAAAAACCTACCAGAAAAATAAGAATTGTGATCTTGGTACTTATACACAGTTGGTCACGTGCGACATCGTAAGTGTGAAATTTAAAAAATTTAAATTTTTTTTCTTATGTATATGATTTATTTATGTAAATACATACTTTAAAATTTTTTTTAAAATTGGCATGCACCATGGTCAAGAAGTAAAAGCAGCTAGGACTGCTTATTCTAAAAAAAACTGTGTTTTATATTTTCATATAAATAAGTACTTCCAAGCAAAAGTTTTTTGAACTGGTTGCCTCTGAATCTGTTCTAGAACAGGCATTTTTACCACCGGTTACGTGGAACAGGTTCTAGAACTGATTCCTGGGAATCAAAATAGAAGGTTTCACTGTCGCGGAACCAGTTCTATAACTGGTTCTAGAACCGGTTCCAAAGTAACCTGTTCTAGTTTGGAGGAAAAGAACCTGTTGCTTTTGGGACAAACTCAAACAAAAATCACCGATGATAGAACATAAATTAGAACAGGTTGCATACACGTACAAGTTGTTCTACAATGGGTTCTTTCCATCCGACAATTTTGCTGGATTAATACATCTTCTTCTATATATAAAAGAATAACGTGACTGACTGACTCAACATCGCCCAGCCCAAACCGCTGAATCTAGGAAGTTGAAATTTGGTATGTAGGTTCCTCTTTCGGCGTAGACGTCCGCTAAGACGGGATTTTTGGAAATTCCTACCGGAATGGGCAAAAAGGGGAAAAGTCTCCCCCTTGACGGCCTGCCAAAACCCCTTTGGCTAGAAAGCTGAAATTTAAGATATGTGTTCCTTGGAGTATCGGCTAACTTTTCTGGAAAGTACTTTCTGGAATTTTGGACAGGGACGTTGTAAAAATGGCGGTTAAAAAGGGGAAAAAGGCCCCCCTTGACGGCCTGCCCAAACCGCTGGAGGTAGGAAGTTGAAATTTGGTATAAAGGTTCCTCCACTATCGTAAACATCCACCAAGACGGGAGTTTTGTACCTTTTTCCAAAAAAGTACCTTTTTCCAAAAAAAGTACCTTTTTCCAAAAAAAAGTAGCTTTTTCCAAAAAAAGTACCTTTTTCCAAAAAAAGTACCTTTTTCCAAAAAAAGTACCTTTTTCCAAAAAAAGTACCTTTTTCCCAAAAAAGTACCTTTCCCGAAAAAAGTACCTTTTTCCAAAATAAGTACCTTTTTCCAAAAAAAGTACCTTTTTTCAAAAAAGTACCTTTCCCGAAAAAGTACCTTTTTCCAAAAAAAGTACCTTTTTCCAAAAAAAGTACCTTTTTTCAAAAAAAGTTACTTTTTCCAAAAAAAGTACCTTTTTTAAAAAAGTTCCTTTTTCCAAAAAAAGTATCTTTTTCCAAAAAAAGTACCTTTTTCCAAAAAAAGTACCTTTTTCCAAAAAAAATTCCTTTTTCCAAAAAAAGTACCTTTTACCAAAAAAGTACTTTTTTCCAAAAAAAAGTACCTTTTTCCAAAAAAAGTGCCCTTTTCCAAAAAAAAGTACCTTTTTCCAAAAAAGTACCTTTTTCCAAAAAAGTACCTTTTTCCAAAAAAAGTATCTTTTTCCAAAAAAAGTACCTTTTTTCAAAAAAAGTACCTTTTTCAAAAAAAAGTACCTTTTTCCAAAAAAAGTACCTTTTTTCAAAAAAAGTTCCTTTTTCCAAAAAAAGTACCTTTTTCCAAAAAAAGTACCTTTTTCCAAAAAAAAGTACCTTTTTTAAAAAAAGTACCTTTTTCCAAAAAAAAGTACCTTTTTTAAAAAAAGTACCTTTTTCAAAAAATGTACCTTTTTCTAAAAAAATGTACCTTTTCCAAAAAAAAAGTACCTTTTCCAAAAAAAGTACCTTTTCCAAAAAAAGTACCTTTTCCCAAAAAACATACATATTTCCAAAAAAAAATACCTTTTTCAAAAAAGTACCTTTTTCAAAAAAAAGTACCTTTTCCCAAAAAAAGGACCTTATTCTAAAAAAATGTTCCTTTTCCCAAAAACATACATTTTTTCAAAAAAATACCTTTTTCAAAAAAAGTACCTTTTCCAAAAAAAAGTACCTTTTCCCAAAAAAAAGTACCTTTTTCTAAAAAAATGTTCCTTTTCCAAAAGAAGTACCTTTTCCAAAAAAAGTACAAATAAAGTACTTTGTAAAAACAAAGTATCTTTTTCCAAAAAATTTCGTTTTCTAAAAAGTACCATTTAAAATAATATATAATTTCAAAAAAACTACTTTTTTTCCTTCCCCCACGGATATCTCCACTATAACAAGGTTTCTTGATATTCGGCATAGACGTGCGCTAAGACGGGATTTTTGGAAATTCCTACCGGAACGGGCAAAAAGGGGAAAAGTCTCCCCATAAACAGTCTCACAAATTGGAAAAGTGCCTGCCCAAACCACTGGAGGTAAGAAGTTGAAATTTGGTATAAAGGTTCCTCCACTGTAGTAGACATCGACTAAGTTTGTATTTTTGGAATTCCCTACAGGATATCCCAAAAGGAAACTCGGTATGTGAGTTCCTCCTTCTGTGTAGGCGTCCGCTTAGACGGAATTTTTGAAATTCCTATCGGGAGGGGAAATAAGGTAAAAGTCTCCTCCTGCCGGCTTGCCCAATCCCTTTTGGCCAACATAAAATTTTAAATATGTATTCCTTGGAGTAGGACTAACTCACCGGCAACGTAATTTTTCTATTTTGGAACAGGAACATAGTAAAAATGGTGGTTGAAAGGGAAAAATGTCCCCACTAACGGCCTGCCCAAACCGCTTAGGCAATGCAGTTGAAATTTGGTATGAATGTTCCTTATCCATCACAGATAGCCGCGAAGATGGAATTTTTGTAAATTCCTAAAGGGAGGGGCAAAAAAAAGAAAAGCCTCACCTTGGGGGCCGGTAAAAACCCCTTCGGCTAGAAACCTGAAGCTTAAAATGTGGGTCCCTGGAGTAAGGGCTAACTTATTAGAAAGATACTTTTTTGAATTTTGGACAGGGTCGGTATAAAATGGGGGCTCAAAAAGGGAAAGTTGCCCCTTAACGACCTGTCCAAACTGCTGGAACTAGGAAGCTGAAATTCGGTACTTAGGTTCCTCTTCCAGCCTAATTCCAACCGGGAGGGACAAAAAAAGAAAAAGTGTCCCCCTTGACAGCCTGCTCAAACTACTGGAACTAGGAAGCTGAAATTCCCTGTCGATGGATTTTCGGAAATTCCTACCGAGAGGGGCACAAATAGTAAAAGTTGGCTAGAAACCTGAAATGTAAAACATATGTTACTTGGAGTATGGGCTCACTTACCGGGAAGGTGCTTTTTGGACAGGGACATTGCAAAAATGGGGATTAATGAAGCGAAAAGTGCCGCTTAAAGGCCTGCCCAAACCGCTGGAGGTAGGAAGTTGAAATTTGATATTAAAGTTCCTCCTCTATTGTAGACATCCGCTAAGATGAGATTTTTGGAAATTTCTACAGGTAGGGTCAAAAACAGGAAAAGTCTCCCCCTTAACGGCCTGGCCAAACTGCTGGAACAAAGGATCTTAAATTCGGTATTTGGGTTCCTTCTCCAACGTTGACGTCCCCTAAGATGGTATTTTTGGAAATTCATACCGGGAGGGGTAAAAAGGGGAAAAACTTCCCCCTTGATGGCCTGGCCAAACTGCTGGATATAGAGACCTAAAATTATGTATGTAGTAGGTTCCTCCTCCAACGCAGACGTCCTCTAAGACGGAATTTTTGGAAATTCCTACCGGGAGGGGTAAAAACGGAATAATTCTCCCCCTTGATGGCCTAACCGAACCCTTCGGCTAGAAACCTGTAATATATAATATGTTTTCCTTGGAGTATGGGCTAACTTATCGACAAGGCATTTCTAGGACTTTGGACAGGAACGTGGTAAAAATGGTGGTTCAAAAGGGGAAAATTGCCCCTCCCCCCCCCCCTTAATGTCTGCGTCTTTAGCTAGAAACCTAAAACTTAAAGAACAAGTGTATATGAAACACTAAAATTAAGAAACTAAATAGGAAACGAGTGGAATTGAAACACTACACAAGCGGAATGAAATGGATATAAACGTTGAACGAGTGGAATTGAAATTATAGACAATGCAAATGGATTGGAAGAGGGAATTACCTGTTCAAACACTATCCACGGAATATGAAACTTATGTAGCATTGAAACATACTCTCCAAAAAGTTAAACAAATTTTCTAAAAGAGAAAAAACCTTAGAAAAGGAATGGAACTTATATATTCCGATATTTAAACTTCATGTAACGAAGCACCGGTGGAAGAAACCGACGCAGTAAATTTTCCAACTGAATTTGTGAATTTACTTGAATTGCCAGGTCTACCTTTACATAAACTGGAATTAAAAAAAAAAAAAACTTTAAGACACGCTAACAACGTAGCGGGCTTTGCCCGCTATTTTTAATATTATAAAATGCTTTCCAACCCTGCTTTACGTTATTTATTTTCATTCAAAACACAAATGAACAAAACTACTTACGGGTCTATCTACCTAAGTTCGCACTTTACCAAATTATCTTAACATACAAACGTATATTGCAATTTATTATGGATTCATTACTAACAATCCACTTTCATGAGAAAAAGTGATCAAATATTTATTTATTTTAAACCTATTGCTGTGCAGAATTATTTATTTGTGGTGGCTGGGTGAAGGCTTTTATTATAAAAACTGTACTTTAAATAAAAAGCTAATTTAAAAAAAATTGTCGGAGGGGGGAGGGGGGCGCAGCCATCAATGCACAACAGTGTAAAATTAATCACATTGAAATATTGCTTCAGGTTTCCCGGAAATCGGCATTTTAATTGTTAGCCGCGAAAACCACTTCTGTTTTTGTCCCGTGCGAATGCCTTGGTTTTTTACAATTATCTTGAAAACGAAAAATTGGTAAAAATCAACCTCAGCACCAATTGTAGGGCTAATAAAAAGATATAAGTAAAGCCTATTGTCAAAATAAAAATCCATTTAATTTTGACTTTTTTTCACTTTAAAGGTGTTCGACGGTCCCGTTCGACATGATGGAAATGCCCATATACATATTTTTAAAAATTTAAAAATTAAAAAAAATATTGTGTAATTAAAACAATTTTTGTTGGTTTTAATTATGTTCTTTGCATGGAGCGGATGGTACGCTCCCATGAATGTTAAGCAAAGAATTGCTTTATTGGGTAAAATCGAACTTAATTTATAGTACATTATTGCTTACTAAGCAATTCTATAAACAGTGGGAAATGCAGCAAATGGACTGAGAACTTTTGGTAAGATTCATAAAGTATGAAACAACGATAAATGTACAATACCAAAAGTGGTGACTGTTACAGTGGTTGTTATAAGAGTTTGACTGAGTGTTCTCAGCTTAACTCACTGTAATTACAACGGTCATTGTACAATACAAATAGTGTGTATCGTATGTATTATTACTTTGTAATATGATCTTTTAATTTCAATTACCCAAAATATTCTTGTGGGTAATAACGCATACAATTCATGCTACACATGCTACAATTGAATTTAAACAAATTAATTATAAATATTAAAAAAAAAATTAATAGAATAAAAAAAATTTAAAAAATAAAAAAATATTGGTCCCGCCGGGAATCGACCCCTCTGAATCTCTTCCCGTGAAAGCTGTTCACATAATAGAGATAGGCTGTGTTCACTCTTTAGAACCTCCTGTGTTTAAATTTTGTTGTTCACTATTCTGGAAGTTTACATAACTGGATATTCATATAACCGAGCGGCTACTGTATTTAAATTAAAAAAAAACAATGTAACGAAACTTTTTAGATCTGAAATCATTATACCAATTAAAGCCTAATTTGGTTAAGACTATCATGGGCTCTTAACTAACTAACTAACCAACCAACTAACTATATATGTAACAACTCCGGACAACTTGGTAATAAAACACTCACCATGACAGAGCACATGAGACATTGAACAGTAGACAAACAGTTTAATTAGGGGTTTGTTTTAATTTTTTTTAAGAGTATTTTATATAAACAAAATTTTAATGCAACAATGATCATTAACACAATCATCGGCCAATATCGTCGCCATCATCATCATAATAAGCAGAAAATACGTCAAAGTTTTTTTTTCTGTGTTAAAAACTGAACAAACGTGGTAAGGCTGCAATGTTGCAAATAAAGCACAACTAATTGCATTTTGCACTTAACAAACGTATGTTGAGCATGCATGAGCATGCTAAAAACAGTCTACAGCTAAGAGTGTGTGTGGTTTTTTGGTATAAATAGAATTGAAAGAAATAAAATTAAACTTTTTTCTTCTTCGGCTAAACGTTCAACTTTAGTTTCATCTTTCTCAGATCATCTTAATCATCATGGGTTTGAATGGTAATGATGATGATCTAGGAAGATGTCATACCTTAAATGGTCATCCATGATTGATGTCCATAATGATGTTTATCTAATGTGTGATCAAATAGAGCTCTTTTTATGCACTAAATACACGTCTCCAATGGAAGCTTAAAAGGATGATGAAAAAAATAAAATAAATATCACAAAACGTTTTTTAAATATCTAGACAATTGGAATTTTATTATCAACTTAACTTGAAAATAAGTTTTGAAAAACAATCTTTATACATTCTCCAATAGTTCAAGTGTTATAAAACATGAGCCAATGACAAGAACACATCAATCAGATAAAAAGAAATTGGCAATAAACTAGTCAACACTCAATCGCAATCTTTTAATCCACAACCCTTTTAATGATGGGATGGGCAATTAATGGTACCTAACCATCAAATATAAATGGAACAAAATCTAAATGAATCACTTCCTTCATTACATCACAAAGAAGCTCTGCTTTAGGAAGGCATTTTGGAAAGACATCCAAAGCTGCAATAAATATATGCTAGTCAGAAGTTTTTTTTCATGAGTGATAAGAAGTTAATATTTTGTATGGGGGTTACATGGGAACATGCTGGCATAGAAATCAGAGGGTTTTTATTTTATATACTTTTTGTTGTTCTTACTGTACATTTTTTTTTATTTTGTTTTTATTTTATATACTTTTTGTTGTTCTTACTGTACATTTTTTATTTTTTTAATTTTGTGCACTCAATAAATTTTTGAAACGAATAAAATTTTTTTTCTGTTTTTAATTTCATACTAATTTGTATGAAATTTTATGAATATAAAAAAAATTCAAATTAAAATGTTATTTTTTGTTAAAATACCAAAAAGTTAAATATCACAATTTTTTGTATATTTAAAAAATAGTAAAATTCTTGTCGTTTATTTAACCTTCTTTTTAGTTTTTAACTCCACAATTTCCTTGGAGTAGCGAAATATCGAAATATCCTGAAGATGCTACACAATGGAGAAGCGAAATATATAATAAAAACCTTTTTATATATAAATAAAAAACAAACCTTAAGCTCAAGGAAATTGTGGACTTAAAAATAAAAATAGTAATTTTAAAAAAACCATTTTGATCAAATTCTTACTAAATATATTTATTATTACACCAATAGAAAAAGTCTGTAAACATTTTAGTTAGAACAACTAAATTACCTTCCACAAAGAAAAAAAATATTTTTTATCTACTAATATGCAGCAAAATTTTTTGTAGATTTTAATAAGATAATTTGTTATTTTTAATTAACTAAAAGTCAACTCAAATATAACTAAAATTTTGTAAATTTAACAGTTTTATTTTTGCTATTCTTAACTTGCTAGTATTTAGCGAAAAAAAATCTGCTAATTTCAACAGTTTCTTCTGGAAGATAATTTTTAACTAATTGTGAGTAGCTTCTTTTGCTATTTTTACACCTTTATTTCTGTGAATGTATTAATATTTTTTTTTTATAAAAAATAACACTATTTTAAAAATAACTACATATATTTTTCCAATACGTTATATAATATTTTTGTTAATAAAAAAATGAAAGAAATGAAGATAATCACATTTTACCGAACAAGACTGTTCAAAGTCAGTGTGGGTTCAAATCCCAGACGCGGAATGAAGTTTTATTTTAATTATATTAAAATAAAAAGAAGTGAAAAAACTCCCTTATAATTGGTATATATCATTACTTTTTTGTTTTTAAAAAAGTTCCTTCTAGGCCAAGCTAATATTAAATTCATCAATGAAAACCCCAAATTAGAACAGCTTCCTATTCAATAGTTGCTGTGATTTAATTACTTCTGTTTCCGCACTTTGTTGCTGGGTAGTAATCTCCAATCATGAACAATAAAGCTACACACAGAAAATCACTCAGAAACAACATTAATTTAAAAGAAACATCTTTAGTAGTTTTGAGGTGTAGAAGAAGAATAAACCTTTTTCTCTAAAAATTATAAACACATTAATTTGCAAATCAGACTAGATCTACTTTCTGCCTTTTGCTATCGACAGGCTTCATCTGTGATTTTTCATTTAATTGTATTATTAGGCATTTTTTTTAATCACTGGATTTATTTATGGATTCATTTTATTTTGATTAAAAATCTACATTTTCTTAATGAATTTTAAAAATATTATATTTTTATTTAAGTCTAACACTTACTCGCTACTATAATGTGAAAGAAAAAATTAAAATTTTGCGGAAATGCAATTTCTGGAATTAAATTAAGCTAAATCCGAAACGGATTTATTTATTTTATAAATCCGATTTGGATTTATCTTAATTCCATTTCTGTGCTCACATTTTTACAAAATTTAATAATTTTCTTTCACATTATATTAGCGCATAAGTATTAGATTATGCTAAAAATATTAAATTTTGAAAATTAAATAACAAAATGTGGATCTTTTAACAAAATACAATAAATCCAAAAATAAATCCAATGATTAAAAAAAAGGCCAATTGTTTGTATATTATTGTCAAATAGTCTCTTTACGATAATTCTTCAACAACCCGTCGGCTGTAGGAATCGAACCTGTACCTATTCCTTACATTACAAACGTAACTATACTTAAGTGCGACAGCTTAGCCATCTCACCCAAGTAAGGCCTTGAATGCAATGTAGCTAATTAATAGTTTTCTTTCCTATTCAGCTTTCTGTTATTGTTTTTTACTTCAGAAATGATCAAATGTTTTTCGCAAATGTTGCCACACTGACGTTTGATTTTTACGTTTAAGAGCAGGCAATTTGTGTATTTTGGAGACGGACTGCCAACTGGGCATTTTTAGAATGTATTTTAGTACAGTGTTTTTTTAACATCATATAGACCAGCTGCAATTAATATTGTAGTTAATATGCATTTTATCAATTCTAATTTAGTACGAGTAGGTTTGAGGTTAAGAAGAAGAATAAACCTTTTTCTCTTTTTTAATCCGTCGGCTGTAGGAATCTTTGAAATTAAACTAAGTTTATTTTGGTTTTAATTATAATATGTTTCTAATTATTTTTAAAATGCAAAACAAAATCTAAAATGTTGGCATATTAATTTAAGTATGAAAAAGTTTATATTATCTAGAATCATATTTACTTTATTAAAGTGGTGTTTCTAGATGACGCTTTGCTTCACACGAACGAAAAAACAATAACAAAATACATGCAATACAAAAACAAAATACATATAGTCACTCATTCGTGTGACAACGAACGTCTTCTAGAAACCCCATGTAAGTTTTTACTTAATTTTAAAATGTTCATAAAAAAGACGATTTCAATTCGTATACTATAATAGTTGTTTTAACTATGATTTTTGCTCTCTGTTTATTCAAAGGTATTTTTGTTCTATCTCTAGCAATATTTTTCTACCTGGTAAAAGGTTCTCTAAGACATAAAACTCCGATATCAATACCCTAGTCTAGAAATCCTGTGAAACATTCTGTTTCTAAATATAACATTAGACTGTCCCTTAAAATAGCGATTTGTCGATTTTCGTTCATTACACCCCTCAGTTTTATTGGAAATGGTCCCAAATGGAAGAAATCGATTGTTTTTTTTTTTTTTTTTTTTTGGAAAAAGTTAACCCGTGTCGAAAGTTGGACGAAAATATCCCATTTTGGAAAAAAGTATATAACTATTAAAAATTCCCAAAATTCTAAATTTCGAAAAAATTAACTTTTTATTTCACTTATTCATTTAACATAATCAAAATTATTCAGATATGGAATTATGACATCATCGGATATCACTTTTGCCTGGAATCAAAAATGACCCACGAATTTTATAAAAATTCAAAAACGTGTTTTTTTAAAATTAATTTTAAAGATTTTTTAAAATGCTTAATTTGGAGATATCGATTGATATTTGTACCATGCAATAGTTAATATTAAAGAAAAAAAAAAAATAAATTGGAAAAATGATAATTCGAGTTTGTGTTTGGAGCGACTGCTTTTACAAAAATTGCTCATTTTATCAAAAATTTAACAAAAGCTGAATGTTTTCATCAAATTTTACACAGTTTTCGGAAAAACATCACTTAAATTTGGTTAGACTATAATTATCTTTATATTTGTTTAAAAAATCTTTAATAACCGTTATTCAGTAAATGAACCAAATATTTTTTTCTTTCTTCAATTTTATTTCAACTTCTGAATACAAATAAAAATAAAACATTAAAAAATGCATGTACATAATGTTTAAATAGATATTAATTTAAAAGTATACGCGTGAACAATTATGACCCGAGATGAAAAACTCGTCCTGAGTTTTCCGCTAATATTTTGTGTGACCTCCTTTTGCTTTTTTAACTGCTTTTATTCTTTTTGGCATACTTTTAACAAGGTTGTTTAGCATTTCTGCATCAATATTTACCCAAGCTTCAATTGAACGCTCCCAAAGATCATCTATGGTCTTAGGCGGGTTGTTATTGACAAAAATCTTTCTTTTTAGAATAGACCAAAGGTGTTCGATCGGGTTTAAATCCGGCGACTGGGGAGGCCAATCCAAAAGCTTGATCCCATTTTCTTCAAACCACTTTTTGGTCTTCTTTGCGGTATGCTTGGGATCGTTATCCTGCATAAATATGTCGTTTTGTCCCACATCTAACCCGAATATGCCCAGACTTGGAAGATATGAATCTTCAAGAATATTGATATAGTCCGTAGCACACATTTTGCCTCTTATCCGGCGAAGTACTCCAAGCTGATTTCCACGAAAACAACCCCATGCCATCAATGACCCACCTCCAAATTTTAACGTACTGTTAATATTTCGATCTTTAACACCAACGCTTTTGTCAACCCATGTCCTTTGTCTTCCATCTGATCCAATTCGGTGAATTTTTGTCTCATCTGACCATGTTACACGCATCCAATCGTCTAATGTGAAGTTTTCGTACTTTTTGGCAAACTCTAGTCGTTTTTTACGGTTTTTCTCGCTCAAAAGCGGCTTTTTAGGCTTTGCTCTGGCTACTAATCCACTGGCTTTCAAGCTTCGACATACGGTTTTGGTACTTACGTTTAAATTATGGTCTTCGATAAGTATTTGTGTGACCTCAACTGCAGTGTGGACTGCAACGATTAATCATTTAGCTTTGCGACTATCCGCAGCAGAAAAAATTTTTGGGCGACCAGCTTGATTGCCTGTTATATCCAAATTGTTCTGTTTTTTAATTTTATTCACAAGTCCTACAGATATATTATATTTTTGGCGATCTCGCGATATAAGTAGGGTTTGGGGTTCGGGAATTCCCGAGAATATAATATATTTTTCCCGGGAAAACGGGAAATTTTAAAAATATTAAAGTTTTTAAATTGTTTTTGTTTGGAATAGGATTTTTTAATTTTAGTCATAAAAAACATTTTATGACTAAAATTTCTTTTAAAAGGAAATCAATTTATTTGACACACAAAAAAAATCTTTGCCAAGTAATTATGAGCATTTCAACTAATAAAGATTTTTCGCATAACTTATTCAAAATTTAAGTAGTAAATCCTAAAAACTTGGTCAAATGTTTAAAGGAAATATGAAAAAAAGTTTTGTTTCTTACAAATAATCGCCCTTGCTATCTAAATTTTTCAAATGTATATTTTAGTTAAAGTCGACTTTAGTTCAAATATTGGGTGACAGTATACCTTGACTTGGTTTATTTTTGGCAGGGGTATGGCATCACCAAAAAAATAAGTTATAACAAAATCGTCATGGCACTTTGTTCAAAAAATTGACAATTTTCTTTTTTTTATTTAAATTTAAATAATAACAAACAATAAAGCAAAAAAACAAACGGATATTTCAAATTTTATTATTTGAATATATTCCGCGCTTGTTTTTTCGTTATTTTGAGCAGTTTTCAGCAGTTTTTAAGTATTAAAATATAGGCTCAGCTAATACTAAAATTATCCTAAATAGTTGCTCAGGTAATACTAAATTTCAGCGCGTGAGTAGTGTAAGTTCTGATTTCCTATCTCTATAATTAATAGTCTCTGATTTTTGGAGCATTCTGATTGGTTAATTTATTTTCAACCAATCAAAATATTTGAAAATATAAATGTTTTTGTAAGGTTTTCATACACAAAATTAACAAAACCGTAGATTAAAAATAAAGTCGATTTTAAATTTAAAATACTCCTTTATATTAAGGGCCAATAATTTTATAAGTAACGTTTTCATTAATAAATGTGATATTTTCAAGTAAGTTTATTTTTTTAATACACCTGCTTTTAAACTAATATACTCTTTTATATTAAAGAATAAAATGTCAGGAGTATGGAAATACTTCACAAAAAAGGACAATGCAGCGCAGTGCAATATTTGCACTAAAAGACTTAATGGTTAAAGGTGGTATCTAAATTTGGTTATTCGACATCTAAATTAAGTTCACAAAAAAAAATGGTCATGCAACTTCTCTTGAAGAAAACAATAACAAGAATAACGTTCCAACTAAAATTAGAAAAGTACACTCTAATTAAAATCTGTTGAAATTTACCCAACTTATAGTAGGAAACTGTACTCCTACTATAAATTGGGTAATTGAAAAAAAGTACGCACATTGCGTTTAAGTTGGTGCACAAATAATTTGTAATTTTACATTGAAAGTGCGTAAAAATTAAATGACATTTTGAAATTAGTGTGCTAAAAAAGCATGTTTCACGTGTGCGTAAAGTGCGTAAAAATCCACAAAAAATGCGCAAAAATCCACAGAAAGTTCGTAAAAACTAATTTTAAGTACGTATTTTATTTATAATAATATCAGTGTCATTCTCATGTATAATTTTTGGCAAATTTTGGGCATTTATTGTAAAACATTGGTACAATATAAGTTTATTGAAAGTATTGGCCGTCCTTAGATATGACCTTTTCCCATCTTTCTGGATGGATTCTCTGCCAAAAGAACTGCTATTTATTTTTTGAGGCCAAGAACGAATCAAGCCAATTTCTGATACCCTGTTCTGAAGTGAAGCGTATTCCAGTGAGAGCATTCTGCATCGACCGAAACAAATGGTAGTTGGACGGGGCAAAGTTTTGGCTAGAAGGCGAGTGAAGCAAAACTTCTTATTCACTATTTTTAATAGTTTTAGTTCTTGAAAACATGTGGCCGGGCGTTGTTTTGATGGAATATTATGAGCAACCAAATACAGAGCATTGCCTTGGCGTTATGGATAGTCGGCTTTGGCGTTGATTTGGCTGGTTGCCCAGGCTTTAAATACGATTTCTTACGCTTTGGGTTATAATAATGGATCCATTTGTCATCGCCAATAATGATTCGATTCAAACATTTCTTTCTTTTTATGGCATTCCAGCAGCATTTGCGACATGCAAAATCTTCCCAAACCCATTTCCTTTCTTTTGGATGAATCCTGCTGCTTGCAAACCTAAAATTTTTTCATTCTTCTGTTGTTATTTACAGATACAAATGTGTTAATAGAAATATGGTGATTCAAAAAAAATAATCCATTTTAGCTTTTTCTTTTTATTATTTAAAATTTTTTTCAATTTTTTCCAAATTAAAATGTCAGATTATTTATTACTATAATAAGTTAGTATATTTACCAAATTTGTGCGTAAAAATTTTATTCAACAAAAGAATAGTAATTTTAGGCACAATGTGTTTATTTATAAACACATAATGCCTAAAAATACTTTGCGTGTGTATTATTGTGTATGGAAGTATGTACAAAAATAATTTACGCATTTTTTGTTTATATTTACCGAATTTTCGTAAAATTGAACAAAATTTTACCCATTTTATAGTAGTGAATTTACAAAAATTTTTTAGAGTGTACTCGAAGAAAAAAGTGTAAGCTGAATAGGCATTGAACGTTTTATGGTAGGGCATACCTTTCCTGAAATGGTATCCAAATTAGCTGCAGTCGACGGAATGTCAATCCGCACCATAACTAGATCTTCTTTATTCGAGAAAGTTTTTATAATAAAAACATGGCATTGCCAAAAAATGAAACCGATGTAAAGAACATTATATTAAATTACTACAATCATGTAAAAGATATCATGATAAAAGAAATATCGAGCAATATTTCTAACAATAGGAGATTTACTATAATCTTAGATGAATGGACAAGAATATCACAGAAGAGATATATAAATGGAGTTTTTAATTGTTTTGGCGTTCGATGCAAAAGCCATTCTCTAACAATATGGGTTGTATGCTTCGGATCATTGTCTTGCTGGAATAAAAATGATCCTGTTAGACCCAAATTAGCTGCACTTTGGTGTAAGTTATTTTTTAAAATGTTCAAATAAACCATTTTATCCATTGTTCCTTTGATCATCACCAGATTTCCAGCTGCCATACACCCCCATAACATAAGCGATCCATGTTTTACTGTTGCAGCCATATTTTTTGGATCGAGCCCAGTGTTCACTTTTCTCCACACTTTTTGGCACCCATCTGAGCGAAAAATATTATATTTACTCTCGTCGAAAAAAATAAATGATTTCCATAAAATTTTATCTTTATTTTCATACTCCTTTACGAATTCCAACCATTTTCTTCTATTGGTGCTGTTTACAAATGGGTTTTTGCGGATGTTACGGCCATGGTAACTAGAAGAATACAACACCCGACGAATGGTTTGTGGGTTACAGATTTACGGTCTCTTTTTCTATATCTGCCATTACTTTTGAATGCGTTTAGTTTAAGTGAAGGTCAAAACTTTAAAAAGGGCATACTTACTTTTGTGCTGTTATTTTTACTATTTTTTAAGAAATGATAACGGGATAATTATTTTTAGGCATGTATGTATTTTTGTGTAAGGCATACTATATGTCATACATGGGCAAATGCGACCCCACGGGCCGCATGCGGCCCGTCAATCAATTTCGTGCGGCCCTTCACTAATTTTAAAGCAATCAAATTTCTTTTTTTAAATTTTAAACAAAATTAAATTAAATAAAAAAAAGGAAAATCAGAATTTAAAAAAAAATACAGAATATAGAAAACAGCGATAACAAAATAAACATTAAATGGAGCTTTAAAAAAATTTCACCGGTCAACAAATATCGACTTTTTTGCACAGACTTCCTCTAAAACTTTTTAAAGTATTTTCGCCTCCTACGTACGAATTTTTAGTGAAAAGTTCATTCTTCTTTATTTAAACCTTAAGCCTGGGAAAAATATTTTATGGCTCAATATAAAAGAACTTAGGAATCTCTTAGTTTTTTATAGGTTTGAATTCAAAAATATACCTTCCATTTAAAGAAATTTTTAAGGCCGTTCTACGGACTCCTTAAGGATCGCTAAAATTTACTTTTGGGAATTGCTCTTGAAGCACTTAAAATTGGTAAAACAGTTAGACATAATAAAATTTTATTCATAAATTTATAGAAATAAACCTGTGAAAATAACAAAACAATTAGTAGTTTTTCTGCTATTTTTACAGGTTTATTATTTAAAAGTGACTTTGCAGAAATTTTTTTGCCGATTTTCGCTAAATATTAGTAAAATTAGAAGAGCAAAAAAAAACTGTTAAATATAATAAGTAATCCTGCTAAAATCAACAGAAATGTATGACGAAAAATAGTAGACTGCTGATTTCATAAAAATAGATTTTTATTCTCTCAAAACAATTAAAAATTAGAAATTTATTAATTTAGTTCGAGGCCAATTTCCTTATTATGAATTAACATAATAAGTACTTTTTTCAAAAACTGCTATTTTTCTTCATCAGGATACTCTGCTGACAAATACTTCACATAGTTTTGCTTTCAAAAACCTCTACACTTTCAGGAATGAAAAGACGATCGTTTCGGGGATTTTCCAGGCCCCCTTCCTAAGGTTTCTTTAGAAAGTGGTGGCGGTAGTGCAATGCAATTTGAAGCATTAAAATCTCATATTAAATGTAGTCTGCTACGTCAATTTTTTAAAAAATGAAAACCCAACATTTTAACAATTAAAAGTTTTCTTTGAGTTTGATAATTATACAAATATACAGCAAAATTTGTTGATGATTCTAATTTTTTTATTTTAATTAACTAAAATTTAGCTGAAATATAACTAAAATTCTATATATTAAACAGCTTTATTTTTGCTATTTTTATCTCATTAATATTTAGCAAAGAAAATCTGCTTCTTTCTGCAGTTTTTTATGCTAGGTAATTTTTAGCAGCTTTAGCAAAACTTTTTACAGGCTTTTTTCTATTAGTGCACTTACTTGATCAACCAATCCACTTTTGACGGGATTATACCGCTTTCTAAAGTCTTGCAGGCGGCAGCCTTGAATTTTTATCCCGTTTTTAAAGCAAACAAATCCGCCTTATCCCAATTTTTTAATATGTTATTCAACTTTTGAATATAGTTTTCATAATTTATTTTTTCTAGAGTTCCCAGCCAGCAAACGAGTCCAAAAAGGAATTAGAAAAGTGCTCAAAATATATTATTAAACTTTCACTTGTATGAAAGTGCTGCATTAAGAAGGGCTTTTTTATACCCTACACCACTATGTGGTCAGGGTATTATAAGTTTGTGCTGATGTTTGTAACACCAAAAAATATTGGTCGTAGACCCACCTTATAGTATACCGATCGGCTCAGAATTTTTTTTTATTTCGATTTAACGATGTCCGTCCGTCTGTCTGTCTGTCCATGCAATCTTGTGTGCACTCTACAGGTCGCAAATATTAAGATATTTTGATGAAATTTGGTACGCAGACCTATGTTGGCCCAAGGACGAACAAGTTTGATTTTGGTGAACATCGGTCCATGTTTAGACCTAGTGCCCATATAAGGGTCCCACCAAAATTATATTGTTTATACGCTGCAGGTCGCAAATATTAAGATATTTCGATGAAATTTGGTACATAGACCTATGTTTGCCCAAGGACGAAGCCTATTGATTTTGGTGAACATCGGTCCATGTTTAGAATTAGTGCCCATATAAGGGTCCCCCCAAAATTGGCTTGATTACAATCTGCAGGTCGCAAATATTAAGATATTTTAATGAAATTTGGTGCGCTGACTCACATTATAGAAAATTTTGACACAAGCCTCATTTTAACCCAAACATTAGTTGGCTTTTAACCAGACTTGTGTAGGGTATTGCATAGTCGGCATGCCCGACTTTAACCTTTTTAGTCGTTTTATTAAAAAATTACTCAAAGAAATATTTAAAAAAATTCTTTAGGCTAAAAAATTAATTTTTTTGAGTCGTTTTTGAATTGCTCACAAAATGTTCAAATTAATTTATATTTTTGAGTCGTTTCTGAATCACCTTTGGATTTAAAAATTTCCCTCATATGTTTGTGCCTTTTATGATTCATTTTACTAAGACTGACTAACGAGCAATGTTTCACAAATAAGTTTAAAATTTAAAAAATATGTGCGTTTTTGAATAATTTTTGATTTACAGAATTAGAACCATAAAAGTATCCAAATTTTTAGGCTAGGTTATGAGTCTTGTGATTAAAATTTTAAAATTTAAGAATTAGCCCTGGTTTATGTATCATGAAAATGGTCTAAACGAAAGCAAAATAACGAAAATTTGTTTTTGTTTCCCATGTAATTTTGTCGAAAGTAACTGTCAATTTCTATCGTTTAGACTTAGACAATGCCTTAATTTAATGCAATCAGAGCCTGAGAGGTTTGATATTTGTTATACATTTTCGATACGAAAATGTTGTTGACCTATGAGTTTTAAATATCATTTACATTCACATTTTCGATAAAAATTATATTTTTCCTCGTTTTGTATCAAAATTATGTTCGCCACTTAATTCTTGTTACACATTCCAATAAATAAAACTAGGGATCAAAATCCATTAAGTAAATTTAAAAATATTTAAAAATTGAAAACTATATTTTCGAAGATTAATTCGACAAAGTTTTTTGACTTCAGAGGGGTTACCGCGTAACTCGATTCGAATAAAAATTGTCGAATTCGTAAATTTTCTACCTTTCGTAAAAAGAAAAGTTTAAGCAAAAATCTTACTTTTTGAATTTTTATGTGTAGTGTAATAGTTTTAGGATAAAAATAAATTAAAAAGTAGAATTTTTATACAAAATTATATTTTTAACAATATTTGCAAGATTTACGAATTCGAAAATTTTTTCGAATCGAGTTATGCGGTTACCCCCCAGATTCGTATTAAGAAGGGCAATATATTTGGATCCAAAATCATAAAAATATAAAAGATTTTGATGTACTTCTCCGCAATATTGACTCATAAAGTATTTCCCTGGGTGAGGTAATAAAATAAGAAAGACCCACAAATCGAAGGCTATTCAGTGGACCTTTTTATACCCTACACCACTATGTGGTCAGGGTATTATAAGTTTGTGCTGATGTTTGTAACACCAAAAAATATTGGTCGTAGACCCACCTTATAGTATACCGATCGGTTCAGAATTTTTTTTTATTTCGATTTAACGATGTCCGTCTGTCCGTCCGTCCGTCCGTCCGTCCGTCCGTCCGTCTGTCTGTCTGTCCATGCAATCTTGTACGCACTCTACAGGTCGCACCTATTAAGATATTTCGATGAAATTTGGTACATAGACCTATGTTGGCCCAAGGACGAACAAGTTTGATTTTTTTGAACATCGGTCCATGTTTAGACCTAGTGCCCATATAAGGGTCCTACCAAAATTATATTGTTTATACGCTGCAGGTCGTAAATATTAAGATATTTTGATGAAATTTGGTACACAGGCCTATATTGGCCCAATAACGCAGCCTATTGATTTTGGTGAACATCGGTCCATGTTTAGACCTAGTGCCCATATAAGGGTCCTACCAAAATTATACTCTTTATACGCTGCAGGTCGTAAATATTAAGACATTTTGATAAAATTTGGTATACAGACCTATATTGGCCCAGTAACGCAGCCTATTGATTTTGGTGAACATCGGTCCATGTTTAGACCTAGTGCCCATATAAGGGTCCTACTAAAATTATATGGTTTATACGCTGCAGGTCGCAAATATTAAGATATTTTGATAAAATTTGGTACACAGACCTACGTTGGCCCAAGGACAAAGCCTATTGATTTTGGTGAACATCGGTCCATGTTTAGACCTAGTGCCCATATAAGGGTCCTACCAAAATTATATTGTTTATACGCTGCAGGTCGCAAATATTAAGATATTTTGATGAAATTTGGTACACCGACTTATGGCAGCCGAAGGACGAAGCATATTGATTTTGGTGAACATCGGTCTATGTTTAGACCTAGTGCCCATATAAGGGTCCCCCCAAAATTATATTGTTTATACGATGCACGTCGTAAATATTAAGATATTTTGACGAAATTTGGTACACAGACCTATTTTGGGCCACGGACGAAGCCTATTGATTTTGATGAACATCGGTCCATGTTTAGACCTAGTGCCCATATAAGGGTCCTACCAAAATTATACTGTTTATACGCTGCAGGTCGCAAATATTAAGATATTTTGATGAAATTTGGTACACAGACCTATATTGGCCCAATAACGCAGCCTATTGATTTTGGTGACATTAGTTGGCTTTTACCCAGACTGGTGTAGGGTATTCTATAGTCGGCATGCCCGACTTTAACCTTTTTACTCGTTTGACTTTAGATCCGGGCTTAGGAAACCAAAATACTCAAAAAAAGGTTTTAGCAGAAGGCTGTACAAAAAAATAATTTTTGTCGAGTAATGTATTAATTGGTGCGGCTCTCAGTAAGTTTGTGAAATCCCAAATTTGGCCCTTCAAGCCATTTATGTGCCCATACCTGCTATATGTTATTGTTAGTGTAAAAGAATATAAATACTTCGGCATATTTTTGGAAAATAGAAAATAGAAATTTTTATTTATTTTTATGCTGCATACTAACTTTTGTGATACACTGTATTTTATAAAAATATTGTTATTTAAATTTTTAATAACCGTTTAAATATGCTTTTGAAAATGGTGCTGCTACAGTATACATATATATCCCCATTAACAAAGCAAGAAAATATAACATTTTGTATAGAAAATTTCGAAGTGTGCTCACATTTTCACTCACAACTTTTGAACCGATGCACCGATATTAATCATTTTTAACCCAACGCTGACTGGGGGAATAACAAACAACTCGGGTAAAAATAAATGGTCGAAAATTTAGACAAGTCGGGTGTTTTGGGCTCCTTGGAACCATAATTGTCAAACACAACACATTTTTTTTAAGAGCTAATCTAAAAAAACGGCTAGTACCATTGGATTCAGCGTACTCCAATTAGGTTTACCCACCGGCTGGCCCGCTTATCGGATTTTTAAAAGATGAAGCAGAAATAAGCCCAACATTAATGAAAAATGTGGTATTTTTTGCATATAACAGCAATTCTTAATAAAACCATGCTGCTTCTAAAATTTTTACAAATTGTGAATTCTTATGTTACTCGGTGGGAGCTAGGTTTTGATTTTAGATCCATACGCCCTTACTATCTAAAATTTTCAAATGTATATTTTAGTTAAAGTCGACTTTAGTTAAAATATTGGGTGGCAGTATGCCATGACTTGGTTTATTTTTGGAGCAGTCTGATTGGTTAATTAATTTTCAACCAATCAAAATGTTTGAAAATGTAAATATTTTTGTAGGGTTTTCATACACAGAATGAACAAAACCGTATGATTAAAAATAAAGTCGACTTCAAATTTAAAATACTCTTTTATAGTAAAGGCCATAGTTTCTTGGGTAAGTTTTCTTGGAATTGTTCGTAGATTACGTTTCTGCTATACACCTTTTGACAAACACAAATGAACAACCCTAATATAAAGGGTTGTTCAACAGGGACGCTACAAAAGTAGAAAGACAGGGACAGCAAACGACGCCATATTTCTTGCCGCTCTTTTGACATTTCTCTTCAGTAAGGTTTGCCATTTCATGATGGAAAGATATACGAGCCAACAACGAGTCGAAATTATTAAAATTTACCACCGAAATTCGGAGTCAGTGGCCTCAACGTTAAGAACGCTACGTCCAATTTACGGTCGTCATAATCGTCCTAGCAGATCAACAATTGAGCGTGGGGCTACGTCAAATCTATGGTCTATGCCAACAAGCCAGCGACGATTGATGAACTTCGTAGGAATATCGAACGTGATTTATGCTTGAAAACCGTCGAAAATTGGGTTCAGCATCTGGATTTCTGCAAGAGTGCCCGTGGTGGCCATGCAAAAGAGATCGATTTCCATACATACTGGCATCGAACGTACTTTCACAGGAATAAAGAATTTCATTGATATCCAAAACCGTTTTTGTTTTATTTAAACTTTTTTACTTTTGTAGCGCTCTTATTGAAAAACCTTTTATATGGTAATTTGTTAACATATATAGGGTTATTCAATAAGACCGCAGATTTTCTTTTATAATAAAACACATCAAAATTGGTCAAAACTATATTTTTTTTACATTAAAGGAATTAAATATGCTAAAATCCCGAACGTATTTAACAAATTGTGAAAAATAATCCGTTGTAGGCATGTCCTTATCCGGATTTCATTCTTGCCTAAGGAAATCGTCAGGGGACGACGTTTTTAGAATTTTTGGAAATATTTGTTAAGTTAAATTACAAACTCAATGAGAATTTCCAAACAAAAACAACAACAGAAAATTTTCCACAATTTGCTTTGTCATCTTCCAATGTACTACTCTGTTGTTTTGACAGATCTAGCAATGTAGTGACATCCATTCATGTAGAAACAACAATAGAAAACAATGTTTTCTAAAGTAACATTTAAATTTGCACAATCACTTGCATATTAGTTTTTTAAATTTTATTTTATCGGGACATACATTAATTGCATTAAGGGAATTAAATATGCTAAAATCCCAAACGTATTTAATTTGTATTCATCATGTTTATTAGTCTATGGCATTTACGTATCAAACGCAATATCCGTTAAATGTCCACCGCGATTTCTCTGACAACACAAGATGCGCGTATCAAAATTTTCCATGACTTTTTAGCATAGTTCGGGCTGTATATCATTTAAAACGCATATGATTTCGTCCTTCAGCTCTGGAATCGTCTCCGGCTTATTAACATAGACCATGCTCTTCACATAACCCCAGAGAAAGAAGTCCAATGGTGTTAAATTGCAAGATCTAGGCGGTCATTTGACCTCGTTGTTTCTTGAAATAATGCGTCCTGGGAACTTCGTTCGCAATAGGGTAATTGTTTCATGCGCAGTATGGCAAGTGTCACCATCCTGTTGAAACCGCATATGTTCCTCCACAAATCACAAATACTTGCTTTCAAAGATCTGCACTACTATTGAATCACCCTATATTTAATTGGCTCTAAACATAACCAACAATGTCTTTTTTTCTGAGTGAAAACTCAAAGTAGCTCTTAAATTAAGATAGTCCCAAGCGAATTTGGCCCTCCAACTTGATCAAAGCTTACACATCCAGTTTAATCTTTTTCAGCCATAACAAGTCATCTTGTAGACACTTAAGACCATTTAAGGAATGTTGGTCAATTGTCTCATACCTTTTCCGTTTTAATTAGTTTTTCATTAAAAATTAAAAGACAAGAAGAAAAGAAAAACGTTTAAACTACAATTGAATTCTGTATGCTACATTTATTGTGGATTATATGTTGCATGTTGTATGTATAGCATGTAGAAACATGATTTTAACATGAGTTTTTGCAACAAAACAAAAAAACCAACCAATGTTTCTGCACTGGTATTGATTAAATGACTGCAAGTATTACTGACTGGATGTAATAATCTGTCCATATTATCTATTTCTTTATCTGTCAATTCTGTCAGAGTTTTTTGTTCTTGCTTATAATTTCTTTTTTCTTCTCCATTCTTTAGCTTCTAAAGAAGTTGAATGACTTTTGTTTATTCAACAAATGTTTTAGCATTTTGCCTTCTTTGGCCGCTCCATTGGTATCCTTAGTTATTGGATGTTGCTAAAGCTGTTGCTGCTGCTGTCAATGCTTATCATTAGCATTGATAATGTGCTGGAGTAATCATTATAAACATTCATATATATAAATATTGTAATATTCATAAATCTTGTAAGTTATTTTGTTTATTTTTACTTTTGAAGAAGTTTATATTACAAACAGCAGAAGAGTGTTTTGCTTGTCTGTTAATACCACGGACTAAGAAGTATCAGATTATATATTTTTTTAATTTGTGCATGTCAGTTACCAGAATCCACTCTTACGTCTTCGTGGTCACTGTAGGTTTCAACTATTTTTTTTATATATCAACTAATTTATTACAATTATGAATATAGTTTTAGGGTCGTACGCATAATCAATTCTTAATTTTATAAATGGCTTCTAAAATAAATTTGTCATATAAAATTCATTTTATAAATGTATTATAGGTTTTCAAACTATTATGCATAAGCATTTTAGATTTTTCTTAATAAGATTTAAAAAGAATTTAGCCTAATTGTTCATAAATCTTTTCGTATTAGTATTTGACAGTATATTAGCGGTGCAATGATAATAATATTAAAACGAAAATGCTTTCAGACATATCGTCTTTAAGTATGTGCTGGTCGGTGGAAACAATGTACCAATGTATTGTTGTCCCCGGGGAAACCCACATACTGAATTTGGTTGGGGCAACATAATCAATTTGTTTTTCATTTTATTTGGCATAAATTCAAAAACTGTTGTTAGAGCTTCGAATTTTGCATATTTACTGAAAATGACATACATATTTAACGGGTAAAAAAATTAAAGTTGGTGATGTCGACTATATGATACCCTACAGCAGTTAGGTTAAAAGCCAACTAATGTTTGGGATGGGTTAAAATTGACTTTTGTCAAAATTTGTCTAAAAAATGATACAAAAAATAGAATAATGGTAAGAAATTTTGCTTTTGCCTAAAGTTAGGTGTATTTAAGAGAAAATCGGAAATATTGTCCATAATTTCAAATATGGACCGATCCTATCTAGAATAAATATTCTTTGTCATTGCCCGGTTGGAAATTATGTGTGGCAACAAAAAAGAAGCCCTGGCAAAGCGCAAGTAGACCGCGGTCTTACAAAAAGAAGTACTGGCAAATCACTAAATTTGGACGCCTTCCCAATGCTTTAAAAGGGTGAATTCCCAGCACTTGTTTTCCTATAACATTATTTTGTTTTTGAAAAAGAAACTCCAAAAGAGTGAATATTTAAATAATTTTTGACTCCACAATACAATAACTCCAAGAATCGTCTATTTTTAGAGCAATTTAAAATTCTTCAGTAATGAGGGCTCATAATTTAGTGGCAGGGAAAACACTTGATTTTTATGTTTCTTGGTGCTATCTCAATACTTTGGAAAGCATTAAATAAATCGGTGTTATCATTTGGGTGTCAGGAAAGCACTTTAATTTTTTTATTTGCGCGTTGGCAAAGCATTTGATTTTTATGTGTATGGGTGCTTTCCCAGGGCTTGGTAAAGCATTGGCACCACCGTGGAACGGTGTTATCATTTGGGCGTTGGGAAAGCGCTGTTAACAAGCACTCATACCACCCATTTCGGTGCTTTGCCAGTGCTGGCCCCTTTGTAATTTTCTACCTGGGTGAGCACATGTCTCTCAGCGTAATGGTTTCAATAATAATATTAAAAAAACAAGCTCATTATAAAAAAAACCTGAGAGTTATCTCTTAAAAAAATATAGAATCTTTTATGTATCCTGAACAAAACAAATTCCTTCTTCAATCCAAGAATCTACACAAAATCAGAAAATGTAAAATGTTTGTTTAATGTGAAATTCTTGTCTGTTTAAAAAATTAATCGTGTTGCCTTATAGCATTATTTGCAACAAAAACAAATTTTTTTGGGTCTCAAGAGGGGGGGGGCTATATCCCCCATAGCCCGCCCCCTTTTATCCGCGCCTGAGAGCATCCTACTGTCACCATACACCCAACTCTGGAAAGTGTTAGAAGCGCCACGAGTTAAGAGCAGGCCAGATGTGTCTTATCATCATACAAGTAACTCCGTTAGCTCACCCGAGAATAGACGGCCTATGGGAGTAGAGCCGGTTGTTAAACTTACAAGATGCTACGCGAATACCGACGATTGGAAATACCACAGAAACTTGTAAGGCAGTTCCTTCAACGAGGATATATAATAGGAGGGGCAAAACTCTTCAGTCACAACAAAAGACAAAATCAACAAAATATCAAACAGGGATCCCGACGAGTTGCCAGGGATTTATTGTGTAGGGATATGGATTTTAGATGAAAATAAAATAAATATTGGTGTAAAATTAAACAGATAGCGAGATAAAAAATAACCAAAAATACTGAAAATGAAAATATTTTAATGATTGAATAAAAATATTTACTTTTTTAACCCTGGGTACCTGACTCTGACTGACAAAATGTAGTGTATTATATATCCTCGTTGGTTCCTTCATCTGTTTGACAGCTCCCCTGTATGTATTTGTGCTTCTGAACATATACAAGTCTAATCCTAAACTACTTAATTTGAAATCTCATTTAACCCATAAATGCATGATGTCTTTATTTTTACAATTTTGTAATATGTAAAGATCCAAATTTCGAGAAAAATACAAAACAAAAATTTTTTTAAAATGATTTTTATTGAAAAATATGTTTTTTTTGGCAAATGGGTAAATTGTGATTAACGTACATAAAAAAAAGTAAAAAAACATAAACTATACCTTTATTGTTGCCAAAATAAATTTTAATGCGAGAATAACACTTAAATGATTAAAAAAATTTTTTTTGAATATTAGATTTTTTACAAATATACAGAGCAAAACCAAGATTTTTTCTGTAACTGTTTAAAAAATCTGCGCTAAAATGTAAAAACACTTTGTAGAGAAAGGGCCCCAATGCCACACAAAACTGCATTTTTGGGCATTGAATTTCTTGATTAAGTGGTCTGCGACACATCAGTTGCCGGGGGAAATTGCAATAACTCGGCTGTTTTTTAACCGATTTAAGTTTTTATTGCTTTACTACAGAGAGAATTCACTACAAATTACGATTAGTTTTAAATATCAATATTAATTAGTTTTAAAATATCAATATTTTTGAGAAAATTCAAAAAAAGTCATATTTTCCCCATGTAATCCCTGTTGCAAATTTCAGAGCCGATGCGGCACGCCTTCCCGATAACCGATTATCCTAATTTTTTGGGGGACGTATTTTTACACCCAAATAAATATTTCCTGGGGGTAGCCCGGTCAATAACTCAAAATTTAATTTTCACCATACAAACTTGCAGCACCCTAATGGTTAATTACTATTTTCTTACAGATCGACACAATTACCGCTTTTTTTAATCACTTGGATTTAATAAATTCAAAAATTAGTTCTCAATAGATGGAGTTAGTTTCTACCTATTTTAACAGATTTTGTCTATCCTACCTTCTTTCACGCTAATTTTTTAATAATAAGTACAATGATGCAGGCTTTTATTGTAACTTTAAAGGCTTTTATTGTAACTTTAAATATAAAACAGCAAGAAATATCCTTTCTTTTGAGTTTCATCACTTCAATTTATATATCTACACAATTAAAATATTCCACTGCAATGTTTAATATTCACCAATTGTATTTAATTAAATTACTTACCGTAGCGTGAAAAATTGCCATTTCTATTTCATCTTTTTCTCCATGTCCTAGGTGGAAAATAAGTATTTGGTGAAGTGTAATTTTTTTTCTAAACACATTTACCACAAAAAATTTAAAGAAAAATCTTTTGTTTGCTATTTTTTCAATTTTTTTTGTTTCTCTTTTAACTTTCATTCTTATGTTTTTGTGACATTAAATTAACAGAATGTTTCATATATTTGTGTTTTTATTGTTATGTGTAAACCCAGATAAATAAATCCACTTTTTGTATGAAAAAATCTAAATCCAGGTGATTAAAAAATGTGTTTAATGGCTTCCGTAGAAGTCGTTCTACGGGAGACCTGCACAATTGAATATTTCACAAAATTGTTGTTGTACTAAAAAATACTTTCTCTGAATAAATTTAACAAATTTTTGTTTATAACATTATTTTTTACGATTGTTAAAATTATAATGTTAAAAATATAGTTAATATTTTCAATTAATTTCCTAGCGATAAATCAATTTCCGAACTTAGGTTCCTTGCAAAAAATCCCCATTCTGCCTCTAGAAACTCTTCAGTAGTACAAGAAACTTAAATAAGCATTATTCATTTTTAATCTTAAAAAATATTAAATAGTTAATTTTTTTAAAATAAGTACCACATAATAAATTGCCCAAAATGGAAATTATTTTTCTCTGACTTAAAATACAGACACGAATGCTGCATAAAATAAAAATTTAAATAAATTTAAAACAATATTTTTCACGAAATAATATGCATACTGCCACCGAAAAAAGTGATTGGATGTTGTTGAAGCCGCTGCTGCTCTTGGGCACACCCAACTGTATTCAATGCACAAAACAAAAGTAAAAATATCACTATTCGTAATTCTTTTTGTGAGTCAACCGCAGAGAAAAAGATTTAAGCTAGAGTTTGCAGCAATGTAAAAACAACAAAATTTAATGATGATGGCTTCAACATCATCAGGTTGTCAGCATGTAATGTTACACAACAGAAAATAGAGATACTCAATGCAAGACTGCCAGATGCCCTACACTATTTTACAATTAAAAATGGGCCAACAATTTAAGTTTTCTTAACCAAATTTGTAGCTAACGAAATGGTTCGTTATTGCCACAAATCAAAAGACGTTCGCCGTGTAAAAAGATCAGATCTGGCCAGATCTAATTATATCTGATCAGATCTAGGTATATCTAGCCAGATCTAAGTAGATCTTACCAGATAAAATTAGATATAAAAATTGGGGACACATTTGAGATCTAATTAGATCTGATCTGATCTAGGCATATCTGGCGCAATTGGCCAGATCACTTTGGATTTGAACAGATTTGGGACATATGCCATATCTGATTATATTTGATGAGATCTGGTACAGGATCTAATTAGATTCAATCATATCTATTTATATCCAAAAAGATCTGATCAGATCTAAACTTTTTTACACGGCAGTTATTCTACCTTTAATGAGGTTTATGACTGCAATTACATGTACATATTGTGTAAATTTGCAGTTCAGTGATTACTAATATATAAAAAGATACAAATTTACTACCATATTAAATAAATAATGTGAAAAGTTTAAGTGCACTATTAAAATTTCTCTTACTCTTAACGAACCAGATAAAATCACATCAGGATTGATCATATACACAATACAAAAAGAGGACGTCACTACTCAAAATGCACTTTTCAGCCCCAGAGAAAGCTACGAGTACACTCTAAAAAATGTGTGTAAATTTACTACTATAAAATGGGTAAAGTTTTGTTTACTTTTACGAAAATTCGGTAAATATAAACAAAAAATGCGTAAACTGTTTTTGTACACACTTTCATATACAATAATACACACACAAAGTAATTTTAGACATTATGTGTTTACAAATAAACACATTATGCCTAAAATTACTATTCTTTTGTTGAATAAAAGTTTTACGCAAAAAGTGGGTAAATATACTAACTTTTAATAGTAATAAATACTCTGACATTTTAAATTGGAAAAAATTAAAAAAAAAATTAAATAATAAAGGAAAAGCTAAAACGGATTATTATTATTATTTTTAATTACTAAATTTCTTCAAACACATTTTTATCTGGAAATAGCAACATAAGCATGCAATTTTTTTGGTAATTATTGTTGACGCATGTGGTGGTCCAAACCTCTTCATAATTGATTTTATTTCAATAGTTATATTAAATTTTTATTACATAAATTTTATACAAATAGCTTAAAACCTCAAAATGGCCAATGTCGACATAAATGATTATGCGAGAACGGCACGGATATTATTATTAATAAAATATGTACTAAAAATTATTTTCTTGTTTTATTAAAGAAAAGAAAATGTTTTTGGGTGGTTTAACTTTAAGCACATCAGTGGTAAGTATACACTTTTCTGGGGAATTTTACGCACTTTCTGTGAATTTTGCGCATACATTTACACGTGAAGAATGCTTTTTTACTCACAAATTTAGTAAATTAACACTAATTTCAAAATTTAATTTGATTTTTACGCACTTTAAATGTAAAATTACACGTTATTTGTGCACCAACTTAAACATAATGTGCGTATTTTTTTCAATTACACACATAGAGTAAATTTACCCAATTTATAGTAGGAGTACAGTTTCCTGGGTAAATTTCAACAGAATTTAATTAGAGTGTAACATACAAAATTCTTTGGAGTGTCTCTATATCCCATGGCGTACAGAGAATATGCCGATTCTCTGCTAATTCTCCCTGATAATAGTTGCGTTTGACTATATCTCAATGAAAATAGTTTTTATTATGTGTCGATTCAACAAACTATTGATGACATGCTAACAGCCAGCTGCAAATGTTGGCCAATCTACGGGAAATTTTAACAAACTGTCACCGAACTGGCCCCTTTATATGAAATAGAGTGGTCACTTTTACATGGCGTTGTCATGGGAGGTGGAAATTGACCCCTTGTGACATGTCACAAGACAAATCCTAGGACAGGTTACTGAACTCTCATAAACAAACAAAGTTCAGGGACCTGTCCATTAATTATATTATATTATTAAAATAACCATAAACAGAGGTCATTCAACTAATAATTTTGCGTCAAATCAAAAAATGTTATCAGTTTTTTACCCTAAACTGCTGGAGGGAAAAACGAATGATTTTGCATTTCATTGGTTTGGAATCGATATTTCGAGCCATTACTGACATTAGTTAGACAAACTAAATTTGTTTCACTCAATTTAAGAATTTTCTGATCGTGAAATGTTATGTTTTGAATTTATTATTTTGTAACTTCATAACCGCTGATTGGATTTTAAAAAATTTTATATTTTTGAAAAGCATTTAAAAGGGTCAAAAATAAAAAAAATTTCGCGGAATGAATTGTATTTTTATTCGCGAAACCGCCAATTTCAATAACACAAATTGTAAATTATTGGAAAGCATGTTGAAAACCCAAATATGAAAACTTAATAAATTGAAGAAAATTCGTACGCAACTTTTTTTTGTTATATCTTTTGCTTGTGGAAATGTAAACTCCGTTACCACAAAAAAAAATTAAAATTGTGCAAGAAAAGTTATTGCGACAACTTGTAGAAGAGAGTTTTTGCAATTATGTTTATAATGACTAAACTTACTGATTCTATTAAGAAAAAACCGAAATATTAACATTTTTTGATTCTCACAAATTTTGCCCAAAAACTTATCACATTTTTTGATTTCACCCATATTTTTTTACAAAATAAAAAATGCTTAAATTAAAATATGCACAAATATGCATTAAAAAGCACAAAATATGCATTAAAAAGCCACCAAATATGCATTTTAAGTCAAAATATGCTAAACATGCATTTTTGACAAAATATGCAACTTCAAATCGATGCCATTTTGTTCTAAATTTAATGATTCGGATAAATATTTAGTCCATATTAGGACTATCGAGAAAAAATATGCATTTGCATGGAATTCCTTGCCCTACTGATTACTTAGAATTATTCCATGTGACGAACTCGATTCTATTGTGCAATGTCAGAAAGGTGATGATGGTTTTCTCCCCAGCTTGTTCCTAAAGCACAGTAAGTTGTTTTTCACGTGAAAAATTTTCGCTTAAACTTTAAAGGCCTTAAATAATAATTTAAATTCTAAAAATGAAATTTTTTTAATGCAATTAGCAAGCAACAATCACAATAAACCCAAAGTGTCACTTTTTCACAAGAAAAATAATAGTCTTGTACATATATTAAATTTGCTTGAAAACAAAGTCTAAACAATTTTCACGTGAAACTCATTGTCGTGAAAAATTAGTTTTTTTTATATGGAGTATAACAGTTTTGTCACGTGAAATTAATACAACTTTAACAGCAAAGTTATTTTCTGTTTTCGTAACAGTATACTAATGAAAATGTATTCAGCTTAAACTCCACCAACCAATCATGAGCTCTTAGCCGATATAAGACATTATAACAAGGCTTTGTCGTCGGCTGAGGTAGATCAGTCGTGTCTAGGGCCTACTTGAGGACCCGAAAACCTTAAGTAACAACACAATCGATTTTCCCTTTTTAATGTTTATAATATTGTCTTTATTTAATAACTAAATCAAATTATCTCCACTCGGATTCACTCGGTTCGGCAAACCACTTATCGGCAAGGCACTGGTCGGCTATTGCTTCTGAAGCCGGTCGTCCTTCGATTCGGGTATCGGTTCTGCAGGTAGTCGTTTCCGACTCGGATTTCGGTTCGGCAGGCAGTCGCTTCCGACTTGGTTATTGGATCGGCAGGTGCTCGTTGTCGGACTCGGTTCGGATAACTTCGGGTTGGCGAACTCCTAGGTGGGTGAGTCGCGTTTTCTTCAGATCACCTAGGCAGTGGTGATCAAAATTAGAACAGACCGCGAAGGCTGTAAAATTAGAACAGACCGGGAAGGCTGTAAAATTATAACAGAGCGCGAAGGCTGTAAAATTAGAACAGTCCGCGAAGGCTGCAAAATTAGAACATACCGCGAAGGCTGTGAAATTAGAACAGACCGCGAAGGCTTTAAAATTAGAACAGACCGCGAAGGCTGTAAAATTAGAACAGACCGCGAAGGCTGTAAAATTAGAACAGACCGCGAAGGCTGTGAAATTAGAACAGACCGCGAAGGCTGTAAAATTAGAACAGTCCTCGTAGGCTGTAAAATTAGAACAGACCACAAGGCTGTGAAATTAGAACAGACCGCGAAGGCTGTAAAATTAGAACAGACTGCGAAGGCTGTAAAATTAGAACAGACCGCTAAGGCTATAAAATTAGAACAGACCGCGAAGGCTGTGAAATTAGAACAGACCGCGAAGGCTGTAAAATTATTTATGAGACAACCAATCGAAGTTTATCGTCTTTCCAAAAGTTTAGCTCGATACTGGCCAGTATCGTAGTTCGGGTTAACCACCCCGTGTGTGTAGCAACTTGAACTACTTATTTTAGTTAAAAAAATTAAACAAATGAGAATTATATGTGGCTAAAAAGCACATCAGAAAAAAATATATAAAATACTAAGCAATAGTGTGTGGTTTGACCAGTGTTGCCATAACGGCGATTTTCTCGTCAGATCTAGCGATTTTCTTTCGCCCCTAGCGGGAAAAATTGTTCTGTAGCTATTAGCCAAAAATCTAGCGATTTTTTATCAGCCGTAATATAATTTCTAAAAATTGGTTTTATGTTGAAAAATATTGTAAAATTCGCAAATTGATATTGTTTTATTATAAAAACAACTTCTTAAACGATTTTAGTGAAAAAAACTTTCTAAAAAATGGACATTTCAATAAAATATGGGTATTTACTTTTTTACCGCACAATGCCCTCTATTGCGTAATTTAAATACTAATATTCATTCAATGAAAAGCGGGATTCATTATTTAAAGTTTAATCGTAAAATTTTTCATTATTTAAAAGTTCATAACACTTCTTATGAACATATTAAAGAAATTTTTGAGTAAAAAACTCCTTTAAGTACCATTTTTCAACAATCTAGCGATAAAATCGCTAAATTTTTGCACATTTTATGATCTAGTGATTTTCTAACGATTTTTGGACCAGAATTTATTTTGAAAATTTGTTGGCAACACTGGGTTGTATGCAGTATGTAAACAGCATACATACGAACCCATATAATGAATACAAGCAGTACCCATATCGTATTTCACACTTCGTACAAATAAATATTATCGATAAAGTGCGTTCACACTGAATTAAATTTTAATTATGTAAGTAGCCAAATTGGGTGGTAATTTGCGAAGTTACAACATCCTGATTAGACAATAATTCCAGTTTAGCTCGAGGTCAGGCTTTTCTAAAATACTCGCTAATGTAGTCAGGTATCAACGCTTCTATTCACTTTGTTGCTGGCTGAGATAAAGTGAGCTTACTCTAATAAATTTCGATTAATATGATCCAAAATTAGTTTTTCTGAAATTCGCGAGGTTTTTATCTCCACAAAGGTCCGCAACCACATAGTATAGTTAAGATTCAGATTCCACGATCCACACTATATATGTAATGTAGGGTATTTAAATTTTTTTGAAGCGAGGTTTATCTCGACATTAAATGATTAGTTGTTCAAAAAGAAGAATAGCTAAAAAAAAGTGTATTTTAAGCACACGCCATCAACCAGAGGGCAAATAAAAAACCAAGTAAAATTGTAGTTAAGTTTTCAGTTGATCTTCAAACGAGTAAAGATGCCACTTAAAAAACCTAAGACAATGTGGGTGCACAATTATGCTGCCACAGTGAAGTGCAGACATTAATTTTCTATTAGTTGAGAAAATACTACCAGCAGAATTAGAAGCTCACAAGTTGTTAAAAGTCGTCTGACAAGGAAACTATACAGTGGTGTAACCCGCAAATCATTATAAAACTTGAATTTTAATAGACACATATTATTTGTAGTAGCGAAAACTTATATTTAAGTGTTAAAAAGTGAGGTAGCAATAACAGGTTTTTGTATTAAAACATATTTGAAGTTCACTCGAAAAAATACAAATGTTGAATTCCATATTGACTGTGTATTAGGTCCAGGTTTCTCTTTTATTTGAAATATATGTTAAAAACAAAAACTCTTCATAAAAAGTCTCCTTATCGAAAAAAAACCAAAGCACCCCTAGATCATATTAAATTAACATTCTTATATACAAATTTAAACTCAAAGCAATAAAAATTTCCTTAAGAAATTTGCCATACGAAAAATATTTTTTTAATATCGAAAAAGTTGGAAACGTTTCGACATGTTTTACTTATATGTATATTAGGGGGGCATTGCAAAAAAAAAATTCAAGTATCGCTTAGGTCTGGTCCGATTGCCACTTGGTCTAAAATATGTATGCTGAAAATTTGAGCGAAATCGGACCACTCTAAGCCGTGGACCCTAGGGGTCAAAGTTCAGATTTTTGAACAAATGTATATCTAGCTGTAATTGCTTGAAGAAATCGTATTTTTTTTTTTGAAATCTTGAAAGCATTAGTAAAATTGCTCTAATTAATGCAATAAATACCAATTTTAAATATATATAAAAAAAAATTAACCCTTTAGTGCCATGGGTGCCAAAATGACCCATTTTTAGAATCTTGAAAACATTAGTAAAATTGCTCTAATTAATGCATTAACTACCAATTTTAAATATATATATAAAAAAAATTAACCCTTTAGTGCCATGGGTGCCAAAATGACCCATTTAAAAAAAAAAAATGTAGTATATCCAAAAACACGTAAAAAGTAGTTCAGAGTTCAAATACTAATAGTTCTGAGCCATAAGATCTCAAATAACAAAACAAAAAATTTTAGATTTGCATATTGAAAATTATTTTAATAATTATTTTAAATAAATTATTAAGTTTTTAAATTAAATTTTTTTCAAATACACTTAAAGACAATACAAATTATTATAATTTTTACACCATTTCACTTGTTTTAAAAACAATTGGAATTCTTTTAAATTACAAATGATGTTTTTGAATTTTAAATGGGGCTTTTTTAATTACATTTGCTATTTTTTGAAAAACAAGTGTGATATTTTGAAAAATTAATGTGATTTTTTGTTAATTTTTGAAAAATAAAATTTGAAAATACTCATTATTTAATTATAACCATTTCTTAGGTCCTTTAAATTTCCTTCTTTTGAATATTGTTGTCTATAATTTTGTACAACCTGAAAAATTAAAACATACATAAAACCAAGTTAAAAATTTCGAATGAAATATTAATAACATTTTGTATTACTTTAAATAAATATTGCCTCTGCTCTTCATCTTTTGTAATTTTTTCGTGGTAATCTTGAACTAGTTTTATTCCTCTCTCGGTGCAGTCATTTACAATTTTTAAGTTTTGAATAATTTCCTTTCCTTTTCTGTACTCTTCCAAATCATTCCAAGTACTTGGGTCTCTTTCTAAAAAATCTGTTGGAATATCGAACCTATTGAAAAGCCTTTTAGTATTTTTGGAGAACAAGTCATTTAGAATTAGTCAGTCAATTCTATTATCGAATAAAGCGAATCCCACACATTCTTCATTTAAATAATATAAGTGATTGATAAATTTAGATATAGCCTTTTCTGCTATATTTATATTAATAGCTTTGTAGCTTTCTAATTTTCTTAAAAATTCTAAATCATTTACAGGCGCTTGTTCTGCTTTGTCTGCATTGAACCAGAATCTGGAGTAACACTTAATAATAAAGCCAGCAATTTCAAGTAAACCATTTATTTCTGATTCGGTTATTTCAGGGAATTGATCCCGAAAAATTAAAATTTTTAAAGAGTAAATAACTTTGGCCATCCACCTAGCATGGTGCATAGCTCCTGGCTTTGAAAATTTTAGTCCACGGGGAGGAACTCCACCCAAAAAGATTATAATTAACTCAAGAAACTCTTGGTAATCACTCCGTGGAAAGTCCTTTCTAATCTTTGGCATTGCGAAGCTTAAAATCTCATCACTTTCATCACCTAAAATAGTTTTAAAACGTGGATATGTAAATCCCGTCGAAATTTTGTTTTGATCTATTTTGGGCCAATGCTTTTTAAATTTTTTGAATATAGTGATTTCAGAATACACCTGCTAACACAATTTCCAAAATGTGATATCTGCAGCCAAGGAATAAAATGTCTCGTCCGATTCGCTTTTCTAAAATACTGCAGGCTCCTCTAAATTTGCCTGTGTTTGACGCTGTTGTATCAAATACAAAGGCCTCGGTTTTGTCTAAAATATTGTGGTCTTCAAGAGTGTCGTAGACTGCAGATACAATTTCTAGGCCAGTTCTCGATGGTATATCGGGAATATTTAATATTTGTTCTGTCTTTGGAGCAGTTGCTATTATTGAGAGACGGTCTTCGGATTTTCCTGTTACGCTAGGCAAAAGTTTTGTATCCCAGTGAATTGTTAAAGGTTGGGAGTTTTGTTTAAACGTTGATACAATGTTTGTGCTCTTTGCTTTGCGCAACGCATCCCTTTGCTGACGAATCCAATTACGGTTTATAATAAATTCGGATGAGTTGAGCCCAACTGCATCCAGAACAGCAACTAGTAAATGAACTGTATCTCTGGAACTTATCTTTAATTTATCCAAAACAGCTGCTAGTCTTGGTGTCAAAATTTCTTAAATCCGTTAAATTTAAACTAACAACTGGTTTATGTCCTTACTAATTGGTTTTTGGTTATATTTATCAGTAAATGGTTCATAAACAAATTGTTTGATTCTGAGTGCATTAAAAAACTTCGGCAAAATGCACCCTTACACCCAATCTTGTAATATAAGATAAAAAGTGGTTAATTTCGAACTCCAAGACTAAAGGGGTTAATTTTATTCAAGCAAACGTTTAGACTATAATTAAAAATAGTTGCTTATTAATCGTATTTGGACAGAAAGGGTTTTAAATCGTGTTTAAAACTGGGTAATTTTGACCCGGGTGACGCAAAACGGTTAATTTTTTTATAAATTAAAAAAAAAATTTCAGACTATAATTAAAAATAGTTGCTTAGTAATCGTATTTGGACAACAAGGGTTTCAAATCGTGTTTAAAAAATGAGACATTTTGAACCGGGTGGCACAAAAGGGTTAATTTGTTCATAAATTATTATAAAAAAAATGTCAGACAATAATAAAAAATAATTGCTATTTAATCGTATTTGGACAATAAGGGTTTTAAATCGTGTTTAAAAAATGGGTCATTTTGACCCCGGTATCACCAAAGGGTTAATTTTTCATAAAAAAATTCATATTGTAATTTAGAATACTAATTACAATAATTTTAGAACTTTTTAGGAGGATGCTTTGAAATATAAGTAATTCTACAATTAAATACAGTACTTTTCGCTTATAGTCACATCCCTTAGTTGCACGTAATGTTGTGACTATATCGCTAATGTGACTATAAGCCTAATTTTTTTATATGCCACAATATGGCATATATGCAAAATCGAATATAAACAATTTATGTGATTATAAAAAAGAAAACAAATTTATTTCATTTATATATGTATAGTATACGTATTGTATACGTTATAAACAAATACATAAATACTTTGTACGTTAAGAGGTTAAATTATAAAAACTTTATTAAAATAAAGTAAAAGAAAAAAAAAAAATATTTTGATAAAAAAAAACTAAAAAAATTATTGATTGCCTTCAAAACTCCATTAAATATTTTCTGATTGAAATAACGAAACTTCAAAAAGTTAAATATTTAATACAATAAAAATTATTTATAAAAAATAAAGTTTTTAATTAAAAAAAAATCTGTTATTTTTGTTTGGCTTAATTTCAACGAATTTTTAGAGCCTTTTCTTCTATTTTGTCAAACAAAAAATTGCACTCCAATTCATTTTCCATACAATACGTTCTCAAAACATTTGCGAAGTTTAAAATATCCTTTGTTGTGGGTGGATCTTTTTCAGCAATAAACATTTCGTCTTTATTTTTACAATCATCATCTTCTTGTGTAGAGTCTTCTTCGTAAACCGCCTGTAAAATTTCTTCATTGCTCAAATTTCCAAAACAAACAAGATCATCATCGCAATGCAAATATTCAGATGGATAAGAAACAACTTCGGTAATAAAATCTTCGTCTTCATCATTTTCATTGAGATCAGTATTGGTATGGAAACCAGCCTGTAAAAATATTAAATTAAAAATTGAAAAATAAATGGAAACTTTTAACTGATATACGTACTTTTTTGAAACAGTTTGCAATTGTCTCAGGTTTCACCAACCACCATGCCCGTTTTACAAAATTTAATGCATCCAATATTGTAACCGATTTCAGATAATCTGGCACCGTCTTTCCCTTTTCTATAGCGCATAATTGCTTTTTAACTATAATCTGCCGATATTGATATTTAAAAGCATGTATAATGCCCTGGTCTAACGGCTGTATTAGTGCAGTGGTATTTGGTGGTAAAAATTTGACTTCTATATTTGACAGTGATGTGGTTACCTTATGACAAGAGGCGTTATCAATAAGTAAAATTATTTTTTTGTTCTCCTTAACCATTTCATTGTCTATCGTAGAAAGTATTTCATTCCATATTAAACTCGTCATCCAGCTGTTTTTATTGGAAAAATATTCGACTGGTATGTTTTTGTTTTTAAAACATCTCGGCTTTTTTGGTTTCCCAATACAAAACACTCGTTTATATGAACCAGTTGAATTATATATAAATAAGAGTGTAAGTCGAGATTTTTGAGTTTTATACCCCTTGGGCTGATCTCCTTTAATGAAATAAGTTGTATTGGGTAATGCTTTGTAGTATAAACCGCTTTCGTCAGCATTAAAAACACAATCTGCAGAATATTCTTTGAGCAAATGGGGTAAAACACTAGTCTTAAAATCCTCCGCCGACGATTCGTCGTTGTCCTTAGATTCTCCATGAATCTTTCCAAAGTTTATGTTGGAGCGCTTTCTCCATCGGAATAACCAACTTGAATCTGGCTCAAATTCTTCATCCAATTGAACAGCAAATTCTTTAGCTTTGTTCATAAGCATTAAACTAGTTACAACAGCGTTTTTGCTACGCATATCATTGAACCAAATCGTAAGAGCCCTTTCAATATTGGGATGATCGCCTTTTCGTTGTCTTTTAGACTTTAAGTTAGATGAATTTGCCAGCCCACGAATCTTCTCCTCGTTTTTTATAATTTTGGAAACAGTAGACACATAGATTTTGTATTTGGAGCCCAATTCTTTTCTTGTTAAAGAATTATGTTTATAGTCATTTAACAAACAAATTTTTTGTTTTACAGATAAATTCACTCGTTTACTCATTTTTTCTGTTTTATTTATTTCTTTTTAGTTTGACAGGTTTTTCAAAGCACTATTGATTAAATATCGTTAAAAAAACAAAAATGTCAAAATAAACAACACGGTTGTATTTTACCATTTGATTTTTAGTACATTTTATTGGTTTGTGGCTTAAATAGCTAATTTTATCTAAATGTGACAATATCCTAAATAATTTGCATGTAAGTAAGCTTTTAATAACCACACATAGGTGGCATATATGTCAAAAGTGATTATATCGCTAATGGACTATATCGTTAATATTTTGTATGAATTTGACTTATAGAGGGCTGTAAAAACGTATATTTCGGATTATATCGCTAAATGGACTATAAGCGATGTGACTCTAAGCGAAAAGTACTGTATAGGTAAAAATACAGTAATTCGTAAAATCTGAACTTTGACCCCTAGGGTCCACGGCTTAGAGTTATCCGAATTAGCTCAAATTTTCACCATATGATATTAAGACCAAGTGTCACGAGCAGACCTAAGCGATATTCCAAAGTTCAAATTGCTCCATACATTTCAATGCGACCCTAATGTATATATACCAGTATATGCGTCTTTGAAAACATTTGATACCTAATTTAAAACTCTTGTCGTTTATTTAACCTTCTTTCTTAATTTTTAACTCCACAATTTCCTTGAGCTTAAGGTTTGTTTTTTATATATAAAAAGTTTTTTATTTTCGATATTTCGCTACTCCATTGTGTAGCATCTTCAGGAAGTAACAAATTAACAAATTATAAACAATTTGAAAGTTTGAAAAAGTTTGAAAAGTATTTGTAATTTAAAACATTAGACTGATCACCAAATTTCATTAAGATCTGTGGGATCTAAACCACTGTGTAGTTTCCTTGTTTACAAAAAAAAAAAAAAAATAATGAAAATGCACGAGGTAATATTAGATTTATAACATGCAAAAAAGTTTACCAAGCACTTGAACCTCAATTTTATTGTATTTCATTTGGAAACCTTGAGGCTTTTAAACATTAACCAGTTAAATAAATTTACGATAAAATAGTTTAAGAATAACACTTTGGTTGTTGTTATTGCTGTTTTTAGGTAATAATTTAGGATTGCCATCTAAGTATGAAAAATTATTAGTGGGCTCAAAGAAATTTGAAAAAAAAACTCCGCGAAAAAATAAAAGAAAAATGTAATTTTGAGGCATCAGTTTCTTTAACTGTTAGTTCTTAAGGTATTATGATATTAGAAAAAGTTTAGTTCCTATTAATGGGGTCTAATACTTTCAGTTTTTTATTCCGCTTAAAAACTAAAAAACAAAAGATCTCTAAGTAGTCAGTTATTCTTTCTCCCTTATTTCTATTCAATTTTTGAGAGTTGACAACCCTGCTTCTTTTGTAGCTTCAGCATGTGAGGGATAGAAAATTTGTTTCTTTTACCGGCTTTGAAGCCTGCATATGGAATTATTAGCCCAAATGCAACTACCACAAATAAATTTGTACTATGCTTTTTAACTACAATCTTGTAAAGGAGTTTATTTTTAAACAAATTTAATTCCAAAGTTTTTAACCATTCGTCCCTACTATTAAAATTTTCCAAACATTAGATTTTGTTAAAGTCGACTTGGTTAATTTATTTTTAACCAATAAAAATGTAAATATTTTGTAGGGTTTTCATACACAAAATAAAAAAAACCATGTGTTTAAAAATTTTATCGACTTTTAATTTAAAATACTCTTTTTACTATAAAAGTCCATTGTTTTTAAAGAATACATAAAAAACTAAATGCTCAGGGGGGCAATTCTGTAACTTTTTAACGACAAAATTCGGTAGTTAAATTGACAAGTTTTCATAGTAAACTGACAACTTAACTACCGAATTTTGTCGTTAAAAAGTTATAGAATCCCACTACAGATATGGTTATATGAGCAGGGTTGGCAGGCAATACCGCTAAAATACCGCTATCGATTCAAAACCCTTTCAACTCACTACCGTTACCTCTAAAATACCGTTACCGAAATACCCGGAATACCGTTATCCTTAAAATTCCGTTACCAAAATAACTGAAATTACGTTATTCTTAAAATATCGATACCGAAATAAATGAAATATCAATACCGCTAAAATACCGTTACCGAAACAAATGAAATATCACTATCCCTAAAATACCGTTACCGTTATTTTTAATTTTCTGCTTTTCGTAATTTCACGTGGTTATTGAGTACTTTTTGAACATTAAGTTGATAAATTGGTTCTGTTTTTAATCTCGTTTGTTTTTGTAAAAAAAATTGCGGGATGCATCAAAATAACTGACTACCGTTACCCTTAAAAAACCGTTACCGATATAACTGAAATACCGTTAACCTTAAAATACCGTTACCGAAATAACCCAAACATCGTTATGTTTAAAATACCATTACCGAAATAACTCAAATACCGTTATCCTTAAAATACCGATACCGAAATAAATGAAATAGCGTTACCCTTAAAATACCGTTACCGAAATAACCTAAAATATCGTTACCCTAACGATAACCGTATTCGTTTCGGTTACCATCCATGTATATGAGACATACCCAGAAAGAAACTATAAACGAGTTTTAATATCAAAATTGATTATATTAATTCAAATTTTAATTGATTTTGCACCTATCACTCAAATAATACTATTAATTACTAAAAATTGTATACGATTAATTGAAATAATTTAAATATTAATTGATTCCATTAAGTATTTGATTAACAACAATTTTTATTTTTATCATATGTTTATTATTTTTTCTGTGTATAACAAGAATTACTTTAGAGATACTTGGTTTGAACAAACTTATTTTCGATATTCGCTTGTGTTTTTAAATTCAATTGATATTAAAATGATTGTAAGTCAGAAATTGATCTTAAAATATGCCCAGGGTCATAAAGTTTTTTTTGAGGTATTGCCCTATCCAAATGTAGTGCATTGTGTTGAAAATAAGTTAAGGGTAGAAGGAAAGAGGAAGTAGTTTCTATGGATATTTATCTCTCCATAGGAAGTTTGTTCAGAAAAACGAACGAATTTTCTCTGTAATGCATTCCCTTGGCAATTGACAACACTCAACCAAAAAAGTCTGTAATGGCTACTGAAAATTTTGCTATTATTAAGGGAAATTTAACTGTTTTGAGCCCAGCGGTATTTTTTGCTAATTTTAGCAACACATTTCTACTGATTTGTTGTACAGTAAAGTTAGTAAAAAATTAGTATACTCAAAATAATAAGTCTGTTGGCTGAACAGAAACATTTGTTACTTCCCGACTAAAAAAGTTTTTATATAATCTTATATGATTTGATATAATTATAAATGTTTATATGTGTTGCTTTATATGACCATATACATTTATATTAATATTAACACTTTGGTTTTATAAATATGTTTGATATGACGTTATATATAATCAAATGCGATTTGGTCTCCAGCTATATATTAAGAGATCTGCAAATATAGTTTATACATAATAATATATAATGGCGTATAAGCTTCTCTAAACAATCTTATATTAAAAAATATAACAAAGTTAATATAAAATTGTATTAATTTTATGTATTAATTTATCTGACATGATATCTAATTATACAAAATTTTATAAAGTTTAATTGCACTATTAAAATTAAAAAAAAACTCCGAAATTGTGGATCTGGTTTTGAAGTTTGCACTTTGATATATAAATAAATGTTTATAATTGAATTTAACATATATTTTTCAAATAGTTGGCGAAATACTCTTTATTAAACTAAAAATAATTTTAAAGAAATAAATAAGGGAAACATTTTTTTTCATTGTGGAATTAAAGGTTGAAATAATTATTTTTACTTTTAAATTTAAAAATTCGACAAACATATGTTGAAATAAATATGGTTTAAGTTCATTTATTTTTCCGTAAAATTAATTGTGAAAGTTAATTTTTTATCATGTTGGTTTTTAATTTTTATTTAAAAAAATAAAAATTGTTTTTTTCGACCTTTCTAATTCATTAATTAAAAATTTATTAATTCAGTTCGAGGCCTATTTCCTTATTATGAATTAACATAATAAGTACTTTTTTCAAAAACTGTTTTTTTTTCTTCATCAGGATACTCTCCTGACAAATACTTTTGCTTTCAAAAAACCTCTACACTTTCAGGAATGAAAAGACGATCGTTTCGGGGATTTTCCAGGTCCCCTTCATCAGTTTTCTTTAGAAAGTGGTGGCGTAATCCCCGAAACGATCGTCTTTTCATTCCTGAAAGTGTAGAGGTTTTTTGAAAGCAAAAACTATGTGAAGTATTTGTCAGGAGAGTATCCTGATGAAGAAAAATAGCAGTTTTTGAAAAAAAGTACTTATTATATTAATTCATAATAAGGAAATTGGCCTCGAACTGAATTAATAAATTTCTAATGAGTTAATTTTTTATTTTATAAGAAAGACACATTTTATAAGAAAGACCAAAACTCTAACCTAGAAAAAGTTGTTGCGACAAATTTTTGTAATGTTTTATTTTGTCAGCTATTTCCAAGTTTATTAGCAAAAATTGTTCTAAGCATCTAGCATTAGTATTTAATATGAATGAAATAAGTGATCTCAATAATATTTACTAAAATTTTCTTCGAAAATCTTCATATAATTATATGTATTTATATATAATTTGATGCAGTTAGATAGACCCATTTTTCGGATCAAATTGTATCGGGTGAGATAACATGCTTATCTCGCTTGATATAATTATATATTCCAATATTCGGATCAAATTAGGTATGGACGTATATATGGGTTTATATATGGTGATATATGATTATATAACATCTTTTTTAGTCGGGTTTAACAAAATTTGATTTTAAAATATTTTTGTTTAATTTAACAAAGCTAAATTAGTAAAACTATAGTTTTATTTATAATTATACTGAGTCATAAAATTTGCTCAAATCTAGGCTCTGAGGACCCTCCCCGGGCCTAGTCTATATCATCTAAAGGCACTCCAAAGAGCAAACATTTTTTTCGTTTTGCTCTATCTCGCTTAGTTTTCGAAATATGGCCATATTATGAAGTGGATGATCCAAGGCCCCACCATGGTCCATTTTTGAATAGAGATAACCTATTCACAGGGATATTGCACGGTTAGGGGTAGTCGAAATTTTCGTAAATTTTGTTCTATTTCTCTTAGTTTCCGAGATATTGGCCATTTTATAAAATCGGAGGGGAAATAAATAGCGCCATCTTTAAAACTTCGGATACACTGCTGACGCAATCTACCGGGTAATAACAGAAACATGAAAAGATTACATTTTAACAATAAATTGTGTAAAATTTAACGAATGGGTTCTTAAAAATTAGTTGTAAATAGTTTTGAAAATTAACACTCACAATTATTTAAATGAAGATAACTAAAATCTTTGTATAAATCAGTGTTTCAATGAAAAAATTAAAATTAAGATATCAGCTATCTCCTAACTTCACTTAATGGTCTGCCAAAATGATTTTGTGAAACTTTCTGAACCGATTTTGGGCGACCAGAGCTTACGGCGTCATCGATGTTTGTAGACCACCTTTAAAGTCAGCAAACCTCTTTTTTACCATTTGTCTCGATGGAGCAGAGTCCGAATAACACTTGTCAAGCCAAGCTTTGGCTTCAACCAATGATAAATCAACACAGGAAATTTGAAATTGCTAAAACAGTTGCAACTAGTTCACTAGTGATTAATGATTCACTAGTCATTAAATTTTGACAGGTATCATCTGAAGGTTGATAGTTACAAAAAATCATATGTATTTTTCGTTAGTGGGGCTACCTATGTATTTCAGCCGATGTGTTAAGTCAAAATTAAAAATGTGTTTAAGTGTAGTGCTGGTAAAAATATAAGTAGTGGGTATCGAGTATCGAGTATTTGTCTTTTTTTCGGATACTCGATACTCAAAACTACTACTCGATATTTTCAGAGTTGCATTTTGGACAGACAAAATATATAAAAATGTGACTCCGCTAAAATATTTACCACAAAATGTGACTACGCTAAAATATTTATTACAAAACTACAACTCTGCTAAAAGGAAAAAAACCAGAAGTAAAGTATTTAAGAGTATATGTTAGAAGACTGTGAAAAACGCAATAAATAGTTGGAGAAAAAGTTTAAAAATATGTTTATAAATTTAAATATTGAATTAACGTAAACATTTGCAAAGATTTTTGCTAAGAAATTTCAAAATTAAAAACCGTTAAAAGTATCGAGTATCCAAATCATAAATATCGAGTAGTATCGAGTATTGAAAAGTAACCGAATTTACCAGCACTATTTAAGAGTTAATTTCGTGCTTATTCAGAACTGGCGCTCAATAAAGCACCCATATGTGCAAAAGTGCTATTTTTCACCTCCCCACGCACTTTCCGCTAGATTGGGAATAAAATGTAATATCCACGTAAAAATTGATCCTCTGGGATTAAAACAGGCCCTCGGCTTTTATCCCAAAAACTGGACATTTCGCTATAACTCTTAAAGTAAAGGTTTAACAGAAAAGTACTAAATATATAAGCATATCTACAGGCAATAAAGTGACCAGCATTTTTCTCATACACTCTTTTGATGTATCAATGACTCCGCCTGGTGATTTAAGTGGTAAAAGTCAGTATTTTAACTAAAGTCGACTTTAACTAAAATACACATTTGAAAAATTTAGGTAGTAAGGACGAATATTTTTTCCAAAAAGGGCATGAATAAAACCCCGTTACAAAATTTTATACACGCTTTAGAGGTACGACCTAATTTTTCAGAGTTGAAGAATAGAACCCAACACCAGCTATTTATTAACAAAGTAAAAAAGTTTTGATATAATCATATATTATCATATGAAATTTAATATAATTATATATTGGAACATATTAACCAAGACACAATTATATAAAATTATATGAAATTATATCTTAGATATGTAACTATATATTGTTTTATATAGCACTATATATAGTACAACATATTACAATATCCAATTATATATTGACCTATATATGCCACATATAGTTATGTGTAATTGTATCGAATTATATACCATTATATCTAGTTGGATATGATTATATTATATTTAATACATTTGGATGAGGACAAAATCCGGATAAAATTGTATCATACCATATCTTATTCCATCAAATTGGATCTAATTGTATCCAAGTAGGTCTAATATGATCTAATACGATCTAATTTGAAACAATGAGACGTTCTCATTTTTCGGATATAATTATATAAAATATCAAAAGTCAAATAATTTTTTTTAGTGGGGTAGTCTATTTTAGAGGTTCTAGCTAAGTAGGATCTCTGTCGAATTACAAGATTCCAGGTAGGAACTACACTATAATCCAACTTTTTAGGTTGTTTTTAAGCAAGCAGCATTCAGACAATAGCGCAGTATGGGGTAATGTAGAAAATCGAGATATTCCAATGTGGGAATTCGAGATATTTTCCACTTTACCCTACATTATCCTTCTACTTAAAGTCGTTACTTATCATAGCTTGATTACACATAAAATTCGATTTATCCTTTAAATTTAAAGTGAGCTTTCTTTCTTTCTTTCTTTTATTCTTCTAAATTAAAGAAATAATTCCTTTCAATCTTCCCTTGAAAAAAAGTACTCGAAGCAATGAATTTTATTTCAGCAATATCTGGAAGTATGAGTATTTGTTACATGCTCTATACCCTTAGGTAGTTGTTATGTATGGATATGGCATGAATATAAGCATGCCACACCACACCATACCACGCCATCATCATCAACAACATCATTGTCTGATTGTGTTGTACTTACTACACGTTTCATGTTTTGTAGTTGTGTATTTATTTACACATAATATTATGCCTACGCACACCTTTTTAAATTGCAATTGCATTGCAGTTGTTGGATAAATCCGAAAAGTAGCAGAGGCAGGCAGGCAGGCAGGCTAGCTGGCAGACAAGATTTAATAAACAAAAACAACAGAAAAAGCCACTAGTGACTTGATGCCTCGCTGCCCCAGTGCTCCACAGACAAAAACAACAGCATACAAAACAGAAACATTTACCTTAAACGTCCATGCCTTAGAATACGTACCTCCGTCCGTCCATTGGTTTATGTCAGTTGTAGTAGTTGGAGTTTTTCTTTTGTCGTCATCATTTGAAAAGACTCCTTTTCTAATTTTATTCTGATTCTCTCGCCCCATTAAAATGGTAATTGTGGTGCGCAATCTCAAATGCAATTTATTCTACCTTTCATGTACATACATATAATTTGTTCTTTTTTTTTTGCTCATATAAAACCATGTTAAAAACCTAAATTCGTTGGGAATTGTTGGGTTTAAAATGCGTTTGAATTCATTTTGTATACTAGCCTGCATTGTAATAAAGGTTCTTCGTTGTAGAAGAATTTAATTACATAAATATACTTATAGGCCGCTCTTTTGTGAATTTAGATTAATAGAGTATTGTAGTTTTATGTTGCTGCTGCTAAAAAAATGGGTTATTTGAACCTTATCTCCTATGTTAGTGAGTTTTTTTTGCAAATACCTTTTTATTTCAATTTTACTTTTCTCTATAGTTTTTCTTTATATGCACTTATTAATTTGTGCATTAAATGAGTAGCAGATATTTAAATAACTGTTAGATAATTATTGACTTTTGATTTAAAGCTCTTAAAATAGCTAATACAAAACAAAATAAACTAAAAATTTGGCTTTAAAGAAACACTCATAGAAACAAATCTGTAAAAATAGTAGAAAAAGTTACTAAAAATTAGTTAAAAATGGTGCTGCAGGAAAAACTGCTGAAATTAGCAGATTTTTTTTGCTAAATACTAGTAAAATAAGAACAGCAAAATCAAAACTGTTAAATTTACAGAAATTTTAGTTATATTTAAGTTAACTTGTAGTTAATTGAAAATAACAAATTGTGCTGTAGAATTTTGCTAAATATTAGTAGACTAAAAATAGCAAAAATAAACTGTTAAATCTACAAAATTGTTGCTATTTTTTTAAGCTAAATTTAGTTGAATTCAAATAGCAGTCTATCCTGCTAAAATCAGCAGAAATTATTGCTAAAAAATTGTAAACTGCTGTTTTCGAAAGGCTCGATTTTTATTGGCAATAAAAAAAAATCGAAAAAAAAACTTCGAAAATTAAAATTTTTTTTTTGATTTCTTAGGCTACAAATTATTTAGCAAATTTTTTTTGCCGATTTTAAAAGGTTAATTAGTTATTTTCTATTAAAAAAAATTAACTCAAATAAAACTAAAATTCTGTATATTTAATAGTTTTATTTTTGCGGTTTCTATCTTACTAATATATAGCAAAAATAATCTGCTAATTTAGCAGTTTTTTTCTGCAGCATAATTTTTAACTAATTTTTAGTAGTTTTAACTAAATCTTATACATACTATTTTCTATTAGTGTAGCGCTTTTCTTCGGTTAGCTGCGCCAATAACCAAATCCATTTGAAAGTAATAAGCTAAAAGTGTAACTAAACATTAGTGGATATTTTTTGCTATTTTCATTTAGCTAATATTTTGCGAACAGATTCTACTGATTTTAGCAGTTTTTTCTACAAGGTATTTTTCAAAAATTGTTAGTAAAATTTCTGCTAATTTTACCGACATATTTCTATGAGTATACATGGTTGGGTTATGTGTATTTGTGCCACCAATTATTTGGTCGTTTTTAAATAAATTATCATTGAAAGGCACGTGTTTTTATAAAGGTACATTTTTTTACATTTAACGAAGTGACTCAGAATGCCTTTTTTTCAATCTGGCTACAGGTCGCTTTTTTTAAAGATAATTGAATGAAATTTGATAGAAAAGTTTTATTGGCTTAAATACAAACCTGACTGAAAATGGCAGAAACCCGTATATTTTTTGACCTAGTCGCTATAGAAATGTTCTTTGTGAATTCGGCTCAAACAAGGCTTGCCATTTTAGCACTTTAGGTGCTAGATCTAGCACTTTTTTTGGGAGTAAGCACCCAAAAATTTAAAAAAAGTGCTAGGTGCTAGTTTAGCACCTTTTTAAAAATATTAAAATTTTTTAGCACTTTTTTAAATAATTCAATATCTATATGAAAAATGTCTTGAAATCCTTCTCGAGTTCAAGAAATAACAGGATTTACAAATACCACAGTCCACACACAAATATACAGCTTCTCTGAATTGGGTTAAAGTTGTATAGTGAATAAATACATTTACGAAGAAAGTCATGCCAACTTTTTGTTAAATATTGGCAGAACAATATTTATGAATTTCTAAAAAAAAAGAAATAAGAAAAGTGAGTTTTGCATTTCTGACTTAAGTTCACACTAGATCACTTCCAAAAGAGTTCCAATTTGAAAACCAACATCTGATTATTAACTGCAATCGAAAGGACCTTAAAGTACAGCCCAAAAAACCCTATCTGAGATTGTTAGCAGATTTTTGGAAAGAATGGTAAAAATGTGTTTCGAAAAGAAATATTGCTAAGACTCTGGTGCTCCTGCATGTATATTAAAATTAAAAAAGGTATAGGACTAACAAAAAAAATTGTTCAGTAAAAATTTTCTGAATCTTAAATAGTTTTTCTATAGCAGGAAGTTTAAATTCTTCTCTATATAAATATAATTTTCTTGAGGGCAAACGTCATCAAAATCTGAAGATTTATCAATATAAAAAAATATTTTCAAAATCTGAAGGCATTTCTGTGAAAAAATTTCACATAATTGATGATTTTGCTTACGAAATAGTTCACAAAACCTAAAATTTTTCGTATAATAGCTAATCTTTCTGTAGAATCTGATATCTTTCGGCCTCAAAATCTGAAATTATTTCTATGGAGAAAGTTTATAATTTATCTCCAAATTATGCTTTTTTAATTTCTTTACTGATTTAAAGCCAGCAATAAATGATGACCCTTTGAAATGGCTACTGTATGAAATGTATAGTTTTTTTTTTATTAATAATTCAATATGTCAATAAAAACCATGGTTTGTCAACACTAACCCCAAAACATCAACAAGGATTTAAAATGCATTCAAATAACTACAATTAACCTAAAAATACCATTAACGAAATAACTTAAAATATCACTAACCGTAAAATACTTTAACGAAATTATTTACAATACCGTTTAATCTAAAAGACCCTAACTCAAAAAGTTTAAATATCCTAGGGACCATCATTAACCTTAAAATACCACCTAATGGCTGGCTTACATTATAAGATTTTCGGTGTGATTTTGTGTACTAAAGCATACCAAAAATCGTACAGTGTAATCTAGCCATAACGAAATAACTTAAAAAACCTTAAAATAACCAAAGGAAATAACTTATTATACCGATAACCTTAAAATACCCTAATGAAATATTTATGAAACAACTTTATCCATTAACACTAAAGGCTGGTTTACACTATAAGATTTTCGGAAAGATTTTGCAACCTTGCCTATATGTTTTGCATGTGTACTAAAGCAAAATCGTTCCGAAAATCTTCTCATGTAAACTGGCCTTAACATTATGAATCGGTTGCAAAATCTGATAAAAACTCATAATGCATGTTAAAAAAAAAGCACCTATTTTAGCACTTTTTATTTTGAATCTAGCACTTTCTAGCACTTTTTTTCGACTATCTAGCACCTTTTCGCATTTGTCTTATGGCAACACTGGCTCAAACTAATAAATCACACAAAACCATTTAAATCTGATTGTTGTTTGGGTTGTAAATCATGTTAAAATTTAAAGATATTCGGACCACTTTGTGACCTATTCCTTCTATAAACCACCTTTATAACATTGGTTCCGAATTAACTTTTTATTAAACAAGTTAATTCGGAATTGATTTGATTTCGCAATTTCACTTTCGCATTTTTTTCCTAAAACGATCCAAAACAATTTTTTTCCTTCTGAATTTGCAGTTTAGGTTGCTACGGATAATTTTCTATTGAAAATAAAACGTTTTGGTAACTTTCGAGTATGCTACAGGCTTTATAGTGGTAATTAAAATCTTAAAAACTTCTCCAGAAAACACAAAACGAAAAAAATCGTTTTCATTTCACTTTCAAAAACCCAAGTGGAATTGATATTTACAGCAGCTAAAACTAATAAAAGCTTTTCAATAGTGCTTCGTATGTATTCCCTAAAGTGTCTTTAACTATTCCACTTAAAAAAATTTACATTTAAAACGCTTTTTGTTGATAAATTCAATAATTTTCTGTCTGATTAGCAGAACATAATTTTTTCTGAAAAAATTTTAATTTTAGTGAATAAAATTTGACGTTAAAAAAAAAATTCTGTAACAGTGCAGTAGATTTTAAGTACAGTAAAATATTTTTTTGTTCATTTTAAGTCTAAATTTAATTACAAAAGGCTCTAAAAGTGCACAGAATTTGTTAATGCAATATGACATATATACAAATTTTTTTAAAATAGGACTTCGTCTCATATTTAATTTAAAAAAAAAACTTAAAAAATTTTTAAATTTTGACTTTGAGCGACTATATTTACAAAATTTATTGAGATATTGATACACACCTAAGTTTGAAAAATAGGGCACGGAAGTAAGCTTAAACTGTGTAAAGCGTTTTCTTTCCGAAGCTATAGTTACTAAATTATACGAAAAAATCGGTTTAAAAATTTTAAAAAATATAAATCGCGAATCGAGCAAAACCTGTAGCCAATTTGAACAAACTGGTTGCAGATTCAAAATCAGCACCCCCTAATTATCCTAAAGCCACTTCAAAGTTGTGCAACTTATCAATATTGTCATTTGTAGAGCTGTGTAATAAATATGTTATAGATTTATTCATAATTAAATAACAATATGCAATAGTAGAGTGTCGTTAAAATTTAAAATTCAGTTCTATAATTGTGCAATTATACAATTCCTTACAATGTATGAGAAATTAATTATTGAAACAATTCATTAATATCCCAGCAACGGTTTTAGTTGCAGATAATTATTTGTGCGACAACTTGTACATTATAACATCGACGATGCCCTATTTCTATCATCGATAAGCTTTGTTTAACTCATATTATGATTACTTAATAGGGTGTCCAAAACCGTAACCGAAAACCGGTTAACCGATTTTTTTAATTTCCAAAAACCGTCTGGTTTCGAATAATTTCTAAATTAGATTAAACCGAAAACCGGTTATTATTCGTCAGTTAACCGGTTTTTTAAATATGTTTTTATCAAAACTATTTTCAAACTAATTGTTCGAAAATTCTATATTTCGACTGCATTTTGTTTTTAAAGTATTATTTTAACAAACGAAACTGCAGTTTATTTTTTTCACATGTATTCGAATAAATAAGATACGAAAATCCTTTGTAATCGTTTGGAATATTTATACCCTACACCACTATGTGGTCAGGGTATTATAAGTTTGTGCTGATGTTTGTAACACCAAAAAATATTGGTCGTAGACCCACCTTATAGTATACCGATCGGCTCAGAATTTTTTTTTTATTTCGATTTAACGATGTCCGTCTGTCCGTCCGTCTGTCTGTCTGTGTGTCCATGCAATCTTGTGTGCACTCTGCAGGTCGCAAATATTAAGATATTTTGATGAAATTTGGTACGCAGACCTATGTTGGCCCAAGGACGAACAAGTTTGATTTTGGTGTACATCGGTCCATGTTTAGACCTAGTGCCCATATAAGGGTCCTACCAAAATTATATTGTTTATACGCTGCAGGTCGTAAATATTAAGATATTATGACGAAATTTGGTACACAGACCTATGTTAGCCCAATAACGTAGCCTATTGATTTTGGTGAATATCGGTACATGGTTAGACCTAGTGCCCATATAAGGGTCCTACCAAAATTATACTGTTTATACGCTGCAGGTCGTAAATATTAAGATATTTTGACGAAATTTGGTACACAGACCTATATTTTTAAATGGCGTCGACGCTTTAACAGCCCACAGATTTCTCAACATCCCATGAACTTTTCCAGCCGAAATATTTATGTGATTTTTCCAAGAAAGCTCGGCATTTCATAGCGTAATTACCAAAATAATTAAATGAATAAAACACGGAGCGATTTTAATCGCTCCAACGAGTTAAGTTTTTGATTGATTTTTATTGAAATTTTTGTCGAGTTTTTATACACAAATTTTGCTTACTTAGCTATAATAATTTAAATCATAATTTCCACGGAAGTTTAGCATGAACAGTACTGCCGAACACAGGCGGACAATATATGTAAATATACAGCAACAGTAGTCTGTTGTACGACATTAGCAGAGTTCACTGTTTGTGCAACACTAAACTACGGTCGAGCACAGGTGGACAACACATATAATTCCAGTAATAGTCGTATTTCGTTAAACACTAGAGTAGTTGACTGTTGGTGTAATTAGATCAGTGGTTGGTACCCATAGCCACCAGTGGCCGATCATAATCGGCTTTTCACACGTACACAACACGAATGACAACAAAATTCTCAACTAAGAGCATAACAAATAAAAATATTCCATTCATTAGCATGATAGCTTTCAACAAAGCAGATTGATGTCGCTTTGTTTAAGAAATTTTAGAAAAATTTTACACTCTTAAAATTTTACAAGAACAGGAAATTTATTATGAATTATTTTTATTTCTTTAATTCATAAAATTTACTAGCTAATGGAATACTTTTTTAAGAATAAATAATTTATATACAAAAAATAAATATTTTTAATTAAATAATTAATTTTAATTAATATTTTAGTATAATAAAATTTATTATGAATAACAATTATTTTAATTTTTGCATTAAAAAATACAAAAATTGTTTTTTCGGACTTTCTATATTTTCATATATTTAGTTAGAATATTTTTCCACCTCAAGTCCAAATTCCAATATGATATTGTCATATTAGATTTTTATTTGTTGTTTCAAAAAGGGTTGATCATTTTCATGATAGACAATACAATTGTTTCGTAGACATCACCCTACTCTTCAGTTGTCCGCAATAAGAAAATGATAACTTTATTACTCAAACCGAGACATTACATAAGGTACAAAAAACCAACGGGATGAGAATTTTGTACTTTCGTATATGAAATGTCTGATTTGGTAAAACCAGTTATAAATCAACTCCTTATTATGAATTATTTTAAAAAATTAAATTAGTATGAATTATTTTTTTTATTTCTTTAATTCATTCATGCATTTATTATTTAATTTCTACATTAATTTATCTTCTTAATGTACAAAAATAAATTTTAAAATGATAAACTAATTTCTCACAGTGTAAAACACCAATACATTCACATTCTCTCTTTCTGCCGACCACTGAATTAGATCCACATCATGAAAATAATTGTGTATAATGCATTGAACATATAGACGACTGAAGCTACATGACTACACGACTACAAATGCTGCTGGCTGCAATTGTAGTCGTGTAGTCAGCTACTTAATTTTTTTGAAAACGACAGCAACATAGTAAACAGATGATGCAAAAAATTTGACGTTTTGATAAATGTTAATCTTTTTTGGTTTGTGCTTCTAAAATAATGGCTGAGGAATATTTTCTTAATTTTGTAAGATCCATTTTTTTTACAAAACATCACAATAAAATTAGTTACAAATATAAATTAATGAAACCTTCAAACAATTGTAAAATATAAACAGCTGTTTCTTTAGTGTTCCCATAACGGTGATTTTTTAGTCAGAATTAGCGATTTTATTTCGCTTCTAGCGGGAAAAATTGTCCTGTTTTACATATTTTGTTATATTGTCAACACTATTTTTGTTTTGTAGCCAACAAAAATAGAAATTATCCTAAGTTGACTACAGCGGCAAAAGTAGTCGTGTAGCCGTGTAGCTGTGTTGGTGTCAAAATAATCGTTTTCATATAAACGTGTGTATTTTATTTTTGACAGGCTGTAGTCGTGTAGCTGCAGTCGTCTATGTGTTTAATGCTTAAATGACTAATATTCATACTACAACAGATAAAAATATAATTGACGTGCTGCACACAAGTATGCTTACGTGCCAACATATAAAAAATTAAAAAATATGTGGTTGTATATATCCTTATCAAAGTTGTAAATATATTGAGTGTAAAAATAGATTTTCATAAAAATTTATAAAAAAATCTAGATCATTACTTTATATCTAAACTAATGATAAAATAAATCGTTATTGGTAATGCATTATTTTATGTTTTGAAATAATGGAAAAAGTTATTAGTTATTATTAACTCTTTATTATATGCTGTAAAATAATGCAGAAAGTAAGTCAGTGTCATTACTGGTAGTCAAAATAATAATGATATGTTATTACCGTTTCCACACTGGGCTTATACTATTTTTTGTTTTTTCAACTACCGATCTGAATATACTGGTTCTTGATTAAGATTACTCTAATCTTGATTCTACTCTAAAGTAGAAACCCCTTCATAGAACTATGGTTCGTTCAAAAAATTGTTATATATCAGTTACACAATACATTTTATTTATTAGTTACTGAACCTATTCTTTAGAAGTGGTGTTAGAAGTACCAATTCTGAAATATATGAAAAATACAAGCAATCGTAATAACATGTTGTTGGGTGTTAATGAATAATGTATTGAATATTTGAAAAAAAATCAGCTTTATGGAAACGGTGCGAACTAACAACATTTTTATTGTTCAATCGAAGTAGTAAAAATATATTAAGTTGTAAAAGTGCTTACACTTAAAAGAAATGAAATATGCTGTAAAACATTGTATTGTATAAATTGTAAAATTGCTTTTATAGAATTAATGAGCACTGTATTTATTGTGAAATATTGTATGCAATGGCAAAAAACTGTAGCATGTTCTTAAGTCATTATGTTGTATTCAAGTGCACATAAAATTAAAATCAAGTCAAGGTACTGAGTAATCCAACCAAATTAATAATATTACCGCAAACATACATGTTGTTTTGTTAAGGTGTTTTTCGTTCTATCCCAGCAAAACCTGGTAATATATTACACATATTTTTTATACGAAGGGTACTATTTATATTTGGGGAACTGGCACCGCTAATGTAAATAGCTAAAATCTGGCAACACCATAATTAAATTTGGCATTTTTTAGCATAAACGTATTCATAAGGTTTTGATGTATATGTGCTATATATTTTGTTTACAGTGAGTTAAGAAAATCAATATGACCAAAAAATGGAAATTTCAAGACAAGGTTTTCGTTGGATTATTTTTCACAATTTTCGACGTGGATTATCAACAAGGATTTGTCGATGAACTCAGTTCTTTGTATGGCGATAAAGCAGCATCAAAAACCACAGTATATCGCTGGTATAGTGAATTCAATCGTGGTCGTAGTTCGGTCGCCGACGAATTCCGTGAAGGTCGTCCAAAATCGGTTGTTGTGCCACAAAACATCGATGCAGTGCATGAACTTATAATACAAGATCGTCATGTGTAGGGTTTGGGATTTCCCGGACTTTTTTATTTCCCGGGAAACGGGAATAAAAAAATTTGATTCCCGGGAATACCGGGAATCCCGGGAAATATTTTTTAACAAAATTGTTAATGAAAACCACCTATATAAATAATTTTTGTTAAAAAAAAACACTATTTCAGTACAAATGCAGTCTGTATAGTGAGAATTCAAAGTAAAAATATCAGAATGTTGAACATTTGATTTCACATAAATTACTCTAAGCACTGCCAAACAAATTGCATGATTCCAGCAGAAAGCACCCACTACTGGACTATCCGAAACAAACCGCTTTATCACATTTGGCTCATTTTCTTCAAGAAAAGTTGCATGAATATCAATTTTTTTTGTGAACCAAATTTAGATGTCGGATAAACTACCTCCGTTAACCATTAGTCTTTTAGGGCAAATATTGCACTGCGCTGTATTGTCCATTTTTGTAAAGTATTTCCATATTCCTGACATTTTATTATTTAATATAAAATAATATATTAGTTTTAAAGCAGGTGTAATTAAATAAAGCAAATTTACTTGGAAATATTTTATTAATGGAAACGTTACTTATAAAATTATTGGCCCTTAATATAAAGGATTATTTTAAATTTAAAGTCGACTTTATTTTTAATCATACGGTTTTGTTCATTTTGTGTATGAAAGCCCTACAAAAATATTTATACTAGCTGTATTTTTGTGACTCTCTATCAGTGTTATCTAGAACGATTTTGACAGTTTTTCAACGTATTCCGGCTTTATACTGTCAAAATTGTTCGAGATATCATTGATAGGAATGCCGCACAAACACAGCTATTTTCAAATATTTTGATTGGTTGAAAATAAATTAACCAATCAGAATGCTCCAAATATAAACCAAGTCAAGGTATACTGCCATCCAATACGTTAACTAAAGTCGTCTTTAACTAAAATATACATTTTTTTTGTTAAAGAAAAGCAACACTCAGGAAATTCTTCCTATTAATTAACGTGTTGCTTCCTTTGGAAAAGGGATAGAGGAGAAGTGCAAAGTGGTGAAAGATGAAGGGCCTCAAATATGGCAAAACTGCAATTGCGCGAGATGTTGAATCTTAGAACAGTTGTTGCGCGCCATCTGATGAAGAGTTGGCGGACTTTGTTGAAGCTTTTTAGTTCATAGCCCTGTTATATTATTTTACTTCGGTGGGGTTAAGTGCTATGGGAACACCGAAGGAGGACGCTGCGATATGTATGAGGGATAGAAAAAACTCATGCATATTATTATTTTTCATAAATTGATGTTGCCTTGGTTGGGCCTCGAATTTAAAATGTTTTTTATGACTAAAATTAAAAAATCCTATTCTAAATAAAAATAATTTAATATTTTTCAAATTTCCCGTTTTCCCGTTTTCCCGGGAAAAATATATTATTTTCCCGGGAATTCCCGGCAAACTTTTCCCGGGAATTCCCGCCCGGGAATTCCCGAACCCCAAACCCTAGTCATGTGATATATCCTGAGATAGAGGCATCCTTGCACATTAGTTCCGCTTCAATATTAACACTTAGTTGTAATAAAATTTGCTCTCATTGGATACCCCATAATTTATCAATCGCTCAAAAAAAGGCTCGCGTCGATTGGATTGTTAGGTCACTTTTGTTAAAATATTAAAACAAGTAAAAATGGGGAGCTTTCCGCACATACTAATTACACTACAACTTGAATATCTCGAGATCGGTAAGATCTATATCAATAATTTTTTAACACATAGTTAAACAATTATTTAGGATTCAGAATACAAATTTCAGAAAAAAATAAAAATTTTTAGTTAATTTTTTTAATATTATACAAATGTTCTTTGAATCAAATTATACAAATGTTCTTTGAATCAATTCGGTTGGCAAAAAATTCAGTTGCTCGATTATATTCGGCAGGTAGTTGTCTTCAGACTCGGCAGGTAGTCGTCTTCTGACTCGGGTAAGGGCTTCATCGGGTTGGCGACCTCCTCGTCGGCGGAGTCACATATACCAACAAGGATATATAATAGGAGGGGCAAAACTCTTCAGTCGCAACACAGAACGAAACCAACAAAAATCAAACAAGGATCGCGACGAGTTGCCAGGGATATATTGTGTAGGGAAATGGGTTTTGGATAAAAATAAAGTAAATATTGTCGTAAAATTAAACAGATAATAGGTAGGTAAGGTAAAAAATAACTAAAAATACTGAAAATAAAAACATTTTAATGATTGAATAAATATATTTATTTTTTTAACACTGGGAATCCGACCCTGACTGACAAAATGTTGTGTTTGATGTTGTGTGTTTTGTTGTGTTTGAAAGCTTTTGGGACTCCTATTATATATCATCGTTGAATATACTGCCGATCCCTTAAGAAGTAGTGATCAATAGAACAGACTGCGAAGGATGTAATATTAGAACAGACCGCAAAGACTGAGTATTAGAACAGACGGCGAAGGCTGTAATATTAGAACAGACTGCGAAGGCTGTGATATTAGAACAGACCGCGAAGGCTGGTTGTTTTTTATTATTTATGAGACAACTAACCGAAGTTTATCGTCTTTCCAAAAATCTAGCTCGGTACTGGCTACACTAATAGAAAAAAGTCCGTAAAAAATTTAGTTAAAACTACTTAAAATGAGTTAAAAATGATGCTGCAGAAAAAAACTGCTAAATTAGCAGACTATTTTTGCTATATATTAGTAATATAGGAACAGCAAAAATAAAACTTAAATATACAGAATTTCAGTTATATTTGAGCTAAATTTTTGTAAATGGAGAATAGCAAATTAACCTGCTAAAATCAGCAAAAAAATTTGCTAAATAACACTATGCGACAGTCAAAATCGGGATGGGATGAAACCAACGGGAAATGTTATATCGGTCAAAAACAAGTTATACGTGTCCCGGCGTTTCGCTGGGTCACCCCTAGTAATCGAGATATATCTTTTTTTTGACATAACTCGAGAACCACTAGTCCGATTTTGCTCAAACTATTTTAAAAAAATTAAAAATTACAATTCCTTTAATCTGTTCATATAACGTTTTTCTATATACTCAACAGTTTTGCCGGTAAAAATAAATGTTTGTTACCGCTACCATAAAAATCAATAACCTTTTGTTTATTACTTTTTTTTAATATTTTAGGCAAAAAATATTTTTTTCTTCATACATTTATTTTTACCGGCAAAACTGTTAAGTATATAGAAAAAGGAACAGATTAAAGGAATTGTAATTTTTAATTTTTTTAAAATTGTTTGAGCAAAATCGGACTAGTGGTTCTCGAGTTATGTCAAAAAAAAGACCAGCAAAGGTCAAATCGATATATCTCGATTCCTAGGGGTGACCCAGCGAAACGCCGGGACACGTATAACTTCTTTTTTACCGATATAACTTTGCCCGGTAGTTTGAACCCTTCCCGATCACTGACCCCTACCATTTGTCTCACAGTGTAATTAGTAGCCTAAAAAAGCACCAAAAAATTTATAATTTTCGAAGTTTTTTTTCGATTTTTTTTTAAATGCAAATAAAAATCGAGCTTTTTGAAAATAGCAGTTTACAAGTTTTTAGCAAATATTTCTCCTGATTTTAGCAGAATAGACTGCTGCTTAAAAATAGCAAAACTTTTGTAGATTTAACAGTTTATTTTTGCCATTTTTAGTCTACAAATATTTAGCAAAATTTTCTGCAGATCTTACAGTACAATTTTCTATTTTCAATTAACTAAAAGTTAGACTAAACATAACATTCTGTAAATTTAACAGTTTTAATTTTACTGTTCTCATTTTACTAGTATTTAGTAAAAAAATCGGTTAATTTTAGCAGTTTTTTCTGCAGCATCATTTTTAACTAATTTTTAGTAACTTTTTCTACTATTTTTACATATTTATTTCTATGAGTGTAGGTATCGGGCTATGGTAGTTCATATGAACCACCCCGTGTATGTAGTAACTTGAACTACTTATTCGAATTAAAAAATTAGTCAAATGAGAATCGTATGTGGGACCGGTCCCAGATGACACGCAGGATAGGTCCCAAGGGGGCGGAGACCGGTCGTTGATCGGCCTTTTTGTTTGAAAGAGACATATCACTTTAACATGGCGTTGTCATTGAAAATGACCAATTGCCACAGTTTAGACACCTTGCGACAGTTAGGTGGTGTGTCTAAAAATAGCTTTTCAAATAAACTAATAAAAAATTAAGAATTAAAAATAATCTACTTGGCGTCGAAGTAGGGCTCGATAACACAACCTCCTGCTTGTAAGGCAAACGCTCTACCGTCTGAGCTAATGTTGCTTATGCGTGATGGCTGTCTGATGGTAAAGTTATATATTTTTCGTTTCTGTTCAAATAAAAAAGAAAAAGAAAAAAACAAACACTACAAGCAAATAAAAAAATGGAAAAGAAAAAAAATAGAAAAGAAAACAACACTAACACACACACAAATATAGTGGAAGTGCCTTCAGTATGCCCCCGATTGACCAGTCACGGGATAGGTCCTTTAATGGCAGTTGACTAGTTTTTTGCGTTGGCCATATTTAAATTAAAAAATCGATTAAAAATTAGAAAATTACCTCAAAAACTCTGATAATATAAATAAAAATTTAAAAAAATTGCCCTTAAGTTAAAAAGAAAATTTAATGAAATACCAATTGTTAAAACTAAAACAGCTTTAACATTTAAAAACGTTAAAAATACAAAACTTAAAATTTTTTAGCAAAAAATTATAAAAATTTAAAATAAGAGCTAAAATAAGCAAATCGTAGAAAAATAAAGTTCAAAATAAATAAAAGAGTAAAATAAATAAAAAAATATTTTAAAAAATATGCCGCGAATTTTATTTTTTTTTTCGGTATTGGTCAAGTTTTTTAAAAGCAACAGTGAAAGTAACGAATCGAAAAATACTTAGAAAATTAATTCATTCTCTTTGGTTCATATTTGTACTAATTTAGTAATATGCCTTCGGTTGACCGGTCACGGGATAGGTCCTTGGAGCGCAATTGACTCCTCATTCCCCGTAGGGGTGTGCTTTAACATACACACAAACTTGTATGCCGTACGTAAACAACATACATGCAGTACGTAAATAACATACATACAAACCCATATAAAGAATACAAGCAGTAACCTTATCGTATTTTACACGCGTAAAACTAAATATCGATAAAGTGCGTTCACACTGAAATTAATTTCAATTATGTAAGCTTCCAAATTGGAGTGGTAATTTGCGACGTTACAACCTTTTTCACTAAAAATTATAAACACATTAATATACAAATCAGACTAGATCTAGTTACCGCCTTTTTCTATGGACAGGCTTCATCAGTGATTTTCCCTTAAAATGTGTTATTGTTTATATTTTGTTGTCAGATTGTCTCTATATACTGAGAGAATTATCATCACTTCAGTAATGAATTTCTTCATAGTTTCAACGAAAATTGTGACTGGAACTCGTTCATTGAAACTTTTCATAGAATCTATGAAACAGGTTTCATTAAAGTCAATGTTTATGAAAAGTTTATAAAATTATGAAACTCTTCATAAAATGAATATCCCACTCCTCCAATGAATAAATCATACAGCCATTACTTATTATAGCTGGTTGTTGTCGTTGCTAAGCTGGAGTGGATAAATAAAAAGTATTTAGCAAATGCAAAAAGCGTAGTAAATTGTACCATATTTTAAGGATGTACAAAATATATCTAATGAAGGAATTCATAAAATTAAAAAGTTTCATAGAATTTTATAATAAGTTTAATTCAATACGCTGGTGATACGTGAAATACATCCAACCTATTACCATGGTTTTGCTGGGATTTATCTGTGTTTTTTTAAGCCAAAACCCAAGTTTAAGTGCAATGCAGCTAAAGTGCATTGACTTGCATACATTTTTACAATGTACAACCCATAGTTGGTTAGAAGTAGTGAAATACAATAAAACTGAGCATATAAGATCAGCAAAATCTTTTTGATTCTCGTGAGCACGCTTTATTACACTGTTTCTTTGCAAAGTCCAATTCTATAGATACCAAAATTTTTAAAACGGTATGCTTAACCAGCCACATCGAAAACTGTTCTGTTTCAGGCAGTTGTAGAACAATCTCTTCAGATTCAAAATCAGTTCAACTTTAGACACTTTATACCAAATTTGAACTAGTTTTTTAAGTACCAATTCTGTGACTACTTTTCAGTCGGTCTGATTAATATTTTAGTTAAATGAAACAGATTTTAGTCCCGAACTTATATAAACGGTTCCCTGTAACTGGTTCCAGTAAAATTAGTTCTAGGATAGGTGGAGTTATTTATTAACAGATTATATAACAGCTCCCTCAACAAGTAAAATATTGAGATTTGTAACTTTGCAAATAGTGTATAAATACTCTACTCTCTTTTTGATATTTAAAACTTGACAAAGATTTTTATTTTAAGGGAGCCTCAAGGTTTTCTATACACCTTAAATATATTTACAACAACAAACTGTAATTTTTATACCCTACACCACTACATGGAGAGGGTATAATAAGTTGGTGCTGATATTTGTAACACCAAAAATTATTGAACCTAGATCTACCTTTTAGTGTACCGATCGACTCAAAATCACTTTTTGTTTCGATTTATCGACGTCTGTCTATCCGCCCGTCCGTCTGTCTGTCTGTCCATGCATTCTTGTGCGCACTCTACATGTCGCAAATATTAAGATATTTTGATGAAATTTGGTACATAGACATATGTCGGCCCAAGGACGAAGCCTATTGATTTGTGCCCATATAAGGTTCCGCCCAAAATTGGCTTGTTTGCATACTGCAGGTCGCAAATACGAAGAGATTTCATTGAAATTTGGTACACAGACCTATGTCGCAAGGACGAAGCCTATTAGTTTTGGTTAAAATCGGTCCTTGTTTAGACCTAGTGTCCATATAAGGCCCCCCCCCCCCCTCCAAAATTGGCTTTTTTACACGCTGAATGTCGGAAATATGAAGATATTTGAAAGAAATTTGGTTTGTTGACTCACATGGTCCCAAGGACAAAGCCTATTGATTCTAGATAGGATCGGTCCATATTTGGACCCATCGTCCATATGGGCTATATTTTAGATTTTCTCTTCTTTTATCATTTTATAGAAAATTGTGACACAAGTCGGTTTCAACTCAGTCGAATTTGGCTTTTAACCAGACTGGTGTAGGGTATTATATAGTCGGTATGCCCGACTTTAACTTTTTATTCGCTTTATTTTGTTTTAGCGTTTAAAAATGGTTATATAAAAACAATGATGATGATTGTGTTTGCGCATGCGAAAACGCTTATATAATGTAACGTAACTTAACGCTGCATGATTATGTTGATAATAGTAACAACGACAAAAAATCTAGCTTTTAAAACAAAGATTTTTGCCATAACTAAAGAACCATGATGATGAGAGAAGAAAGATAATAACAATGTTGATGCTGCTGATCTACACAAGCATAGTGGAAACATTGTAGGTATGTCAAAATTAGGGTTACCAGACATCCCACGTTATAATGAATTTTCTGGTTTTTTGTTTTCTAAATTTAATGACACTGTAATTAAAAATCATACTTTAATTAGAATGGATTTTTAATCTCTTTCCTTTACAACCGAGGTTTTTGGAGGTCTAGACCTATTAGTCTGACTCATTACAAATTGAGCGCATGTCATAAACAGAGCTTCGAAGAATTAATTCCCCAATTCCCTTTTTTCGAACTGAATTTATATTTTGGGAATGAATTCCCTGACCAAACTTAAGGAATATAATGAACTCCTTTTTTTTCGTTCGATTTATCTTAAAGGAATTCATTCATTTTTTCTAATTCCTTCATAAAATTTATTGCATTCATTCACCAAGGAATTCATTCAATTCTAGTTAGTTTTGGTCAAGGAATTCATTCCCTATGGAATTAATTGCCGGTAATTCATTCAATTCTAGTTATTCAACTTTTAGTCAAAGAATTCATTTAATTCTGCACTTAATTCCCAGAAGAAATTAACTTTTTCGTTTAAATCTTTAAGGAATTAAATTTTTCATTTAATTCCGTAAGGAATTATCTTTTTCTTTTAATTCCCTAAAGAATTACCTTTTTCGATTAATTCATTTAATTCCCTAAGGAATTAAATTTTTTTTTTAATTCCTTAAGGAACTAAATTTTGCGTTTAATTCCCTAAGGAATTAACTTTTTCGTTTAATTCCCTGAATTTATTTATTTTTCATTAAATGCCCAAAGGGACATGTCTTTTCACCTAAAAATACAAATTAAAAAACTAAATATTATTTATACAATTCTTATATATTTAATTTAACTAATATGTCGTTGTTGCTATTAAAGGAAGTATACTATACATAGACTTTATTAAAATCCAGTTTAGTTAAACCAATTATATAAATTATCGGAAGAGCTGATAAATGAAGAAAATATGTTAATACTTTATGAGGTTAAGTGGGCATTAAGTGAAAACTTAAATAAAGGGAATTAAACGAAAAAGTTAATTTTTTAGGGAATTGAATAAAAAATGAATTCCTTAAGGAATTAAACAAACAAGTTAATTCCTTCAGGGAATTAAATGTACAAGGGAATTTATTCCTTGACCAAAAGTTAAATTAACTATAATTGAATTAATTCCTTGGCTTAAAATTGAATTAACTCGTGTTGAATGAATTCTTTAGTGAATGAATTCTTTAATTTTAATGTTTAATGCTTTGGTCAGGGAATTCATGCTCTAAATTTGAGTTCTTTGAATTCATTCACAGGAATTAATTTCCGCTTATGTCTTATTAATAAATTCATTCCTTGAATTAAAAAATTTAATTAAATTTTTGGGAATTAATTCCAGAAAGGAATTAATTCTTTGAAGCTCTGATCACAAACTCTATGGACATTATCCCCAATTCCGATGTGGGTATGATGACCGAAATTTTTCAAACATAATCCCGAAATAGAAATAAGTAAAAAAACCTTGTCTGGCTTCCCTAATCACAATGCATTTAGTAGAATTATTTCAACCCCATCTTTCCTATGCCACCAGCCATTTAACGACTGGTGCTAGAACTCATGTTTGTCGCATTAAAAATTTGTAATTCTTTGCTGTTAAATTTTTTGTATTTCGTTCTTTGTGATATTTTGTTGGTTTTGTTCTATTTTGTTCTGTCTTGAACCAGAGATGATAAGTAAGATTTTCAATCAAGACATCTTCTGAAGAGCTCAATAATTTTATCCGCAAACAACAATTTCATAATTCCTACAAAAAATGTATGATTTGCATTTGTTAGGACCCAAATTTGGGGGCAAATTTAGTCACACTGTGAACGACTGAGGGTAGGGTACTCGCTGAATTACATTTATAGTAAAGGCTCCATTAGTCTTTGCGTTCCGTGACTGTTCTGTAATGTGCCGTGCCGGATGGCTCTTTTGTGTAGTTAGTCTTTTCCGTTACAACGTATCAGCTGTTTAATGTTGTTTTTTTTAGCAAAGATCTGCGCCAACCAGATTAATCGGTTGCGGTGGCTAAATAAAAAAATTTCAGCGGCGGCTTAAAGCTGGCCAAAAGCTGATCGGCTAGCCAACTTTAAGTTAACACATACAAAACATCGGCTTTACGGTAAAAAAAGAAAATTAAAAAAAATATATACTATTTTTAGACTTTTATCGTGTAAAAAAAAATTTCGGCGGCGGCGGTAACAAAAATTAGACGGCGGATAGGCTTAGCCGGTTTAAGCCATTCGTCGCAGATCTCAAAACCGCAGCTGTCAACTCACTGTCACTCAACGGATAACAAAAATTCTGTTTTCAACAGGTTCATCCGGCACGGCACGTTACATTACATACAAACTAACGACTCAAATGCTTGTTCATAGAACAAAAACAAATCAGCTGATTCGTCACGGCACGTTACGTACAAACTAATTATACCTTAACGGTGTTGGATTATATTTGTCACCTAATGTTTACGAAGGAAACAGGGGAGTCGAAGGAGACAAACAAAGAGAGAGAAACCAGGGGAGTTGAGAGAAGGTGGAAGGGAAACAATGCAGAAGAGAAATGGCTGTACTTTGTGTAATGAACTTGCTTAAGAACTAATTGCGCAATTTCGTTGAGCCGTCAAACTTTTTAGAGTTTGTGGCTGCTACAAAACTACATAGATGCAGCAACAATAGGTATAAAAGAAGGCGTCATTAGGGAATTCAGTCTCTTTTGCATGATAGTTACCGTGAAGTGAACTGCTCTTTCGTGAAAGTGAGTAACGCAACCTGTAAAAATCTAAGATATAACAAAGCAAGTGAAAGTGAAGATAAACCAACATAGTGAAGGCAAATCGAGTTACCAGTGGGATATGGGGAAGAACAAATCTCGATGCAGCAACGACCGTGGTGAAATGAAAACAAGCCCTCAACAAGGGCGATTGGCGTAAGCTGCAGGGTCTGCATTACATCCAGAGAGTATAGTGTGGATTACATCTGAAACAAGCCAAGTTAGGAGGTTAGAATTACCTTCACGCTAATGCAGAGTTACCTTCACGCCAATGCAGTCAGCAGGAGGCAAGACGGAAGGAGCAACCTTCGCCACCAGTCTAAGGAGACAGAAGGAAGAAGCCAGAGACAACGACTTAGATGCGGTTGCGGCAGAAAACGGCATACAAATAAATTACAAAAAAATTAAAATATAAAAAAAAATAGATAGGAAATCATGGAACTGTGAATAAAAGACAAAAAACCGTGCTTTAACTTGGCAATTAAATTTAAACTAAAAACCTAGGCGCCACTGAGTTAAGATGATAGAAAATGGAGGACTTCGCGAAAATAAAAAAGTTAATCCCCTGGGTTCTACAATCCGAAAATTAAGTGAAAGTGAAACTTTCGCTTAATTTGTGTTCTCAATTCCACAAAAGTGATTTGAAAAGGAAAATTCCATTTTCAATTTGTTTAAAGTGGAATTGAAGTGATTTGGTGTGTTCTAGAAAACAATTTAACCACATAAACAGTGTGTTCCCGTACGTTCCCAAAGTTACCGAAATTTACCCAAAGTTACCGAAATTTACCCAAAAGCGTTCCCGTACTCGAGAATTGGGTAAATGAGAGCGCTAATGAGAGTGTATTAGTGCTTCTCTTTTTACCAAAATTTACCCAGACTTTTTCTTCGGGTAAACTTTGGTAAAACAGCTGATGCAAATATAAACAAAAAACAATGTGAAATTAAATTAAAAATTGTAATTAAATAAAGGAATAAGCAAAAGAAACTTGGTTTTTTGTTAAAATTAATTGAATAAAATCAAAAACAACTTTTAAATGCGAATAAATATGTCTATTTGTGCCGATTTGCAAACTGAAATTATACGTATTTTCACATCAGTGATGGGATTTTTGGCACAATCTAAGATGATTGGTACAATGGCACAACCGATAGTATTTTGGCACATTTTGGTTATCTACAAAATTTAATAGAAAATTAATTTAAAAAATAACAATTCTTTAATTTTTTGTTTCTAAGCATTTATTGGTATTAAAATACCTTTTCGAATAAAGCAAAACTAAAAAATGGCATAGAAGATATTACCGAATAAAGCACCGTAAGTTGTTTTTCACGTGAAAAAATTTCTCTCAGACTTTAAATGCTTTAAATTGCAAGTTAAGTTAAAAAAATTAACAATATCTTAATTTTATAACAAAGCCACAATCACAATTAACACAAAATGTCACTTTTTCACCAGAAAAATAATAGTCTTGTACATTAAATTTGCGTAAAAACTAAGTTTGCACAATTTTCACGCGAAACTCATTGTCGTGAAAAATATTTTTTTTTATATGGAGTATAACAGTTTTTTCACGTGAAAACTAAACAACTTACGGTGCCTAATCCATAGAATTTTAAAAATTCAAATGCTATAAATTTATATCAGAGCTTCGAAAGAATTAATTTAAGTTTAATTCATAAAAAAATTAATTCAGTTTTAAAAAATGTTTATATTTATACCATTCCGTGCAACCATTCCTAAAGAATTCATTCATTGGCTGCATTCCCAAATCTTTAATAAGAATCGGATGAGATTAATTTATCATTCACCTTTTAATTGAAAGAAAATTTTAATTCATTCAAATATAATTAAGTCCATAAGAATTCAAGATAGAATTAATTCCATAAGAATGCATTTACAAAATGAAAGTTGAAAACACGGGTTCTAAGTGAAAATTGAATTTCGGCACAATAAAGGCCCATTTGGCACATTTTAGTCACACACTTGGCACAAAACAAAATTTTTCAAGTTTCATCACTGTTTAACATTATTCTTTGAAATAAGTTTTTGGGCTAGAAAAGTGGTTTTTTGCGTTCCTGTACTATTGGGTAATTTTGTCATTTTGTGAGAGGATTTTGTGCTTACTCTCATTTTACCGAACTTTACCCAAAAAGTAAAGAAACACACCTAAAATGTAATTTGAAAAGGACTACAATTGGTTGCGCGAAAAATAAAACTAAAAAAAAGTGTTTTAGGTCTTAAAATTAAAAAAAAAATAAACAAAAGTAAATGTTTTATATTTTTAATATTAATTCATTTGACCCCTTGTCGACCGACGGTACTTAAAAGTACCATTATAGTTACGAGCTCATAAAATCTAAAAAAAAGTTGTTGTATACCTTTGGCCCATAGGTATGTTAGAGTACACTATAATTTTTCTAATAAGATCTTTTTTCGACTATTGGCGACCCCGTCTTCTCAGAATAACGGTAATTCGAAATGTATTTCAGCTGTTTGGTTAAGATGTGGTGGCACTAATTTCGATTAATGAAAAATACTTATGTTATAATGAGAAATAAATTGTTTTTCTTAATACCATGGAATCAATTAATTAACAAATGCTGTAATACTAATTTATTAAAAGTCCAAAAAAAAACCAATGTTTCTTTCTTCCTTTTTAATTCAACCTGACCCAACGGTACTTAGGAGGACCAGTCATAACTAATATCCTTGCAGGTCCTTGACAAATTTTAAACTTTGTATATAACTTGAAGAAAGTATATTAAGATTTAGTCAAAAAAATACAAAGTTTCCAACGCTTTCGAGTCTTGGTCCACAAGGGGTTAACAGAAAAATATTTGTAATTTTAGTGGTAAAAACAATAAACCAAAGCAATATGCCGCATTTTTAACATTCATGGAAAATAATCTTGGTTTAGCCAAAGGTTTTTATAGGGGCAACAAAACAGTAGCCGACCAATTGTGGAAGGACTTTGCAAGTGCACTAAACAGCTTAAGGCCTCCAGAGAAGGATGCAACTGGTTGGAAAAAGGTTGGGCCGAGTAGAAGGCTGCCATCCGTAAAAAACTAGCCGAAAATAGAGCAGAGGCAACGGGTGGAGGACCCAACAATATACAACACATATCATCCAAAGAAGATTTAGTTGCCAAACTCTTTGGCCTTTATACTGCTGTGGAAGGTGTCTCAGCTGCTAAATCATTCGGGGTGACCAGTAAAGTGCCAACTACTATAAACTCATCGACTGAATTGGCAAATCTGGATGGAAGCAGTTCCGTCGAAAAACTAAATATGGTTTTACAAGAATTAGATGAAAATAAAAGTGAGGAAAATAGAGAAAATGAAGAACCGCCAATACAACAAGCTTTGCAAAGTTTTATGGACGAACAAATAACTACAAACGAAAAAATGTATAAAATTTTGGAAAATTTATGTAATACTCAAAACTTAGTTTTAAAGGAGCAAAAAGAAATTTCCAAAAATATCTATAAAGTGCGTAAAAATTTTGGACATTTATCAAGAACAGAGAAGCCACGATGAAAAACTTTATCGTAAAGTAAATGGATGAATTAAAACGCAGGAACTAGAACTAAAGGAAATGAATACAACTAAATACAAGAAAAAAGTTATTTTTTATTTTAAGTTTCTTTTTTTTTATCGTTTTTTATTAAATTTCTTATCAACAACCATTTTTATTTCCTTTTTTGTTTAAAATAAAAGTTTTGAATTAACGAAGATTTTTAGCAATTTCATCTTTAATTCAAGTAGCATTGTTGAGTAGTCTTAAGTCATCTACTGGACTGGCATCATATTAATTTTCTTCAACCATTTCTTTAATTGGAACTGCACTGCACTCTACGCCATTCACATTATAGTATCTACATCAGCGGTTCCCACTAAGTTTTGCTTCACGGACCTCTTGAGACATTTCTACTAGCTCACGGACCCCAAATTAGTGTTGAGCGAGAGGTACTTTATAAATTATGGGGCAAAATTAATAAAAACAACTACTTATTTTAAATGATGGCCAATTTTAAGCAGGAATAAGGAAAAAACATTTTTCAAATCAATATTTTGTTAAATAATTTAAAAATTATAAAAAAAAATTGTTTTTTTTTAAATAACTTGTTTTATATTTTTTGTCGAACCTCTTCGCGGACCTCCTGGAATCCTGCTACGGACCCCTGAGAACCGTTGATCTACATATATTTTGTAACGTACAGCAAATATTTATAATTTGCATGGCTCGTTTTGGATCATACGATTTTGTATCCAACAAACACCTAAATCGACTTTTTAGAACACCAATAACTCTCTTCCAAATATTTCTGGCAGATATGTGACTTTTTTAGGTGGTTTTGATTAAGGATTTCTGTAAGGAGTTAATAAAAAAGGTTCCAAAGAATAACCTCCATCCCCTAGTAGCCATGATCTTTCATCTCCATTTTTATAATTTGTTAATAGATGTTGCCTTTAGTCGCTGAGCCTCCATATCAATAATATTCATTGCATAATCGCAAATCTGCAACAAGAAAAGTGTTATAATTATTTTTAAATTGTGTCAAATTTTCTTGTTTGCTATCATCGCAGTCAAACTAAAATATCATTTTCTGTTGTAATATAGTAAATGGCTATACCAGGCACGTAGCTAGGAATTTATTTTGGGGGTGGGGGGCTTTTCAAAATTGTTTTGTTTAATTTTTCACGTTTTTTTTTGTTTATAAAATTTAAAAAAAAACTCGTTACTTTAAGTTAAGTGTGCTCCTTTACTTTTTGTGTAAAGTTCGATAAAATGAGAGTGTTCACAAAATCCTCTATCTAAAAGACAAAATTTCCCAAAAGTACGGGAACGCACAAAATCACTTTTCTAACCCAAATCTATTTCAATGAAAAAAACGAGTAAAAAGGTTAAAGTCGGGCATGCCGACTATACAATACCCTACACCAGTCTGGTGTATTGTTTGGATCCGAAATTCGAATGGGTTAAAATGGGGCTTGTGTCAAAATTTTCTATAATGTGAGTCAGCGCACCAAATTTCATTAAAATATCTTAATATTTGCGACCTGCAGTTTGTAACCAAGCCAATTTTGGTGGGACCCTTATATGGGCACTAGTTCTAAACATGTACCGATGTTCACCAAAATCAATAGGCTTCGTCCTTGGGCCAACATAAGTCTATGTACCAAATTTCATCAAAATATCTTAATATTTGCGACCTGCAGCGTATAAACAGTATGATTTTGGTAGGACCCATATATGGGCACTAGGTCTAAACATAGACCGATGTTCACCAAAATCAATAGGCTGCGTTATTGGGCCAATATAGGTCTGTGTACCAAATTTCATCAAAATATCTTAATATTTGCGACCTGCAGCGTATAAACATTATAATTTTGGTAGGACCCTTATATGGGCACTAGGTCTAAACATGGACCGATGTTCACCACAATCAATAGGCTGCGTTATTGGGCTAACATAGGTCTGTGTACCAAATTTCATCAAAATATCTTAATATTTGCGACCTGCAGCGTATAAACATTATAATTTTGGTAGGACCCTTATATGGGCACTAGGTCTAAACATGGACCGATGTTCACCAAAATCAAACTTGTTCGTCCTTGGGCCAACAAAGGTCTGCGTACCAAATTTCATCAAAATATCTTAATAGTTGCGACCTGGAGAGTGCGCACAAGATTGCATGGACAGACAGACAGACAGACAGACGGACGGACGGACAGACGGACATCGTTAAATCGAAATAAAAAAAAATTCTGAACCGATCGGTATACTATAAGGTGGGTCTACGACCAATATTTTTTGGTGTTACAAACATCAGCACAAACTTATAATACCCTGACCACATAGTGGTGTAGGGTATAATGACCACATAGTGGTGTAGGGTATAATTAAAGTGCGTCGTCTCAAAAATCGCACAGAAACACATATTTTTTCCATTTAAAAGTTTTTTTGACTTCGTTCAGTTAATTATACCCTACACGACAACGTGGAGAGGGTATTATTTTTTACACGCTGCAGGTCGCAAATACGAAGATATTTCAATGAAATTTGGTTAAAATCGGTCCATGTTTAGACCTAGTACCCCCAAAATTTTCTTTTTTACACGCTGAAAGTCGCAAATATGATTTTTTTTATGATTTTATAGAAAATTATGACACAAGTCCTTTTTAACCTATTCAAATTTCGGATCCAAACATTAGTTGGCTTTAAATCAGACTGGTGTAGGGTATTATATAGTCGACATGCCCGACTTTACGTTTTTATATATAGAAGTTTTATTTTGTGTATTTCTTTGCTTAACAAAAAATTTTAATTTTCACAATGGTGTTATTTGTTTATCATTGCACCAGCTGTCCCTTTTAAATTTTTTTTAATAGTAAAAAGAGAAGTTAATAGTAGACAGAAGCAGACAATTTTATAAAAATATCTGTAAGAATCCAAAAATATCGGTAAGGGCCTAAAGGTTTTTAAAACTTGTTTAATATTACAAAAATTTCAGTTGTTTGTCAATATTTAAAATTTTCTGCAATCCGTTTGTGATATGGAGTATATTTTTTTACCCATTTTCTGCCAAGCATGGATTTCTTGCGAATTTTCTGACAAAACTTCGTAGAAGGATAGGTAGACGTGTCTTTAGAGATATGTTGATAAAAAATGGATTAAACAATTTAAATACTGTATCTCATAGTTTTATTACTTGATTTTAACAGTGAAATTATATTTTAATACCTTTTGGACAAATTTTTAATTTATTTGTGCGGTTTCCTTGCTCGATATTAGTTTTAAAAGGTCCCTGCAAAAAAACTTGGATGTAATGCTTTACAAACGACTTCTTCCACTGCTTCACAAGTATCTGTTAGTGTATTTTTATTGCATTTTTAGAAGTTATTCTGAATAACATTAACAACTCACTTCTTTCATTGCATTTAAAGTATCCGTTAGTATATTTTTACAGCTTTTTTATAATTACTTTTGAACAACATCCAAAAAATTAATTAAGTATTGCTTCCAAAGAGTAATTGCTCTAAAAGTGATCGTAAAAAGTGATTTTCGTATCGGAAAGGTTAAATATTAAAAGTAAATTACATCATTATTATTTTGATTTCCAATGGAGTGCGCCATTCCAATATGATCTAAGACTAATTTCAAAGCGCAACAATAATTTCAAGCCCGATGGTTCCAACGCGAAATTAATGCAAAATTTATTTATTTATTATTATTAGTCAATGGAACATTAATTCCTTACAGACTAAGATTAATATACATATAAATTAAATATATATAACATTAAAGATTATGTATACATTTATTTATTATCTTGATTTTTTTATAAAAAATTCAAAAGGACGAACTTTTACTTTAGCCGGCCATAGAGAGGGCTTTAAAAGCTCATTGTATAGTCCAACCGAAATGCCAAGTTTAAATGAAATTTTAGTTAATTTATTGAGATCCGTACCCATCTTCACCAATTTGTAGCATTCTAGATGCTTTTTTGGAATATTTGCATACTTCAGAACATAATAAATAAGTATATTATTTGATCAACAGTTACTTTCGGGCTAAATGAAGATACACCAATTTTTTACCATAAATAACATCTAAATATATGTTATTGTTGTCTCCAATAACAACCTGTTTACGCTTTCTTTTATTTAGCTTGAGATTGTTAGCTTGAGATTTAACAGCAACTATATTATTGCCATCAGCAATACTTAGAAATCATAGCACATCTACCAGCATTGTTTACTGGGATATCATTTTCAGATTTTACGGTAGCAGCATAGCTTACTAAATTGTCTTCAGAAAAACAGAGACTCTCTCTTTTTATATGTTTATTAGAAATATTTCAAATTCCAGAGGATTTTGCAAAGTTAGCTTGGTTTTTTATTTTACGACCTTTTGAAATATCTGTGTGGCGCGAAAGCCCAAAAATGTTCCACGAATAAATTAAATTTCAATTGTTCTTTTCGGTTCTTTTATTTTATTTGGAATTATCATACAAACCACTGACATAATATAATCTTATACTGATAGAAAGATCCTGAAAAATATCAAAAAAAGGTACTCAAAATTAGTTAAAAGGGGCCCTGCACAGAAAGTTTTTGAAATTAGTGAATCCTTTTTTCTGCAGTGTAGAATTCAAGGTTGCTTACCGAAACGAATAACGGTAAGGATAACGGTATCGAATTCGTTTGTTTCGGTAACGGTAAAGGTAACGGTATTTACGACTGATTCGGTAAAGGTATACCGTTATCGAAACAGCAATACCGGTACGTACCGGTATTAAAAATTGCGTTAAAAACATATAAAAACAAGTAAAAACATTGTATATTCTTATTTTGAAGTCCTAAAAATAGAGATTATAACTTACAAATTCAATGCTGGTAGTTCTAATACTTAAAATCATTGTCTATAATTTTTTTTTTAACTCAAGATTATAAAATAAAAACTTTACAAAATTGGCATTTTTATATAAATTAATAAATACCGCTAAAATACCGGTAACTACCCATAAAAATAACAGTATCGGTAACGATAACGGTATTTGTAAATTTTTTTAGAGGTATTGGTAACGGTAACGGTATTCAATTTGGTACGGTATTTTAGCGATAACGGTATTATAACGATAACGATAATCAACCTTGGTAGATTTTATTCGCATTAAGAAAATCAAAAAAAAAATTTTATTTGTTTGTGATGGTTTAGTCGACTAATTTCCAGTAAAATTTTTGCTGATTTTAGAAGGTTAAATTGTCATTTTCGATTAACTAAAATATAGCTGAAATTAACAGATTTTTTTCTTGCTGTTTGCATCTTTCTAATGTTTAGCAAACAGATTCTGCTGGATTCAGTTGTTTTTTCAGCAAAAATTTTTGAAAGCTTTTAAATTAGTCTATGAACAACTGAAAAAATTTCTCGAATGAACGTGTGAATTGAAGAACACACTAGTTCAAAAATAAAATTGATTGAAATGAACTGTGAACTGAAATGCCAAATTCTAGTCATTTTTATTCGGATTGTTTGTTTGTACAAAATGTTTTATTTTGTGGGAAAATTTCCGAGTGTCCTCACATTTTTACTCACTATTTCTAATTTTTTTTACGATAGACTAACACTCAGGCGATGCCCCCTACTTATGTTAGTGCATTGTGCTAGACTTGGGGGGGCTTGGGGGTTCGATGTGCCTGATGTGGTGACTTGATTTTAACATGCGTCCCATGCACAAGGCCGATTACTCCCAGCAATTTAAATTTGTCATGAAAGTATCCCAGCAAAAACATGGTAATGACAGGTCATTTCCATACGGATTACCAAGTAATGATAGGTCATTACCTTTTTCGTTACTTCAAAATACAAAATAATGACTTACCGATAATAAGTTATAGAAGTACCTACATATTCGTGCAAAGTAATCACTTACTGTTAATTGATTAAATAAGTACTGATTAAGTATTATCTATATTAATAGTTTATTTATATAAAGGGCCTTACTGAAGAGAAATGCCGCTCTTTTGACATTTCTCTTCAGTAAGGTTTGCCATTTCATGATGGAAAGATATACGAGCCAACAACGAGTCGAAATTATTAAAATTTACTACCCAAATTCGGAGTCAGTGGCCTCAACGTTAAGAGCAATTGAGCGTGGGGCTACGTCAAATCTATGGTCTATGCCAACAAGCCAGCGACGATTGATGAACTTCGTACGAATATCGAACGTGAAATTGCAGCAGTATCGGCCGATTTATGCTTGAAAACCGTCGAAAATTGGGTTCAGCTTCTGGACTTCTGCAAGCGTGCCCGTGGTAGCCATGCAAAAGAGATCGATTTCCATACATAATGGCATCGAACGTACTTTCACAGAAATAAAGAATTTCAATGATATCCAAAACCGTTTTTGTTTTATTTAAACTTTTTTACTTTTGTAGCGCTCTTATTGAAAAACCCTATATTCGTTTTGAACTAAATAGGAAATTTTCCTAGGTAAAAAGTTTTTTTTTTTCCAATATGACCAACTATTTTAAAATGTAGGGTAACCACTGATTTCCTAACTTCTGAGTAACCACTTATTCTATCTTTGTGAGTAACTAATTATTCTTTCACTATGGGTAACTCGTTATTCGCACTTTTTTTGTAAGCGAGAGGGTAATGACCACCCATGAATTTTTGGACATCGCGAACAAAAGTAATGTTGCGAGTAAATAGCCTGGTAAGTAGTGAAACCCTTTGTGTGCTACTTACTTTCTTAATTACTCGGTAATGTCCGTGTTTGCTTGGATGTTTTTGACTTCTCAATATGGTTGCACACTAGCATACGAAAAATCAAAAAAATATGTCGTTAAGAATCATTCATACTGAACCCAAAACTAGAAGTTTTCGGTTTTTTTAAGTTTTCGATTTGAAATTTGTATGGGACTTGACAATCGAAAACAATATAAATTTGAAAACTACTAGTTTTCGGTTCAGTATGAATGATGTATTACCTACATGCTTACCAGTATTGACAGAAATAATGTGTCTAAAAATAGATTTTCAAAACAAATAAATTTTATAAAAAATATTTTTGTATTGTAAACTTTGTTTGTGGCGGGAATCCAACCTGGGACTCAAGATTGCCAGTCAACAGTAGTACCATCTAAGCTATCTTGATATGTTATATTTGAAAGATAAAACATAATTATCGTAAGTACACAATGTGAAGTATACGAAATCGATTAAATTGTGTGGATTTACACGTTTTTCTAAAGGGTAGATTTGAAATAAATTTACAAAAAAATCTAAAAAATTTCTTTATATTCGAAATAATCGTAAAAATAAGTCATCATTGGCAACGCTTTATTCTATGTTTTGAAATAATGGAAAACGTGACTAGTTATTAGTAACTCATTATTATAAGTTTTAAAATAATGCAGAAAGTAAGTCGGTGTCAGTAGTGGGAGTCCAAAAATTAGTGACATATCATTGCAGTTTCTACACTGGGTAATCATTGACTATTTTATGTTTGTAACATATTATATTGATTTGCCGATGTTATTTTGGAAAGCAAATATTGAAGAACTTATAACCTACTCCTTTTTATCGTCTAAAGCATAAGTGAGTTGTTTTCACATGGAAATATTTCCCTTGAACCTGAAATATTTCACTTAGTAATATTTTTGTATATTAAATTTGCGTGACAACAAAGTCTACACACTTTTCACGTGAAACTAATTATCGTGAAAAATTCATTTTTTTCCACATGAAATCGCAACAATTTGCTATGCTTAAATTTGAAATAAGAAAGCTGAAATAATGCAAGACATTTACTAATATTCGAAGGACTGGGAGAGGTATCATCTCAATTTTAATTCGTTCAAAAAGGCAAGCTTTAGGGCAAAAAGGAAATCTTGGTCAATATTCTGTGGGGTATTATTAGTTCACCAGGACTTCTTTGCAAAATTGCCTGGTTGATATGGTCTTTTAAGCCCTACAAATAAGAGGGGCCGAATGGCATCTTTTCGCCTCAGGAGTCTTTTGCTGTTATATTCCATAGCTGGTTCGTGTAGATCTTGATACTTATTTTCCACCCTCCATACCCTATGTGTGGAGGGTGGTCTGTATGGTATCCCCAAAGTGGGGAACCACAGCACCGCTAGAACTACAGACCTATTAGTCTGTCATTGGTTTTGTTGAAAACTCTGAGAAGACTGGTAGATGTCTCTGTGATGAGCACCCTCTTGGCAGATAATTTTAGAGGCAGATACCTCAAGGGGTGTTCAGTGCAAACAGCACAATTGGTACAACTGAGAATGTTTTTAACGATCTTGAGTATGTTTTGGCATTTTTCCTGGTCGTGGAAGAACCGTTCAGGAATATGAATACATCGTTGATAATTGCTGCCTTAGAGAGTATCGGCAATGATCCGCAGATAACTTTGTGTACGGAAAATATGCTCAGAAGTAGGTCGATAAACTTGAATATAGGGGATAGTGAGGCGTGGAAGGCGGTGAAAAGGTGCACTCTAAAAGGTGGTGTTATTTTTACTCTTATGTGAAAATTTATGGTCAATAGAATCCTTGAACAGATAGGGAGAACGATAAAGAAATTTGCAAGACTTATGAACTTTTTGTACGCGCAGGATGGAGGTGAATTCTACAGACGCATATATGGACGTACACGGACGTGATTAGACCGATATTAACCTATAGAGGGCGGTGAACACGAAATCATATCTCTAATCTTGTTTAGGTGGGACCCGCTGAGGCTAGCGGGTTCTGCTAAATCGTGTTTCCGCTGTGATACCTGTTGAGCCGTTAAGCACCCACATCAAGGTCAAACTAAACCAGTTAGACTCCTTGATGAACCAACTTATCCTGTCGATATCTATGGCAGACCGGGCACCGACACAGCAGATGGAGCAAAGTCACCTGCTCTTCCTCATTGTGTCAGCTTCTACAGAAGACATTACAAGGAAGTCCTATACTCCTCGCATGTACACCAATAGCTCCATGTACCGTCACCATCTCCAGCAGATTGTGCAAGTGGAAACAGTAGGCCAAATATTTCCTGCGATGAAGCAGGTTATCTCATTAGTTCACCTGGTCATGGTAAGCTGCAGAATTCCGCGCGCGTGCTCGATTTCTCCGTCGTAGAGCATTGTCCACGCCCAGCCAGTTCATCCACAACATTGTTGCTGCTTCTATCCCCATGTCTCGGCACCCAGATGATTGTTAATTTCGAATGTCTCGCCATATCGTCCAGAGATATGCACAATCGTTATATGGTAAACACGCCTACTAGGAATATTATGGCCGCTTGTATGTCGGTGAATATTACGATATTATCCGAGCATATTTCTTGATACCTTATCTAAGGCATAGATCGCTATGTGGTCGAATGTTGTGGAGTGCGATAATCAACACCCACTGAGGTGTCCCACTGGAGGCCTTTATCCTAGCATGTCAAACGTATTGCTTGTCTATGCCCGAATAGACGCCAACATTATAGCCACTTTTGCGGCCATTTGACTTTCGAGAAGTTCTATTGGTAACTAGTGGAATATAGTCAATATATGTAGTCGTCGTCGGAGTTGTACAAAGAGCGCTCATAATCAGTAACGCCGTTGTCCGAAAAATCCTCTAGAATTTTATCCGGTGAATGCCCTTATCCAGCGCACACTAAATGCATACTCCGTACATAATTATTGGTTTGGTAACTGGATTAAAAACCGATTGACCTTACAGGTTCTGATACCTCAGTTCACTTCTGTGGCCTTTCTACAGCAGTAAATGGCGACACCGGTCTTTGACACTTTAAGCTGAGTATTCAGATTCCACAGCAATCCTTTATCAACAATTATTCCTAAATACAATAACTGACACTTTCGGAAAGGTTAAGCTTAACCCCGTTCAGTTTCGGCAGTTTGAAGCCCCCTGATCCTATTCCTAGTGATGAGAACAAGATCGGTTTTGCTCGCGTTGACTCTCAGCCCACTATTTTTTAAAATTTATTCTTCAATAACATAACCGAGCCCAAAGGGTTAAGAAATAACTACTACACAAAACTAAAAAAATTTAAATTTTCATAGAGAAGTTCCAGCGAGAACCCCATGAGCTGCGATAGAATATCCGGATATTTACCCGATATCGCAATTGCCACATCGCCCGCGTTAGCAACTGCTTACAGTCTATATATCCAAATTGAACGAGTAGTCGATTCATGGCCAGATTCCAAAGTAGCGGTGAGAGTACACCACCCTGTTGTAGGTCCCACTGCCGCCTTGCCTTTGGCGAAAGCTCGGCGCAGTGGGGGTTTTAGACAGGATCTTGTGATGGCGAAGCCGCAACAGAAATATATCCAAGACCTTGGCTTCACTTTCCTAATCAGGTTCTTGAATTTATTCACCGAGGACTTGTAGGCAGGCAAGTCGCCTGATGTTTTAGAATAATTGAACAATCTTCGATTTTTAAATGGATACCTTATTAAATGTAAAAACAAACATACAACTTTAAAGAAAAATGGATTATTATTACAATATTGTTACGTTTTTACTTTTTAAAACGTTGGTTTATCTCCTTTAGACAATCTCAATTCAGACACCAATTGTTACGTTTTACATTCAAAAACGTACATTTACTTCCTGGCTGGTGCAATTAAAAATAACCAACACACACACACTTTTTGTTTATTATTTATTAATTTATTTCACACTTTATTACTTTACAAACAATTTCACAATGATTTACTAGAGCTCAACTGAACTGCACAAACGCTACTGCGTGACTGACCCTCCAAACCGAAGATGCAGCCCTTGTATACTATAATGTCTGTGATTGTAGAACGAGCTCGAAAGTTCCAGAGACACCCAGATTGGTTGTAGAACAAACTAGAAGGTTCTAGCAAACCCCCACCAAATGAGCTTCACCCATTTTGAGAAGATGGCGTTGTTCGCGCAGAATAAAATAGATAAATTCGAAAATTATCTCATTTCAAGGCACAGCTTTTATCTCATTTCAAGGCATATTCGAAAAAGCTCTTTTTACTTACTCTTGTGTTGCCAGAACTGAAAAATGCAATTACACATTGGATCGGAAAAAATCGCCATAATTAAAATTTTCTAATCTCGAGTTTAGATGTTAGATTTCACTCGAATTTTCATTCAATAAATTTAGGAGTAAAGTAATGGCTCAAAAGAAGAGTGTGGTATTACTGAAATTGTTTCTTTTGTCACCGAATTTGCTTTCTGACAGTATGCATTTTCAACAACAGCTATTTTTTTTTAAACAAAAATGTGATATTTTAAGACGATTTCACTTTTTTTTAAGAAAATGTAATTGTGTTTAGGGCTTTTAAGATTTTATAATATGCAAATAAAAGTACTAAAAATTCATTAGAATATATTTTTCTTTACGCAAAATTCCTTTTAACAAAAATTAAATTTCTTACTATACACAATAAAAATTTTAAACAACGTTAACACTAATAATTCGTTTAACAAAAAGCACAAAGTTGTTTTTGACAAGAAGTTCCTTTATTCAAATTCCTAAAATAAAATAATAAAATTTTAATGTGGCAGCACTGTTTTAATATTGCAGAGCTTTTGGACATTTTGGAAATTTCAAATTCCAGTGGGTGTACACTGTCGCCATCTTGAGATTTCGAAATCAAATTCGATTTTTTCAGCGCCATCAATTGCACGATTCTGCAACTAGAGTGGCGCCACTGAATGCTCTATCTTTATTTATTATATATCTTTGGGTATACTTAAATGTAGCTTTACCAGATTGACATATGTAGTAAATCTCGTTTCCTGGCATATTTTTATTCCAAAATACCAGAACCACACCAATAAAATTTCCTTACAATATATTTATATACAACACTATCAACAACTTACTTTGCGCGATATCCCAGGAAAATTTTTTACAATCGGTAGCCAACCACACCTATTCTACAACTGGTTCCTTTGCAACCGATTCCATGGAACTGGTTCCGGAACCAGTTCCTGGGATCCTATGTGGAAGGTGTGATTGACGTAGAATCAGTTCCATAACTAGTACTACAATTGATTCTAGGGCAACCGGTTCCACTTTCGAGCTATATAAGGCGTTGCTTTTGGGATAATTTCAAACAAAAAGAATCGGTGTTAGAATCGACAGTTGAAAGGGTTGTAAATGAAAAGTAGCTATTCTACAATCGATTCTTTGGAACAGAGAATTTTACAGGGATATTTTGTAAAATTCAATTGTGAATTTGTTAAAAATGAACAACTTCAAAAATTATCAACAACTTACAACACATGAACAAGGTTGACCATTTTTAGTAAAATCACCAATGAATTTTACAAGTCATGACGCAAAATATGGAGATATGTAGACATGTAAACTTAAAATGGAATTATACAGTGCACCGACTGCCTACATCCAAAATGTTTTATTTTGAAATGGTTTCTATTTTCTGTTTTATACACTACATTGGCTGGACATTCGGGTCTCCTTACGATTCCCATGCAATCTAACCTAAACTTTCCTAACCTAATGCTAATAGCGTATTTTGTATGCTAGATGAGTAAGTGTTGTTTTCTTAAAATTATTATAAATTAGTCGTATTTAGAAATAATTTTATCTCTAAGATTTCATGAGATAACTTAAATTATGCAAAAAAGAAAATTTGATATTCAAGGTATTGAATAGCAAGTGTTTTTTTCGGTTTAATGACACACACAATAGGTAAAGTGGGGTCTATATATCTTGTAACAAAAATCGTTAAGATTCTAAGTAAAATCATTTTTCTCTTTATATACACACTCAACATAAATATTTAACAAATATCTAACTGAAATATTAAATAGTATTTGTGTTTAAGTGTTAATACCTTTCAATCAAACAATACTTAGGCGAGTTCTTTTCTGTCTCGTCCTAAGCCTGAGTCTGTTCTTTGGATTTATTTATTTTTTTTCATTATTAAATTATGACCTAATGTCTGACACTTGTTTACAATATTTATGATGTTTTTCACTTATTTTTTCATAACTTCAGATTTTTACCAATATTTCTTAGTTTTTGTGGCACACCTACAGTCAGGACAGACACTCTTTCTTCTTAAATACATTCACCACATGTGGTAGTCAATTGTTTGAATTGATGTCTTGGCCTGTGTATGTCTTTACGAACTTGGCAGAGTGTTTGTTTGTTTGTTTGGATAGAGGGTGTTACTAAGACTAATGACTGACAATGTAAAATTTTTAAAATGTGTTTAAATGTTTAACATCAGGCATCAGCAGTGCGTAGCGTTGCAAAATTTTCTTTAAAGATGTTTGTGCTATTTTTTGTAAAATTTTGTCATAAACTAATAGATAATGCATTTTTCCTGTTTTTTAAAGTACTTGCGGTTTAGCATTATGGAAATAATTTTTAATTAAATTTTTGATGAGTATGGGAAGAAAACCGAAGTAAATTACAATTTGTGGGGATACAAGATCAATGATTGAAATATAAAATCATAGATTATATAAATAAAAGGAAACTGTTTCAAGGCGAACTTTTTCGTTTAAATTTGGAAATGTGATAAAGGGAATAAAACTAATAAAAATTTTAAAATTTAAAAAACGGTTAATAAATGAAATGTGTTTTGAAGATCTATCGAATGGTAAATTTAGTTTTTTGTTTATATAGCATATCGTTGCTGCGCCTAAGAAAATAACTAATTGTTTTCAAAAACTATTTGTGGAACACCTAAATTAGGTCTTTATTTTGTGTCTCGGCCATGCTTTTTGGAAGTAATTTTTTTATAAATGAAAAGCTTGAAGTTTATATGTGTGTAAAAAATAAATTCTAAAAACTTCCGCAAAAGGCTGAAATAAAGCGGATTTGTAGGTCTCCTCACAAAAAAGTTTTTCGACAAATAGCTATTTTCTTAGGCGCAGCAACGATATGCATTTTAAAAATACAAAGAAAATACGATTTTTCCTTTACTTAAGTTAATATTCATTACGAAGTTTAATGTCATAATCTTTAGTTCATTAATATTTCCTACGAAGGACAGGGCTGGACAGTTTCTTTTTAAAGAAAGCAGCATTCAGGAAGTTCTTCCTATTAATTAATGTGTTGCTTTCTTTGGAAAGGGGGTGGAGAAAAGATGAAAGCTGGTGAAATATAAAGGGTTTCAAATATGGTACCACTGTAATTGTACGAGATGTTGAATCATAGAACAGTTGTTGGGCGCCATTTAATGGAGGGCTGGCGAAATTTGTTGAAACTTTTTAGTTCATAGCCCTGTTATGTTATTTTATTTCGATGCGATTAAGTGCTATGGGAACATCGAAGGTCGATGAATTGTGTTGGATCACCACATTGGCAGCTGGCATCTGTCAAAAGACTCCATTTGGTTAGGGTTTCAATCGTTCTGGTAGAAGAGGTTTAAAGGCGGTTCAAGTTACACCAAGCTTTACGTGGGAGATCAAATTCGTTGGTTCTGTACTACTACGTTGCGAGTCATGTTAAGATATGGGTTCTAGATTTGATCGGCATGTCTGTGTTTGTTATGACCAGAGAAGACAGAAAAAAGTAAAATCCGATGTGTTTAAAGCAAAAAAATATTGTAAAAAAAGCAAAAGTAAAAAAACTAGGAAAGCAAAAATTTATTTTAAAAAAAATTTCAAAGTTAAGAGAAAAAATATTTTTATGTGAGCAAACAAAGTTTTTTGAGAAAAAAAGCCCTAAAAACAAATCAATCTTAGAAAAAAGCAATTTTAAAGCTAAATATGGAAAAATCCAAAAAACAAGCAAATCTGAGTAAAACAAGCAATAAAAATCAAAAACAGCAATTTTGTCTTCCCTAGGTGTGGTGGCTGTATATTAGTTATAGTTGGTTTAGCATTCAGTAGGTGTGACTTTTAATGTTCCTAAAGCAAATTTCACTGCTGTATCTTTATATTGATAATTTGCTATCCTTTTCTATGCGAATAATGTGAGAACAGCAAATCTCTGTTTTTGCTAGTCCTGGCTTGAATCATAATATCCTGCAGGAAGATGAGATTTTAGAAAAATTAAGTTAAAGTACATTTTCCAGCACTGAAAATTGAGTGTGCTCGGCGTCATTGATATTGCCGAGATAGTGGCGGCAAGTTCATGAATATGAAAGCTAAATAGAGCTGAAGCTACCCAGTGTAGAATATTATTACCAGATATGTGGTTATGTAACTACATACTTGGTAATGGTAACTAGTTACTTTTGTTATTACATTTCCTATTACCTTTATATGGCGATGTCGCGAAAAATAATGAGTTATGATTACACACCAGCATACAAAAAATCAAAAAATATATCGTTACCTATGTGCTTACCAGTACTAAAAAAATAATGAGTCTAAAAATAGATTTTCAAAAAAATAAATTATATAAAAAAAATATTTTTTATTGTATTTTTTTTTTAAATAAAATTTGCTGGTGCGGGAATCGAACCTGGGTCTACAGATTGCCAGTCAATAGGTCTACCATCTGAGCTATATCAACATGTAATATTTAATAGATAAAAACATAACTGACCTGCTGCACACAAGTAAGCTTACTCGCCAACATACAAAAAATCAAAAAATATGTGGTTACATATATCCTTACCAGTGTTAAAAAAATATTGAGTCTAAAAATAGATTTCAAAAAATTTTCAAAAAAATCTAGAAAATCATTTTCTATTTGAAATACTGATAAAAATAATAATTATCAGTAACTCATTATTATATGTTTTAAAATAATGCAGAAGGTAAGTGGGTGTCATTACTGGTAGTCTAAAAAATAATGATATGTCATTACCGTTTCTACACTGGGTAGAACCGAACCCTGGGGCAAGCCATTGGAAATTTTCTGATTTTACTTTTCGTATTGTTCAAATATACATTGAAAATCCAATGAATATAATATAACAGCTTTTTCTGCAGATATTACTTTAAATAACTTTAGGATAAGACCACACATTGTCATAAATATAAGCTGGTCAACGAAGTAGCCCGCTGGTTTTTGCAGCTTGTCAATGCCATTTTCATTGCAGTTCGTGAAAGCAAGAATTTCATCAATGCAGCTGCGATTCTGGAGGATGATCTTTTCAATTTCTTTTTCTGACACAGGATAAGATAATATGTCAGTAGCCTGATGTGTCCGTTGGGCCTTTGCCCGTATGGAATTTCGCGGGCCATTTATGCTAATATAGATGTAGTCTACTCTAGCCGCTGTGCAGTTCTTGGTCTTCGATAGTGCCTCGGAAATATTATGAGAATGACTGGGAATATAATATATTTGCACTTTTTGAGGTACCTAAAAATGTAAGTTCTATGTTAATCTTGTGGTTGAATAATTTTACTGAGTCTGCTTTGGGTATGTTCACTATTACGATGAGATTTGGGTCCATTGCTGGCTTTAAGGAGAAGGGTGGAGTTGCTGTTCCTAGCTTTCTGAAAAGGCTCCAAGCTTTGCCGCTTGTGTGTTTGAATTTCATCTTCAATACACATTTAGACTATTCCGACACCCTTGCGTCGTCTAGGCGTTTTATAAGTTCATCTGTAATTTCAAGATTTTGACTAGAACGAAACTTTTCGGAAATCCTCTCGCTGTCTGTATTTTAGCATGAATTGTATTCTTTACGGAACCTTTTAGGGTGGTGATAATTAGAACAAACAATTGCTCAAAATTGTTTAGTGTTGAAGCGCATGTCTGAGTACAATTTATCGGTCTTTCTAAACGGCTGATACGTACACCCTCATAAATCATGCTTCACAATATAAAGAAAATTAGTCTACTCTTGGTTCAATTAAATGTGATTTTTAGGTATTGACAAAAATAATGGGTCTTAAATTAGATTAAAAAAAAAATAAATTTAAAAAAGTATATTTTTATTGTTAATTTCTCGTGCCGGGAATCGAACCTGGAAGTCCAGATTGCCATATGTGATTAAAAATCCTTGCCAGAGTTGAACAAATATTGAGCCTAAACATAGGTTTACTTTATATTTGAAATAACGAATAGAATTGTTTTAAAATAATTGAATATATATAAAAATTAAATACGTAATTTAACTCGTTCAAAATATTTATTAAAATTCGATTGAATTTCTCACTCGAATAAAGGCTATAACGCCGTTGCGAGACCCTTATGGGAAAAGAAAAAACAGCTCGTTATAAATTAAATTTTTGTATTCTTTTGTATGCATCTAAAGTTGTATTTTCAAGAGTTTAAATTTAATTTTTAGCAATTTGGTTAAAACATCATAAAGGTCAAATTTTAAAAATTTAGCGGACTACGAAATATAACTTTTTGAAAAATACGCTGTAGAAATCTGAACTGAAAATATAAAACTCAAAAAAATGTTCATTACAATTAAATAAGAAATTTTGTAAAATAGGAGCCGAGCCATTTTCGAAATTCAACAATATCCCAGCTAACATTTTTCTGAGAGCTCAGAAATTATGACTCGTAAAATACTCTAAAACATGATCAATTTAAGGTTGCTAAAACTTTGGGTGCATTCAAAATTTTTAAAAATGTCTCAAAAATGAATCATAAATGACACATAATGACTCAGAAAATTCAAAATTTTCCAATAATGCTCGTAATTCCGAGTCTTTTGTGAATCATAAAAGTGCGCTAGGAAAGAGGCTTCATCGGTGAAGAAATACACCGTCATGTAGCTATGATTTCATAAGGTCTTAGGGCTGCTATGAGTCTTTTCGGATTCTAATTGTACACTGGGATGAAATTTAATTAATTATTTTAAGTGGTTAAAGTATTCATTAAAAACCAAGTTATTTTTGTCGGTTTTCGGATTCGGTTTTAAGGCTTGAAAAACCGCGGTTTCGGTTTCGAATAAAACCGAACAGCAAACTCTAATGATAAGAAATAATTTTTTTATTAGATAGGTTTATCAAAATTATACGAAAATGTTTATAGTTAAATCTGATTTTTTATTTTTTTGTCAACTTTGGTGACTTGTATTTGCAAAATTTCTTTTTCGAACTTATTTCTAAGTGCTATTGATTTTTAAACAATTAAAAATGAAAAACAAACGGAATTCAGACGATAAAAATTTTAATTATATTTAAGTTTAATTTAATAACAAATTACAGTTAATTTTGAATCAATATAGAAGAAAATGGAAAAAATCTACATCAATTTTCCAATAATCTTCCGCAAATCTTATGAAATAGGAAGTAACTCACAATAATTATAATACAACGATCTCTAGCACCGAAGTAAATCTTTTTTTAATGCCGCAAATGCGAATTGGAAAAAGAAATATGAAAATATCTATTTAATTTATTCCCATACTACCATTATAATTACTTGTATGTAAATCTTTTTTGCATTCTACTTAAAAGAAGAGACTAAAGAAAATCTATCGAAACATATAGAGAGTGTATAGAAAAATATGAACTTTAGCTGTTTATTTTTATTGTATCACGATTTTTTTCATTTTATCGCACTGCGGCAAAATATAAGTGTAGTACTCGTACTATTGAAAATAAAGAAGAACAAGAAAAAAAGTTCATTGATAGTAATGATTAAAACACGCACTTTTTTATTTAAGTCTGTTTTTTTCACTGAATATATCGTATGTCCATAGACCAATAAAACTATTTTTCCTAAAGCTGCATCAATTAAAAAATCTTTCTTTATTTCGGCTAGACTGGGTTGAAAAGGAGGAGTCGGAAGTGATGATCAACACAAAAGTCTCAGGCTCAACAATAGGACATTCACTTTATTCCGAAAGTTGGCTTACTATGCGCTCTCCTGTTGAGTCATTTTCAGTCCCGCGTTAGTTAAGTTCTAGTTCATTATGTGGAGATCACCCAAAGTTGGAATAATGTTGCACCATAATCCCTAAATATCTTAATTTTTACTTTAGGATAATTTAAAACGCATTAACTGTATTACCCTATAGAGTTCTAAGAGATTGCCTCAATTGCAGCGTAAAGATCTCTATACAGCATGAATCCGTAAAGAGAGTAGGTTGTTGTATTGAGCTGTGTTTACCAGTCATAAACTTCGTCATAAAGCCCGGCAGTTTTAGCGTTCTTAATTAGATCTGATAGATTCTCTAGAAGATCACTTAACCTTTGACTGAGTAAACATATATCGTCCGCATATTCTACATTAATAGAAATAAATCTGTAAAAATAGCATAAAAATTTACTAAAAATTAGTTAAAAATGATGCTGCAGAAAAAACTGCTGAAATTAGCTGATTTTTTTTTCTAAATATTAGAAAAATTACAACTGTTAAATTTATAGAATTTTAGTTATATTTAAGTTAACTTTTAGTTCATTGAAAATAACTGTAGAATGTGCAGAAAATTTTGCTAAATCTATATGTATAAAATTCTCGTGTCACGGTGTTTGTGTTCGTACTCCTCCGAAACGGCTCGACCGATTTTTATGAAATTTTTTATGTGTATTTGGTAGGTATGAGAATAGGTCGTAAAGTACATTTCATACCGCTAGGGGATTAGGGCGTTCCCACATATAAAATTTTTGTGTTGCTATGACAAGCAGGCCTTGGCGTTACTATGACGACCAGGCAGCACTTTTTTTTTTCTGTGGAAACTTTTCTTTTTTTTTTTTTTGTGGAAAAATTTTTTTGTTTGTGGAAACTTTTTTTTTTGTGGAAACACTTTTTTTATGGAAACATTTTTTTTGTTGTGAAATATTTTTTTTTTTTGTGGAAAAAGTTTTTTTTTTAGGAAACTTTTTTATTTTTTTGGGGAACCTTTTTTTTGTGCAAACACTTTTTTTTTGTGGAAACATTTTTTTTTTGTTGACACATTTTTTTTTTGTTGAAACACTTTTTTTGTGGAAATTTTTTTTTGTTATGGAAACTTTTTTTGTGTAAATTTAGTTTTTTGTTGTGGAAACATTTTTTTTGTGGAAACACCTTTTTTTTGTTCTGTGGAAACACCTTTTTTTTGTTTTGTGAAAACTTTTTTTTGTGCAAAAATTTTTTTTTTTTGTGAAAACTTTTTTTTTTTGTGGAAAACTTTTTTTATTTGTGGAAACACTTTTTTTTTGTGGAAACACTTTTTTTTGTGGAAACTCTTTTTTTGTGGAAACTTTTTTTTGTGGCAACACAATTTTTTGGAAACACTTACTACCTAATTTCGCAAAACACTTGGGTGAAGTGAAGGGAACTTTCAATGTAAATTATTTTTGTTACAATATATATAGAAATAACGCAACACTTCACCGAAGTGTTTTAGAAAATTACTCCCTTAATGTAAGACGAAGTCCGATTTTAAACATCAAAGCCAATTTGGAAAGAAAAAGGTCCAAAATTTATATATACATATGTCATATTGCATTAACAAATTATGTGCACTTTTAAGCCTTTTGTAATTATATTTAACTGTACTAAAAATCTACTGTACTATGATAGAATTTTTTTTCTAAAAACATCAGATTGTATTCACTATTGGTGTTTTTGCGAAATTATTGCGATATGCAAAGTTTGCAAAATTCGTTTTCGGTTTAACTGACATCCCAGAAACTAGTCTAAGTCACGCTGCTAAATCTAGCGGGCTTGCCCGCTAGTATTATATATATATTTGTTCCTTTTACTCCTGCAAGGAGCATAGGGACGCAACAAATCCTGTTGTGACGGTTTCGGTAATCATGTTTGGTTTAAGATGAATGGCTGATTGGGCCAAAGCATCCGATCCTGGTGTTGGGGCTGTCAACATTGCCTCCAGGCCTGCAGTGGTTGCGCAGGGATTTAATCCAAGCGCCAATAGGGTTATACCGCCCATGGTCGGTTGGGATATTGGTTTTGTTGGTTGGCGCCAATTGCTCGCCACGACGTTACAAGGATCACAGGCAAACTCGGGACTTAGTTGGAGCTGGAAAGACCCTTCGAGACTCTCCCCTTGTAACTGCTGACTGTCCGCGGCTGCCATTGGCAGCTACTACATATTTCTGCGGAATCACTATCCGCAACCTGTGACGCGTCCGGTAGCACTCAGCTGTTCTTCCCATAAGCAAATAATATATCATACATGGCCATAAAAATGACAAGATGTAATATACCATTCACAAGGGCGAAAAATTGCAAAAATAAACTGTTATATCTACAAAATTTTTGCTATTTTCTTTTAAGCTAAATTTAGTTGAATGCAAATAGTAGTATATCCTGCTAAAATCAGCAGAAATATTTGTTAAAAAAATTGTAAACTGCTGTTTTCGAAAGGTTCGAATTTTATAGTATGAGCCACACCATAGATGCATTTTAAATATATCGGTTAAAGCAAAAGCTGTCATTCTGGAAAATCCAGTCGGCTCAAGCCGACTAAGCTGCCGCCGCAAACATTTTGCCATGTACTGCAATAGTGAAGCCGTTAACCAATTGATTCTTTATCATATGACCGATCTAACTTATATTTGTTTTGACAGAAAAAACATAATGCTTTCGATCCTGCAAGTTTCAGTGCATAACATCGAAACCCAACAAGCCCAATATTAGAAATAAATATAAGTCACTATTAGTCCTTTCGGTATTAAATATTTACAGTAAAAAATTACTACGCTCTCATAACTATTTCGTTGATTTCGGTTACCAAAACGGAATTGCTTTTAATAGTGTAAATAGCTTAAGTTAAGTTTTAAAAGAAACCGAATATTAATTTGCTTTTAGATTTTCTCGCGAATTGGAGGTACTGAAAAATTTACCAACTCGCAAACTCATTTCTAGTATTTCGTAAATAGTCTTCGTAGATTTTGATTACACATAAAATATAGTGTTATATATGAATTGTAGTAAATGTATGTATTTGATGTGATCATGTTCTGGTTATTATTATACATAGAGTTGCATTTGCATGGTACTAACATTGACCGTTATTTAATAAGGATTTTTTTCTTTCTGTAAATTTTTACATTATCATGTTTTTTATACGTTTTTTCTTAACTTTTGTATGGCATTTGGTTATTGATTTCAATGTGTAAAATCGATTTGTGTTCTGAGGTACATGTTCAATATATTTATTTTTTTTAGCCGTCTTCTAAAAATACTGAACCTCAGTCAGGTGTTGGTTGGTCGGTTGGTTAGCTTGTTGATTGTTTATAAAAAAATAGCAAAGCGTAAAATATTTCAAATAAAAACTGACGTCAAAAGGCGCCTAAATGCTATAGTTGTAAAAAAACCTTTGAAAGAACGTGCGTGGAATAATGCGTGAAAATTACACGGTGAGAAAGTGGTAGAAATTTGAAGTATTTTTATTTAAATCAAATAATTCGCATAAGAATCTCATCAAAAACACGTCCTCTAGAAATCCACTACTAAAATTAAATTATTTTTAGTAACATTTGTTTTGGTTGCTGCAACCGAAAATTTGATTTCTGCAACCCTAATTCACCAGTAACAAACCTATTTCGGATGCAACAACTGAACTATTCGATTGGGAACCAATTCTGTTTGGGCAACAAATGCTTTTTTTTAGGTGTAGATCAACAAAATTTTGTTTAAATGTTTAGATCAATTTATTTTCGTCCAGAAATTTTTGAATGATTTCAACCCGGTTATCAATAGAAACTGAGAATTAAGTAACCGGTTTTTTACAACATGATTTTATGAAAACTATTTTTGAACTAATCGTTTGATGAAAATTCAATCGGGGGTGTTCTGGAAAACAAATTTACATCAAATAGTGCGTTCCAATATAAAATAACGTGTTGCTGTTGTGAAAAATCAAATGCTTTTAGAACACCTCCAAATTTTTGTTATATATAATTTTAATACAAAAAACGGTGCAGAACGCATGTCCAACACATTCTAATTAGTTACGTGCACCAAATGTCAAGTAGTAGGAGATCTATAGCCTAAACCAGATAAACGCAGTGTGTCACTGCCCCGAAATTAGAAAATTTTCTAAATAAGCAAGAGCTGTTTAAAAAAAAAAGAAATAAGAATTTTTTAAAAATAATAAATTGTTTTCACGAAATTCAAGAACAAAGTTTGACAGCACTGCCACTGTCCACTGGCACTTTCACTATGTGGTTTGGACTTATGTAATCTATGCCCCATATAACTTTTCACATGGACTCAAATAAATATGATACGAAAATTTTATATATTCATTAGAAATTCAATATATAAAATTGTTTCTATTTTTGTGAAGTCTTTAATCTACTAAAAATTGTTTGCTGATTTCAGTAGTGTAAAATATCATTTGAAATTAAGTAAAATTTAACAATTAAGAAAAGTTTATTAAAATTTTAATTTTCATCTAATTGTTGCAAAAGCAGATATGCGAAAAGACTTTTTGTTTGACAATCACATCATTACATATGAATTTTTGTTTGATTTATCAAACTTTAAATCAGATAATTTAAATCCCACTTTAGCAGAATCAGCTAATCCCGCTGATTAGCGTTTTGAACTAATTTTTATTAGCTTTTTCTGTTATGGATATTATTAATAGGGCAAGGAATTCCATGCAAATGCATGTTTTTTCTCGATAGTCCAAAACTAATATGGACTAAATATTTATCCAAATCATCAAATTTAGAATAAAACGAGTAAAAAGGTTAAAGTCGGGCATGCCGACTATACAATACCCTACACCAGTCTGGTTAAAAGCCAACTAATGTTTTGATCCGAAATTCGAATGGGTTAAAATGGGACTTGTGTCAAAATTTTCTATAAAATAACACTGTGAGACAAATGGTAGGGGTCAGTGATCGGGAAGGATTCAAACTACCGGGGAAAGTTATATCGGTAAAAAAGAAGTTATACGTGTCCCGGCGTTTCGCTGGGTCACCCCTAGGAATCGAGATATATCGATTTGACCTTTGGTGGTCTTTTTTTTGACATAACTCGAGAACCACTAGTCCGATTTTGCTCAAACAATTTTAAAAAAATTAAAAATTACAATTCCTTTAATCTGTTCATATACCGTTTTTCTATATACTCAACAGTTTTGCCGGTAAAAATAAATGTATGAAGAAAAAAATATTTTTTGCCTCAAATATTAAAAAAAAGTAATAAACAAAAGGTTATTGATTTTTATGGTAGCGGTAACAAACATTTATTTTTACCGGCAAAACTATTGAGTATATAGAAAAACGTTATATAAACAGATTAAAGGAATTGTAATTTTTAATTTTTTTAAAATTGTTTGAGCAAAATCGGATTGGTCCCAGCGAAACGCCGGGACACGTATAACTTGTTTTTGACCGATATAACATTTCCCGTTGGTTTCATCCCATCCCGATTTTGACTGTCGCATAGTGTAATAAAAGAAGAGAAAATCGTAAATATAGACCATATGGGCGATAAGTCCAAATATGGACGGATTCTATCTAGAATCTATCGGCTTTGTTCTCGGGAGCATGTGAGTCAGCGAACCAAATTTCATTGAAATATCTTAATATTTGCGACCTGCAGCGTGTAACCAAGCCAATTTTGGGGGGACCCTTATATGAGCACTAGGTATAAACATGGACCGATGTTAACCAAAATCAATTGGCTTCGTCCTTGGGCCAACATAGGTCAGTGTACGAAGTTTCATCAAAATATCGTAATATTTGCGACCTGCAGCGTATAAACAATATAATTTTGGTGGGACCCTTATATGGGCACTAGGTCTAAACATGGACCGATGTTAACCAAAATCAATTGGATTCGTCCTTGGGCCAACGTAGGACAGTGTACGAAATTTCATCAAAATATCATAATATTTGCGACCTGTAGAGTGCGCACAAAAAGACTTACGGACGGCCGGACAGACGGACATCGTTAAATCGAAATAAAACGTGATTTTGAGTCGATTGGTATACCAGAAGGTGGGTCTAGGACGAATATTTTTGGGTGTTACAAATATCAGCACAAACTTATTATACCTTGACTACATAGTGGTGTAGGGTATAATGGCATCGATTTGTAATTGCATATTTTTGCATATTTTGTAAAAAAAATGCATATTTTTAAATATTTTGACTTTAAATGCATATTTGGTGCCTTTTTAATGCATATTTTGTGCTTTTTAATGCATATTTTTTTATCTTCGAGTTCTGTATCTGTTTGCAAAATAACTAACTTAAATATATTTTTAAATTTTGAGGTGCATTATTTTTGCAAAAATAGTAGTGTTTAGTGCATATTTCTTATATTTTTAATGCATATTTTTAACTTTTAGGCGCATATTTTCCATTTTTAAGTGCATGGAATTCCTTGCCCTAATTATTAATAATAATTAAATTATCCAAGACCGAAATCGTTTATTTTTTCAAAAATATGTATATGTGACGCGCAAAATAGAAAAGGACCTAAGGGTAAAAACCGGTTTTGTTCAGGAGAGCCACTTTAAAGATTTAAATACGTGTATCTTTGGTGTACTATCACTGAGCGTGTTGGTATTGGTCTCATTTGAAAGCGATACATCTCATGACGTCAGGAACGTGTTGGTCAACCTTGAAAACGCGCGTAGGTCGTCCCTACCTCTTGTTTTGTGTAGTTGGGTTTTACTGTTTTCTACCTAGCGCGCTGTTTCCATGAGTTTGATATCAATTTTGCTCGCGGTTTTTCGAATCCAGCTTTATTTTCTGAAATTATTAATTGTGAATTATAAAAAATACTCATTTATAATACTTTTAAATCGTGAATATCACTCTGTTAGTACGGAAATTTTTTCACATAACCTTATTATGTTATTCGCGAAAACAATTTAAAACTGATAACATTCTTACTGTTTGTTTTAGGATGAAATGGTGGACGAATTCGAAGAAGTAGATTTACTTTATCGTCGACTTCACTTTCATAAAACGCGCATATCTCTGGGAGGGAACACTTTTGGGGCATGGGATCGGTCTCATTCGATGCTCAGATGTTGTTCACATCAAAAAAAAAAAAAAATTGATTTTTTTACCCTTAGGTCCCTTTCTCTATGCGCTGTCACATATAGTAATTTGTGAACAAACCTTTTGACACGCTTTTTCAAAGAAACTTTCTACGAATTGTTCATCAAATATGAAGTAACCCAGGTAGAAATTGCCAACGTTACAACAAAAGTTGTACTGGGAGAGCACTGTTTTTTACGAAATGCCGGTACTACTTAAAACGTGCTTTGCCAGTACTGTTTACTGAAAATTAACGAGCTTTTTTTAATTTATTAAAATTAAAAATTTTATAAATTTTACATATTTTTACATCTATTACACAATTATTTATGTAAGAGAGACATCGCCATTCTTTTCTTGTGAAGTTTCGAAAGCATACATTTGAAGAAATTTCATCAAGTCTCAAGACATTGCCAAAAAAAATTAAAATAAAAAAAATCTGTGATGTACACTAAGAGGTCAGTAAAGTTCTAGCAAACTACTAAATTTGTTATTAAATGTACTGGGATAATACCAAAAAAATAAAATCCCAAGCCTGCGCCAACGTTGGGAACTAACTACGGCCAAGCATTTATTGGTGTTATCATTACGACAACATGCCAGTACAGTGAAAGTTAAAAATCCGACGCATTGCCAGTACATGTACTACCGCCTCCAATACCGGGCCAACATTGTGCCGTTTGTATTTTTCTACCTGGGACTTCAAAGATCTAGCCAATGAATCAATAAAAATTTTAAAAAATTCCATAACAAAAAGGTTTCGAACAAATTTTAAACTCACTTTTGCACCCTAAAAAGGGCAACTGTTGCGTCTTCAGAATATTTATTGCTTTTTCTCTCTATATCATATCGAAGTTTCATAAGGGCTCAATTCATAGCCCTAGGAGACCTCCCTCGTTAGAGTTTTGCTATAGAATAAATTTATCGAAACATAAGAGTTTCCATATTGGAAAATATTATTCAATAAATTTCAAAATATGAGAGGTTATCTGATTAATTAGTAGAATTTGCACAATTGCATGTATTAGAGTCTTAAGTGGAAATTATATGTTCCATCTCTTTAGTCTGGCCATACACTTGCAATATTGTTGTACAGCTTCTCGTTTTAGTTCTTTATTCTAATACCATGTGTGTTAGTAGATTGGGGACTTGAATGGAGAGGTTGCGCAATGGTATTGCTGATTTATGGATAGCTTTAGTATGTACGCCTTTTTAATGAATCTTTGAAAACATATCTTGTGAGAGTTCAGCTGTTTCTGAAAATTATTCTTGCAGCATTCATTTATTATTAATTTTTTTTTAGATCTAATTAATTTTTAAATATATTATTGTATTAATTGATCTCATTTAATGTTCATTTTTTGAATTTTGTGTTTATATATTATTATTGTATTATGCATTAGCCTTAACATATATTTATAGAAGTCTGTTATATATTTTTTAGTAGCTTTAATTAGCCATATAAGGGCTCGGTTATGTAAATGAAGATTTAGTAATAATAATGTGACAGCTTTTCTACAGGATAATATTTTAAATTTTTAGAGTTTCACTATTAGATAATCATTTAAAAAAATGCCAAGAAATCTGAATATTTTCTTCTAATACATATGTTTTTAGAAAATAAAATTCCGAGCTTGAAATTAAGCCACATTCACAATGATGGAGTACTCCACTCTGTAGAGTGGAGTGTACTAAAATAGAGATAGCAAATACATGTAAGTGCGAAAAAGAAAGGAACAAAATCAACTCTGCAGAGTGGAATACTCCAATATTGTGAATCTGGCTTTAGTTCGCAACAAAAATTTTTTTAAATTTATATTTTACATCCATGGATTTGAATTTGTATGAATCAAAGTTTTTAGTAATACACCACTAATTTGAAGGATTTTAAGCTAAAAATAAAGAAATCAAAAACCGGTTAACCGAAAAAAATAACCCGAGTTTTCGGTTAACTTATATTTTAGATTAAAAGTTAACCGGTTAGCAAACAACCGAAGTCCGGAAAATAATCGAGTTTTCGGTTTAAAAACACTAGACTAGACAATACTTTTTTATATCAATTATGTATTTCTACGATTTAAATAACCCTAGTTCTCTTTAGAAATCTTCCATTTCTTTCAATGAATAATGTATAAGAGTTGTAGCAATAATCAAACTTTCTAGCTATTGATAAAAAAATCTATCAGACACATTATTTATAAGTAATTTTTAACTTTAAGTTATTTCCCACTGTGTATTTTACTATCCCAACACTTGTTGTTATATTGTACACGCGCTTTTCAAACTATTACAAAACCGTAGAATGAACACTTTCAACCAATTCTAACTATTCCAAACTTTTTTTTTCAAATACTAACTATATGATATTTTTCTTTTTCAATTAGCATGCAATAAATGCGGCATGCAACAACACACACCTGTATATCTTAGTAGTTGCAACACCACGTTTTGCAAACAGCATAGAACAAAAAAATACAACATTTCATGTTTCTTTTAAATATACGATGAATACGAGTTGAATTTCTAAGATTACTCAATATGCTCAAAAAGTATACAGTTTTGTTATTTTCTCTTTGTTAGATTATTTAGATTATTCGGCCCTATGCTCCTTGCAGGAGTAAAAGGAACAAATATATATATACATATATATATATATAGATTATTCAGTTTGATCATTTAATAACTAATTTAGGAAAAGGATTCATTGGGGGTAGGCCGCTATACATATAAAATTTGTACGCAACTACACCAACATGGCAGGAAAAATAGATGATTATTCAGACTTACTGTTGTAGGGACATTTAAGAAATTATCGGGAAACCCGGATTGGCCATCCATGGTTGGTTGAACTGGTTGGTCAGAGACCTCACGTAAACTCTAGTAACTAGCGCTACTAGATGAGACACGATAACCCCACATAAGATCAAACAGAAGTGATGGTACCCAAGTACTTCAGACTCTCTTAACAAAAGCCAGGAGTCTCAAGATTTCTAACCCTGAAATTTGGTAATTTACCTTTTTTGATATAAATCGTATGGAAACACTTTCATTTTTATTATATTCGTGCAAAATGCGTTTTCTTCGTTTAAGCTCCGAAGCCATTTTTAATAAAACTGTTTGAAATATTATTATTTATTGACGTAATATGATGGCTACTTAAATCATAAATCTTATTTAATTAGTGAAGTAGTTTTTTAGAGAGCTAAGATTATTTCATTTGATTATTTCAACTCGCGAAGTTTACAAAACTTTTTTTTGTTTTCTTTTAGTACTTATTTGTATTGTCAAATGAAAATATCTAAAATTAACATATCATTGATTAAATTGTTATAAGTTTCCGATAATATTTTAATTAAGTTTCAGGACGAATCAATCATTTTTTAATCAATAATTAAGGTAAAATAATCATTGGAGATAAAATAGCAGCCCTAAATGAAAAATAAGTAAATTTTTTTAAAAATTTCGAAATTTGAGACTTTTAATAAAGATACACTTTTTTTCAAAATCGGGCATTTTGGCCAACTTTCCGCAAAAAAAAATCGTTTTCTTCCATTTGGAACCACTTGCAATAAAACTGGGGGTGTAATGATAAATCTGATTTTAAGGGACACCCTAATGTGTACTCTTCTATTGGTACCAAGTCTACCTAAAGAGTCCTTACACTCTTAGCCAATCGATGAGTACACCAGATTGGTGGAGATTGTCTTCGGCTGACTGTCGATGTAGAAATTAACGTAATAAGCAACCATCTTAGGCTAATTTTCAAGGTCAGCAGCAATTTTGGCTGCCAGTACACTCAAACCTCGTTTTATGCGATTGGTTCGTTCTGCAAAAATCCGCATAAAACGATACACTACCCAGCAAAATATTGGTAATGACACCTCATTACTATCTGCATTACCCAAAATGATGAATCATTACCTTTTGCATTATTTTATAATTTAAAATAATGACTTCCTAGTAAGGGACTATTGTATTCATTGTTTCTATAAATATATAAAATAATGACTTACTCGTAATAGTTTAAATAAGTACTTTTTACACATTTAAATTTTATAAAAATTTTATTTATTATATGTAAATATGTTTTATGTTTAAATTTGTATGACGTGTCCTAAAACTAAAACTTTTCTGAATTTATTTCCTTAAGCTAATAGTATTTGCCTAACTCCTTATTTTTAAGAATCAAGTAAGCAATCTGATAACCACTTATAATTCAACTTTTTGTAAGCATGTGTGTAACCACTTATTATTCAAAACCTCATAACTACTTATTTCTCATTTTTTCGTAAGCGAGCGGGTAAGCGTGACTACTTATAAAAACGACCACACCAAACAAAAATAATGAGTTTAGACGCCAAAAAATAAGTTGTGCGGAGCTATGAATTTCTATTATATAACGACTTATTTGGTAATGAAAGATTTTGCTGGGTAGCTTTATATACCCAGCAAAAACAGACATTACCGAGTAATTAAGCGAGTAAGTAGCACACAAAGGGTTTCACTACTTACCAGGCTATTTACTCGCAACATTACTTTTGTTCGCGATGTCCAAAAATTCATGGGGGGTCATTACCCTCTCGCTTACAAAAAAAGTGCGAATAACGAGTTACCCATAGTAAAAGAATAAGTAGTTACTCACAAAGATAGAATAAGTGGTTACTCAGAAGTTAGGAAATAAGTGGTTACCCTACATTGTAAAATAGTTGGTCATATTGGCAAAATAAAACTTTTTACCTTGGAAAATTTCCTATTTAATCAATCAATTACCAGTAAGTGATTACTTTGCACGAATATATAAGTACTTCTATGACTTATTATCGGTAAGTCATTATTTTGTATTTTAAAGTAATGCAAAAGGTAATGGTCTATCATTACTTGGTAATCCGTACGGTAATGACCTGTCATTAACAAGTTTTTGCTGGGTAAGAACTACTGATTCGTTTCTAAATTTAAAAAAAAGCATAAAAATATCAACAGAAAAATTTATTTCATTTACTTAAAAAATAAAAATTTAGTGAAAATTAACAAATAAATTGGGAAAACAAACATGTATAATATAGTTGTTTTTAATCTTTGTTGTTTTTAATCTTTGTTTACAGTTATTTGTCAATAACACAACACTTGTGTTGAGACAAGTGGTAACTTTATGAAATATTTCAAAAAATAAATCTTGTCAAAAAAGCCTGGCCGCTTTTTAAAATACATGTACCCATTTTGACATGTGTATAACGAACTGTGTTCACATTATTATACATTTTCTTTATACAACACATTTCTGACATGCATAACACACTTGTGTGATAATATAAACGGGGCCTAACTAGTTACGGTGGGTCTCATACTGTAGGTTTAACTTTAACTTAACTAAAAACAAAAGAAAATGTCAAAAAAATGTACACAAAACAACAACAAATTTTTGGGATAACTATTAACTAAAGTTTAAACCTGCAGTATGAGACCCACCGTTACTTTTTCCATAAGTTGAAAATAAAAAATAATTCATTAGAAATTTATTAATTCAGTTCGAGGGCAATTTCCTTATTATGAATTAACATAATAAGTACTTTTTTCAAAAACTGCTATTTTTCTTCATCATGATATTCCCCTAACAAATACCTCACAGAGTTTTTGCTTTCAAAAACCTCTACACTTTCAGGAATGAAAAGACGATCGTTTCGGGGATTTTCCAGGTCCTCTTCTTCAGTTTTCCTTTGAAAGTGGTGGCAATAGTGCAATGCAAATTGAAACATCAAAATTTCATGGTTGGCTACCGACTGTTAAAAATTTTCGTGGGAATTTTCACAAGTAAATTACAAAGAATAAAAAATTTTGAAAGAATTCGATAAGGCCAAGATAAAGACAGAATACGTATTTTCGCCATTCGCTACAAAGCCATCATCAGTGTCGTTTGCCTTGATGGCCTACTGTAAAAACGGTAATGACATATCATTATTTTTTGGACTACCAGTAATGACACCGACTTACTTTCTGCATTATTTTAAAAGATATAATAATGAGTTACTAATAAATACTTTTTTAATTATTTCAAAATAAAAAATAATTCATTACCAATAATGACTTATTTTCATCATTATTTCACACACAAGGTAATGTTCTAGATTTTTTTAAAATTTTTTTGAAATCTCTCTCTAAACTCAATATTTTTTCAACACTGGTAAGGATATATGTAACCACATATTTTTTGATTTTTTGTATGTTGGCGAGTAGGCTAACTTGTGCGCAGCCAGTCAATTGTGTTTTTATCTATCATATATTCCATGTCGAGATAGCTATTGACTGGCAGTCTGGAGTCCCAGGTTCGATTCCCGCACGAGAAAATGTTATTAAAATAAATTTTACATTAAAAAAATATTTTTTTTTTATAAAACTTATTTTTTTGCAAATCTATTTTTAGAATCATTGTTTTAGTCAATACTGGTAAGCACATAGGTAACGACATATTTTTTGATTTTTCGTATGTTGGTGTGTAACTCATTATTTTTCGTGACATCGCCATACAAAGGTAATGTAATAATAAAAGTAACTACTTACCATTACCAGGTATATAGTTACATAACCACATATCTGGTAATGATTTTCTACACTGGGGGGTTAATCATTGATGATGATCTACTTATGCCAAAGTTGAAAACATACATATATAATATGTTAACAATTCAACTAGACTAACATCAACGAAATCTAACAATGCTATTTTTATCCCTTTGTTATTACTGTTTTTTTGCTTTGAACTTAATTCTTAAAGTTTCGCAGCTGGTTCTATTCAACTCTGTGTATGATAAACACAGATTTATGAATTACAACGAACCGTTAAATTTAAATGTATGTTATTTAAATTATATTTTGCACCGCATCATGAGTTTTAAGATGAATGAGGGGTATGTATAGTTGATCTTTTTATTTTTTTATTTATTTATTATTTAAAAATTTTATAAAATTAAATTTTTAACAAAAATTTTTTATAGTTCAACTTATTTTAATTCTCTTTAATTACTTAAGTTTATTAATAAATAAACCTTATGTTCAATAAAGAAAGTTTGCTTAAAAATGCAGTCCACCAAATAAGTACTCCATAGACTAGAATTGGGTGATAGAATCCAAGTTTTGCAAAGGAGTTTCATACCTGGTCTTTTTGACCCTTTTCTCAACATTGATATTCCGCGACAGCTTGCTGTCCAGTATCACCCTCAAGTACTTTGTATGGTGTTTCTGTACAAGGTTGATATTACCAAACCCCGGCATGGTCCCAAGATCCAACTTGGTCTTGCCAGTAAAGAGCACTAAGTCAGTCTTCCCAACATTAACATCCAGTCCCAATCCGGCCGTTCACCGGTTGATCCCCCCCCCCCCCGTGTGGCCTCCATCACAGAACTAATAGTATCCAAGTACTTAACAGTGACGATATTGGCCAGATCATCTGCATACACAGTTGTCTTAGCCGCTCCACCCTTAAGCTCCCCGAGAAGTTCATTCACAACAAGTGTCCATAGTTATGAATGTAGAACTCTTCCCTGGGAAGTTCCCCCGTGCGCCACCTTGTAAACCCTTGCGTTACCCCATTCTGCAGGTATTATATTGCAGCTTAAAAGGCCATCTATTATTATATATATATTTAATCCTTTAATTCCTAGTGGAACTTAGGGCCGTTTATTATTATATACACCCGAAATATTCGGCGCAAGCTTACCATGACATGGGGTTTAGACTAACAGTTGAAGGATAATTGGTTGTGCATCACTGTCACTTTCCAAAGATTTGAGACATTCCAATCATTGGTCCTTATAACTTAACAAGAATTTATATTATTTAATTGGATTCCCAATCGTTGGAGTCCCATTCATCAGCGCAAATAATATTAAAACCAATATTGCCATTACAATTCGCATAGTTTTAGGCCATAGGATGTTGCGTAAAATACAAAAGATAATAAAAATACCATAAAGCAGACAAAAGTCGACTGACTATGATGCCAAAGTCAGAGTCCATTTCATGCCAATCTTCATACTGTCATGCTGAGTTCTAAGGCGAGAGAGAAAGATACATGTGTTATAAGTACTAGTTATTGGCCATTGTGCGTTCACTGGAAATTGAAACTAAAAGAAGCAACGAATTTGAATAACTGTCAGTTGTTGAGGTCCAAAGAAGATGATCATGACGAAGACTATGACGACGATGATGCTTATGATTATTGTTGTATTGTTTTGATAACATTTTGTTTAAGGAATTAACAAGGAATAAAATAATAAAATAAACATTAAATCAAATGTTAAAGCATGATCATGCATATTGCATTACACTGACAAGACTTTGTATTTCGTAGCCTTTTCATTTGATTTGGGTTTGGTTAGTATTTTTGGGAGCAGTAAAAGTTGTAACACAACTTTTGAAATTTTACACTAGTATTCAATTTTTGGTAGTCTTCTGAACAATGGTCAAAATTTTATTCTTAACATTTAATTGCCAATAAATGTAGAATTCATAAACATTAAACATAAATTTCACAAAGAATAAAATGTATTTTATTGTGGTTTGGCTATTGTAATCTTTTACACGAGCCATCGATGGCAGTAACAACAAATCACCAAACGATTCATTTTGTTTAATCTATTTTATACAGTGGCCCAATTGACCATATTCTTTTACGAGTTACCCAACACAAATTCTGTAGTACCTAATAAAATTTGTAATCTAGATTAATTTATTATTAATTTCCTGCGATTTATAGCCGTCGGGGAAAAAAAAATGTCGCATTTATATTGCTTAAAGACGAGTCAAGGATTCTATAGAATGCTTGGATAAATCTTAAACTTTCAGAAGTCTACGATTGATCTCAGTCAAGTCTGCATTGTATTCTGATCTACAAATGAGATAAATCCAGTTGCCTTTACAAGCCCACGAATAAAATAAATCCTGTTGATTTTAGACACTTACGATTCCAAATAATCCAGTATCCCTTAGAAACCCATGTTTAAGATTAATCCAGTTTCTTCTAGAAACCCACATATTTTAATTCTTAACCTGTTTTACAGAATTCTTGCACAAGCCTTAAACCTTAACATTGACAAGATTTATTTTTAAAGAGATGCAACACTGATGAAATTCTAAAGGAGAGATGAAAGATGAGGTGCTTCAAATATGGAAACATCGTAATTGAGGGAGATCTTAATTTTTAGAATAGTTGTTGAGCGTCATCTTATGGAGAGCTCACAAACTGATATGATATTAAAAATTTATCTACCAAACCTAGAGTCTTTCGATAAGTGCAACCGAAAAATCGGCTAATACAACCAAAATTCGATTTTTGCAACCCTATTTCAGTTCGAAGAAGATAAATGTGGTTGTGAACAGAGATTTATCGGTTGCAGCAACCGACCAATTTGGTTGGGACAAAAATTCTATTCAAATTAATCCATTTCTCTTTGTAAACCCATGTTTCAGGTAATGCTAGTTAACGTTATGTTCAGATCGATTTCTTATAGAAATCCAGCATAGAGATTGATCCAGTTTTTCTTTTCAATTAAAATCAGAATTATCTTAAACTTGAAGCATTTTTTGCCGGTTGTGCTGTTACAATGGCTGTTATTGCCCTACAGGGGAATGTAACGACCCCAAATTATACTCAGAATAGCGCCCAAAATGGCAGGAACCAGTCCTTGATCGGTATTTTTCTTTAAAAGGTATTTGTCATTTTAACATGACGTTGTTATTGCAGGGGCCCGATGCCACATTTTAGACACCTTTTGACATGTTCAAGGACTAACACAAATCGACATGTCATCTAACCGAACTAACGGAACATGTCACCAAACTAACCTAAAACCTGGCACAGAATGAGTAACATTTTATACATTTTGTGACATGTCACCCAACTAAACTAAGAGGAGCTGACACGAAACCAGTCATATTTAACGCACTTTAATTTTTTTTTTAATTACCATTGCCGCCTATATGATAATCTACACCACTCTGGTCGAAACTCAACTAATGTTTGGATCACGGTCATGAGAGAAAAATTACAACCACGGACAATTGCTCACAATCAAGTAAGTAAATTCAGTTTTTACTCACGCTCACGCATGATTCACGTGAATCACGCAAATTTCCAAAAAAAATTATTCACGCACACTCATTCACGGAAAACTTTATTTTACTCACACTCATGTGCAAAATTGTTTGAGCAAAATCGGACTAGTGGTTATCGAGTTATGTCAAAAAAAAGACCACCAAAGGTCAAATCGATATATCTCGATTCCTAGTGGTGACCCAGCGAAACGCCGGGACACGTATAACTTCTTTTTAACCGATATAACTTTCCCCGGTAGTTTGAACCCTTCCCGATCACTGACCCCTACAATTTGTCTCACAGTGTAATTAACTTGTTGCTTCCTTTGGAAAGGGGATAGAGACGAAGTGAAAGGTGGTGAAAGATGAAGGGCTTCAAATATGGAAAATATGGCAACACTGTAATTGCGCGAGATGTTGAAGTTTAGAACAGTTGTTGCCCGCTATCTGACGATGAGTTGGCGAACTTTGTTGAAGCTTTTTAGTTCATAGCCCTGTTATATTATTTTATTTCGGTGGGGTTAAGTGCTATGGCAACACCGAAGGAAGACGCTGCAATATGTATGAGGGATAGAAAAAAACTCATACATATTACTATTTTTCATAAATTGATGTTGCCTTGGTTGGGGCTCGAACCCGCAACCTCACGTGTAACAGTCCCATGCGCTAACCATTACACCACAGCGCCCACATTTAAGTGGCAATCGGAAATATAGTGCATATGGGTGCTAGGTCCCAAAGTGGACCGATTTTATCTTAAATCAATGGGCATTGTTCATGGACCCATATAAGTCAGTGTACCAAATTTCATTAACATATTTTTATAGCTGCGAGCTGTAAGATACAAGCAGGCATAAGAACGAATTTTTGGGGGACTTTTATATGAGCACTAGGTCTACATATGTGGACCGATTTTAGCCAAGGTCAAATATTATCCAAACACCTTAAAATTTGCGATCTTTATCGTATGCTCAAAAATACATGGAAGGAAAAATGGACATAGCTAAATCGACTCAAAAAGTGATTCCGAGTCGAACGGTATACTAAAAGGTATTTTTTGGTGTTACAAACATCAGCACAAACTCATTATACCTGTCCACTAGACCCTACCACCTTACAGGCAAAAAAAAATGTGCGCGGTGCACCTTCAAATATAAAGTATTTTTGCAAGGCTATTCCAAAAAAAAAAAATTTTTCCCGAACGTAGGGGTCGCCTTTTTAAATTTTTCGTTATAGCTTCGGAATTTATAGTTGGATTTTAAAGTGTGATATATCGATTTTTTGCCTCGAGGAGACCAGTGTTTTGCTATAAAGGAAAAATCCAACGAAAAATATTTAAAAAGGCGACCCCTACGTTCGGCAACCAAAAAAATTTCTACTGGGTTTATCGAAAAACTTAATGATTTTTTGCGAGCTATGATTTTCTGGCATTAGGGTGTAGCAACTGAGATATGGTACACTCAACCAAAAAAGTCTGTAATGTCTACTGAAAATTTTGCTGTTATTACGGGAAATTTAACTGTTTTGAGCCCAGCGGTATTTTTTGATAATTTTAGCAACACATGTCTGCTGTTCTGTAGTACAATAAAATTAGTATAAAAAATTAGTAGCCGCTACTAAATTTTAGTAAAATTTATGTAAACTGCAATTCAAAATCGATTTGCTAAAATCAGTTAAAAAACTTACTAAATTTCATAATTTTAGTACAATGAAATTAGTATAAATAATTAGTTGCAGCTACAAAATTTCAGTAAAATGTTGTAAACTGTAATTTAAAATCAATATGCTGAAATTAGCAAAAAATTTTACTAAAAAATAAAAAAAAACTGTAAAATCTAAAAAAAAATTTTTTTTTTCTTTCGATTGTAACAAGCGTATAATTACTTCATCGTACTTGAAATTTGGAGTCAAAATTGCAAACGGTTCTCCAGTTATTGCCGTTTTATGCATTGGAGATGCAATAAAATTTTCTGGGTGTTATTTCTAAACTAAGAATATATCAATAGTAACAAATATAAACTAAACAAGAATTGTAAAAAATCAAAAAAAAAAAAAAATTTAAAATATATAAATATATAATATAAATGTTTTGCTGAAATCAGCAGCGAGAATTAGTAAAAAAATCCGTAATTTGTAATAAAAGAATCGCAAAAATGTTTACTAAAAAACAAAATTGTACTAAAAATCAGTATAAAACGAGTAAAAAGGTTAAAGTCGGGCATGCCGACTATAATACCCTACACCAGTCAGACTTAAAGCCAACTAACGGACTTGTGTCAAAATTTTCTATAAAATCATAAAAGAAGAGAAAATCGAAAATATAGCCCATATGGGCGATAGGTCCAAATATGGAGCGGTCCTATCTAGAATCAATAGGCTTTTTCCTTGGGACCATGTAAGTCAGCGAACCAAATTTCGTTGAAATATTTCGTATTTGCGACCTGCAGCGTTTAACCAAGCCAATTTTGGGGGGACCCTTATATGAGCACTAGGTCTAAACATGGACCGATTTTAACTAAAGTCAACAGGCTTCGTCCTTGGGGCGCCATAGGTCTGTGTACCAAATTTCATTGAAATATCTTCGTATTTGCGACCTGCAGCGGGTAAAAAAGACAATTTTGGGGGTTACCCTTATATGGGCACTAGGTCTAAACATAAACCGATTTCGACCAAAGTCAATAGGCGTCCTTGGGCCGACGTAAGTCGGTGTACCAAATTTCGTCAAAATATCTTAATATTTGCGACCTGTAGAGTGCGCATAAGAATGCATGGACAGACGATAGACAGACGGACGGACGGACATCGTTAAATCGAAATAAAAAAAATTCTGAGCCGATCGGTATACTATAAGGTGGATCTAGGATCAATATTTTTTGGTGCTACAAACATCAGCATAAACTTATAATACCCTCTCCACGTAGTGGTGTAGGGTATAAATAGTAAAGTTCCATTGGAAACTGTTTACACATTTTTTTACTAACTTTTTTATCTGAGTATAGGTAAAAACTAAAACGGGATACTTGAGGTCAATGGTCCTTGGAGTCCCCTCGACAGAAAAACATCGATGTATCACACTTTAAGATCTGACTGTAAATGTCAAAGATATAACGAAAAATGTAAAATGGCGACCCCTACGTTCGGCAAAAAAAAAATAAAAACAATTTTTTGAAACCTTTTTTTTGAGTTACGGTCTACTGTGCACGTAGTCGTCCAGAGTATAGTAAAAAATTGATTATAGGGAGACCAATCTATCTTTCCACTAGATATTGTTGAATATGTTTAGAAGCAATTATGTACATGTTTACATCACAAATTCCATGGGATTTAAAAAAAATGTACCGAGATTTTCCCGATTTTAGTTGTATTTTGCATAGATATACTCTATGGAGCCAATTGGATAAATCCATTTTTACTTCCTCTAAATTTCAAAAACTAGCGCTTTTATTCTTATAATTTGTCTGAATTTGAACACTCACAGTTTCCATAATTCTTGTCGGATTTTAAGAATTAAAAAACATTTTAATGGTACAGTCGTCCATATTTTTATTTAATTAGTTCCAATAATAATTTTTGTTCACAAATGTACTTTTAATGCAAATGCACTTTTTGAGTGCATTTTTCAACCTGTTTTCCCCTGTTATTATTTTTAAAATTAATTTATTTGAAAACCTTAATATTTTTGCTACACCCAGAAAACAGATTCAGTTCTGATAACCGCATTTCTAGCCAATCGCATGGTTCAGTTGTGGCAACAGAAAACCAATTGAGACAGGACTAATTTGACTGTGGCAACGGAATCTCAGTTACATCAAGAATAATTCTGTAGCCGCAACCGAAAAATTCAAGTGATGCAACCATACGATTGGCAACAAATGGGGTTGTCAGAACCGAATCTGTTTTCTGGGTGTACAAATTCAATTTTGGGCCATTGTAATATTTTTATAAAAACAGTCACCATATTTTTCAGTATAAAATGATTAATTTTTAAAAATTCTACGTAATTTAGGTACCTTTATATCTCCATATCTTTTAGAACACTTATTGCATCTAAATTGTATATGAATGGTACTTTTGTGCTTATTTGAAAACAATTTCCCAGAAAACATTTCTAAATCCCAATTGCACTTTAAATGAACTTCTGTTTTATAATGCATTTTTCAATTTTATTATCCTCTCAAATTTGTTGGAAAGTATTTTTTATTAGGAAGTCTATCTCTTTTACTCTAACATGGTTATTCACAAAAAACTTTTTGTCTTATTAGAGGCTAATTGAACGATTTTTGTTGTTGTTTTGTAAGTTAATTTGTTTTATTAAACTGTAATAAAATTCAAAACATTTTTTTGAATACAAGCCTAAGACTTAAATGCGCCCGCTTAATTTCAATGTTGAAAGACACCAAGAGTGTTGAAAAAATGTACTCGTATTTCATAAAAAATGCATGGGAATAATTCCGCATTTATCGCTTAAATTATTCCCTTAAGCTTACAAGGAAGATCATAAAAGAGATTTGTTTGAAATAAAATTTGTTTTTCAGCAAATATTTAATAAATCGTAAACAATTTTTAGTAATTGATAGTATCATTTGCCAGATAGGTGCATAATATAACTATTTAATGTTATCAATTTCGTAATTGAAATTGGTTTTTTATTTTTGTATTCATAATATCAAGCAATATATAAAGTGTTTTCCAATAGGTACTTGACAACTTTGAATTTAATTTGTGAACGCACTATTTCACTGATCATCTAACTGTTACTTTCCTTTTCTTCAGTAACAACATTTTCATCATGGTCGAACAACGTATGTAAATTATAAAAATGTATTACCCAAATTCGGAGTCGGGTACCGCAACTTTAAGAGCGTTAACTACAATTTTCGGTCGTTAGTCGTTAGTGGACAAGCAATAACAAGTTTAGTGCAAAAATCTACATATTCATTGTGTGATGCTGCCGTGCCAGTGAGATAACGGGTTGGTCGAAGTGACGAAAATATCGCTGCCGTTCAGGCGTCCGTAGCAAACGATCCAAATCAGTTGATTCCGCGGCGTTCCCAAGAACTGGCCATCGCCAAGACCACTTTATTGCGAATTTTGCGCAAAGATCTTGGTTTACACCCATACAAGATCAAGCTGACTCAAGAATTGAAGCCGATGGACCATTTGACGCGACGTACGTTCTCCGATTGGGCTCTGGAGAAGATGCGCCAAGATGATGAATTTCATCGCAAAATCATCTTCAGTGACGAAGCTCATTTTTGGCTCAATGGGTTCGTCAATAAGCTAAATATGCGTTATAGGTTTGGTGAAAATCCACATGTGCTTCATGAATCACCACTTCATCCACAAAAAATAACTTTGGTGGGGTTTGCATGCCGGCGGCGCACTGTGGGCCGGGATCGCCGTTTTTTGGCCAAAAGTACAATTCAGGTAAAGGAAAAATGTGTTTATATATTCAAAATCTAGGATTGTTGAATATTTTGTGAGTGAAATATTGTATCATTCTGGTTCCTCGTTGTTAGTTGGCGAGAGTTCAAAGTCAAAGTTTTTTAATTTTGTGTCATTTTTTATTTTAAATGATACAATAAAAAAATCATAAAGAAACCAAAAACAATCTCAAATTACAAAACTAAAACTAGTTCTCAAAAAAAAAAAAAAAAAAATAGAAACCTGTTAAGTATTTACAAAAAAAGTAACAACATTATTAATTTTACTTCAAAAATATGGTTTTTTTCGGAAATCCTAAATTTTCAAAAAAAAAGCTCCAAAACGTTCCAAGAGATATTTGAAAAATTGGAATGCCAATGTGTTGCATAAGATGTCTTCTACCTAGGTTTTTGCGACCGTTTGCGACCGTTCATAAACTTTCGAGATTTTGCCCTTTAACTGAAAAAGTACCTTCAGATTTCGATGATTTCCAGCATTCCAGAGTTCTAGTAAAAACTGAAAACTAGCACTAAAAATAACCTTAAATGAAGGTTCTGGTTTTCTCACATAGACTAGCCCCCTAAAGTCTAGGTTTGTGGGACATTTGAGGGCCAATTCTGAATAAGTACGAAATTAACCCTTAAACACATTTTAAGTTTTGATTTATTTCTGGCATTGAAGTTAAAATTTCAACTTTGATGTCTTCGTAGACTTATGGCAGAATTTCATGACAAATATTTTTGCGGAACATTTTACCCCTCTAACTCTTCAACTTATGGGTCTTTTTTGAAACTTTTTAAAAAGGGCCAAAAGGTACCCTTTAATTGCAGAGTTAGAGGGTTTAAATGTTCCACAAAAATGTCCCTCGTAGTGTTTTATATAAGTTCGCTGAACATATGCTATACCTAAAATGGAAGATTCACATGGTTTCCTATGCCGATTCACAATAAACATTTTCAAAAGAGGGGAATTTTTAGCCCCCCATAAACATAGGGCCAGACGCAAACTTTTAAAACGCCGATACAAATATATTTTGTTTAGGTCCGCATTGCCAGAATCAGTCGTCAAAAGCTTATGTTGTTTTATTTTGTACAGTGTAATTTATTTTCCAACACATAACAATTTTAAATTTATGGCCGCCATATTGGATCCGCCATGTTGAATTTTTAAAATTTGATTTCAGATTCGTAATCTGCTACCCAAAAACTTCCACTGCTGGAAATTTGGAGTAAATCAGGCGACATAAGAAATTTAATGAAAAAATTGTTTGTCGCCATATTGGATGCGCCATTTTGAATTCCAAAATTTTAGTTTCAGATTTTTAATCAGCGGATCCTAGACATATATAATTGATTATTTTAAGTCTAATATAATAAAAACTAAAAATTAATTGCCGCCATCTTGGATCCGCCATTTCGAATTTTATATTTTTTTTTCAGATTCATGATCAGCAACAACCAAGCCCCCCTTTTAGTCTCATATACTCAATATTCTAGTATTGGTCAAAATTCGAAGATGCTGGCCCACTGTGCGGCGTCATTTGGCCATATATTTTCGTCGACAATTACGATCGTCACGTTACTGTGAATGGCGATCGTTATCGCGCCATGATTACTGATTATTTTTGGCCCGAATTGCAAAACATGGACTTCGACGATTTGTGGTTTCAACAGGACGGTGCCACAAGCCACACAGCACACGTTACAATCGATTCATTGAAGAGTAAGTTTGGTATCTCAAGAAATGGACCAGTCAATTGGCGGCCTCGTTCGTGCGATTTAACGCCTCTAGACTTTTTTCTTTGGGGCTACGTCAAATCATTGGTCTATGCCAACAAGCCGACAACGTTGGAAGAACTTAGAGCCAACATTGAACGCGAAATAGCGAAATGTGTGACCGAGTCATCGAAAATTGAGTCCAACAAATCAACCGCTGCCGACGTACCCGCGGTGGCCATATGAACGAAGTCGAGTTCCATATTCATAAAAGTTTTGATTGTGTTTCAAGTCGATCATAAAATTTTGGAAATATCTCAAATGGTTTGCGTTTTATTTCAAAAAAAAGTTGTCAAGTCCTTATTGGAAAACCCTTTAGATACCTATTTGTGCTAAGATATCTACCGTATTGACGAACAAAAATCTGTAGGAATCTAAGAACAGATAGGTATTTATTGCTTGAAATTGTGGACATATATGGTGAAGCAGAGAGATAAAATTTGTCAACCTTTCTGTGTGAAAGCAATCCCAAAATTTACAAAACTCAAAACTCTATGTATCTAGCCTCAAAGTAGTGATGAAAAGAAAAATTTGGATAAACATATTTTGCCGAATATGCAAGAAAGACGGAGTACCCCTCGCTTAAATTGTATGACTAATGAAATTTATAACTTTGCTGGCTGCATTCATATACTTTCTCATACATTAACCCTAAAAATGTATGAGTTTTTAGTATTTAAAATCAAACATGGTGATGTATGTTTTGTATATCAAGAAAAAGATCTTCCTAGTACTTTTCATTTGATACGCAATGAGTTTAGTTGCTTTCGAGGAAATAGCAAACACCTTAAAAACCTGGTTTACATGAGATTCGGCGGCTACAAAACTTGCAAACGTATCCAAATTTCATCAAAATATAAATGGGGATAATGTCCGAGAGGTTATCTTGAAGAATGCCTTAAATGTTTTAATGTAAGAGATAAAAAACACATCGAAAATAATTTTATTCATCTAAAGTGATATTAAAAATTTATTTATTTTAAATTAACTTCTTAGGTATTGTATTTGGTTAAGGTTTAACATATTTTTATTATGTTTTTTTTATTTTTTATTTTTATTATAGCTTATGATTACAAAGAAACTCATCATTAGAATTGCTAATTTTGTTTATCTGAATCAATGAAATGTTTATACTAAATATAAACATTAATGTTTTAATGTAACACATCTAATATTGTCACTATATCTGATGATGATTTTGTGGCTGTATTTTATTACACAAATTCTAAACGCATAAATGTCAGTTAATAGGTCGTCACTTCGGCGGTCAATTTAATCAATCACTCATTGTCTACACGCTTCGTCGGAATCAACCTCAACTAAAATTTTTTTGGTAACATATTCCCGCAAATTTAATTTTTGTTGTTTTTTTAATACAGTAATAAAAATGTTCAAGTACGGCATATAAAATTTAATTTTCTCAGAGCAATATTTTTGGCCTTAAATAGTTTTTTCATACATCTGATAGTTTTCGAGTGATTGATAATTAAAAATTTTTGCAAATTCGAAAGATATTGTTGATTTTTATCGCAAATTTTTTCTGCGTAATTGAAAATGTATAATTAAGAAAAATATTTCTGGTGTTTACACATTTGACTTAAAGTTGTTTTCAACGAAGCGTGAGTAGTTAATATTATTAAACTTTTCTTTACCGTTTGATTTTTTAATACTGAATTAAAATTGTATGAGTTTTTGTAATAGGAACGTGTATAAATAAATAGCAATTTAATTTATTTCGGGCTATTGATGGTTTCAAATTTAAAATAATACATTTTAAAATAAAGATTTATGTGTTATAAACACTATCGGGGTCCGATTTCAGTTGCTTTATACCAGCCCAACAAAATATGACCGAAAAAATATGTAGTAAAACATCACATATGTGACCTTCTCCGAGAAAAGGGACGTAGTGTGTGAAAATGAAGTTTTGAGAAGAACGCATTTAAAGTTAAATTAAAAATAAAATTTTAATATTTTTCTCATTTTCATCGAAACCCGTTCTCCGAGAAGAGGGACCTAGTGTGTAAAAATGAAGTTTTGAGAAGAACGCATTTAAAGTTAAATTAAAAATAAATTTTAAAGTTTTTCTCATTTTTATCGAAACCCGTTTTTTGACACACTAGGTCCCTTTTCTCGGAGAAGGTCACATATACTGATTCTGATGTAGGTAAAATTGAGGTGAAACATGCATAATTTTAAAATGGGATTATCTCAGGGCGAATGTTTTTGTTTAGACAGTGAAATTAAACTTCTTCTTTTTAATTTTCATTTTTTAAAAATGAAAAAAAAATTTCGAACGCATGAAGAACAACTTTAAACGCCGGTAGCGAACTATAGGTACTCTCGAAATTTTTTTGTATTTTTCCCATAATCAACTCAATAATATACATCATTTGAGTGTTATTACGTCACGAAATTAGTATATTTTCATACTTGATTTAAAAATATTAGGCGTTTTCATATAAACCCGTAAATTACTGTTAAACCCTGTATAAATACAAACCATATTTCTTATGAATGGAGTTTGACATTAAACTCATAAACATACCAGACTAAACCGTTTACGAGTTTATATGAAAACCCCGATTATGTTTTTGAAAAAAAATTTGAATTTGTAGTATGGTTCTTATTAAAATAAATATAAACCTATTTAAAACAAATACTTTTGTGCTCATGTTTGGCAAAAACATAGTTTGACATATCGTCAGCTTATTATTGATTTGACCTACTGACCAAAAAAATGAGTTAGAAATGGATTACATAAGGGATGTTTTATTAAGCCCGATAGAACTTACGAGAGGGTGAACTGTGATACTGCACTCACTTTTTGAAATTTATGATCAGTATATTCTGGCAAATCATCACGAATAGATTGACGCTTGAACAACGCTACCAAATTATCTAGATTTACTTTGAAAATTAGTCACCAGTTCGCGCAACTTATAGACAAAAAATTGTGTTGAGCAATGAGGCTCATTTTTGGCTTAACGGGTTTGTTAATAAACAAAATTGCTGCATCTGGAATGAAACCAATCCACAACAGACCCTACAGACTCCATTACATTTAGAAAAATGCATCGTTAAAAAATGCGGTTTACACGCTGATGGCATCACTGTACCATATTTCTTAAAAAATAAAGCCGGAGCTCGCGGTACGGTCAATGAAGATCGTTACCACACTATGATCAATGAATTTTTGTTTGAAAATATCAAGAAAAAGTCAATAACAGCCGCGGTGGCCATATGCCCGAAATCATTTCAAACAGAGACCCAAAATAACTGTTATATTTATTAAAAAGTCACAACCCAAATTTGTTTAATTATAATACATATTTCAATAATGCACTATGATTTATAAATCATATTGCACAAAAAAATCACAAAGTTTGGCAAACATTTTAATCTTTAAAATTTTTATATTTTACTCTATAAATTTCTGTTGTATTTTGATTTTTATTTTAAAATGATTTTTTTTAAAAAAATTAAGCACTAACTTTTTTATTTGATAATAAATTAAAAATTGACCTAAATTGAATGCCGGAAGTTGCTGGAATATACATATTTACTCACTTTAAATCACTGTTCATTCTTTTATTAACACTAGTTGACATCATCAGGATATTATAATTGTTGAAGTCATTGGTTCTATTACTTTTGATTTATATTCTTAATTGTTATTTTTTGATAAAGAAAAAAAATCACAAAATAACTTTTATTATTTTTGAAAAAATAAAAATCGTGTTTGGATTGTTTTTGTTTGAATTAAAAACAAAAATCAAACAGAGCAAATAAACAGAAAATTAAAAATATTCAAACAAGAAATTATTGTAAAACAATCAGTTTTTTGAATGAAAGTTATAACTGTTGAAAGTATTACCTGTTTTCAAATGTTAATGCTTTGTATTGATCTTTGGAATAAAAAAATTTTTTTGGATCAAAATTTAATTAATTAATTTTATTTTTTACAATTCGAAGTTCTATCTGAGATATCCAATATCGACTTTGGCGTACCTGCCCATTTTATATACAAAAATTAAAAATGTAAACCTTCTTTATCGGTTTTTTCCATAAAGACTTTTTGGCGTGTGGGTCAAACCAATAATAAGCCGACGATATCTGTTCTTCTTCTGTCATCCTTCTCTCTAGTTGGAGCGTAGGGCCTCTACCATTTTCCTAAATCTCACTCTATTTTTGTTTTCACGGCTAATATCATTGCAATTGTAGTTTGCTATTAGTAATTCATCATCAATTGTTCTGCGCCCTGTCTTTTATGGCGCTACGGGGCGTCGACTACCATCTATCGAAATGCTTGACGGGCAGTTTTAGCGTTCTTAATTAGATCTGATAGATTCTCTAGAAGATCACTTAACCTTTGACTGATTAAACATATATCGTCCGCATATTCTACACTAATAGAAATAAATATGTAAAAATAGCAGAAAAAGTTACTAAAAATTAGTTAAAGATGATACTGCAGAAAAAACTATTGAAATTAGCAGATTTCTTTTTTTTTGCTAAATCTAGTAAAATAAAAACAGAAAATTTAAAACTGCTAAATATGCAGAATTTTATTTATATTTGAGTTAAATTTTTGTTAATGGAAAATAGCAAATTAACCTGCCAAAATCAGCAAAAAATTTTGCTGAATAATTTGTAGCATAAAAAAATCCCAAAAAATTTAAAATTTTCGAAGTTTTGTTCGATTTTTTTAAATGCAAATAAAAATCGAGCCTTTCGAAAAGAGAAGTTTACAATTTTTTGCCAAATATTTCTTTTGATTTTAGCAGTTTTTCCTGGTTCCTTTGGTGGAGCTATTCGGTGTGATAGGGGATATATCGGATAGGGAGACGAGGACAAGGTGGACAACCTTGACCAATTGTAGGATATCTCGGACCCTATGGCCACTGCCAGATCCGGGGAGGACAAAGATTCTTCTTGGATTTGGCAAGCGGACGGTCGGGATGCTTGTAGGGGTTCTAACGGGACACTGCGCGATAGGCCGAATGGCTGCGCGTTGGGGTTACGCCCAGGCGGACTACTGCAGGGGCTGTGGGGACGAGGAGGAGGAGGAGACAGTACACCATCTGCTTTGTGAATGTCCGGGACTGAAGGAACGGCGACTCAGATATCTGGGGTGCAGGTTCTTCGACGACCTGGACAGTCTACGCAATGTTTCTCTGTCTGGTCTTGCGAACTTCTTAAGGGGATCGGGATGGTTTTAGATTTCTCGGGTCGTGGTATTTCTTTCCATGCGGGGGAAACTAAGGGAATCACAATGGGCCCTATGGCCTCCGAGTGAACTCGCCGTTCTGGCGGGCTCCCATTCAACCTAAAACCTAAAACCTAGCAGTTTAGTTTACTAATATTTAGCAAAATTTTCTGGAGATTCTACAGTACAATTTGTTATTTTCAATTAACTAAAAGTTAACTTAAATATAATTAAAATTCTGTAAATTTTGATTTTGCTGTTCTTATTTTACTAGTATTTAGGAAAAAATCTGCTAATTTCAACAGTTTTTTCTACAGCATTCCTTTTAACTAATTTTTTGTAACTTTTTCTGCTATTTTTACAGGTTTATTACTATGAGTGTACTTCTTCAAGATGAGTGAATGGGTCCCATTGAATACCTTTGCTGACCAAGATAGTGCTTCTGAATACTTCGTCAAGAATCAAAACAAAGAGAAGCGGAGACAGTACACTCAAAAAGAAAGTTAGTAGAAAAATTAGTAAAACGACTTCTATATTAAGTATACTACTTTTTAGCAATTTTTTTTGCTGAAATTCCGTTTTCAGCAAAAGTTTTAGTTATATTTTTTCAGCACTAAACTAATTTTGAACTAGTGTTTTACTAATTTATTTTGCTACAAAAATTGTGCTGATAAACGCATTTATAGCGTGGACGACAGCCAGACAGACAAGTTGTTGATGTCACAGCTTATAAGAACTGATTGTTTTTAACAGAAAATTTCTACTGAATATTTTAGCCGGAAGTTCGTATTCTGTGTATTTTGTTTATTGAGTGACTGATAAAAAAAAAATTAAAAAATATATTTCTTACAATTTAACCACTTTTTCAATGGAAATAACTTTACTGATTTCCTTTTTAAATGACTATTGAACTTTTACGACAAAGTTATTGTGAGTCTAACATATATTGTATATTTCATTTACCTAATATAAATTTTCCACAGTTCTATCATGGGAACTATTTACACAATAAAGAAAAGAAACCACAAATTCACATAAAATCAGATTTAATAAATATGTACATCATTCCTATATGTATTATTAAAAACATGTGCTATTTTTCTGTAAGGATACATTGAGGATACAGGAAAAGACACTTCAGACACACACACGAAATTCGCATGCTCAAGAAAATTTTTATAACAATGAATTAAAGAAAATCTCATCGAATCTAGTACATTTTTCCACCAAAAAATTTATTGATATTTTGGGGGGAAATAAATGTTAGTTTTGAAAAGTATCAAATTTCCAAATGTAACCACCTGTAATAAATAAATTTTCTATATTCCCATGAAAAATAAGTATAATCAAATAAATGCATAAACTTAAAAAAAAAACTGCACATGTTTGATTACAAATGCATGCATTTATGTAGTTTTCCTGTTGTACGAGATTGATCACATGTAAACACCTTTTAAATACGAATTTGTTTTGAAAAATTTTACCTGCTAAAGAAATTTTTCCAAAACTTATTTCAAGGTTTCAACAAGACACACTTAACAGATTTTTCTTTTGTTTATAAGCGGCTCATAACAAAATTCAGAATCTATTTAGGCACCCTTATTTTATTTTTTAAATGCTGTCATATTTTTGATAGACATGTGAATTTGAGTTTAAAATTTAATGTCCCTGATTATTAGGGATAATTTTTACGAAAGAACACTTGATAAAAGAATAATTTTATAGAAAGATTTAAAGGTTTAAACTAGAGTTTAATAACCCTTTTTAATGTGTGAATTTTAGGAATGAATGGCAAGTGTTTTCTTTATAATTTCTAAATGAACTATAAAAATCCACACCTACTTAGTATTTCCGTTTTCAAAAGAAAGAAAATATAGAAAAATATCTATACTTCCGTTGTAGAATTTATATGCTTATTACACTGTGAGACAAATGGTAGGGGTCAGTGATCGGGAAGGGTTCAAACCACCGGGGAAAGTTATATCGGTAAAAAAGAAGTTATACGTGTCCCGGTGTTTCGCTGGGTTAGGTCTAGGAATCGAGATATATCGATTTGAAGTAAGTAACTATCATATAGGGGAAATTGTCACCTTTGGTGGTCTTTTTTTTGACATAACTCGAGAACCACTAGTCCGATTTTGCTCAAACAATTTAAAAAAAATTAAAAATTACAATTCCTTTAATCTGTTCATATAACGTTTTTCTATATACTCAACAGTTTTGCCGGTAAAAATAAATGTATGAAGAAAAAAATATTTTTTGCCTAAAATATTAAAAAAAAAGTAATAAACAAAAGGTTATTTGATTTTTATGGTAGCGGTAACAAACTAAAAAACGGTCATATATGTGCGTGTACAATTAAAAGGAAAAAAGGAAAGTGCCTTAAACGAAGAGTTTACATATCTGTTAGAAGTGCACAAATACCTCTACCGCATTCGGATGAAATACCAATTCCACCGCTTCCAAGTCCTGACAGAGAAACTTCTTTTTCTATTGAAACAATGGATCAATCGGATTTCACCTATAAACCAACACCAGAAGCCGGCCAATCGAACAAAATAATTCCAATATCACAAGCAAGAATGGACAAGATTGTTGCAGAATTAAACCTTTCTCAACGTGAAGCAGAAAAACTTGCCCAGCTTTTGAAAGAAGGCAACAATTTGGAGCCTAATGTCAAAGTCACCGGATATCGAAGACGACAATTGCTATTCCAACGGTACTACACACTCAACGAAGGGAACACATTTGTTTACTGCCACGATATAAAGGGACTGATGGAGGCGATGGCCATTAATTATGTCGCAGCTGATTGGCGAATATTCATCGATTCTTCGAAATCAAGCCTGAAAGTCGTTTTGCTACATAAATATAATAAAAACCAAGCATTCCCATTGGCTACAGCTCAGACATGAGCGAAACATACGATTCGATGAAAATAATTTTGGATAAAGTTTGCTACACTGATCACATGTGGCGGACCAGTTGTGATCTGAAAGACTGGCTTCCTTGAGATCCAACGGAGAAAGGACACAACTGCGTAAATGATCCACTGGTGCCAATGGAGAACGTCCTCATGCCCCCTCTCCATATCAAACTGGAAATCGTAAAAAATTTCATCAAGGCCATTGTGAAGCAACCGAAAGTTCTTGATTGTTTGAATAATATTTTCCCACGAATCAGCGAAGCAAAATTGAAGGAAGGTGTTCTGAATGGGCCGGATATACGAAAGCTCATGAAATCAAAGGAATTTAAAGTTGCTTTAGACGGTAATGATTACTTTGCGTGGAGGGCAGTGAAGAAAGTCATACGATATTTTTTGGGAAGTACGCGAGCACACAATTACCCCGCTCTTGTGACCAAGTTGTTGCACTACTTCCAGAAAATTGGAGTGAATATGTCCCTCAAAATTCACTTCTTGCATCACCATCTCGAATACTTCAGCAAGCAGCTAGCCTCAGAGTCGGATGAACATGGCGAGCGCTTCCATCAAGTGGCAATGCCAATGGAAACGCGATATAAAGGCAAAAGGCTCGATTCGCTGCTGGCTGAAATTTGTTGGTGGTCGCAAAAGACGTACGATCCCGACAATGAAGATGAAGAATATACAATGGGAGTCTCCTCCGAGGGTAAGTCACAAAAATGAAGTTAACTGACTGATTAAAAACAATTGATTTTTTCCAGATAAAGACAGATTCTCATCCGATACAGACTCTGAACAAGTGGGCGAACCACCACGCAAGAAAGTAAAGGGCGCAAACAAACGAAAATAAGATTTGCGTTCATCGATTTTTATAACCTATGTATCTATGTAATAACCTAATAATTACCTGTAATAAGTTTTAGTTTTACGTGTTAATAATAAATAATATATAATAAATATTATCCAAACTCATTGAAACATAAAATCAACATTCTTGTCAAAATGAGATACCTTCACTTAATTGTGAATAAAAGCGAAACGCGTCCATCGATTTTCATGATCTATGTCTCATTTTGTTTAAAGGTTATGTGACTTTGCGTGAAAGTAATATGACTTGCCTTTTTTTCCGTTTTGGATTTTTTATGAATTTAAAAATTAAAAAAATTTAATATTTTAGGCAAAAAATATTTTTGTTCTTCATACATTTATTTTTACCGGCAAAACTGTTGAGTATATAGAAAAACGTTATATGAACAGATTAAAGGAATTGTAATTTTTAATTTTTTTAAGATTGTTTGAGCAAAATCGGACTAGTGGTTCTCGAGTTATGTAAAAGACCACCAAAGGTGACAATTTCCCCTATATGATAGTTACTAACTTCAAATCGATATATCTCGATTCCTAGACATGACCCAGCGAAACGCAGGGACACGTATAACTTGTTTTTGATCGATGTAACATTTCCCGTTGGTTTCATCCCATCCCGATTTTGACTGTCGCATAGTGTTATTGTTTCTTTCTAAAACTTGTTAACAATAAAACTATATAGTTTGCAATACATATTACGTTGTAACAAGTTTGCAAAGGATGTGGCTAACCAATTGCAGCAATAAACACCTTGGAATAATAATAATAATAAATATTTTATAAAAGAGAATAATAAAAGTTTACATTGTTGACTTTGTTATTTTAACAAGGAAATATCTCCAATTTCCCTTGAAGAGCTCTTAGTAGACCGAATTTCGAGGTTAAGTGTAGCCTTATTTTTGGACGCCCTTACAAATGGTCCAAAATTCTGCTAAGAAAAGTAAAAATATTGCATATGGGTGATATCAAAAAATGTGATAAAAACCATTGAATTAGCTAATACACTTAAAATAATACGTCAGTAGAAAAATCTGTCAAACCGGTTACAAATCGATTTGACTAATTTTTGATAAATTTTTAGTTGAAACATTGATTTAAGCAAAGATTTTAGTTATCTTCATTTAACACTATACACTCTCAGAACAATTCCGTTGTGACAACCGAATTTTTTGCCAACCGAATTCAGTTGTGGCAACCGAATTCGATTTCAATTCGATTGCGACAACCGAATTATCGGTGGGCACAACTGAATTCGGTTGGGGCAACCGAATTACGAGGTTGCAGCAACCGTCCCAATTCGGTTGGAAAAAATTCGGTTGTCACAACGGAATTGTTCTGAGAGTGTACTAAAAATCCTCAGTACTTTAACTAATTTTGAGGGTTAATGTTCAAAATCATTTATAACTAATTTTTAAGAACGCATTCGTTAAATTTTACAAAATTTATTGTTAAAATATAATATTTTCCTGTTACTGTTATTACCCGGTAGATAGCGCCACCAATCTATCCGAAGTTTTAAAGATGGCGCTATTTCTATCTCTCCCAATTTTTTAAAATGTCCCATATCTCGAAAATTAAGAGAGATAGACCAAAATTGATAAAAATTTCGACTACCCCTAACCATATAATACTCTAACGAAAGGGGTTATCTCTATCCAAAAATTTACCTTGGCGGAGCCTTGGACCCTCGGAAATTTTTAATAAAAATTTTCCACTTCATAAAATGGCCCATATCTCGAAAACTAGAGCAAAACGGGATGCCCTTATATATCCTCATCTGATATGTACTATGGATCCCGGGGAGGGTCCCGAGACCCTAAATTTTAATAAAGTCTACGAGTCAGTTAATTACAGATACAACTGTAGTTTTACAAATTTTTTACTTAAATTTAGATTTGTTAAATTTAACAAAAGAATTTCTTAAAATAAACAAATTTTATTTTAAGCGAAAAAACAGGAGAAAATTTTGTTAAAGTAACAAATTTGTCTGTTCAGCCAACAGACTTATTATTTTGAGTGTATGAAAAGATAGCATTTAAAAAACATTTTTTTGTATAACTTTTTTAACGTTCGCAAAAGTGTCAACAATTATTTTAATTTTTGCATTAAAAATACAAAAATTGTTTTTTCGGACTTTCTATATTTTCATATATTCACACGGAGGAAAAAGACGTTTTTGTATATGTTTGGAGGTAATCAATGTACGTTCACAAACTACCATATATGTATGTATTTGCAGTGTGCTTCCAATTATATTGTTTTTATAGTTACTATACATATATTTCCCGGTAATAATTATATTTGTGGATACAATTAACATATATTTGGAAAAACGGCGAATTTCCATTCTTGATACATATAAAGTTGTATGTAGCCATTATAGGCTTTTGTAGTTGGTAATAATCGTTTAGTTTAGCTAGACTGCATCTAGTCAGAAAATTTAGTGATATTTTTCCTTTATTTATTAATTTTATTGTGGAAAATGTGAAAAAATAAAATAAATTAGTATAAATAAAACATAAAATTGTGTTAAAAAGAAGAAAAAAATATTTAATTGTGTATATTAAAGTATTAACTTATTATAAGAGTTTTTAATTAATATTTGTTAATAAAAATAAATAAAAAATAAATGAAGAGTTTGTAGTTATTGTTTTTCAATGAATCTATTAGATGTAAAATTCAATGTGATTTATAATGTATTTAGTTATTAAATAATCGCCAAACAGTAGATGTATTAATTTTACTTTTTATGTTTTTCCATTAAAATATAGAGAAATTTGGAGAGTAGAATAAATACGCCTATTGTTTGGCATATATTAATAATTGCTTTATAACTAAATATATTATTTATATATAGTATTTGCATGGAAACATAATTTATTTATGACACACATATTATATGTTTGCTGCCAAACATATACTATTTGTCGATAGCGTTATTTCATTTCATCCAAATATTATATATTTACAGGCAAACATAATATATTTGCTTGCAAACATAATATATTTGCATGCAAATATTTATTGTTTCTAGTAAAAACACGGCGAATATGTTTAACAATTTCACCAAATATATATATATGTATATATATTACCAGCAAAAATATGTTTGGGACAGGCCGTTTTTTTCAGCGTGTGCCTAAGTCGAATTTACACGATTCAGAAGGTACATAAGAGGTTATATGAAAACCCCTGGTACTTTTTGAGCCTACACAAAATTTATTTTTTCTGAGTCCTTTGCATGTAACAATTTCAGTATTTGGAAAATAGAAAATTCTTTGATAAATTATTGAGCTTGGTTGCTTTTAGTTGTTTCAAGATTTATAATTATTTGGAGAACATTTCTTCAATAATTCAAATATTTTGTAGAAATTTTGAAATTGTTTAACAGACCTAATTTGATCGACTTTAATTTGAAATAATACGCATATAATTTATACCAAAATTGCTCTTATTTTGGGCCTAAAACTAAATCTTTTAAAATTTAGCAATTTTTTAATCTGTCCCAAAAACGAAGTCGAAATCCCTAATTTGGGCCCATATCCCCTTACCTAACAACTATGTAAAACCTCATTTGACATAAAAAAATCCTACTTTGAGAAAATTTCCCAAAATAAAATCCTCCTTTGACAACATTTCCCACATGCTAGCGACATCTACAGTTTGTTTACAAAATTGTCGATGTTGCATCTCTATATTATATGTCTCTGATAGGAACCAAAACCTTTGCAGTTCACAAACAAAACAAACACGTATGCAGTACTCTAAATATACATTAGGGTGGCCCTTAAAACAAAAAGTGTTAAATCTTAAGGTCTCACCCCCCAGAAATATGCGAATGGCCAAAAAAGTGATAAATACGAAGTTTTGGGCCAATCGAAAAATGTTTAGAGGTCGCTCAAAGCGATTGAAAATTGCAAATGCGTTTATATGGGGAAAAAATGACTTTTTTCGAGACTTATGTAAATTTTTCAATTATGGGAAAAATTTTTATTCTACATGTTAAATTATTTGATATAAAGAGATAATTATCTATTCAAAAACGTATAAAAATTCAAATTCGGTTAAGAACCAGCCCAGTAATAAATAATGCCCCAGACAAAAAAAGGTTAAATTATTACTTCATTGAGAAATTCGACCACACGTCATAAATATTTTTGAAATCGATTACTAAGTTATAATTTTTTTACTTAAAAGACTCAAGGCTATAAGATATGGAACAAGATTTTTTTATTGGATGTCGTAAACCTGTCGTAAGATGACGTCATACGCGGACAAATTTAAAAATAGCAAAAAATAATCAAACCAAAATGCATAATATTTTTAATATCATTATGAAAAAGGAAAACATTTAGATTTTCATGTTAGAATAAATATTTTTTTACAAAAATCTCAGTTTAACGTTGAAACACTAGCCGTTTTACTTATTTGTCTACCAGTTTTTTTTGTGAGTGTAATTCGCTTAGTTTTTATTTTTTTTACTTAATAATACAAACATATATTTTTTTGAAAATATAATATTCTATTTTTAATATTTTGTTAAACTAATGAGCCTTGTCATGACCAAAAACAACATTTTCCTCGAAATCCGCAAAAATCGAATCGACAAGGTAAGGGTTAACTTTAATTATTTCGTCCAAAAATTTTACCATAGGAACTTCAAACATTATGTTATAATATTTCAAATCACATTTCCTAAAATTAATTGGTAGTAAGCAAAGAACTGACTTCTTTTGTAAATTAAAAAAAAAAAAATTCTGGGGTCATTTTGGGCACCAGGTCCACATGGGTTAATGATGTCCAAAAATTTTTTTTGTCAACCTTGGGTAGCGATGATAAAAAAAAATAACTAACATTATAGAAGTAGCTAATTTTTAATTTTAAATATATTATGACAGCAAATAAGCCGTGTTATCACCAAAAAACGCAATTTCCTCGAAATCCGCAAAAATCAAATCGTTGCCCTACCCAAGTGTGCCAGTGGATATTTTTTAATTTTTTCATTTTCATTCTCTAAGGTGTTATAAACAAGCTACTGAACTCCAAATCTCAATTTTTTCGGTTTTGTTGAAGAAAAAATTTTGAAATTTGAAATTAGAGATTTCAAAAACGTCCCAAAAATGTTGTCCGCGTATGACGTCATCTTACGACAGGTTTACGACATCCAATAAAAAAATTTTATTCCATATCTCATAGCCTTGAGTCTTTTAAGTAAAAAAATTATAACTTAGTAATCGATTTCAAAAATATTTATGACGTGTGGTCGAATTTCTCAATGAAGTAATAATTTAACCTTTTTTGGTCTGGGGCATTATTTATTACTGGGCTAGTTCTTAACCGAATTTGAATTTTTATACGTTTTTGAATAGATAATTATCTCTTTATATCAAATAATTTAACATGTAGAATAAAATTTTTTCCCATAATTGAAAAATTTACATAAGTCTCGAAAAAAGTCATTTTTTCCCATATAAACGCATTTGCAATTTTCAATCGCTTTGAGCGACCTCTAAACATTTTTCGATTGGCCCAAAACTTCGTATTTATCACTTTTTTGGCCATTCGCATATTTCTAGGGGGTGAGACCTACAATTTGAACACTTTTTTTTTGCCCATATAACGAAGGGCCACCCTAATATACATACACACACTTTTTTACAATTTTATATTATTGTTATTTTTTTTATTATTTTCAATTAATGTTTCAATTGATATTATTACTACTTTAATCGAAATTTGTTTCAATTAATCGTATACAATATTTAGTAGTTAATAGTATCATTTGAGTGATAGGTGCAAAATAAATTAAAATTTTAATTGATATAATCAATTTCGTTGTTTAAATTCGTTTTTAGTTTTTTCTGTGTACCCATAGAATGTGTAAAATTACCAAAAAAAGGGTTGCCAAAAGGCCAGCCTTTGAAAATTTAAAATCTTTTTAAAAGGATATTTGTCGTGATAATGAAAATTTGAGAACGCAGTTTTACTATACTCAATATCTTCTTTCACATGTGAGAATTACCGAAGCACGGTGTTATCAAGATGATTCAAATATTCTAAAAGCAGTTCTTTTTGATTTGTTTTATTATTAAAAATCATTTAAAAAATAAAGTAAAATAAATAAGAATTTTTATTGCGGTTTTAAGATATAATGGCTTTTATATTCACAGGCTGCGAGTTAAAATTATTTAGAGTATTCCGCATGGCTTTTGGAAATTTTGTGTTTATCCCAAACAAATCACATCGGCTGTTTGCTGAAGAAACCGATTTGGAGCAGATAGGGATTAGATTGTTCAGCGAAGAGGCAGCGGAAATTGCATATTCCTGACAGATCAACTTTGACCTTTCAGTCAAAGTTGATTACAACGAGCCGTGATGTATGTAAATTTTGTTTATAAAAAGGATTAAGTGTTAAATTTTTTAGTTTATCCACCAGAAAATTCAGGTTATGATATAATGTATTTGGCTACAGTTATTTTCACTTTGATAATATCAAATATTGTTCTACATTTTCCATTTTTAATTATAACCCGAGTAAAAAAGTTTTGATATAATCATATATTATTTTATGTAATTACATATAGTAACTTATAGTTAGATATGGCCACATATGCTTTTAAATTGAAGCATATAGACTTTTATATAGTCATATATTAAATATTTTTTCCTCAAAGGTTTTAATATTGAGACATATGTGATTTTATATTATTACATACTGGCCTACATATAAGTGTATGTGCTATATATAAGTACACAATGTAATATATAAAAGATATAATTAGATATACGTTTATATATAATTTAGTATGACACTATACATAATAATATAAAACTATATATGGAGCCATTTAAGAAATATTATATAATAGGTGTTATATATGGTTATATATTGACGCATATGAACCCATATATAACTTAGTATGGTTTCATATCTACAATATTTCATGATTTCTTTTATATATAACGATATAACGTTCTTTATAAAATCATTTTTAATTATATATCATCCCACATTAGCAATTTTTTCAAAGTGATTTTATATAAAAATATGTGTATAAGGTCCTTTTAAAACCGTATTGTATTAAATGTGGTTCCATATAAAAAAAATGATTTTGAACTAGTTTTAGATTTAGTAATTACTAGGGATTGGCGCATGACACGATCGTGAGTGAAGTTATTCACAAGTGATCGTGAGTAATAATTACTATACCAAAGTAATTCGCCCGTGAGCGTGAGAATATATAATTCGTACGTGAGCGTGAGTAAGAATATATAACCCGTGCATGATTCGTGTGTGAGTTTATTTTTTGCATCATATGTTTTTAGTAATTTTTACTGTTTTGCGTGAGAATTTTCTGATTGTGAGTAAATTTTTAATATACCCATGTCTGCGTGAGTAAGACACGAAATACTCGTGCGTTTTTGTTTAGGAGCGTGAGTCAAAATGGATAACGCGCCCATAAAATTAACAATACTGAAGCTTTAATATGGAATTCTCTATACTATAACGCACACGTGACTGATCTCTTATATCTTGGTTGTATATCACAATCCGATTAAGTTAAAAATTTCAGTGTTGTTAACCTTATTTTAAAATTACTAAAAACAAAGAAAAATTTGTTCATGTTTAATGCACTGTCATGGTAAATCTGGATAAAAGTAATGGAAGATTTATCGAAATTATAGGATATCCAGTAGACCTGGGGTTAATCATTACATTTTATAATAATTACTCATTCATTTACACAATTACATGTAATTGTAATTGAAAAAAACTCAATTACAATTACAAATTATTTGTAATTGTAATTCAAAAAAGAACAATTACAAGTAATTTGTAATTTGAAAAATGTCAATTACATTTTTTGGGAAAATAAATAATGACAAAAAGCACAAGTTAGGGGTAAGCCCAACATGACGTATTCTTTTTATACGCATCCATCCATGCCTATGCAACCTATCCCAGTCAGATTTTTCTACAAAATTTTAACAAAAAACACTTTTTAATTCTAAATGTAATTGAAATTTGTAATTGAAATCACTTTCAATTACAATTACTAGTAATTTGTAATTAAAAATTTTCAATTACAATTACTTGTAATTTCAATTACAAATTACAAGTAATTGTAATTGAAATCCCTCAGGTCTGATCTCCAGATATTGTATATCTTTTTTTATTTAAAAATATAATTTTGTATATTGTTAGATATGGTCATATATATTATGGTAAAAATATAGGGTTAATATTTAGGTATAATTGTATCAAACTATGTCCACTTTTATAACATTTTATATAATTTTTTACAAAAAGATATAATTTTATGTAATTGGATGAGGACAAAATTCGGATACAATTGTATCATATTGTATCGAATTGTATCAAATTGTACCAAATTGTATACAATTGTATACAATTCGATACAATATGATACAATAAGACGTTCTCATTTTTCGGATATAATTATATCTAATTACATAGAAGATTATATATAATTAAATATAACTTTATATGGCTCCATATCATTTTTTTTTTACTTGGGAATGCAAATCTTATTGCGTGTCATTTATATTTTACCACTTAATTAAATACTAATGCATTCATTACTTGAAATGTCCTCAATAAAAAATATTAAAAAAAATTAATGAAGTGCAATTAAATTATATATTTATATAGTTGTCAATTTTGAAGACGAGTGCGAGAGTGCGCAAATGTGTACCATTAACAAACGCCTATTTATAGAAAATTTAAAATTCCAAACTAAAATCTAGTTCGCTATTAACAATGAGGGTATTCACAGTTTATGCTATTTTAAGTAGTAAATTAGCATTTATCGTAAATTTGACAATTTTTTATGGGTTAAACTTCAAAAATCATACTATTTTACAACGATAGCACATTAGCACTTAAACTGTGAATTCCTTTAATATAGAAAATGTAAATACATTTTTATTTATAACAGATCTAATATTAGATAAATAGGTAGGGGCAGCAGTAGAGTACTAGGTAACGAATGTTGCCTGCCTGCCTGCTGCTATTGCCGATGAATGTTGGGTGCCTAGATTACTGCCTTGGTGCCATTAATTGTAAACTAGAATTTTGTGGTTACTGTGGTATTAAGTAACTATTGCATAAGTGATCAATGATAAACAAAACTTGATGACAGTCAACTTGACGTTTAAAATACAAATAAAAAAAAAATATACTTCAAACTTCTCTAAAGAAATACGAACGTGTCTTTGAAAAAACAAAAACCTGGAATTTAGCCAAATTATATATATTGGAGTACCCAGCAAAAAAAGAGATGCCGAAGCAGTAGAAAAAGCACTACAATTGATGATCTAGATGTACTTCTTTTTTAACATAAACACTAATGATTTTAACATTGAGTTATCATAGGAGAGGAGTACTCCCACTTCAAGATTTTTTCAGTTCTTTTTGAACGATGCAAGGGAAGCTCTTTTTCACCAATTAAAAGTAAATACGAAAACAATTCTATTTTTTATTTTACAAGTTTTTATACCGCCACCGGGTATCGGACCTGCGGCCTCATGATTGCTAGTCTAGCTCTCTACCGCTGAGCAATTCTTTGATATGAAATTTGATTTGCATAAAAACACCACTTTGTCATTGCGAGATATTGTGTTTTATTCTGTCCAATAAAAGTACTTTTTAAACAAGTGCAAAAGGTGCACTGCAATTCAGTATTATTTTCAGTACTATTTTCATAAGCGTATAAAAAACAATTTTTCAACATTTTTATTTTATATATTTTTAAAAATTAAAAAAAATATTGAATTTTAACATAATTATAAACATCAAAAAAATAAAATAAATTTTTTTTTTAATTAAAAAAATATTGCTCTCTCCAGGAATGGAACCCGCGATCATCTCTTTAGAAATACCAAATGATACCAAAATCACTTTTTAGGATCGCTTTTAGAGCAATTATGCTTTAGAAGCAATATATAAAAAAGTAATATGTAAAAAAGCTGTAAAAATATAGTAACGGATACTTTAGAAGCAATGAAAGAAGTGATTTTTTTAAGCTGTTCAGAATTACTTCTAAAAAAGCAGTAAAAATACACTAACGGATACCTGTGAAGCAGTGTAAGAAGTAGTTTGTAAAGCATTACTAACAAATTTTTTTGCTGGGTAGTTTAAGAAAACTTGAGTAAATAAATCGTAAATACACTACACTTAACATGCCATTGTCAATAACTAAGAATTTCTTTAGATGTTGGAATTAAAATAAATTAATAATTAAATTAATAATATACAATTATGAAAAGTTATACATTATAAATCTCTACCACAATGTTTTAAAAACAAGATGTCACATTTGTAAAAAGTTCTATTAAAACGAATAAGAAACTTCGCAGCAAAACCTTGGTAGTATGTGGGTAATACTATGCGCTAGATCGTACCTCAACAAAAAAGTTCGCCGTACACCCTAAAATATGAAGTATTTTTGCAAGGCAATTTCAAAAAAAAAATTTTTTTTTGGTCGCCTTTTTCAATTTTTCGGTATAGCTTCGGCATTTAAAATCGGATTTTAAATTGTGATATACATATCGATTTTTTGCCTCGAGGAGACCAGTGTTTTTCTACAAAGGAAAAATGCAATAAAAAATAATTTAAAAAGGCGACCCCTACGTTCGGCAACCAATATATAAAAAAAATTCTACTGGGTTTATCGAAAAACTTCCTTAGCAAAATTTTAATGATTTTTTGCAAGCTTTAATTTTCTGACATTAGGGTCGTACATTAGGGTGTAGCAACTGAGATCTGGTGTGTAACTACTAGAACGAGATACTTGAGGTCAATGGCCCTTAGAGCAAAACACTGGTCTCCTCGAGAGAAAAACATCGATGTATCATACTTTAAGATCCGACTGTAAATGCCAAAGATATAACAAAAAATGTAAAATGGCGACCCTACGTTCGGCAAAAAAAAAAAAATTTTTTTTTGAAACCTCCTGGCAAAAATATTTCATATTTGAGGGTGTACGGCGCAGTTTTTTTTTTTTTTTTGCCTGTAAGGTGGTACGCTCTACTATGCATATAACCTGGTAGTACGTCAAACCTATTACCCCGGTATTACTTCGGGACCTTATTTGTTTTATTAGTATACTCATTTCGTGTTTCGATAAAATTTTATAAAATTAAATTTTAGTTAAATATTTGTGAAATTCAAATTAATATTCTGTTCAAAAAATTTAAATAAAATGAAAATCCTTACCTGTAAATTAAGAATAACATATTACAATGTAAGGAGTTACATCGATGGACATGTCCTCGTTATAATAATAGGTTTTGTAACAGAAAAGTAACAACTTACTCCTTCATTACAAAACGCTTATTTTTATAACCAAAACTTATAACTAAATTTAATTTGCCTAATTTTTTGTTAAAAATATTTAAATTTTGGTTTAGTACTTAATATAAAACAAATTAAAATTCTACGAAAAAAAAACTGATTACTTTAAAGTTACTTTTAGCCTAGAGGTAAAAAAGTACCATTTAAGTTAAGAATAAGATGACACTAGGTAGGAAGTTACAGATGTCTTTGAGTATAATCGAAAGAGAAATTACACTTATTTAATAACCGGCTAAACTACAAAAAAAATATTCACTCAAGAAACTTGTCGGCAGAATCTACAGAAAATGTAAGTTAAGACAAAAGTATAGTATTTACACTAGACTTGCCCTTCATTGTATGGGCGATTTTAAAGTTGCTCCGAAACCCGCTTCCCGGTCGTTATTTTGTGAGGTTACTGGAAAAACTAATCCAGAAAAATTTCAGCTCAATTAACTAATTTTTGAGCTATCCCTAAATTATCTAAAAGACTAAATTACCTTTATAGCAACGCATAAAAATCCAAAATCGGTTGGAAAATATTTAAGTAATTGCAATTTGCCCAGACCATTATATGCTTAAAATGAGATAAATTAAGAAAATCGTAAAAAATTGAAAATTTATTTCAAAAGCTTACACATGATATACTATAGTTTTATTTCTAAGATCTATAAATATTCAGATCTAAATTTTTGTCTCTCCTGGATTATGCTAACCTAGTCCCAGATATGGTCAAAGATGGGATTTTTTTTTGTAAATTTACAAAACTCTAATTTTGAGTTTTTTAAAATTTTGTTCAACAAAATATAAAAAAAGAGGTCAACGCGTAAAATTTCGGTTGAAGCGAAAATTCGGTTGACACAACAAGCCGACTAATGTATTAGTCGGCTTGTTGATAACTTAAAATTTCAAGATAACTTAAAATTTTAGTAAACTGTTTGAAATTGCCAAATAGACAATAAACATCAATACTAGAATTAATTACTTAAGAATTTTTCAAAGTGGTCATTTACCAAAGAATTTTGTAATGTGTTCATTTATATGAAGAAGAAGATGAAAACATTTTTATTAAAAATTTAACGGTAACAAGGGAAGCACCGGTGATTTTAACATTGACTTGACGACAAAGAAAAGAGCTACTACCGCTTAATCATTTTGTCAGTACTTTTTGAACGAGAGCAAGGGAAACTGTATTTCAACAACTGAAAGTGAAAAAAAAAATCTGCAAAAAAAAATAATTTTATTAAAAACTTTTAGTTGCTATTAATTACACTATGCGACAGTCAAAATCGGGATGGGATGAAACCAACGGGAAATGTTATATCGGTCAAAAACAAGTTATACGTGTACCGGCGTTTCGCTGGGTCACCCCTAGGAATCGAGATATATCTTTTTTTTGACATAACTCGAGAACCACTAGTCCGATTTTGCTCAAACAATTTTAAAAAAATTAAAAATTACAATTCCTTTAATCTGTTCATATAACGTTTTTCTATATACTGAACAGTTTTGCCGGTAAAAATAAATGTTTGTTACCGCTACCATAAAAATCAATAACCTTTTGTTTATTACTTTTTTTTAATATTTTGGGCAAAAAATATTTTTTTCTTCATACATTTATTTTTACCGGCAAAACTGTTGAGTATATAGAAAAACGTTATATGAACAGATTAAAGGAATTGTAATTTTTAATTTTTTTAAAATTGTTTGAGCAAAATCGGGCTAATGGTTCTCGAGTTATGTCAAAAAAAAAGACCACCAAAGGTCAAATCGATATATCTCGATTCCTAGGGGTGACCCAGCGAAACGCCGGGACACGTATAACTTCTTTTTTACGGTAGTTTGAACCCTTCCTGATCACTGACCCCTACCATTTGTCTCACAGTGTTATTAATGCTATTTTTCAAATTAGATTTATAAGTGGTTTTCTCGTGGGTTATTTTTGGTCAATTAATGGGTTTATTTGTAAATAAAAATCAGTTTAGTTCCTATTTATGCTCATCATTTCGTTTGATTTATTCAAAATTCTTCAGGAACGCAAATTTGTTTAAAATAATTTTATATTATATCGTTAAAATTCTATTTTGTAAAATTCACTTATGAGTAAAAAGCTGGACACCACTAAACAGATTTTTAAACGAGTGAAAAAACTGAAGTCGGGCATGCCGACTATTTCATACCCTACACCAGTCTGGTTGAAGGCCAGTTAATGTTTTGATCCGACATTCGAATGGGTGGAAATGGAATTCTTTCAAAATTTGTCTATGAAAAGATAAAAAATTAGGAAAACGTAAAAATTATTTTTCTACACTCAAAAAATAAGTTAGTAGAAAAATTAGTAAAACGTCTTGTATATCAAGTGTACTAGTTTTCAGCAATTTTTATGCTAAAATTCCCTTTTCAGAAAGAATTTTAGTTATATTTTGCTGAGTGCTGATAACCGCATTTATAGCGTGGATGTCAACCAGATATACAAGATGTAGATTGTAAGGAACCTCCGGTTAACCCGGGTTTGAAGCTGGGGTAACTCAGCTAGGCCAGTGGTCCTCGCATTAAAATTTATAGTTTGAATGAAAAAAAAACACTTTCGTTTATTTCTTTTCACTTTAACGCTTAATTTATTGATTTTTCTTAATATCACACTTATTTAGTGTATTTTCAGTTTATATGTCCCGTGCGGTGGGAACGCTGCCGCTCCGCGTTGCTTGGCCGGCTAACCACTGGTGATCTACTCTTCTGACTACCTGAACTCCCTAAACTTTCACGGATGTTAATCCGTCGCGGATGTTATCCACTTTTATTGGGTGTTACCCAATTCCTACACTCCTAGGATTTTGGTTGTAAACCAAAATATTTGCTAAAGTTCTGTGCCAGTGCCCTATAATCTCCTTCCGAGTAGGATGTAATCCTATCGGCGCTTACGGATGTAATCCGGATTATTTCTGGTTGTTAACCAGAGCCCTATTGCTATTCTGGTTGTAAACCAGGAACCTACACTGTCGACTTGGTGTTACCAATCAACCTTAAGGATACACCTTACTCTAAGCACTGCACATAAAATTTATTCACCAAGTTAGTTCTTACCACTGTGTTGCTCCGGCCTGTTACCACGTCCCGTTTGTTCGGGTGCTTAACACAAAAAGATCCCGACTGGTTGTGGTGATCGCCTTTTACACTTTCTGCATGTGCATTCCAGTCGCTTTGCTTATTTATGCCTTTGAGACTAACAGTGTGTACTCATTGTAACTATTGTGTAAAGCCCAAATTACTTGAACGTAAATGTAACATGACGAATCAGCTGATTCAACCTGCTTAATGAGAAACACATAGTGCTGAGTACTAGACGTAAACGAGTCGTAACGTGCCGGCCATTTCTGTTGAAAACAGAATTTTTTCTCCGTTTTTACGTGAGAGTGCAAAACAGCTGTTTTTGGTTACATATAAGTGATAGTATTTGTGACACAATTGTACCATGTTTGGCACAATCAAAGTTTGATTGGTACACTGGCACATTTTGGTTATTTCCAAAAATTCTGTAGAAATCTGGTTTATTTAAGAAAGAAATTCATTGGCAAAAACAATAAATTTTTTTTTAATTTTCATACAAAAACTTGTGTTTAAAACGAACACATAAAATATTATATTTGAAAAGTAAACAAATTAAGTAAATAAAAATCGATTGAATTCACAAATAAATTAAATTTGGCATAAACTAATTTAATGATTAAATGCATCAAATCAGCTAAATTGACTACAAATTATTTTCGATTTAAAATGAAATTAAATCCGATTGCTTGTTATTTTATAAAAAAAATGTAAGTTTTGGTACTATAGGGGTCGAAAATGTACTATTTTTTAACCTGTTTGGTACTATTCTGAAAATCAAATTTATCATTCCTTAATAGCACGTTACATATATTGAGTAACTTAGCATAAATAAAATACCACGTTACGACTCGTTCTCGTTACATTTACGTTCTAGTAACGAGACCTTAAGTTATGACCCCGTGTTAGATATGTGTGTGTGTTTTGCTGTATTTGTTCTCTTTGTCTCTTCATGTTTCTTTTCTTCTTGTAGTTTTCCTTCCAGTTGTAGTTTCCTTCTCTTTTTGTAGTTGCTTCTCTTTGTTGTTTTTCTGACTCTTTGTAGTTTCTCTTCTCTTTGTAGTTTTTCCCCTTTGTAGTTGCTTCACTGAAATGAAGTTTTTTTTTATATATTAATTACCGAACGTAGGGGTCGCCTTTTTAAATTTTTTTTAATTGGATTTTTACTATATAGCAAAACACTGGTCTCCTCGAGGCAAAAAAATCGATATATCACACCAAAGAGTATACATAATAAAGAGATTGGGGGACTCTCTATCACTGAGAAAGCATTTGTTCTATTATGTGCCTTGGAACAGGAACATACTCAAACCAATATCACCCAGCAAACATGGCAACACGAAGAATATTCTCCGAACATATCGCCAGGAAGAAAACATTTATTGCCGGCAGTATCAATTTCGTATTCCGGAAGTTTCCTCCGTCGGAAACAACTGTTACACTAAAACAATACTTCCAGGCAATATGAAAGCAATAACTCATATGGAAGATAAAAGGGATATCGCTAAATAAACTCCCAGTACAATAAAAAAAAAAATTATTTTTTTCATTATTAAATTTAAGCCTTAAAAACAATATCTGCATACATAATCCATTGACCAACTTATAAATTATCTTGATTTCATCTTAGCCGATTTTTCCCGCGCAATTAATCTTAACTTTTCACGAGATTATTTCCTATATATCTTTTGATTGTTTTTGTACAAATTTAGTTTTAATTTTTTCCAAATTGATAAAAGATTTCAAACAAATTTGCTTTATCTTCCAAATGATACAAAGATGATATTGCCGAAATATTGTCATAAAAAGTTTTGACAAAAGATAAAATTTTTGAATTACTTTTTTCCAAATATCGTCGAATTATCTTCCAAGTGAAAAAGGAAGACAATTTCAAAGTAAATACTACTTGATTATATTCATTCAAATGAAATATCTTCTTGGAAGGTATCTTTTAAATGTTTGCAGGGTCATTATGTGCGCTCTTTGTATGACTCAAAACATCGATTGTAACCAGGAATGGAAAATAATAATTTAGTTATAAAAATCAAGAATGGACTATACTATGGAATTATACTATTCCAACAGTATTATAGCCCTAGATTATGAATTTTAAACAACCATACGTAAAAAATTGCAAAATAATACCGGAATGCGAAAAAAGGCTTTGGGGTTCAAAAAATTAATTAAAAGATTTACATTCTGCAAACGATGCCAAAATTTTCTTCTTTTGCAACTAACCACCAAACTTTGTTTTATGAAATGGGCATTATACTCCGTAGATTATAAATTTAAAAACCGCACTTAAAAAATTGCAAAACAATAGAGGAACGCGAAAAAAGACTTTGTGGTAGAAAAAAATAATTAAAAAACTCAATCAGCGATCAACAGTCTGCAAATGAATACAATGACGCAAAAATTTTCGTTTTTGCAAATATTTTTTTCCCGATTTATTTTTTTTTTTTTGCAAACTAAGCATCAAACTTTTGTATATAAAATTAGTACTATAGACCCTAGATTATAAATTTAAAAAAATCACACTTAAAAAATTGCAAAATAATCGCGGAAAGCGAAAAAAGGCTTTATGGTACAAAAAATTAATTAAAAAACTTAATCAGCGATTTACATTCTGCAAACAAATATATTGATGAAAAAATGTATCCTTTTTTCGAATTTTATTTTTCGCGATGTTTTTGCAACTAGCCACCAAACTTTGTTGTATGAAATGTGTATTATAGTCCCTAGATTATAAATTAAAAAGAAACGTACTTAAAAAATTGCAAAATAAAAGCGGAACGCGAAAAAAGACTTTGTGGTACAAAAAATTAATTAGGAAACGTAATCAGCGATTTAGATTCTACAAACAAATATATTGATGCAAAAATTTTCCTTTTTGCAAATTTAATTTTTTGCGATTTTTTTTGCACTAGCCACCAAACTTTGTTGTCTGAAATGTGTATTATAGCCCCTAGATTATAAATAAAAAAAAAACGCACGTAAAGAATTGCAAAATAATAGCGGAATTTGAAAAAAGACTTTATGGTACAAAAATTTAATCCCTAGGTTATATATTTAAAAAAAACCGCACTTAAGAATTGCAAAATAACGGCGGAATTCGAAAAAGGCTTTATGGTACAGAAAATGAATTAAAAGAGGTAATCAGCGATCGACATTCTGCAAGCGAATATATTGTTGCAAAAATTTCGCTTTTTGCAAATGTTTTTTTTTTCCCAATTTGTGCTAATATTTGCTAATATCTAAATATTTAATTTTTATGCTTTTTAACGAGCCAAAGATAAAGCTATTTTTTAGTTACTTACATTTTTAAATATGTCAGAGCGATCGAACATTTTTTGGTATAAGAGCCCGATTAAGTGAGCCTTTTCCATCCCTGATTAACTAGTCGGAGTTCGTTCCTGTTCCAAGCCGCCTAATATTTTTTCAAATAAAAAATATTGAGAGAGTTGCAAGGCCTTTGATCACACTTTAAAATCCGATTTTAAATGCCAAAGCTATAACAAAAAATTAAAAAAGGCGACCCCTACGGTCCGCAAAAAATAGCAAAAAATTTGAAATCGCCTTCCAAAAATACTTCATATTGGAGGGTGTACGGCGAACTTTTTTTGAGGTACGGTCTACTTTACAAGAAAGTTTACGCATTTTTTTATTTACCGATTTTTTGTAAAATTAAACAAAACTTTACCCATTTTATAGTAGTAAATTTTAAGAGTGTGGGTCCAAAAATGGATCGATTTAAACCAAAATTAATAGGCATTGTCCATGTGCCGATATAAGAATGTGTACAAATTTTCTTCAAAGTATTTTATTATTTGCGTCCTGTAGCATGCGAACATGACAATTTTTGGTGGACCTTTATATGGGCACTGGTTCTAAACATGGACCGATTCTAAATAAAATCAACAGGCTTTTCTTACGAGCCCATATAAATTAGTGTACTAAATTTCATTAAAATATTTTCGGATTTGAGTCTTGCAGCGTTCGAAAAAGCTAATTTTGGGAGGACCTTTATATGGGCACTAGTTGAAAACATGGACCAATTTTAACCTAAATCAATATTTTTCGTTCTTTCACCGCCATAAGTTTGGTGCACCACATTTCATCAAAATGTCTTAATGTTTGTGACTTGTAGAATGCGCACAAAAAACATGGACGGACAAGCAGACGGACGGACGGATAATGTTATATCAAAATAGGAAGAAACTCAGAGTCGATCGTTATACTAAAATGATGGTTTAGGTCCAATATTTTGTGGTGTGAAAATATCAGCACAAACTTATTATATCCAGCCCACGTACTACTAACTAGAGATTGGCGCGTGAGTGAATTTTTACCCACGCTCACGAACGAAAACTAATAATCACACACGATTCACGAACGAACAATTTTTTTATATTCACGCTCACTCACGCTCACGTGATTAACTTCAATTTGAATCAAACTCACGAAAAATACGAAATTTGTTTTATTTTAATTTTGTAAAGAATCTTTATTGAATATAAGTTTTATTTATTTATAAACTTAATTAAAGAGAACTAAAATTAATTGAACTATAAAAATATTTTGTTAAAAATTTAATTTTGGAAAATTTTTAAATAATTTTAAAAAATTCACTGCAATCTTTAAATTTTTTACAAAATTTTGTGGAGGAACAAAATTTTGTCGATATCTTCGTTCATCAGGAAACAGCAAATTTTGTCGGTTGTTTCAAAAATAAAATCACTAATGAATTAAAACTTAATAACTAGAGAACCGTTTTGAATTTTGACTTCAAATTTTGATTCGGATGAAGTTATTACACATTTGTTGTAGGGGAGTGTCGTGTACCTTGATACTTTTGAATATTCTGTGTCAATATCTCTAAGATTAAGATAGGTGCGAAAAATCTTTAAATGCAAAAATATTAGTGTTGGTGTTGTTATAGATTGCAAATAATAAAAACTTTAATAATTCTTATGCATTTTAAAAAATTACAATTTTTTTAGAAAAGCGAAAAAGTTTCCAAATTACAAATTGGCGTGTACCTTGCAACTCGTAAAAAGTGAAGGGAATTTCTTAAAAAAAAATATTGCCCCATAATGAAATTCGTTGCATTATTTGCAGTAGAGTTGATATCTACTTGAAATGAGGCAATGCAATTTAATATTTGCATAAAAACATAATTTTTAAAAAATGGCGAAAATCTTAAATCAAATGTTATTTTGTAGCGAATTCAATTCAAAAGTACAATTAGCCTGTGGAGCTTCAATTAATCATGTACTGGAATTTGTTGGATAAACAGAAGAGGAAATATTAAAAAAGTTCCAAGGTCGCGCATTTTAATTTTTGCAAAAAGATATTTTTTTTTATTTGTACAACATAGTTAAGAAATTTACTGGTTACTGCATATAGAAAACGACAAAATTTATATTGATTTAAGCGCATATCTTGAAATATCTTAATTATTTTTAAAAAAATTTGTTTAAATTTTTTTCAAAAATTTACTTTTGTCGATCCAAGGTACACGCACCCAATAGCGTCTCCTTTAGACTTATCTGAAACTTTAAGTAGTTTAAAATTATCATTGGGCAAAATAAAGACCTTCATAGAAGAAGACTACAGTAAAACAATAACAAATAAGAGAAAAATGCAAAGTTCCAAGGTACACGCGATCCAAAGTACATTCCCCTAACCCAAAGAAAAAAAATATTTCTTTTTTTATAATATATTTTTTTAATATAAAAGAATAAGCTGTAAAAACAGTAGTTTTAACCAATATTAGCAATTCCTTTGAAATTGTTTTAGTAAAAATTTCTCAGTTTTTTTTACGACATAGTTATTGTAGTTTCTAACGAATTCGTTAGTTAGTTTTCATCACTTCAAAATAGCTACATTTTCAGTTCTTTTAAATGTAAATACCTTTGACGCCTTTTTGACTGCATATAGTGTTATTTTAACTATAATTTTCAGTAGATTATACTGAAAAATTTTTTTGGGTGTACCAGATATTTTGTCTTATTCTATCCAATAAAAGTACTTGTTAAGCAAGTGCAAAAGGTGCACTGGAATTCAATATTCCAGTAGTGTTTTTTTACAAGTGCATAAAAAGCTATATTTCACCATTTTTATTCTAAAAAATTTAAACATTAAAAAGATAAATATTATTTAAACAAATTAACTATTAATATTAAACCAAAAGCAAAAAAAATTTATATATTTATATTATTTATGGCAAGATTCAATTAGTTTTTGGGGGATGTTCAGAATTACTTCTAAAAAGCTGTGAAAATATACTCAATGATAAATATACTTGGAAGCAATGAAAGTAGTTATTTTTTGAAGTTGTTAAGAATTACTTCAAAAAAATCAGTAAAAATACACTAATAGATACTATAGAAGTAATGAAAGAAGTGGTTTGCAAGCATGACTTCTAGTTTTTTTTGCTGGGGATATATTTGATTGTATGGGGTGGTTATTTGGTTAGGATTTTAGTTCATATATTTAATGCTTATAAAATTTCAAGGAATATTTGTGCTCGTTGCAGTTTCTGACGACTTTTATTGAGGTTTTTTTGCCCCAAACTGCAAATATTTTAAATGAGTAGTAGAAGAACTGGATCCGAAAGAGAGGAATTATGAAAATTTTTCTTTTATCAACTCTTTAATGCTATAAAATGTTGCAACAATGTCTTTAACTAGATCTTAACCCATAGTGTCAAGATTTGACCTTTTTCCAACTATTCGAAGCAAGCAATTCAACATAAGGGCGTATGTATCCAAGTGCTTCCATCTCCAAATGATTATAAAATTCGTCTTATCATTGTAGGCTATGATAAATCATTTAACCATAACAATAAAATTCTACAACAACATTGTTGTTCTAAAAAGTACGCGACATTGTCATGTTGTATATGTTTATGTTTAATGATCGTGCCTTTAGGCCCACCAAAAACGTTATACGATATGTAGTAAAAACCAGAAGCTTTTTCAATTACTGTGGTTCATTTATCACATTTGTAATTTCACTTAAGCAGCAATAGTTACAACAATAACAAAAATAACCAGAAATTCTAACATCATTTTGACAAATTGCTTAAATTTGTGTAAATGTTTCTGTTTTTTTAGTCTTCCAAATATAGGAACAATTTATACACATTAAGGTTGTCAAAAAGATAAAAGTTGGAATTCGCGAAAAAAGCGTGAACTACTAAAAATTCCTTAATTTCTTTACCAAATTTGGTTAAAGTTGGGAAATAATTAAATTGAAAGAAAAAAAAATTGCTCGGTAGAATCTACTGAAAATGACAGTACAGGTCAGCACAAAGGTATATACTGGGTGCGACTAAAGTAACTATATTATTTCCTTTTTAAAAAAATATTGAATGGAATGAAAAAAAAACAAAAAAAATTTAATGATAAAATTTTATATATTTAGTTAGAATTTTATGTTATTTTTTTACATTAATTATGAAAAATAATGTCAGTTAAATGAGAACCGTTTTCTCTAACGCAAAAATGTGCTCTGGAATACTATCAATTTCTTCTTGAATGTTGTCCTTTAGTTGCTGCAAGATTTGGGACTTATTCACATAAACTTTGTCTTTGACATAGTCCCACAAGAAAAGATCTGGCGCAGTCAAATCAGGCGATCGTGGTGCCCATCCCAAATAGAAATTATCCGATTTGGAAATTGTTGTCTCAATAACTCCATCGTTGCACGGGCTGTGTGTGGTGTTGCAGCATCTTGTTCAAACCATTTGTTGGCGTTTGATGGAAATAAAAAATTTTAAGCATTACTCTCCCAGGAAAATTTTCTGTTCCAAAGAATCGGTTGTACAATAGCTACTTTTCATTCACAACCCCTTCTACTGTCGATTCTAACAGCGATTCTTTTTGTTTGAAATTGTCCCAAAAGCAACCCCTTCTATGGCTCCAAAGTGGAACCGGTTGCTCTAGAAGCAGTTCTAGAACTGATTCTACGTCACCCACACCTTCCATATAGGATCCCAGGAACTGGTTCCGGAACCAGTTCCATGGAATCGGTTGCAGTGGAACCAGTTGTAGAATGGGTGTGGTTGGCTACCGATTGTAAAAAATGTTCTTGGGCTGTAACGTTCTCCATTTACTGTTTGATTTACACCTTGATCGTTTTCAAAAAAAAAAAAAATGGACCGTAAATTTTTTCGACGGTAATGACACACGAAACAGTAACACGAATTTTGTGCAAAGATTTTTGATGAATATTTTTGGGATTTTGTGATCCCCAAAACCCCCAAATTTACGAAACCGTTGAAGTGAAAATGTGCTTCGTCGGTCATCATTAAATTTGACAAAAAGTTTTCATTTTGATCAACGAGATTTAAAATTGCTCTAGCATATTCCAAGCGCAATGCGAAATCCTCAAGAGTTAGTTTTCGGACTAGTAGGATTTTTAAGGGAAGAAGTGCAAATCGTGTTTCAAAATTCGCCGAAGAGTGCGGTCAGAAAGCTACAACTGCGCAGATCATCTTCTCGTTGATGTCTTCGGAATTTTTGCGACGCTCTGTCTCACAGCATCAATATTTTCGGCCGATCTGCCAGGACTGCCCGTATGTCTTGAAACTCCGCCATTCCCAAATTCAGCAAAATTATTCGCCAACGAAAGAATGGTTGGATCCGTAGGAGCAGTTCTTACACCATAAAATCTTCTGTATGCACGTTGAGTATTAACTATCCATTTTTATATTCTCCCAAGTTTAATTCCTCAAATAGAAAAAATATATGAATTATTCACAAGCAAAGAAGTTACAATTTTTTTAGATCATATAGTTACTTTAGCCGCACCCTGTATATAACATACAATATCGTAAAAATAACAGCCACATTTCTTTTTAAACAGCTGACAAAATTTTCTAAAACTACTGTTTTTAGAGTTAATATTTTCGATTTTATAATAATATATTTAAATAAAAATTATGAAAAACTATTTTTTTTCTTACGATTTAAAGCCAAAATTCAAAACGATTCCCCTTTTTTAAGTTTTTTTTTTCATTTTAGATACAAGTTTCTGATTTTTATTTGCAAAATAGGATAATATCCATAATAACAACCCAAGAAAATTTTTTACAATCGGTGGCCAACCACACCCATTCTACAACTGGTTCCACTGCAACCGATTCCATGGAACTGGTTCCGGAACCAGTTCCTGGGATCCTATATGGAAGGTATGGGTGACGTAGAATCAGTTCCAGAACTAGTTCCAGAACGGATTCTAGAGCAACCGGTTCCACTTTGGAGCTATAGAAGGGGTTGCTTTTGGGACAATTTCAAACAAAAAGAATCGGTGTTAGAATCGACAGTAGAAGGGGTTGTGAACAGTGTTGCCATATAACCAGTTTTAACTGTTTTTTACAGTTTTTTGGGATGTCTAACAGTTTTTCAGTTTTTGCATGTAAAAACCAGTTTTTTTTAAATTCATGGATTTTTTTACAGTTTTTTCATATTAAATCGGTATATTTGTTTCATTTACATTTTTTTTTTAATTTCTTAACTAAAAATTAAGAATTCAAATATAAAAGTGCTTATGCATAATAATTTGAAAACCTTATAAAACGTTTATAAAACAAATTTTGTATAAAATATTTTTCTTATAAGCCATTTATAAACTTAGAAAGTGATTATGCATATGACCCAAAAATTACAATAAAACTTTCATATTGTGCTGAAAAATTAGGTACAAATCGAAACATAAATAAATTTAAAAATGCCATTATTATACTACAAAATATGCTTACTGAAAAAACGACACTTTTAACAAATTTCATCAAATATTAGCATGGAATAAAATTAGCTAAACCACATCTGACATGGACATTTTGTAGCCGAACTTTTCAGATCATTTCTAAATGAAGGATAATTTAGAAAGTTATATTTTTTTGAAAAAATTTTTAAAACAATGTCTAATCAAAAAAGTCCGAAATTTATTTTTTTTAAATAAATATTTGCCAATTCTGGATAACAGTTTACCACTTTATTAAATTTGATCAATCAATTTAATAAATTTTTTTTTTTAATTTTAAATTATGATCACCCTACTAAAAAAAATTATATGACTTTTGATATTATATGTAATTATATCCGAAAAATGAGAACATCTAATCGGATCAAATTAGATCGTATTATGATCATATTAGATATAATTTGACATAATTAGATCCAATTTGATGGAATAAGATATGGTTTGATACAATTTTATCCGGATTTTGTCCTCATTCAAATGTATCAAATATATTATAATAATATCCAACTAGATATAATGGTATATAATTCGGTACAATTATACATAATTGTATGAGGCATATGTAACTATATATAGGTCTATATATATTTGGATATTGTAATATGTTGCACTATATATTGTGCAATATATAACTAGATATATTTATATACTTAGGATATAATTTCGTAAAATTATATATGATTATGTCTTCGTATATATGTTCCAATATATAATTATACAAAATTTTATATGATAAAATAATATATCAAAACTTTTTTACTTGGGCAAGGACTATTCCAAAAAACGTGATTTTCGAGATTTTTACGGGGTTTTTATACGCCGTCAAACAATTCCCGACATAATAATACTCAATCGAATAAAAGGTAATTTTATGCAGAATGCAAATCCATAAAAAATATTTTGAGGTATAACATTGACCAGTAAAGTATTCTATCCTAAGTCAGGAGTTAATAAAAAAAGGCCCACATCTCGGAAGGGTTATTCGATGAACTTTTTTTTAACTTCAGATCCGGGCCTAGGAGACCAAAATTCTTAAAAAAGTTTTGTTAGAAGGCTGTGCAAAAAGTCGATTAATATAAATGCCAAACGCAATTAAATTGTTCAAATCTAGATATTTTGTAAATTGAAAATTTTGAAATATTTTAATCCAACTATACTTGGGGATCCCAGTTTTTCTATAAAGAAACAGTTTTTTTTTTACAGTTTTTCTAAAAAAATATATGGTAACACTGGTTGTGAATGAAAAGTAGCTATTCTACAACCGATTCTTTGGAACAGAAAATTTTCCTGGGAAATAAAACTAAACAAGAATAAATTTCTAATTAACAAAACAAGAATTTTCAAAAACTTAATGAAATTTTTAAAATTAATTTAAAAAACAAAATTAACTCTTTACTGCAATAATTGTGTTTTAGTAGTTATTTATTGCAATATTTCAAATAACTGTTTTAAATAATTGTTACGAAACACAATACTTTTCGTTGGTTGTTTCCTTAAATAACTCCGATAATAGTCCTTTAGTATTTTCAATTGAAAAGGAGTTTTATTTACAGTTAAAAACAATAACTACTGCATAAACAACTGTCGTGCTTACTGTAACTGTTTTTTGAGTACTCTTTGTGTATAAATAAATATCTGTAGAGAAAAAAATTATTACTTATTGAAACTTAACTTTTTCTGCGACATCAAAATATAAACTAACTAGCCGGCAAAACTCGCTATGTTGTTAGCGTCCCGAGTAAAAAAAATTATATATAATCATATGTGGCATATATTACAATATATAATTAGACATGTGGTTATGTATATCCATATATAATTATATATGACGTTTTTTCCGAAAAATTTTCCTTATATTATGCCATATATAATTTCATCTAATTAGATATCGGCCTTCATAATATTAGATATGGCATATATAATTATATATTACATAACATGGTTGATCTTATTGCATATATAGTTATATATAGAACTATATCTTAATATATATGGTGGCATTTTAGCAATATATAATTATATATGGTATCATTTAAACAATATATAATATATAATTATATATGGTAATGGTACAATAATTCCAATATCAGTTGAGATACAATTTGTGGGTCCATATCAACAATTTGTTCACGTACATTTAACATATATATATGTACATTTAAGTTATAATTTATAAACACTTTATAAAGTTAAATAGTTCCATAAACCTCGTCTAACTGTATAGAATGTTTATGAATATACGATTTAATATATAATAATTACAACTACAAATTGGTGCCATTATCTAAAATTTAATTTAATGTTAACTTATAATAAAATAAAATGTATTTCATAAAAATAAAAATATAGTGTTAATTGATGTTAATATACAATAGGTTTAAGTTTAACATCCCAGACAGAAAAATATAATCGGCACAATGCTGGCAAACCGTTGGCGATGGTCGGTTATGCGTTGGCAGAACGTTGCATTAACTATCTTGGCAAAAAAATAGATTTCAAAAAACATTTTTCAAAAAATTGAGAAAACTTTTTTAATATTTGCTTTTAAAAACATGAAATTTAACCCAGTCCACCAGATTGTCAGCCAAGACCTCTACACTCTAATCTAACGAGACTTGTTATAGATGTGTGATAGCTACAAATTAAATGAATGATAAAAGCATTTCGAGCTAACTTATAAGCATCGAAAAAAGGTATTCCAGAAATTATTAAATGTATTTTAGAAAATTTTAATTGTATATCACAAAATATTATTTGCACTTCAGAAACTACAATATTACCCAAATTTAATTATTTATTTATTTAGTTGTGTCCAGAAATAATGAAATCTATTTCAGAATTTCATAGCTAATAGAGAAAAATTTCTCAAATACATTTCATAATTTCGGAAATACGATTGATAATTTCTGAAATACAGTTTGATAATTTCTGAAATACAGTTGTGAATTTCGGAAATACAATTAATAATTTCTGAAACACAATTGATAAAACTGAACTTCAATTGACTAGTTCTGAAATACAATTCATAAATGTGAAAAATAATTGATGAGTTCTGAAACACAATTGATAAAACTGAAATTCAATTGATTATTTCTGAAATACAATTGATAAATCTTAAAACAATTAATACAATTGGAAATGGTGTAGAGCGTCAAAAAGATGTAAATAAAATTATTTTATTCAAGGATTTCAATTTAATAAAAAAATAAATATATAATTTTATAAAAAAATGAATAGAAAAAAAAAAATTTTAATTTTATAAAAAGAAATTCATTTTGTAAAAGAAATGCATATTGAACTCGAGCCCTTCTGAGTTTAAACCTTATTTTAACAAAATATTGTAATTTTTATACAATCAGTGCTCTGCCAGTCTATTATTTTTTGAACAGTTGGCAATATATGTCTGGGATCTTATTTAATCCCACATAAATAGAGATCTTACGTAGTACCCAAATATAATGCGGCATCTAATTTTATCTGTCATTTTTATGGATACTTTTAGATGTTAATCCCCAAATATATTGCTGTTTCTAATTCGATCTGCCATTTTAATACCGAAATAAATTGCTGGATATAATTCGATCTGCCATTTTTCTGATAAATTTAGATCCAAGTTTATCGCCAAATATATTGCTGGATCTAATTTGATCTGCCATTTTTCGGTTAAATTTAGATCCAAGTTTATCCCCATATATATTGCTGGATCTAATTCGATTAGGAATTTTTCGGATAAATTTAGATCTAAGTTTATCCACATATATATATTGCTGGATCTAATTCGATGTGCCATTTTTCGGATCAAATTGGATCTAAGTTTATCCCCAAATATATAGCTAGATCTAATTCGATCTGCCACTTTTTCGGATCAAATTAGATATACGTTTATCCACAAATATATTGCGGGATCTAATTTGATCTGCCAAAATTGAGATCAAATTAGATCTAAGTTTATCCCCAAATATATAGCTGGATCTAATTGGATCCGCCATTTTTCGGATCAAATTAGATCTAAAAATATCCGCATATATATAGCTGGATCCGCCAATTTTCGGATCAAAATAGATCTAGGTTTATCCCCAAAGATATCACTGGACCTCCCAATTTTGAGATATAACTTGATCTTAGTTTATCCCCATATATACAATGGGATCTAATACGATATGATTGGATACACCCAATTTTGAGATCTAAATGGATCAGCTAGATATTACAGCAGATCTTAAACAATATCAAATTGGATATAATTAGATATTGCGCGAGATCAATTTTTTTTACTCGGGGTGCCTTAAAGTTTATTCAATTACAGTTTATATGGAGACAGATTCGGCATTTCAAGTGAATTAAAAAAAAATTCCACCACTATCAATATATAGCTAAAAAGTCCGAGACTTCGGCACCGGTAGTTTTAAATATGGGAATATATTTAGAAGAAAATTGCATTCTTTTTCTAACGTTTTTCTCTTTAAATAAATTTGTTTAACCTTTTTGTAGAGTGTGTTTTAAAGCTATGTTTCATATTTCTGACTTAAAGGGTTCAAAATTTTGACTATGGGTGAAAACATCTCAATTCAACACAAAAAAGTGGCATTTTCGGATTGACTATCTTCGATTTCAATGAAATTTACCACAACTATCGTACATGATAACAGCTCATTAAAGCATAAATTTCAGAGACAAGACTCTCTTGGTTTCCGAAATATAACGTCCCGAAAATTGAAAAAAACGGTAAAATTTGACCAAAGTATGATTACAAAATCGACAATAACTTAAAAACGATTAAAGGTATAAAATTCGTTTCGGTATTATTTATTAGGTAAGAATGTACCCTTTAAAACGGTGTGCATATCGATTTTTTTCATGGAAGGGTCAAAGGTCATTTCTTGGGGTCTTGAGTTCAAATCCCCATTGCTCGAAATACGCATTTTTCAAAATTCTTACAAAACTATATGATTACTGTTAAACTCTCTTCTACTTTTGTGTGAAAAATTTAAGGTGGTATCTCGATTCGTTTCTGAGTTGTCATAGGTATGTATTTTTGTGAATTAATACATGTATATAACACAATAGCATGTACCACATTTTTTGGTATTATTATAAATTGATTAAAAAACGAGTAAAAAAGTTAAAGTCGGGCATGACGACTATATAATACCCTACCCCAGTCTGGTTAAAAGCCAACTAATGTTTGGATCCGAAATTCGAATATTCGATTTGTGTCAAAATTTTCTATAAAATGATAAAAGAAGAGAAAATCGGAAATATAGCGCATATGGCGACAGGTCCAAATATGAACCGATCCTTTAATTAAGGATTTTCTAGGAAAAAAATCAAAATTAACCTGTTTGAGAGCACAGGTTAATTTATATTTTTTTTCTAAAAAATGCTTAATTAAAGGTTTTAATATCGATTACATGTCACATGCACTTTTTTACATTTAAAAAATTTGGGGTCATTTTGATGCCACGTGCCTATAAGGATTAATTTCTAATTTTTTATAACTATGTATAAAATTTGGTGTTAACATAATTATTTAGACAACTTTTACCAAATTCCACAAGAAACAACACATCTTTCCATAAAAAATCGAAAATTTTCAAAAATTTCAATTTTGACCTTGGTAAAAAGGGAGTTTTACAAAAATTTCTTTTGTATCAGAGCTAAGAGAAATCGGAAGTGATTTTGTTACAGCTAGCTAAAACCACAAAAATTAATACTATTATCCAAATTATTGGCCAAAATCACACTTTTCATCAAAATTTTCAAATTTAAAACGCCGTCATTATTAAGTTAAAAGAGGGATACGTGTAATTTCCAGTAGAATTATTCTCTAAGGTGTATTTAATAAACTCTATGCGTTGACAACTTTTTTTTTATATTTTGTTAAACAAAATTTTAAAAAACTCAAAACTAGGGATTTGCGAATTTTTAAAAAAATCCCATCTTTGGTCATACCTGGGACTAGGTTATCGTCAGCCAAGACAGACTAAAATTTATATCTAAATATTTGTGGATCTTAGAAATGAAACTAGAGTACAATATTGTAAATTTGTTGAAAAGATATTTTATTTTTTACGATTTTCATAATTTTTCTCATTTTAACCCTACAATGGTCTGAGTAACGGCCTTAAATCGCAAGTTGAAAAATAAGGTACACCCTAAGGTACATACACTACACCCAAAATAAAACGTAGTAACATAGTTATCAAAATTCATAGTCAATTTAGATTTTATTTGAATCAACTACCATAATTAATAGCAACTATGTAAAAAGATAAAAAATCAATTTCTTAGTTACCCTGTAATATGAAATTTTAAATAGTTCCAAAATGTCAAGAATGGCAAAACAAGAATTTGAAAAATATTTTACAAATCCACAATATAATTTAAAATTTTAAATGGTTAAATATCGATTTTCCTCAGCTCTGCCAATATGAAAAGGACCAGATAATTGCATTGGTAAGTTTTATAATTCGTTGTAATGTCTACATATAATTAATACAATTTCTCTTAAAATAGACTTCAAGAACTCTTCCGTGGCTGGTTTTTCAAGAGGTAAATTCTGTAGATGACCGATAGAACGATAATAACTTCAATGAAATGGATTTTATCATTTAAGTTAACAAATTTTCTATGAATATACATAAATCAATTTTGTAAATAACAAATGCATTTGGAAACAAATAGGAAATTTAATTTTTAAATTAAAAATAATTAACCCCCTGTTTTTATAAAGCGAAAGGAATTATTCCTCCAGAGGAATGTATGTAATTTGTTTGTGTTACAATAACAAAATAAACACATTCCTCAGGTGGAATTATTCCGCTCGTTTTATAAAAATAGGGGGTAAATCTGTAATTTCGATTAATAATTTTAAAATTAAACGTAGTTGATATTTACTACATTCAAAGCTTTTTTTTAATTTTCACTACCGAATCGTTGCGAGTAACTCCTCCTATAGTTGATTTATAGATTTTAAATACATGTAGTTGCCTTCCACTACTTCGTATCAACTATGCCATAGTGAGGGTTATTTCACCTATGACATAGTCGAAAAAATAGTGCTCAACAACTATGTATTTTTTTGGGTGTAGGGAAAAAAATGATACTTAGGGACAGGGTTTTGGCTATAACTCATAGACGAATTAAGATACCACCTTAAATTTTTCACTCAAATGTATAAGAGAGTTTAGCAATATTCATATATTTTTTTAATAATTTTAAGAAATGCGCATTTTGAGAAATAGGAAATTGAACTCAAGACCCCATGAAATGACCTTTGACCCTTCAATGAAAAAAATCGATATGCATACCATTTTAAAGGGTACACTTACCTAATAAATAATACCAAAATGAATTTTATACCTTGAACCGTTTTTAAGTTATTGTCGATTTTGTAATGATACTTGAGTCAAATTTTGCCGTTTTTTTCAATTTTCGTGACGTCTTGGATCTTGGAAACCGAAAAGGTCCGGACCCCAAAATTTATGCATCGGTGATCTCTTGTGGTGTACCACAGTTATGGCGAATTTCATTCAAATAGGAGATGATAAATCCGAATGGTGTGTTGAGTTGATGTGTTTTCACCTCTATGGCAATCCGTCTCAATGTGTGCGCAAGCTGCCAGCTCTTGAAAGTAAAAACCATACGTCAATTTGGCAACATTTGCGATAAAGGAGACACAGAGAGATTTGAAAACGAGTAAAAAGGTTAAAGTCGGGCATGCCGACTATATAATACCCTACACCAGTCTGACTTAAAGCCAACTAATGTTTGGATCCGACATTTGAATGGGTTAAAACGGACTTGTGTCAAAATTTTCTATCAAATCATAAAAGAAGAGAAAATCGAAAATATAGCCCATATGGGCGATAGGTCCAAATATGGACCGATCCTATCTAGAATCAATAGGCTTTTTTCTTGGGACTATGTGAGTCAGCGAACCAAATTTCATTGAAATATCTTCGTATTTGCGACCTGCAGAGTGTAAGAAAGACAATTTTGGCTCCGTTCTTGGGCCGACATAGGTCTGTGTACCAAATTTCATTGAAATATCTTTGTATTTGCGACCTGCAGCGTGTAAAAAAACAATTTTGCGGGGAACCCTTATATGGGCACTAGGTCTAACATTGACCGATTTCAACCAAAATAGCCAATAGGCGGCGTCCTTGGGCCCATGTAAGTCGGTGTACCAAATTTCGTCAAAATATCTTAATATTTGCGACCTGTAGAGTGCGCACAAGAATGCATGGACAGACAGACGGACGGACAGACGGACATCGTTAAATCGAAATAAAAAAAATTCTGAGCCGATCAGTATACTATAAGGTGGGTCTAAGACCAATATTTTTTGGTGTTATAAACATTAGCACAAACTTATAATACCCTCTCCACGTAGTGGTGTAGGGTATAATAACAAAAATCTAAAAATATCTGTATGTGTCTGTGTTGATCACTTATGAGAAAAAAACAATAACAGAAAGCTGAATAGGAAAGAAAACTACGAATTAGTTACATGGCATTCAAGGCCTTACTTGGAGAGATCGTTAGGCGGTCGCCTTTTAGTGTATTTACATTTGTAATGTAGGAATAGGCGCATGTGTTCGAATCCTACAGCCGACGGGTTGTTAAAAAAAGTGGTCGTATATAGACAATCTGACAATAAAACGAGTAAAAAGGTTAAAGTCGGGCATGCCGACTATACAATACCCTACACCATTCTGGGTAAAAGCCAACTAATGTTTGGATCCGAAATTCGAATGGGTTAAAATGGGGCTCGTGTCAAAATTTCCTATAATGTGAGTCAGCGCACCAAATTTTATTAAAATATCTTAATATTTGCAACCTGCAGTTTGTAACCAAGCCAATTTTGGGGGGACCCTTATATGGGCACTAGTTCTAAACATGGACCGATATTCACCAAAATCAATAGGCTTCGTCCTTGGGCCAACATAGGTCAATGTACTAAATTTCATCAAAATATCTTAATATTTGCGACCTGCAGCGTATAAACAGTATAATTTTGGTAGGACCCTTATATGGGCACTAGGTCTAAACATAGACCGATATTCACCAAAATCAATAGGCTGCGTTATTGGGCTAACATAGGTCTGTGTACCAAATTTCGGCAAAATATCTCAATATTTACGACATGCAGCGTATAAACAATATAATTTTGGTAGGACCCTTATATGGGCACTAGGTCTAAACATGGACCGATGTTCACCAAAATCAATATGCTGCGTTATTGGGCTAACATAGGTCTCTGTACCAAATTTCGTCAAAATATCTTAATATTTACGACATGCAGCGTATAAACAATATAATTTTGGTAGGACCCTTATATGGGCACTAGGTCTAAACATGGACCGATGTTCACCAAAATCAAACTTGTTCGTCCTTGCGACCTGTAGAGTGCGCACAAGATTGCATGGACAGACAGACGGACGGACAGACGGACATCGTTAAATCGAAATAAAAAAAATTCTGAACCGATCGGTATACTATAAGGTGGGTCTACGACCAATATTTTTTGGTGTTACAAACATCAGCACAAACTTATAATACCCTGACCACATAGTGGTGTAGGGTATAATAAACATATAGATAATTAATACAATTTAACGGAAAATCATTGATGAAGCCTGTGCATACAGAAAGGCAGAAACTAGATCTAGTCTGATTTGAAAATTAATAGGTGTTTCATATAAACTCGTATTCTACTCCTAAACGGTGTAAACCTGGTATGTTTATGATTTTACTGTAAAACTCCATACATAAAAAATATGGTTTGTATTTATACAAGGTTTAAAAGGCATTTACGAGTTTATATGAAAACCCCTAATGTGTTTATATTTTTTAGAGAAAAACTTTTCATTCTTCTTCTTAACTTCAAACCTACTAAATTAAAATTGACAAAATGCATATTAATTACAATATTAATTGGAAATGTTTATATGATGTCAGTACAACACTATACTAAAAGGGATTCTTTTCCTCTTCCCCCCACCCCTGTAAAAATTTCCAAATATGTATAATCCTGCATCAGTGGATGTCTATGTTAAGGGCATATTTAAATACAAAATTACAAATTTGATTTATTGAAATGCCATTTCGTTCCCATTGTATAATGTTTCAATTCCTCTCGGTCACTGTTGTATTCCATTTCGTTTCCCAATATTATTATTTCAATTCCACTTGTTCCCCATTCAATTATATTTCGTTCACCATTTCGTTCCCATTATCTACACTGAGAGAATTATCTTCATGATACTAATGAATTTTTGCATTAAATTATTGAAATTTCACCGGAACTCGTCCACTGAAACTTTTCATTAAATGAATGAAGTTTTTCATGAAACTATATAAAAATTAAATTTTATTTATGATAAATTTCATATACTCAATGCAAAGATTGTATTAAAACTAGTTTCGTAAACATAATAAAGATTTTTCGTTAAAATAGAGAAATTTTTCAATCACTTTGTTAAGAAAATTAATTAGTTTACTGAAAAAATTCATTGAAACTCGTCCAAGAAAATTCTCTCTATGTAGTGCTTAAATTCCACTAGTTGCTCGTTCTATTTTAATTTACTCCCTATTCCATTTCGTTTCCAGTATCTAGTATTTCAGTTCCACTCTTTCCCCATTCCATTTCACTGCACTTGTCCAGTGTTTCAATTCCGTTCGTTTACCGTTCCATTGCACTTCGATTCCCAATTTTATTTTAATTTTAAATTACACTCGTTTTTAAATTTCAGGTTTCTAAGCAAAGACGATGTGGCAGGCCGTTAAATCCCGTGGTGGCGAATGTCTGTGACAGAGTAGAAACTTTCAAACCAGATCTCAACTTCCTAGCTCCAGCGATTTGGGCAAAGGGGGACACTTTCCCCTTTGGACCCTGTAATGTCAAAAATTCCTAAAAGTACCTCGTCCGTAAGTTAGCCCATACCCCAAAGAACATACATTTCAAATTTAAAGTTTCTAGCCTAAGGGCTTTCGGCAGGCCGTCAAGGGGAAGACTTTCCCCTTTTTTACCCTCCCGGTAAAAATTTCCTAAAATTCTGTCTTAGCAGATGACTACGATAAAGGAGAAATTTACTTTCCGAATTTCAGCTTTCTAGTTCCAGCAGTTTGGGCAAGAGTTAATGGGGAGACTTTCCCCTTATTGCCCGTCCCGGTAGGACTTTCCAAAAGTCCCTTCTTAGCGAATGTCTACGTAGGAGGTGGAACTTACATACAGAATTTTAGCTTCCTAGTGCCAGCAGTTTCGGCAGGCCGTCAAGGCGGAGACTATCCCCTTTTTGACCATCCCTGTAGGAAATTCCAAAAATCTTGCCATTGCGAATGTCTACGATAGAGGAGAAATCTTCATATTAAATTTCAACTTCTTACCTCCAGTGGTTTGGGCAGGCCGTTAAGTGGGGCACTTTTGCCCTTTTGAACCGTAATTTTTACAACGTCCTCCTCCAAAATTCCAAAAAATATTTTTCATATAAGTTAATCCATACTGCAAGGAACACATATTTTAAACTTCAGGTTTCTAGCCAAAGGGGGTTTGGTTTGGGTTGAGTGAGTGAGTCAGTCCCTTTATTCTCCTACATACAGTATTTAGACATGAAGGTATAGTGGCAACATTATTTTTTGAACGTCCCTAATACGAATAGACTTTTGAAAAATCATTGAACCCTGACTTGTATTTCGAAGACCTCCATAACATTGGTACATTTTGTCCAACAACAATGTTTCAATCATTTGTAATCAATTGTTTATTTTCTGTTTTGAAGACTTTAGTAGTCGTGATTTGTCTATTACTTTAGTAAAATATTGGCTGCTATACTTGTTACAAAAGAAATGGGAAATTGAAATTTGAAAGATAATAAGTACATAATAAAAACAAAAGTATTTCAATGTGAATGGTCATACGTTTACATTTCTCATCTGACTATTGCTTAAAACTTGAGATAAGGATGCCAGTTGCTGTATATCGGAGAAAATAATTTCCGCACTTACATACATATCTCGATTTGCTAAAAAAGGTGGTTACGAGGTATAAACTTATGACCACCGAAAAGCAATACATTTTATTTTAAATTGTTAGGTGTTAAAAAGGCTCCCAGTTAAAAACAAATTGGTCCTCATATAATCAGCGCAAACAATTTATAAAGCATATCTTCAAATATGCTGCAGGGATATAAAAGCCAAGTTAAAAAACCTTCAATAGCGATATTACTGATATTTTTCTTCCATTTAAAAATCATTTAGGGAATACACAATGAATGCAAATATATGTTTCATGACGTATAACGAGAAATTTTCTTGGGTAATTTACATGTTAGAAAATATATTTATGTAATGCGGTACCTTCAAATTATTTATCATTCCCACTGCAAAAAATATGGTGCTTGATAATATTATCATGAATGATTTCAATGCGACATGAAAACAGACCAACAGACAAAAAAAAAACCAAAAACGCCTTGGCTTACAGGGAGGCTTATTATTTAACATGACAAGACAAAAGAACGCTTTGTAAAGTTAAAGCAGGTTTACAAAACGTCATTTTCATACAAAATTGGTTCAGTAAACCTCCTATAATTTTACAAAGCGTTTATGAATTTAAACACCGTAAGTTGTTTGAGTTTCACGTGAAAAAACTGTTATACTCCATATAAAAAAATGATTTTTCACGAAATCAGTTTCACGTGAAAATTGTGTAGAGTTTATTTTCACGCAAATTTAATGTACAAGACTATTATTTTTCTTGGGAAAAAGTGACATTTTGTGTTTATTGTGATTTTGTCTTTGTTATAAAATTAAAAAATTGTTCATTTTTATAAATTAAATTTCAAGGCCTTTAAAGCTCGAGTGAAATTTTTCCACGTGAAAAATAACTTACGGTGCTTTAGGGGTAAAGGCTTCATTAGTCTAATCGTAAAGTAAAAAAACGTATCTGTAATCAATTCAATGTGTTAAAATAATATAGAAATATATTGTTATCTTTTTTCTATGCATTGAAACTGTTGTCAAGTAAAATCGTAAAGAAGTTCTGTTGAAAATAGAAATTTTATATTTTATTACTTGACATTTAATTCTATGCACAAGAAAAGGATAAAAAATACAATATTTTTATTTTTTATACTCTTTTTATTCATTATGAGAATGATACGTTACTTTTTTTACGATACTTCCAAACTAATTTGGGCTTAAAACTGACAATAAAAATTTAAGAAAAATATTTGAAAAGAGATAAGAAAAAAATATGAAATATCGAAAATAAAAAATAAGCAAAAATTAATGTTGAACGTGTCTATTCCTACGAAGAGTCTGTAACTCTTTGTAATGAATGTATTAGCCTTGTGTTTATTGTTTCCCATTTTTCTTTGAACTTTAAAAAAAAAATAAGATCTGGTATCGACACAATCATAACTTTGACAGATAAAATATAAATTTTCTGAATTTTATTGTTGTTTTGTATGGAAAGTTTTAAAAATAATGCTATGTCCCCTATGCCCCATAGGCCCAATATGTAGAATTATTGTAAACGACAAAAATATATCAAAAAATCCCTCCAAAAAGGTTTCGTAATTTTTACCGTAAATATCTTTTAGTACGCATCGTTTGAGACACATTTGTTTAAAACTTAGGAGAAATATTTTAATTAAATTAAAATTATATAGACCAAATTTCAAACCTTTTGGTGTGGGAACTTTTTGATAGAAGCCTAAAAGTAAGATTGCATTTCTTAAAATTTTTTATGGCCTTATTGGCTAGGGCATGTAAAATTTGATATTTGCAAAAAAAAATTAAAAAGTTAATAATCTTAATGTGCATACGCTTTGAGCCAGAAATATGAAACTTAACATTAAAATATATACTCTCCAAAAAAGGTTAATCAAATCTATTCAAAGATAAAAATTCTTAGCAAAAGAATGCTAGTTTCTTCTAAATATATTCCCATATTTAAAACTGCCGGTAACGAAATATCGGACTCATATCATTTTTATAATTGGATTGTAAATATTGCTTAATTATTTAAAAAGTTAGAGCAGTTTAAACACGAGGTAGTTCTCTTAATTTTTTTAAAGTATCGAAATTTGAGCCTCGATAAAAAGTAAACTATATCGAATTTTGAAAAACTAAGGTTAGCGCAGATATCAAACGAACGTGGAAAATCCATCTGTTTATTTTCAAGGTTAACCATAAACATATTTCCGAACCCCATTTTTAAAGTCTTTAGAAGAAATACTTAAAAAAAAAGAAAAAATAAAGTTTTTCCATATTTAATTTGAATCATAAACAACAATAAATACTGTAAGTTTGACCATAATCCGACATATGTTTTCTTGTAGCGGGACAGTTGGTATGGAAAGCCTCATATGTATAACTAACGGTTAACAGTGCGTAATGATAACTAAGTGCAAACGTACATTTATTTTTGAAGAACTAAAGTTATCTAGTTACTTTTTTTAAATAATTTTATTTTATGGGCACTTGACTTTAATATCTTCCTCCACGGAAAGCACGTGCCCCATTAACTTATATTGGTTAAAAAAGACGAATGGCCACATAAAAAACCCAAAACTATTATTTATTTTATAGAACTATTTAATAAAAATACATAAATTATATTAAAAACAAGAATTGCTAGACAATAAACTAACTAAAATTATATGTTAAAACCCATAAAAAACTTAAAATTTTCTACAAATGTAATGAAGATGTAAGGCTTCAGTGAACATTTATGAAGTAAACTCTTAGTGTACATTTCTGTAACAAGAGGCACATGCTCATACAGTGGGCAATAGATATAGAAGCTAAAGAAAAAACACCCACAATGTTGGCGTTTAGAGGAAGAGGAATACTTGCTAGCTCAGAAAAAACAAGACATGAATCATAATATGTATATTAGGGTGAAAATACTTTGTGTGGATTTTTTTTTTTTGGAAATTCAACAAAGACCTTTAATTCAAAGTTTAAAAATTTTGTAACAAATTAAAAAAAAATATATTTTTTACTTATGTCTTTTGACAGACACATTGTTTCTATATAAAATACAGTATGCTGAACTCGAATATGCAAAAAAAATAAATCTCTCAAAGGATTTTCCATATATATTGTGATTTTTATATAAATTGCGCAGAAGTTAGGGAAAATCTCGATTTTCAGCGAAAATTGTACGATGCCTCGAAAACTGAAAAAAGTTTTTATACCCGTCTTCAGCCTATAAATTTCATTAGAAACGACGTATCACAAGACATAATACGTTCTAGAAATAGACTAATCGACTTTAAGAAAGTCGACTTTTTTGTGATGAAGAAGTCGAAAGATCGACTTTTGCTTTCGACTATTTCACTTATTACCATATGACTTAAAAGTGAATTTTGTTTTATAGTTGATAGCGCAATAGATTAAAATATATTCTGTTGGCCCATAAAATGGTGAAATATGACATAAAAAAGTTCAAAATGAGTGGAAAAAGCGCAAAATCTATGATACACTATGGTCTTAAACTGAAAGATGTGGTATTAAGTATACATACTGCTCCAAAAATTTAATTGCGAATTATTGACAGGACCACCCCCCCCAAAAATGTTTCTTTGGGGATAATCGGAAAGATGTGCCGAATCGGCCCTGAAGTTTGAAAAACGGGTTACAAGCGGAACATATGAGTTTCTTTTTTAATTTTCTCAAAAATTTCGATATTTTATATCGCATTTGAATCAAAAAGTTTAAAAAATCGTAATTAGCAGTAAATTATCTTTCTCAAAGACATATTCCTTATATAATTTCAGAAAATCAAATATGGCCCTATGATAAAAAAGAGTGTTTGAAAATTTCGACCTTTTGGCATTAATTTTAACCAAATCAGCAAAACGTAAGATGAAAAGAACTTCTTATCTGGGTATCTTGGAACTAATATAATAAAAAAATGATTTGTAGTAGACTATTTTAATAAATTTCAAAATTTTGGCTTGAATTTCTTGATTAAGTGGTCTGCAACATATCAGCTGCCGTGGGAAATAATTTTAGGGCTTTTTAACCGATTTTTGTTTTTATGCCTTTTGAGAAAGATAACCCAGCAAAATCTTTCATTACCAAATAAGTAGTTATATAATAGAAATTCATAGCTCCACACAACTTATTTTTTGGCGTCTAAACTCATTATTTTTGTTTGGCGTGGTCGTTTTTATAAGTAGTCACGCTTACCCGCTCGCTTACGAAAAAATGAGAAAAAGTAGTTATGAGATTTTGAATAATAAGTGGTTACACACATGCTTACAAAAAGTTGAATTATAAGTGGTTATCCGATTGCTTACTTGATTCTTAAAAATAAGGAGTTAAGCAAATACTATAGCTTAAGGAAATACATTCAGAAAAATTTAAGTTTTAGTTTTAGGACACGTCATACAAATTTAAACATAAAACATATTTACATATAATAAATAAAAATGTATAAAATTTAACTGTGTAAAAAGAAATTATTTAAACTATTACGAGTAAGTCATTATTTTATATTTAGAAACAATGAAAACGATAGGTCGTTATTAGGAAGTCATTATTTTAAATTATAAAATAATGCAAAAGGTAATGATATATCATATTTGGTAATGCAGATAGTAATGAGGTGTCATTACCAATATTTTGTTGGGAATTTACTGCTTATCACTACTTTTGAAACTTTTTAATTTAATTATGATATAAAATATCAAAATTTTTGTGAAAATTAACAAACACTTATATTTTCCCCTTGTAATCCGTTTTTCAAATTTCGTTGAATTTTTAATAATTTTATTTTTAAAAAGGAACAAAAATAATAATCAGTAACTCTTCCAAAATTCATAAAAATACAAAATGTTTTAATTGAGATCGCATTTCGTAAGAATTTGAATCTTTTCTGTACCCTCTATCACATATTTCAATTTTTTCCAAATCGTAGAGAACCACCCTGCAGACCTTCTTTGCACATTTTCATAAACTTTTATTAGATTTAAATGTAACAATTTTCGGCTAAGAACTATAGTATAAATACAAAATGGGCCCTTTAATTAGTTTTGGAGGTTTTTGATCTCAAACCTGAAATCAGAACCTAAAAAATTAAAATGGCGAATTCAAAATGGCGTTCGTGAATTTAAAATTTTTATTATAAGTTTTATAACTTTTTAGAATTTTGAATTAAAAGAAATACCTGGGCTATCGAAATTTCTAATGATGGCATTCGATATCGAGCGATGATTCGGACGCAACAGTGCGATATTTTACTCGATAGCAAATGGGCTTGCAAAATTTCTTTTACAACATTTTATATGAAGACAACACAAAGAAAATTTAGATATATCCCATAACTAAGGAGTCAAACCATACACTCTAATTAAATTCTGTTCAAATTTACCCAACTTATAGTAGGAAACTGAACTCCTACTATAAATTGGGTAAATTTACTCTATGTGCGTAATTGAAAAAAAATACGCACATTGTGTTTAAGTTGGTGCACAAATAATTTGTAATTTTACATTGAAAGTGCGTAAAAATTAAATGAAATTTTGAAATTAGTGTGTTAATTTACTAAATTTGTGTGTAAAAAAGCACGTTTCACGTGTAAATGTACGCATAAAATGCGTAAAAATCCACAAAAAATGCGCACAAATCCACAGAAAGTGCGTAAAAATAAAATATAATGCGTACATTTACAACAGGTGTGCTAACTTTAGCACCACCCAAAATTTTTTTTTGGGTGGTGCTAAAGTTAATTTGGTCATTCTCTCATAATCGTTTATGTCCAAATTAGTCGTTTTGGGATCTTAAGGCATTTGTTTAGAATTCATATAAAAATTTGTTATAACTATTGAATGGGTGCGATGACTCCTGCTCAACAAAATGCCTTCTTTGAAAGGGTGGCAGTAACCGTCAACAATAACGGGAGAAAACGCCTTAAGAGAGATATGGCCTACGCAGGAACAACTGAGTGCAATGACTCCTGCTCAACAAAGTCAGTATTCATTGAGTACTGCCTAATTTGCAAAGAAAGCATTTTGTTGAGCAGGAGTCATTGCACTGAGTTGTTCCTGCGTAGGCCATATCTCTCTTAAGGCGTTTTCTCCCGTTATTGTTGACGGTTACTGCCTCCCTTTCAAAGAAGGCATTTTGTTGAGCAGGAGTCATCGCACCCAGTTGTTTTACCTAGGCCGTATCTCTCTTACGGCGTTTTCTCCCGTTATTGTTGACGGTTGTTGGTTGACTGCCTCCCTTGCAAAGAAGGCATTTTGTTGAGCAGGAGTTATTGCACCCAGTAGTTCCTGCGTAGGCCGTGTCTCTCTTACGGCGTTTTCAATTTTGAAATGAGGTTTAGACTACCACATGCGTTAATAATAATTACCAAAAACAATTTCATGCTTATGTTGCTATTTCCAGACTCTAATGTGTTTGTGGAAATGTTGTAATTCACAAAAAATAATCCGTTTTCGCTTTTTCTTTTTATTATTTATAATTTTTTTTAAATTTTTTCCAATTTGAAATGTCAGAGTATTTATTACTATTATTGGATAGTATATTTACCAACTTTGTGCGTAAAAATTTTATTTAACAAAACAATAGTAATTTTAGGCACAATGTGTTTATTTACAAGCACATAATGTTTAAAAATACTTTGTGTGTGTATTATTGCGTATAAAAGTGTGTATAAAAAAAGTTTACGCATTTTTTGTTTATATTTACCGAATTTTCGTAAAACTAAACAAAATTTTACCCATTTTATAGTAGTAAATTTACAAACATTTTTTAGAGTGTTGTTGAACAAATGTGTATAACACACTCTAATTAAATTCTGTTGAAATTTACCCAACTTATAGTAGGAAACTGAACTCCTACTATAAATTGGGTAAATTTACTCTATGTGCGTAATTGAAAAAAATACGCACATTTTGTTTAAGTTGGTGCACAAATAATTTGTAATTTTACATTGAAAGTGCGTAAAAATTAAATGAAATTTTGAAATTAGTGTATTAATTTACTAAATTTGTGTGTAAAAAAGCACGTTTCACGTGTAAATGTACGCATAAAATGCGTAAAAATCCACTAAAATGCGCAAAAATCCACAGAAAGTGCGTAAAAATCCAATAAAATGCGTACATTTACAACAGTTGTGCTAAGCACCATCCAAAATTTTTTTAATAAAATAACAAATTAATTTTTAGTACGTATTTTATTAATAATAATATCCAAGTCATTCGTTTATGTCCAAATTAATCGTTTTGGGATCTTAAGGCATTTGTATAAAATTCATATAAAAATTTGTTATAACTATTGAATGGGTGCAATGACTCCTGCTAAACAAAATGCCTTCTTTGAAAGGGAGGCAGTAACCGTCAACAATAACGGGAGAAAACGCAGAGATATCGCCTACGCAGGAACAACTGAGTGCAATGACTCCTGATCAACAAAATGCTTTCTTTGCAAGTTAGACAGTACTCAACGAATACTGACTTTGTTGAGCAGGAGTCATTGCACCCAGTTGTTTTGCCTAGGCCGTATCTCTCTTACGGCGTATTCTCCCGTTATTGTTGACGGTTTTTGGTTGACTGCCTCCCTTGCAAAGAAGGCATTTTGTTAAGCAGGAATCATTGCACCCAGTTGTTCCTGCGTAGACCGTATCTCTCTTACGGCGTTTTAAATTTTGAAATGAGGTTTAGACTACCACCAAAAACAATTTCATGCTTATGTTGCTATTTCCAGGCCCTAATGTGTTTGTGGAAATGTTGTTATTCACAAAAAATAATCCGTTTTCGCTTTTTCTTTTTATAATTTAGAATTTTTTTTTAAATTTTTTAAATTTGAAATGTCAGAGCATTTATTACTATTATAGGATAATATATTTACCAACTTTGTGCGTAAAAATTTTATTTAACAAAACACTAGTAATTTTAGGCACAATGTGTTTATTTATAAACACATAATGTCTAAAAATACTTTGTGTGTGTATTATTGTGTATGGAAGTGTGTATGAAAAAAGTTTACGCATTTTTTGTTTATATTTACCGAATTTTCGTAAAATTAAACAAAATTTTACCCATTTTATAGTAGTAAATTTACAAACATTTTTTAGAGTGCAGTCCTCCATTGTTAAGTATTCTACTTTTTACCATATTAAAACAATACTCCTCATTTCTCTGTTATTTTGCCTTTAAATTTAGGATTGAACTAATATTTTTCGTAAATCCAATTTAGCATTACAATTACTTTCAACCGTATTAGAACTACCTTTGCATTATAATTTTCAGTAATTTCTGTTTCTTAACTTTACAAATTTTTCGGCCAATTTAAAACACAATTATTTTCTAATACTTAGAGATGGCGCTATATTTTAATTTTTTTATTATATAATCGTAAAACAACTTGTATCTCGGAAACTAAGCGAGATAGAGCAAAATGAAAAAAAATCGTCTCTCTGTACCTATAAGGTAATCCCTATAAACCACCTATACTCCCAATAATAAATATGGGCCTGTCTAGGGACAGATCCGGGAAGTTGAGATTTCAAGCGACATTTCAACAGAAATTTGTAGTTAAATTAGGTAAAATTACTGCTGATGATTTTCAACTTCATTGAAAATTTTGCTGGCGGAAATATAGGTATAATTTTCGGTTATTTCAGCAGAGTTTTCAACTATTTGCATGGGGTTTTTTATGAGTGTAGGTTTTCATTTGGATTTTTGGCGGTTCTTTAAAGTTTATGTATCTTTAAAGACAAATTGGTAAAAAATGGGTTAATTTTGTTTACACAACTTTGTTAAAAAAGTAAAAAGTTGTTATGATTACACAGAAAAGAAGTGAGCGTCAACAATGGAATTTGTAAAAACGAACACATTTAGGTTCCCAGGAAAATTTTCTGTTCCAAAGAATCGGTTGTACAATAGCTACTTTTCATTCACAACCCCTTCTACTGTCGATTCTAACACCGATTCTTTTTGTTTGAAATTGTCCCAAAAGCAACCCCTTCTATAGCTCCAAAGTGAAACCGGTTGCTCTATAATCAGTTCTGGAACTAGTTCTGGAATTGATTCTATGTCACCCATACCTTCCATATAGGATCCCAGGAACTGGTTCCGGAACCAGTTCCATGGAATCGGTTGCAATGGAACCAGTTGAAGAATGGGTGTGGTTGGCTACCGATTGTAAAAATTTTTCCTGGGTTGTTCACAAGAGATGTGCTATCTGCTGTATCGTCCTAACAAAACACAGAGTTGTTAAATTTTTTATTTTACTTTAACAACCCAGGAAAATTTTCTGTTCCAAAGAATCGGTTGTGCAATAGCTACTTTTCATTCACAACCCCTTCTACTGTCGATTCTAACACCAATTCTTTTTGTTTGAAATTGTTCCAAAAGCAACCCCTTCTATGGCTCCAAAGTGGAACCGGTTGCTCTAGAATCAGTTCTGGAACTAGTTCTGGAACTGATTCTACGTCACCCACAACTTCCATATAGGATCCCAGGAACTGGTTCCGGAACCAGTTCCATGGAATCGGTTGCAGTGGAACCAGTTGTAGAATGGGTGTGGTTGGCTACCGATTGTCAAAAATTATCCTGGGAACGATTTTCTATTTGGTTTTCTCTCTGTTATCACACTTAAACATGTTGTATCGTACTATTCTCAAAAGTTGTATTTTTTCAATTTAAATTTTAACAATTCTGTTTTTTGTTAGGACGTTACAACGATACAACAATTAGAACACCCCTTATTGTTTTTTTTAACAGAAATTTTATTCCCAACAATTTTATATTTTGAGCTGTTTGTAAATCTTTATTTTTCATATAAAAATAAAAATTCTATGTAACAAAAAAATAACAAATTTTTTTTTGGATTGAAATACAAATTATTTTTGGTGCATTTTTAATTCTTTTTTATATTATTTTCAAAAACGAGCTGAGAAAGATAATAATTTAATTAGAATTTTGTAAATTCTTTCTATGTATTTCAATTAAAAAAAGGCTTTAGGAATGGTTTTAAACGTAATTTTTAATATTTTTAGACATGCAGCATTTGTCGAAAATTACAATTTTCAAACTAAAATATTAGTTTTCACATGTACGTAATATATGCTCTATTCTACGTAAATTACCGCGTGTACCCAATTTCACCAAAATGCGTTTCTATTGTCAAACTTGTGTGCAATTGTTGCTGGGCTCCCACAGGAACCCGCGATAAAGTCGTGAAACATACCTATTATGGCCAAAATTTTTAACAAATTCAATAGTTAATCTTAGGAACACATTAAAGCTTTATTTCTATAAAACATTTCAATACATAAATCGAACTTGCAAATCCATGTATTAGATTGAAAAACATGTAAAAAAGTAGGTCAGAATTTTCCACAGGTCTTTTTTGGTTTACCAGATTAATATTTAAGAAGTCCAAATACTTTGAATTACTTTTATTTAAGTCTAGTGTAATTCGAAAGATTAATTCAAAGTGCGAGCCAAAAGTCATTTTATTGCTATACTTTACAAAAATCTTCTTCTATTTTGCACAGACTTCTAATAAAACTTTTTTATTGCATTTTGGCCCCTTAATTACGAATACGAAATCAGAAATGCTCAGTCAAATTGATCTTCAGAGACATAGACTTTTCTTTATTTTAAAAATTTTTCCCATAAGGACAACAACTTTAACTATTTTTCGACATCATTTTACTGAAATGAAAGATTATTTTTTGTGTAATTTAATTCCATAAAAAATATAAAATATTCAGTACTTCTCTACAATTCTCAACAAACAAAAAAAAAAAAAATATTTTTACACGGATCATGGCGTAAAAAAGAAAGGGCCGCAACTCAGAAAAGCGATATGATGAAACCTGTTAACTTCGCATTCGGGTTTAAAAAAGGTTTATTAAAAGGCTGTGCAAAAAAGCCGATTTTGTTAAAAGTAGACCACTTAAGGTTACACACAGAAAACAGATTCGTAGTTCCAACCGAATTTTTCGCCAACCGAATTTTTGTAGTTCCAGGTACAATCACTTTTATTTATTTTTAATACCATTGTAACTACCGAAATTTATTTACAATTTTTGAATTTTTGTTGTCTTAATGGATTACTTTAATGTTTGTGGATTATAAATTCTATAAATAGAAAAACACGTTCCACAAAATTTATTTAAAAATTAAAAGTTTTTATGTCGCTAACTGGGATCGAACCGGCGACCCTCCGCTTGTCAGCCCATTGCTTTCGCTCTAAGCTAAGCTCTATTTAAATTTTTTAGTCAAATTTCAAATTTGAATTTCTTCAGGTTTGAATATTTTGTCTATAAATAAATATATATCAACAACAGAAAATCAGTTGTGTCTTTTAATTAGAATAAAAAAAAAAAAATTAAAAAAATTTATATCTCGAACCGGGATTGAACCTTCCGCGACCTTCCGTTTGTCAGCCCATTGCTTTGCCTCTAGGCTAAACTCGACATAAATATTTTTTTATCAAATTTTAAATTTGAATTTCTTCAAGTTGAAAATTTGAATATTTTGGTTTTGAATAAAATTATATTCACAACAGAAAATCAATTGTGTCTTTTAATTTGAATCAATAAAAAAATTATTTAAAAAAAAAGTAATGCCTTGGTTGAGGTTTGAACTCAAATCTGTAAAGCTATAAGGCTGTGTCTCTACCTCCTGCGCCACAGATACTTACTTTTAGTTGTTGTCTAACTTAGAATTTAAACACGCATATGAGTCATTCCATGTCAGACCGAACACCTTTTTTACATCACCTCTTCCGATTTACTTTAAATTTGGCAAACGTATTAAGCTTTAAAAAATATTTTACACGTGTTTCCGGAAAAAAATTAAAAAACATTTTTGACAGAGTTGTGTGCATTTGAAAACCATCAAAATCGTTAAAAATCTTTCGACATTACAACTTTTAAACTAATGTTTCGCAAACACTTGTGGGTGGATTTTAAAGATCAATGCCTCATTTTAAAGGTATTTACACCTTCTTTTTAAAAATATTTTTTTTGATTAATTTTTTTATTTTTAAAATTTGATTTTTTTACTTAATTTCTGTTTTCCACCATCTTCGAACAAGTCGAAAAATTAAAAAAAAAATATTTTCTTAAAGCTCAATATAACCTTAATATTCTCTGCAAATTTCAGAGTGGAGTTCGAGTGGATTCTATTTTTTTCTTATTTTTTTTCATTGTAGTACCACGAAAAATTACATTTTGTATGTGAACATTATTTTTTTAAGCATGTTAACGAAAATGTTAATGCATGCATGTATGCAAAAACACAAGCTAACAGTGTTGCCAAGTATTTTTTAACAAAGCCCCCTAGATTATTAAAAAAAACAGCCCCTAGATTTACTCTACAACTAAAAAAATCCTAATAAAAAATTTTTTCCTTAAATCTGCTTAACTTTTTAGCTTTTATTTAAAATTATTAAGTCGAAAAATATGAAAAAAATATTTTAGAATTGATTCTATTTTTTCCATTGTACTACCACGAAAAATTTTATTTTCAATTTGATTTTTTTGTAAGTAATGAAATAAAAAAGATTTTAAGCAAACACAGGAAATTATTTTTAGGCTTTTAACAGCTTTCAAATAACAGTTTTTATTTTATTTAATATCTTAGGATTAATAGTTTTGTTTAAATGTTTTAATTACATTTTATATTTTTTAATACTTTTAAGGTAACAGTTTTTATTTTATTTAATATCTTAGGATTTATATTTTTGTTTATGTTTTTTATTACATTTTTTATTTTTTAATACATTACTAAAAGTTAAATGATAAGAAATTTAAATTTTTATATACATTTTTTATAGAAGATTCAGCTGCAAGAGATGTTGTATAAACTTTTATTTGTCTCTCATGATACAGAAAAAACGCATGGTAGCCTAAAGTACCTGGTATCATTTTTGCTTTAGTAAACCGTTCTTTAAGTTTTTTCTCGTGTTCATTATATTGTTCTATACTAAAAAATTCACTATTTATGTTTTTGACATCTTGGTCAACCCATTGATAAAAAGTAGTCGGGGTATTGATTGGATAGACAATATTTGTCAAACAGGCTCGGGCTGCTAATCTTTTAACTATGCCTTCAAGCCCATCGCAAGGGCCCTTTCCGTGGGAAGTAGCAAAGAAGTGCCATTCTGCTTTTACAGGGTTTCCCTCCTCTAGATTTATGGGGGGTTTTTTTTTGTCGTTTGGGGGTTGTTAGGGGGATTTCTGGGAGGTAAAAAATCTGAGTTAGGGGGTAAAACTATGCTTATTATTGAAAATTTTTTGAATAATTTACACTTTTTTTAAAATTGTTTTTAAACTTAAGTCACTGTGCTTAAATGTTGAAGCCATTTTTTAGGGTTTAACTACAAAGCCGTGGAACCTCAAAGCAATTACTGTATTTTAACAGTTTTATTTAAAACATTTTAATTAGAAACTAAAAAGCTAAGCAGATTTAAGGAAAAACAATTTTTAGGGGAATTTTTTTAGTTGTAGAGTAAATCTAGGGGGTGTTTTTTTAATAATCTAGGGGGCTTTGTTAAAAAATACTTGGCAACACTTTTAGCTTGTGTTTTCGCATACATGTATGCATTAACATTTTCGTTAACATGCTTAAAAAAATAATGTTCACATACAAAATGTATTTTTTCGTGGTACTACAATGAAAAAAAATAAGAAAAAAATAGAATACATTCGAACTCCACTCTGAAATTTGCAGAGAATATTAAGGTTATATTGAGCTTTAAGAAAATATTTTTTTTTTAATTTTTCGACTTGTTCGAAGATGGTGGAAAACAGAAATTAAATAAAAAAACCAAATTTTAAAAATAAAAAATTAATCATAAAAAATAAAAAAAAAATATTTTTAAAAAGAAGGTGCAAATAGCTTTAAAATAAGGCATTGATCTTTAAAATCCATCCACAAGTGTTTGCGAAACATTAGTTTAAAAGTTGTAATGTCGAAAGATTTTTAACGATTTTGATGATTTTCAAATGCACACAACTCTGTCAAAAAATTTTTTTAATGAAGAATACGTACTAAAATTTTCAAAGACATAGGAGACATCAAAGTAAATTTTTTGCAAAAATCGTACGGTCTGACATGGAATTACTCATATGTAAGAAACGAAAAAATATGATAGATTCCAAAATTTTATTATGATAAATAAAACTTCTGTTCCTTGTCTCAATATATTATTACAATTACCAAAATAATGGAAATTAATGGTTAAAGCTACTAAAGTTAAAAAAAAAATTTAAATTGATTGGAAAAACTAATACTTTGGATAGAGTGATCGATTTTATTGAAACACAACTGATACTAGATTTTTGCTGCCGATATTTTATTGAAATGACTAAGTCTTCGATAAATTGGTGGTTGTTGATATTGAAGGTAATGTGGAAGTTAGTATTTTTTCAATATTGGGTAGAAAAGCCAATATTTTGGATAATGTGACAGTGTTTTGGTTCATCATATATATTTTCTGTTCACAAATAAATATAACTTTCCTGATGATGAATTTTAAATAACTGCAATTAAAATTATTGAATGATGAAAATATTTCGTTGGTTCCGATGGCATTCCAACCAATTTATTTTCTGTGTGTAAGATTAGTTTTCATTAGAAAACTAATCCTTCCTTCTTTCTAAATGTCTATACATTTTGTTTAAATGTGACCAGTAGTTCAGAAGTTGCATATTTATTAGCCCTTTTTATGTATAAAAACCACTATGAAACTCCAAAAAAAAAAACAAAGAAGCAAATTAAGTATATTTTATTTTAAATTTGAAATCTATGCTCGCTACCAATAGAGTATCTACAATTCAAAGTTCTAGTTAACTGAACACAAACTTAGTTTAAAAAGACATAATTAAAATAATTTTTGTATTAGTATTTTTTTTAGCAATATTGCGCTTGGGCTGTCTCAAAAGCCAAACATAAGATTTTAATGCAACCCTAATATTTATTAAATTATTTAACATTTGGTTAACAATTGACTGATCTCTTGTTTTAGAAAATTTATTCTTCAAATATATTTTTGAATGTTTTACTTTTCCTTGGAATTAAACATTTTCTTTAATTCTGTTTAATTTTAGCTTTTTATTTCTTTATTAATTGTCTGTATGTTTTCTTTTGTTCTCAATTTTCTAAGAGGAGTATCCTAGGCACAGGTGCATTTTGCTATGGTTAAAAAGAAATTCGTTTAAATGAATTGTGGCACGTTTTTAAAAGTTCTTCCGTTTGTTGTTGATTAGAAAATTGATCATGTATGTGGTCAAGTCAATTAATTTTTTGCCTTTACTGAATGTTTAATTGGAAATGTTTATTAATTAAAAAAAATTATATATTGGGTTATTAATAAAAATATGTTTAAGAAAAATCATGTTTTATACTTTTATATTTTACATCTTGTTAAATCTGGTTAGGTTTTAGAATACGATACGGTTTACTGGATTGGATTTGGAATTGGAAATTGTAGTATACCTGTTTTTTATTTTTTAAGTTGGACTTTTCTTTAAAATTATACTTTTCGAATATCGGTTGTGGTAATATTAGTCAATTGTGAAATCAGGATGATGATAATATTAGAACAAAATATAATTTGTAACTTGTAACTTAGAAATGGCGCCCAACGCTGGTCTCACCTTAAATGGTATTATCAAGAAACATAGAAGACTTGGAGATGCAATCGCTCAGGCTGCACATCGGACTGCACATCGAACTGAATATTATGGCGTAGTGAATATTGCATAAACATGTTACCATGCATTTTTAAAAAGAATATAGAACAAATTCATTACCATGCATTTGTGTAGTTACCCAGCAAAAACATGGTAATGACAGGTCATTACCATACGGATTACCAAGTAATGATTGGTCATTACCTTTTGCATTACTTTAAAATACAAAATAATGATTTACCGATAATAAGATATAGAAATACTTCTATATTCGTGCAAAGTAATCACTTACTGGTAATTGATTAAATAAGTACTGATTAAGTCTTTTTTATATTAATATTTTATTTATAAATAGGAAATTTTCCAAGCTAGAAAGTTTTTTTTGCCAATATGACCAACTATTTTAAAATTTAGGGTAACCATTTATTTCCTAACTTCTGAGTAACCACTTATTCTATCTTTGTGAGTAACTACTTATTCTTTCACTATGGGTAACTCGTTATTCGCACTTTTTTTGTAAGCGTGAGGGTAATGACCACCCATGAATTTTTGGACATCGAGAACTAAAGTAATGTTGCGAGCAAATAGCCCGGTAAGTAGTGAAACCCTTTGTGTGCTACTTACTCCCTTAATTACTCTGTAATGTCTGTTTTTGCTGGGTATTTTGTTATTAGGGCAGTAAATTATTGAATAACAATTCAGTTCGTCATATTTTGGTTGTTTACATTTTTTAGTTACGTACAAAAATTCAAGAACATGACACTCATTAGTTCAACATTTTAGGAACATGACTCCATGGGTTCAACGTTTTATGATTAGTGCAATGGTTTTAAATATAACAACAACAATTTCATTTGGAATTTATAATGGGTCAAAATAAAAATATGCACTCAATATTAAAATAGTTAATCTAATATTGCTAAAGGCTGGTTTACACTATAAGATTTTCGGTAGGATTTTGCAACCTTGCCTCTATGTTTTGTATGTGTACTAAAGCAAAATCTTACCGAAAATCGTATAGTGTAAACCAACCTTTACTGAAAATAATGAAATCCTAATACAAATGCATGCGTTCTAAATAGGTTTAGAAGTGGATATTTTTTTGTAAACTATTTTTAAGTTATCGAGTGACTTTAGATAGTTACTCAATTCTAGGCTAAAATTAAAAAAATTAAAATTATTAAAATTTTAATAAAAAAGAAGTTGATATACAAAACTCAAAGCACCAACTCGTTCAGACAGTCGATGAAGAAATGAGGGGAAAGTGGAATAAAATTAACACAAACTAAATATTACAATAAAAATTTAAAAAATATTAGAATTAAGAAAAAAGATAATAAAAAATATGAATATATCAAAAATATAAAATAAGCTAAAATTAATATTAAAATTTGATTGTGAAAAATTTAAAATTTTTCATATTTCATAAATTAATGCACTTTTTTAATTTCTAATATTATCAATATTTGCCTTAGTTTTTCTCAGAATTTAGAGATTTTTTTCGCCTCTTTATTCACATTTTTAATTTTTTTTCTGCAAAAATTCTCCTACATTAGTATGTGTCACCATTGCATCATACCGTCGTTTACGCACTTGTTTTGTCCTATGTGCGAGCCGACAGCGATTGTATCTCCTTATCTTATACCCTTCTTGGAATTGTTATTATTCACCGCTATATGAGTAAGTGACAAAATTTGTATAAGGGTTTTATAAAATGAACTTGTTCTGCTTGTTTGGGTTATTTTACCTTCAACATTTTTACTTTCAACATTCTATTGAGTGTCTTTACTCAAGGTTTTTGTTAGTCCTAATTGAATTTCTGACAACTTTAGTTGAATAATTGGCACACTTAAATCTATTGACAAAACAAAAGCAATGATAAAATTTTAAACTAGTCCTCAAAAGATAACAATTACATTTCAAATAATAACAAAAATGAATGGTCATTTCAACAATTAAAATTACCCTTATGTAGGTAGCCATTACACACTGTTCCAACTAGAGCACTTTCACTTTTAGAAGCCCTTATTTAAGAGCAAAAAGATAACTAACAAAGGCAAATTCTACGTTATTTTGACATAAAATAAGATTAAAATTTCAATGTTAAATACAAAGACAGACAGACTAAATATAATCCTAAACTAGACCTAAAATTTATGCAATTTTTCAACATACAATATTGATCCTATTGAAACTACGTGTTATTTTAGAAACCTTTGAGATTTTTCAAATCGTTAATAAAAAAATCTCCCATAGTTTTGCAAATTATCTATTGATAGTTTTTAAAAATAGTATTTGCAAACTGTCCTTTTTTGTTCAAACTGCTTTGCAATTTGATATTAATTTATAGTATTTACTTTTCAAATATTTGTCTTTATTGTATACCTAAGAAATTGTATAGAATTGTTCTGCGCATGTGCATAGGCAAACTATTGTTTTCCATTTTTGTTTTAAAAATATAATATTTACAAGGGCGTATGGATTTATTTATATATATGCCCTTCTATCTTTAGTTATTCTATTGTTTGGCACAATTTTATTTATTTCCACAGGATGCCAAACCGTGGGAATTTGTGAAGGTGTATTTTGACTATTTTGAAATAGATTGCTAAAGGAAACAGGAAAAAAGGTATATAAGACAGTTGGTAGATTTAAGAGATGATAAATTTGTAATAAAATAGATAACAATATTAAAAGCCGAATTTACAATTCGCAAATATGAAGATATTTTGATCAAATATGGTACATAAACTTATATCGGCCCAACACACAGAGAACAGATTCGTTGTGGCAACCGAATTTGACGACAACCGAATTTTAGTAGTCCCACGTACCATCACATTTTTCTGATGTGATTATAGAATTATTTGGTAGATATCACCAATTTTGAAATTTTTCAGAATTTTAAAATTGGAACATTCAGTTAAAGCAACAGAATCTTTATTATGGAAGTGGACTTAATAAACAGTTTCGGTTGTGATAATTACAATTTTTTCTTGCACCAACTGAACTCCTAACAATTTTCTCTTGCACCAACTGAACTCCTAACCGACTTTATAGTAAATCCAACCATTTGTCAATTATACCTACCACAAAAATTTTTCTGCAGATGCTTAGCATCAATAGGGGGCATCCCCTGAGTGTTAGTCTATCTTAAAAAAAAGAAGAAACAACGATAATATTAATTTTATTTGAGTTGTTTTGAAATTCTATTTATGAGTTAACCAAGAAACTGATAACAAAAATTTCGAGAAAATTTCTATTGTTATAAGTTAACTATGTATTTTACTACATTTAACGAATTTCTTCGTTAACTATGAATTCTGTCATAAATGAGTTAAGAACTATATTTTTTAAGAGAAAATATCTCTAAATTTGAACACCTTTCTATTAAAATCATTTACAAATCATAACTTTCTGTTTTGTAAAAAGCTTCTAAAAATTTTATAATATTTCCATAGGATAATATTTCTATTGAGATTCTGATATTAAAAAGATTTCAGAATAAATATGATAATAGGTACATCCAGAAAATAGATTCAGTGCTGACAACCCAATTTGTTGCCAATTGAAGGGTTCAGTTGCATCAAATTAATTGTTCGGTTGCGACTACTGAATTATTCTGGATACAACTGAAATTTCGTTGTCACAGTCTCAATTGGCTTTCTGTTGTCACAACTGAAAACTCGGCTAACACAATCGAACCATTCGATTGGCTACAAATGCTGTTGTCAGTACCGAATCTCTTTTCTGAGGTGAGGTGCTGTCACAATTTTGTTATTATTATAAAGTTTAGAATAAGGGAGTAAATCCTTTAATTTGCATATTAAACCTACAATAGCCGTATTTGTGTGGCTCTCTGTCAGTATTATCACGAACGATTTTGACAGTTTTTCAACGTATTCCTGCTTTCTACTGCCAAAATTGTTCGAGATATCATTGATATGAATGCCGCACAAACACAGCTAATATAAATAATGTCCCAAAGACACAAAGTTTTCCGAATAAAACAATATTTCCTAATCTAATAGATTTACTACCGAAAAAGTGTTTAAGGGCCAGTTTTATAGTCAAAATTAAGATCGATTTTTTCTTAAATATTTCTTAAGAGATTTTGAAACAAAATTTCTTATTTAAGATAATGCTTAAACAAGTGTGATTTTTATTCTTTTTATTAATCATATAATATTTGTTACCAAACATTACAGCAGCAATAATTTGACATTGGTGTATAATAGTTTGAACTTAAAAAACAGCTCCTGTATTTAATTTGCATTTTCCGAAATAAAAATCTAAAAGAAACCATACAATATATTACAACTCCTGCATGTGTGTAGTCAGTCATTTATTCATTTAGATATATAGACAGCAAGCAAGCCAAAATATTCAGCTAGCCCGGTAACCAGGCACGGCTGTCTGTCAAGCATATATCCAAGGCAACAAAACTAGGCAGACGATACTTCACTAGCTGTCACTTACTGCAATTTCGTTCATAAATACTTTTTAAAACTAGAATTATGTATTTGATATTGTTGGTTTTTCTGAAATTTCTTGTAAAAAAAAAAATAATAAAACGAATACCTAAACATTCGCACTGCAGCTGCAGCAAGTTCTTGCAAATAATAATCATCATCATCTTCTACTCTTTGCGATTAACAAATCCCTCCTCTATATATAGATATTTACATCACATATAGATGTGAATAAGACCCAGTTGGAATGGAAGTCATTGGCGAAACATTTTAATTTTTGCGAACGTTCTTAAGGAAATAGGTTCAAGATCCTTAAATCACAAAGAAAAATAAATGGTTGGGATGACCATATTCGAAGAGCATCAGATATTTTTGGGTTTATAAATGCAAAAATTATATTATAAAGTACCATTTTTATCATAATATAATCCTTAAATTATCAGATCGTAATTCAACGGCAATGATTCCAATATTATCACATTATAGTCCTGGATATCATACCATGATCCCTAGAGTATTTTCCAAGCATCCTCTTGAAAATTCAAAATAGTACATACATTAGGGCGGGTCGATTTGTAGGGAGGCAAAAAATCGCTCAATCGTGTAAGTCAACACAATGTAATCGATTTCGTGTACTTCACATTATGCGTACTTACGATATGCGATACTTGTGTATTACAATTGAATATGAAACAAAAATATTTGAAATTTTTCAAAAATTTTGTCTAACTTACATGCCACTATACTTTTGTGTACTTACGAAGTATATTGGCTTGTGGGCCATTACAATGCGGCCATACCCTGGGTAAAGTAAGCCAGCTTGTGTGTAGAGTTTTAAAGCACTCTAGGATTCTAAGTACACACATGTATCTCCGAGTACTTTCAAACCCTACACACAAGCTGGCTTACTTTACCCAGGGTATGGCCGAATTGTAATGGCCCACAAGCCAATATACTTCGTAAGTACACACAAGTATAGTGGCATGTAAGTTAGACAAAAATTTTGAAAAATTTCAAATATTTTTAGTTTCATATACAATTGTTATACACAAGTATCCCATATCGTAAGTACGCAAAATGTGAAGTACACGAAATCGATTACATTGTGTGGATTTACACTTTTTCGTATAGACAAGATTTTAGAATTTTCCTTTTATTTTTCTATAAAAAATATTTAAATTTCGGGAACTTTCGACTTCGAAAAAAATTTGAGACTTTGATACACACAATTTTCAAGGAAACATCTAGATTCTGAATCCACACATGTATTTTGGAAAATATTTCCAATAGGTCATTATTTCGTCTACCAGTGATTGTGAATGATGTAAATCTTTATGATGTTTATAAAATGGGGTTGTATTGTTTGTTGTTGCGATCGTATGTGTTTAAATAAAGTGTTTGGCACGCGATTTTAAGTTTTTTCTTTGATTTCCTATTTTGTGTTGTTTTAGAAGCTTTTTTTTCCAGAAAATGCCGCCTAATAATTTAATTTCGTTTGATCACTGTATGATGTGATGTTGTGCACTTGTTGCAAACTTCTTTTTATAATTTTCAGTTTGCTTTCTTTGCTCATATTCTGCAAATTTTTTATGGCAGTTGTTTGCTTGACTACCCGTCTGTTGCACATCTTTTGTTACGGTTAATATTAAATTTATATATAAACATTTTTTTTATGATGCAGTAAAACCTCCAATAATGGAATCGGATGGACGGAAGGAATTTTTCAGTTGGCCAAATTTTATATTTGGTTTCTTTCACAAATGGCCCTTACTTAGAAGTATTCGCCATGGGGAGAATCCTTCCTTTGTAACTTTTACTGTATATATTGGCGATGTATTTTTTGTTTCGATTCATTTTGTATTATATTTTCTACCGCATCTAATATATTTTGATAGATATGTTTTCGTATCCATATGACCACAGCAACCCAGTTAAACATGGGTTGGTATTCGTAATCGCACTGATGAAAGAATCTATGAAATTTTTAAAGGCATGTTTGGTACTTGTACACTGTGAGTTAGATTAATAAGGTAAAAACATAAAATACTACAATTTGATTTTAATTAAATCTCCGTATAACGGACAGTAATTCTCGCAGAGAGTTTGTCGTTTTTAGGGATGTTTCAGCTATTGGGAGGTAATTCAACTTTAACTACATTTAATTAGTGTCACAAAACTCTTAAATTCCCGAGTGAGCAGAATGCATTTGGGGCAATAATTATTCATATCCCATTTGATATTTATTGATATCTGATATATTTTAACTTCAACCAATTTGATCGCAAAATTGGGTATATCCAATGATATCATATTATATCAAATTATATACTTGGGTATCAGGCGCGGATGTAGGATTCACTCAACGGGGGGCTAAACATTTTTTATATCTTAAGCCTAAACCATATAAACGCAGTGTCGACGGCAGTGCGATGTTTTGTCGATAAAGCAGTTTTTGTTTTTCGAAAACATATTTTATTGTTTGCTCCATTCCCATTTTGTTAATGTAGCGACTACATTTAATATGAGATTTTGATGCTTTAAATTGCACTGCACTACTGCCACCACATTCTAAAGAAAACTGATGAAGGGGACCTGGAAAATCCCCGAAACTATCGTCTTTTCATTCCTGAAAGTGTAGAGGTTTTTGAAAGCAAAAACTCTGTGAAGTATTTGTCAGGAGAGCAGAGCTTTGAAGAATTAATTCCTTTTTGAATGAATTCACTACCAATCGAATTCAATTTTCTCTAGAATTGAATGAATTCCTTTTCTTAAGTAATTCACTGAATTCATTCAACTAAATGCGTTCATCAAACAACAAATTCAAGGAATTAATTCCATTACAATAGTTCTTTTTATTAAATCAAATGAATTAATTCACCGGTGAACGCGTTCAATTTTATAAATCGAACGGAAAAAAATTGAATTAATTCCTTACTGAATTCCTTACTGAATTAATTCACCACTGAATTCATTAAATTTCATTTTCATTCAGTGAATTAAAAAAAAATAAAATTACATTCAGTGAATTAAAAAAAAAATAATAAGTTCACTGAATTGAAAAAAAATAAAATAAGTTCACTGAATTAAAAAAAAAATAAAATAAGTTCACTGAATTCAAAGCCTGTTTTCTGCCGTTCAGTAGAAGAAAACAATAATGTACAAATAAAAGTTTTAAATAAGCAATTTTGTAGCGTGTGCTAGTAACAAATTAGAAACCGGATGCTGTTTATCAACCTACATGATTCAAAAATAAAGCCTTTTACTATTAAAAATAAAAACAGATATAGATAAATTTGGAAAAAAAATATAACTATATAACTAGTTTGAAAAATTATTTTGAATGAAAATGAAATTGAATGAATTCAGTGGTGAATTATTTCAGTAAGGAATTAATTCACTTTTTTTTCCATTCGATTTATAAAATTGAACGCGTTCACCGTTGAATTAATTCATTTGATTTAATAAAAAGAACTATTGCAATTGAATTAATTCGTAACAAAATAAATCGAACGAAAGAAATGAATGAATTAATTCCATTCAATATATGGTGCTTAGTGAATTAATTCATCGAATTTTTAATTCAGAATTGAAAATTTGAATTAAGGAATTAATTCTTCAAAGATCTGCAGGAGACTATCCTGATAAAGAAAAATAGCAGTTTTTGAAAAAAGTACTTATTATGTTAATTCATAATAAGGAAATTGGCCTCGAACTGAATTAATAAATTTCTAATTAATGTAAGATTTTTCTACAAAAAAAAGTTTTAGAATTTCAGAATTTTCGTATCAAAAAATAGGTAAAATACACAAATAATTAAATAAAACCAAATTTTTTAAAAATACTTAAGTAAAATTATTTTTCATTACAAAAAAATTTTGAGAATTATCTTTTGAAAAAATGTAGATTCTGTCATGTTTCCTGAACAAAAAAAAATCTTCATTCCAAGAATCTACACAAAATCCCGGAATTAAAAACATTTGAGTTAGAAGAATATTCTAAATAAATATATGAAAACATTTGCTTAATGTGAAATTCTAAAATGGCTGTTTAAAAAATTAATTATGAAATCTATTATTGGCAAAAAAATAATTATTTTTTGTTTTTGCTACACCCCCCCCCCACGCTATTTGTGCGACTGTTAGCTGTCGATTGTATAAAGGAACATTAGCGCGAAAATCGTTTGAAACACCAAATGATCATAACTTATACCTAATATGCTATTTTCCGAAAAGGTATATAAGTTCATGGGAAAAATCGATAAGCATATTTAAATTGTACATTCTTACCAAAATAATTTTAATTTTGTATCTTACACTCAATATAATATGTCTGTTGGCTGAACAGAAAAATTTGTTACTTTAACAAAGTGAATTACTGGTTTTTGGGTTAAAATAAATTTTGTTGATTTTAAAATATTTTTTGTTAAATTTAACAAATCTACATTTAGTCAAAATTTTGTAAAACTACAGTTTTATTTGTAATTATACTGAGTCGTAAAATTTGTTCAAATTTAGACTCTCCCCAGGCCTAATCCATACCATCTAGGGGCATGAAAGAACACTCCAAAGAAGCAAACATTTTGTCCGTTTTGCTCTATATTGCTTAGTTTTCGATATATGGGGCATTTTATGAAATGGAAAGTTATCATTAAAAATTTCCGAGGATCCAAGATCTTACCAAGATCCATTTTTGGATAGAGATAGATTTTTCACAAGGATATTATGCGGTTAGGGGTAGTCGAAATTTTCATCAATTTTGCTCTATCTCTATTACTTTTCGATATATGACCCATTTTAAGATATCGGGAGGGAAGGAAATAGTGCCTGCTTTAAAACTTCGGATACATTGGTGGCGCCATCTACCAGGTAATAACAGAAACCTGCAAATATTATATTTTAAAAATAAATTGTGTAAAATTTAACGATTCGGTTCCTCAAAATTGGTTATAAACAATTTTGAAAATTAACACTCAAAACTAGTTAAAATAAATACTGAGGATTTTTAGTAAAGTGTTAAATGAAGATAACTAAAATCTTTTTTTAAGTCAGTGTTTTAACTAAATCTTTGTTAAAAATTAGTCAAATCGATTTGAAACCCGTTTGACAGATTTTTTACTGACGTATTATCTTAAGTGTATAGATTGCGACCCAGTCATAATTCGCCAGTGGTACAAAAAATCAAGCACTGGCATACCACTGGGTAACCACGGTGGTAAAAATAAATGATTGGCAGAACACTCATTTGGGACGCTTTGCCAGCGTTTGCAAAAACCAGTATTTGTTTTACAAAAATTTCGGTGGTTTATAAAAAAAAAAAACCAATGGCAAAGAATTGGCTTAGAGTGGTATGCCAACGTTTGCAACCAGTGGTTATCCAGTGCTACCAGTGGTACAAAAATCAATTCACTGGTAGACCAATGATTTTGTAAAAATGCTGACGCTTCGTTAAAAAAGTTTTGTAGTCAGAAGGTTCCGAGTTCAAATCCGGTTGCAACAAAAAAAATTTTTTTTGGATTTTTTTTAATTAAAATTTTTTTTTGTTTTATAAAATCAATTTTTTTGTTTGTGGGAAAGCTCCTTAAAGACCAACTTTTTTTTTGGTCTCCCAACGCTGGCATATTAGTTACAAAAAATTGTTTGCTAGTGCTAACATTTTAGTACAGCCAGTAGTTGTCCAGCTGTTATCACTCATTTATGTGTTTAGCGACCAAGTATTATACATATATGCCGTTAGCTCAGTGGATAGAGAAATCGTCTGCCAATATGACGGCCTGGGTTCAAATCACGGCAGGGCCAAAAAAAAATACATATGACCTTGTTTTAAATTTTATTTAGGAAAATATATTTCCAGACCACCTATTTATTGGTTTTGCCAGCGTTTTGCCAACGTGCGCCTCCAGTGCGAAAAAGCTTTCAAATTATAAACTGGCGTATAGACGGAAACTTAAGGGAATTTCGTAAAGAAATGCTGCCTCATAGAGTTGATCCCTACTTGAAATGAGACAATGCAATTTAATATTTGGATAAAACATCATTTTTAAGAAATGGCGAAAATCTTAAATCCAAGGTTATTTTGTAGCGAAATAAATTCAAAAAATACAATTAGTCTGTGGCGCTTCAATTAATCATGTATTGAAATTTGTTGGATACACAGAAGAGGAAATATTCAAAAAGTTCCCAGGTACACGCACTTTAATTTTAGCAAAAAAGATAATTTTTTCTTATTTGTACAATATAGTTAAAAAATTTTGTGGCTACTGCATTTAGAAGATGACAAACTTTAAATTGATTTAAGTCCGTAATTTGAAACATCTCGATTATTTAAAAAAAACTAGTTTTAATTTTTTTACTTTTGTCGATTCAAGATACACGCACCCAAGTTTAGGGGCTCCTATAGACTTATCTGAAACTTTGAGCAGTTTAAAATGATCATTAGGCAAAATAAAAAACTTCATAGAAGAAGACTTGACAGTAAAACATTAACAAATAGGAGAAAAATGCAAAGCTCCAAGGTACACGACATTCCCCTAGTTTTTAAAATCTCAATTTGTTCTTTATTTGGAAAAACTATAAAAACTTAAACTTTTGTTTAAAAACTTTTAGCCTCATTTTCACAATGACAATACATTAAAATGTTGTATTTATTTCAGATAACTTTATTTGCTTTAATTTTCATAAAAAAAATTTTAATCTTCAAAATTAAAATATTTGTAAGATTAATGTTAAATTTAAATAAATGAAACTAAATTTTAAAGTACTTACTGCACACAAACTGTTTATTATAAAACTGGTGCGATGACATGTCTTTTGGGGTGAGATCTGTGACTCGTTTTTATGCCTTAGTTCTGTGACTTGTTCTTTTGCGTTAGTTGTGTTACTTGTTCTTTTGCGTTAGTCCTGTGACATACCACAAAGCGCAATTCACCCCCTCCTATGACAAGCCCAAGCTGAAGCGACCGGCCCTTTTCATATAAAAGAAACGGTTTGAGGCCCGTTGCCGGTCCCAATGGACCAGTCCCGTGACGTGTCGGTTTCCCCTAGGGCAGAGCTACATTTTTATAGATTTTTTCATTAGCAAATTACGCTTGACCAGAGATACAAGCCAGCTGATTTTTTTGCAAAAATAGGCTAGTAGACCACTATTTTGCTCACAAGAGCGAAATAGTGTTGATGCTCAAAAACAGTAATATTTGAAAACTTTTAAATTCATAATTTTCTACAGTCATTAGAAAGAGCCAAATGTCACTTTTTCGATAGGTACATTTTCCTATGCTCCTGTCTACACTCATAGAAATAAATCTGTAAAAATAGCAGAAAAAGTTAATAAAAATTAGTTAAAAATGATGCTGCAGAAAAAACTGCTGAAATTAGCAGATTTATTTGCTAAATACTAGTAAATAAGAATAGGAAAATTATAACTATTAAATTTACAGAATTTTAGTTATATTTAAGTTAACTTTTAGTTAATTGAAAATAACTAATTTAAAAATTTTGCTAAATATTAGTAGACTAAAAATAGCAAAAATAAACTGTTATATCTACTGATGTGTAATAATTGGGTTTATAATTTTTATTATAATCCAATACAAAAATTGTATTATTGAAACACTTAGTGGACTGTACTTAAACGTTATAAACAATAACTCAATTTATTTTAAACTTTGTCTTACGATGCACAAAACAAGAATGAATAAAATTCTTCTATTGAATAATAATGAAAGTATGTTGTTACAATGTGTAGTTGAGTTTACTATGTACAAATATAGAGATTAATATTTGTTAATCCCTTTGTTGACACCAAATATGTATAACTGTTAATATGCAATAACTATTTAGCAGGTAGAAAATCGTATGATTTTGATCTTCTCCCTTTGTTGCTATGCTTAACATTCCAATACATTTGTTATTAAAATGATAATTAATTAACCAGTGGCGTTACAAAAAATTAAGTGCATAAAAAAAAAATGTTGTATATAGTGATATTCCAAACCATCTACAAAACTTTTGCTATTTTTAAGCTAAATTTAGTTGAATGCAAATAGCAGTATATTCTGCTAAAATCAGCAGAAATATTTGCTAAAAAAATTGTAAACTGCTGTTTTCGAGAGGCTCAATTTTTATTTGCATTAAAAGAAATCAAGAAATCAAAAAAAATTTTTTGCTGATTTTAGCAGGCTAATTTGCTACTTTTCATTTACAAATATTTAACTCAAATATAACTAAAATTCTGTATATTTAACAGTTTTAATTTTGCTGTTCTTATTTTACTAGTACCCTACTAAAAAAAATGATATGGCTTTTGATATTATATATGATTATATCCGAAAAATGAGAACATCTAATTGTATCGAATTAGATCGTATTATGATCATATTAGATCTAATTTAATACAATTATATCTAATTTGATGGAATACGATATGGTTTGATACAATTTTATCCGGATTTTGTCCTCATCCAAATGTATCAAATATAAGATAATCATATCCAACTATATATAATGGTACATAATTCGATACAATTATACATAATTATATGAGGCATATGTAACTTTATATAGGTCTATATATAATTGAATATTGTAATATGTTGCACTATATATTATGCAATATATAACAAGATATAGTTATATATTTAGGATATAATTTCGTAAAATTTTATATAATTATATCTTGGTATATATGTTCCAGTATATAATTATACAAAATTTTATATGATAATATATGACTATATCAAAACTTTTTTACTTGGGTATTTAGCAAAAAAATCTGCTAATTTCAGCAGTTTTTCTGCAGCATCATTTTTAACTAATTTTTAGTAATTTTTTCTTCTATTTTTACTTTATTTTTCATTTTGATTTGGAAAAGAATTTTAGAGATCACATTTTCAGAATAGTAACAAAAAATAAGAAGATAAACAAAAAAAAAATCTAATGTAGAGTGTTTGTATATGTCCGTTTGATCACTTCTGAAAGTATTCATATAGAGACAAACTGATAATAAAAATATAAACAAAATACAATTTAATGGAAAATCACTGATGAAGCCTCTCCATAAAAAAAGGCAGAAACTGGATCTAGTCTGATTTGCAAATTTAAGGTATTTATAACTTTTGAAGAAAAGGTTTATTCTTCTTAACCTCAAACATACTAAAAAATGTTTAAATTTTTTATAATAACAAAATTAATATAATTTTAACATAAACCCTCGATTTACGCGATACTCTTTTGCGCAACGAGAATTAATTTTCATATTTATTTTTCGAAATATGCCAGAAAAATCTCGATCCAAAGCTGATTGTTATCTATAAAATATCCAAAATTTAATTTACGTGGTTTTGATATTTTTTTGGTCTCATTAAACTGCATAACTCTAAGGTAACCCGTTAGAAAAAATCATTTAAAAATTAATTGGTTTCTTTGTGGTTGATTTTACACAATTATATGCAGAAATACACAATTATATAACTAAAAAGAATGCTTTCTTTTTGAGGTCAAAAGAAGCTCTTTCGGAATGTGTATATTACAGACATTAGGAAGAGAATGAAAATATGCATTTTATTAGCGCATTACTAAAGCAAATATTGCACTGCTCCTTTGGAGAAATCAGTGATGTGCTTTAAATCTTATTAATCCCACATTATTTCAGCGGATCTCGAAGCTGAAAAAAATGAGCATTTCATTTATTATGAAAGCTTGATTTGATTTCTTCTTAAGTGCCAAGTGGACATCGTGAACAAAAATCATGTCTTTTGGAATTAGTTTAGGAAGCGCACGGTGATTAAATAATGCCTTCCCAAACTGCTTCTGGGTATGTAGTATTATGCTGGGTACTATGTACTTAGGAGTTCAAAAACATGTTTTTTTTGTAGGAAAAATGTTGGTGTAATTAGAGTATTTGAATAATTTGTATCCCTAATCAATAGATGAATAGTGTAACTAATTGTATATCGGTTGTAATTACAGCAATAACATTTAATTGAAGTTTTATTACAATTACCATTGTTTGAACCAATTAAAGTGTTGTTGTCTGTATTGTTAAAAACAAAACCTACATGAACCTGCCAGTCAGCCAGTCAGCCAGCAACAAGAAACTGGCAACATATAAAATAGTTGCAAGTTCATCTACAATAGCCACTCTTTTATACACCTCCTTGATTTTTTTGTGCTGTTTCCAATTATTGTCATTATGAAATTTCTGTTTTTTCTTCGTATTTCATTTGTACTTGTACTTGAAGTTGTTTTTTTTGTTTTGCTGCTGTTGCTGTTTCTGCTGCTATTGTCAATTGTTTATTTTAATAACTTTATCTTGCAACTTGTTAGCATTTCTTGTTGCTGTTTGTAGAGTTGTTGATTGAATGACGTTCAACATTAAGTGTTGTACTATATTGTATGATGTTAATGTTGCTGCCGGTGGATTTTGTTGCTTCTAGCCAATATCATGGTAACTATTTTAATCATCATCTTAATGATTCATGATGTAGTTGTTGTCTCGGATGGATTGTCAAGTTACCCGAAAACCAGTTGCCGAGTCAAATAAAAAATACAACAATTGTATGATGTATTGCGTTGTTTTGAGGTGTTTAGAGTTTTAACGAGTATTTGTCACATTTAACGTATTTGTTTAATATGATTATAACAACATCGATTTTAGCATTAGCGTGGAAATACGCTAAGAGTATCTCTATCCCGAAAAATGATAACACCTACCGACCGATAGCAATATTACCCTACTTATCAAAAGTTTTTGAGCGTCTAGCTCATAAACAAGTGAGCAAGGTTTTGTATAATAATTGCCTACTTTCAGATAGACAATCAGCTTTCAGATCCAAGCATAGTTGTATATCTGCCCTAATAGATATTACTGAAGAGTTAGGAATCAATATTGAGAAAAATATGGTATCTTTTCTAATTTTGCCTGATCACTCAAAAGCGTTTGACACCGAGGAACACGCCATTCTCTGCCTCAAACTGGAACGCATGTTCTGTTTCTCCGCCGCTGCTGTAAAGTTGATTTTTTTCATATCTGGGCAATAGAAGTCAGTCAGTCAACGAAGAATCCGCTAGGTCTAACATTTCCTGAATTTTGAGAGGTGAGCCACAGGGCTCCATACTTTGCCCACTTTTGAATACAATATATTCCAATGATCTATTCACCATGCTAAGTTACTGTGGCATTGAAATGTAAGCAGATGATGTGCAACTCTATATGTGACAGCGCATAGAGAAAGGGACCTAAGGGTAAAAAAATCAATTTTTTTTTTTTTTTTTGTGGACAACATCTGAGCATTGAATGAGACCGATCCCATGCTCTCCTGACCTTAGATCCCTTTCTATCCTTAGGTCCCTTTCTATTTTTCGCGTCACATATACATAAGTTGCTGGCCGTCTAATGTCAATGATTGCATTAGAAATATCAATTATGACCTAAGTTGTATTGGAGAATGGACGTCAGCCAACGGTCTGAGTTTGAACGCAAGAAAATCTAAAGCCATAATAATTGGTAAAATGGAATCTGATATCTTACCACCAATCCTAATTCATAATTCGGAAATTGAACTTGCAGATATTGCCAAAAACCTGGATGTTATTTTCAATAATAAAAAACTTGACTGGTCCGATCACATTAACGCATTATGTCGTAAAACATACGAAATGTTGAGCAATTTATTTATGACGCACTTATTTACGGGTGTGAACTTTTAACTAACTGTGATTCGTTAAGTATGAATATAGACGGACGACATTTAGATGGTCCAAATGCATGGAAAAGGCACAAAAAGTTAAAATTTTCCCTATACCATACTTACTAACTTCAAATCGATATATCTCGATTCCTAGAACTGACCCAGCGAAACGCCGGGACACGTATAAACTTTTTTTGACCGATATAACTCTTCTCGGTATGCTGAACTCTCGCCGATTTGGGCTGTCGCACAGTGTTATTTATTATTGTTAATTTTTGCCATACTTGGGACTAGTTAATTGATTGGACCAATTAATTTACGATTTCATTGGCATTATAATTGACCAATGCCAATGAAGTTTTTTGGCATTACAATTAATCAATGCCAAAGAATTTTTTTCTATTGGCGCTTAAATTAATAACATGCGATATGCAATTAAAAAGTTATGGCACTGCAAAGTGAAGCACTTTTAGCATTTTTATGAAATTTATGAAAATAAAATTGCGAGCTTTTACAAATTTCGAGATCTGAAAAACTCTTTGTGCCAGTGGGACTATAGGGTATTCACGTACGAAATATACACTAATAAAAAAAAGTTTGTAGAAAAGTTAGTAAAACTGTTAGTACTTCAACTTAACAATTTTTTAACTAATTTTTAGTTAAAATTTAATTTTTAGTTAATTTTTTTGCTACCTCCACATTAATAACTTACAAATTTTTTTGCTATTTTTTTTTGCTGAATTTAGTTACTAATTTTTAACAATACATTTGCTAACTTTACAGTATTTTGCTGAATTTTAGTTACTAATTTTTAACAGAAGATTTGCTAATTTTACAAATTTTTTGTAAACTAAACCACCAATTTTGGAGCGCTTATAAACAGAATCTTAAATGACTCATAAAAATTACTGCATATTTTTAACTCGCCAAAAATAATGCAAAAAGTTTTTATATAAAGCTAAATTGAAATGGTTGAAATTTTTCCTACTCATAAAATATCTAAATTATTAAAATTTATGAGAAAAGTTTCTATTTATCGTAATACATTAATTTTCAAAGATCAAGGTTTATTTTCGACGAACCATTTTAATATGAAAATTGTGATTAAAATTATCTCTGGGGAGCAAGTGGAGTTTACGGGGATGACCCTAATTTGTTTCCCCCAATATTGTAGTTTTTAAGCTTATTTAAAGAATACGATATTTTTAATCGGCCACACCTTTCCTGTGGGTGGAGCTTTAGAGGTGAAAATGGAAACTCAAATAAATTCGGAAGTACATATCCGATCAGCAAACAATGAAAATCAAAAGAAGGGTCTCTGAAATACATATTGTTGTGGTTAACATATTATTGTCTATGAATATTACCACTTTTACAAAAAATCATTCTTGGGAAATTTTCATTGGCAGTGAAATGTAATTGGCATTACTTTATCTCAATGTCAATGCCAACAAATTTCATCACCATTCAATGCTAATGAACTTTTTTTCAATTTGCATTGATGAAAACAATGGTAATGAAATGTTCACATAATTGAAGAAAAAGCATTGTAATATAAAAAAATATAAGAAATACGCGAATTTTTAATTTTTTTTCTTAATATATTCTTTTATTAAAACATGAAAACAAATACTTCTTTCATCAATTATAAATGGGCATTTAGGCATTGAACAATGCCAATTGAAAAAATTTCAATTAATTGACACATTCAATAAACTGGTCCCAAGTATGTTTTTAAATACACACTTATTTTTTATTTATTAATTTTAATTTCATTTGCTCCTTTTTTACCTTTTTCCAGTCCACTAGTAATCTGTTGATTTCAGAAAATTTTAGCAAAAATTTTGTAGATTTAACAGTTTTTTTTGCTATTTTCATTCTGATATTATTAAGCAAATTTTTTTGCTGATTTCAGCAAGTTAAATTGTTATTTGCAATTAACAAAAATTTAGCTCAAATATTACTAAAATTCTGTATTTGCAATTAACAATAATTTAGCTCAAATATTACTAAAATTCTGTAAATTTAACAGTTTTTTTTGCTGTTTTCATTTTATTAATATTTAGCAAACTGATTCTGCTAATATTAGCAGTTTTTTCTGCAGCATCATTTTTAAGTAATTTTTAGTAACTTTTTCTGCTATTTTTACGGACTTATTTGTATGAGTGTAGTATTTGTACCCAGATATGTAAATCCACCTAACTGCCCATCGAAAGATATTGGGCTCTGGTAAAAGGGATGCTGAAAACATTAAAACATTTTCAAGAAAATTATTATCATCAAGCAAAAAAATCACTAAAGACACTATTAAAAGTTTAATGAGAGGAATTTCAGAAAAAATAAAATTTTTCATTAAAAAACACTAATGTGTAATATTTTTTTATTAAATGTAAATATGAATAAGATATCTGTTAATAATACGTTTTTTTCTTTTGTATATGTCAACTAGTTCAAAAGTTATTTGAATTTATTTGTGCACTAATTACATCGAACGCAAACCTTAATACCATAAAAGCTTTAATGGAAGGAGTACTAAAAAAGTTAAAAATTTCGATAAATAAAAATAATAATAGCTTGTATATAATTTTACAATAATTTTAATAAAAACACGGTTATAAAATTATTTTTAGTTTTAAAATTGAATGATTGGTTCTGCAGATTTTTTGAATTATGTGATGTATAATTTTTATCTAAAGCAGTCTTTATTTTTAGCGAAATATGCAAAAATATGTATTTTGCAGCAAAATATGCGAGTATATGCATTAACAAATCGATATCATTTTATTTCAAATTTGTTGATGGGCAAAGATATTTTGTTGGCCTTATTATCCTGCTAACCACAACAAACCTATAGTTACTTTAGAACAAATATAAAATAACCCGAAAGGAGGAAAAATTGGGACATTTCGGCAGCTTAAAAAAATACGTGTCCTTTAAATTGTTTTCCTCTACAACATATCCGACGCTCATTAAGATATACCGGTCCGCATTGGGAGTCTTTCCTTGTAAGCTAATATTTACTGTGTCCAGTATGCCATATGTTTAAATAACAACAAACTAAAAATATAACAAATTGTAATGCAAATTTGTGTTCTCAAAAAGTTGTTTTCATTATAGGAAAAAAATAAAAATGAAAAATTTAGTTTTAACCAGAAAAAAAACTGTAAACACTATGGTAGTCCCCTAAAGAAAAGGTTCAATAACCACAGATTAATACAAATATATACACACAAGTTATGTATAGTAAACTATTAATCATAATATTTAGACCATGTTGTATATATTTTGTATGGAAAAGCAGGCTAACAAATATAAAATTGTAGCAAATAAAAGCCTTTGACGCATGATTATGATATACATAGTCGTTAAATAAGAACAAATTAAATTAGTAAGAAGTAAACAAATTTGAAGGCGACCATGATCAATTATGTGAGACTCTACATCAGTTTCGGTAAAATTCCAGAAAAATTTAGGTCTCGAAATTTTAATGGGTCAACATAGACAATGGGGCAATGACAAAAAATTTTCTAAGCAAACTAGATTTTTGGTTCTACTTACATTAATGAGAAAATCGTTTACATTGGGCCTAGATCCAAACATGGACCGTTTTCATTAAAATCAATAGGGTTTTTATTACATTACATTTGTGTTTGCAATCTGTAGTGTATCAACAAGCATAAGTCTTTTTTGAAAAAAAGTGATTCTGCGTCGATCGGTATACTATATGTCCGATATTTTTGACTCACGATACTCTGACGACAGTTAGTGTAGGGTATATATATGATAAAGAAGAAGCTTGATTTCTGTTTACAAAAACTATTTAAACAATAGATATATTAGGGAGCAAGAAATATACAAATAAAAATTATAAATAAATAAGTCAAGAAGACAGCTATTGTTTTGTGAAATGAATTTAATTCAAGAAAGTTGTTAACAATTTCATAGGTTAAAAATATACATGCATATTTAAATAATAACCGTTACAATTCTTATAATATATAATATATATAGTAGTAGGTCTTAATAATAAATAAATACACACCAAAAAATTTTGGGAATGTTGTTGTTTTTTCTGCATACTCTATAGTCTGTACAAATGCCTCTTTTGACAAAACAACGAAGGGAACACAGATTCGTGCTTTCAGACAAATTCTTTGTTAATGCTTGTAACAATAGAAAATCAGTTTAGACAACAGTAATTAGATTGAGCCTCGAGAAAAGTTAGTCAAACACTGTCGAAAAAATGTAATTGCTGCAATTGTATTATTGGATTCAATATTCTAACAAGGAAACTATCCCAAAGGGTTTGGTGCGATCTTGATGTATGTGATATAGGAGGTGAAAAAGAGAAATGTGTTTTTAAATTAGTCGAATCTCAGGTTTAGGTGTTAAAAAGTGGGGGCAGAATTAAATTGGTTTTTGTAGGAAAACATGTCTGAAATTTGGGAAATTTAGACTTAAACGCACACATAGTCAATTCCAGGAAACAAACATTTTGGAACCCATATCTTTTTTTTTTTAAATAGAATCAACATTCAGACAAGAGATTCGACAAACTAACAGAAAAGCTGGAAGCAATGATACAAGTTAATTTCAATGATTGCAAAACTGAACTCTTAAATGAATTTGATAAGAGGTTGAACTTATTTAAATCTAAGGTAGACACTCTCTTAGAATCGATCACGGTAAATATAAAAAATATAAATGAGAGAGTCTTAAAGCTAGAGACAGTTATGCAGGAAAATATAGCACTAAGAAATGAGACCGAAGAACTTAAAGATGAAATCGGTAATCTTAAAGTATATGTTCAAAAGCAGGAGAACTCGATAGTTGCTAGTGATATTCGTATAAATGGAATACCTAGTGTAAATATATATAATGACAACTTATATATTATTTATGAAAAAATTTGTGAAACTGTTAAAATCGACCCGATTTCAGTTAAAACCATTTACCGGGTTAAAAATACTAGGGGTAGGAAAAATATCGATGATGCTCCAATAGTTATAAAGTTCCAAAGCCCATATGAACGTAATTACATGCTTAAAATGATAACTACTCATATTGAAACAACTAAAAATCACATATTGTTAAATCATATCGGCATTGAAAGTACAAAGCCGTTCTTTATTAACGAAAATCTCACCCCGGAAAATCACCGCATTTTTCTTGCAGCTCGAAGATTAAAGAAGGATAACAAGATATCGTCTGCATATACCAACCGGGGTTTAGTATATATTCGAAAGTTAGGAAGTGAAGAGCCGCTGTGAATTAACACCATTGAGGTACTAAAGGAGTTATTTCATTTTCAAAGTAACGCTGATGGAAATACTTATGAATGCCATGATACAGAGATACAGAATGCTAGAAGTAATGATGTTTCACAGGCTTTTAATTAAATTAGAATACTGCTTTACTCTCTCTAATTTTTTTAATATTTTTAATTACAAGTTTTGCCTTTTATTGATTTATCATTTGATTGCTATTTATATTTTTGCTTGCATTGCTTTTAAATATTTAATTATCAGTGGTGGTTATACCATCACATAATAATACGTGGGTCGGTTCTAAAGAAAATATTTTCAATATGGTCAGAATTATTTCAAAAAGAAGAAGTGGTCTTAAAATTTGCCATTTCAATGCTCAAAGTTTAAACAACAAAATGGATGAGTTCAGGTTGATATTTGAGGAATCTGGTATAGATATAGTTTGCGTTTCTGAAACATGGTTTATTCCATACGTTCATGATGATTTTTACAGGTTATCTGCCTACAGACTATTTCGAGCTGACAGATCCACTCATGCCGGTGGAGTTGCTATCTACATTAAATCATCAATAAACTGTAAAATAAAACGCATCCCGTTATTAGTCGACATTGACAAGGAAAAGTATGATGATTCCAATGGTAAGATAGAAACCTTGTATTTAGAGATTTTTAGCAAAGACCAAAAACTATTACTAAGCACAGTGTATAGGCCGAATAAGAAAATAAAAATGGATAAATGGTTAACTAAATTATCAGCAATAACAATGGGCTACACTGATGTTACACTAGTTGGTGATTTTAACAATGATATATTAACCAATAAAGGACTATTGGAGAGTATGAGTGCAATAGAATTACATCTGGTAAATTCTTCAATTCCAACTCATTTCACAAAAACTACAAATACACTGTTGAATCTCTGCTTTGTGAATGGTTTGTCCCGGTTATTGTTATTCGACCAACTTTCAGCTTCTTTGTTTTCAAAACATGATATTATTTTGTTGGTACTACCAGAGTGATGTTAACAATGAACAAATTATATCTTACAGAGATTTTAGAAACATTAATTATCAGTCTTTAGAAGCTGAACTTCCCACAATTGTATGGAACCAAGTTTTCTTTATGCCTGCTGTAGATGAACAAATCCTGTTCATACATAACAATATGGACTACCTTTACAACAAATATATTACAGTTAAGACAAAAAAGATTCGCTGTGAGCAACCTTGGTTCTCTAATGAAATCAAATTCCTTATCGAAAAAAGAAATCATGCTTATTTTAGGTGGAAAAGGTTTAGGATCAGTAAATCAAAATTTTATGAAGACAAATTTAAATCTGCAGTTTGCTCGAAAAAGAAATGGAGGGAATACGTAATATGGGAATTAGAAATAAAACTAATAATGTAACTGAAAACAATCTTGATGTTAATCAATTAAACTCTGAATTCGTAAACATACCTATGCCAGATGCAGATGTCAATTATTACAATACCCTATTTGCTAACAATTCTAATGCAGATGAAAGCAGTTTTGAATTCATAAATGTCACCGAGGAAGATGTTTTAGAATCCTTCTTAAGTATAAAATCTGATTCAATAGGACATGACGGAATTCACCCCAAATTCATAAAACTTATGCTTCTTTTCGTTTTGCCGAACATTACACATCTGTTCAATACCCATCTGCTTAGAAACATGCTAAAATTATTCCAATACCCAAATCAGATAAGGACTATCGTCCTATTGCAATTTTGCACCCCAAATTATCCAGCACCTCACTGACAATGCATATAACGAGTTTCTTTTAAATGCATTTCCCGTTTATAATTACTGAAAGTCGTGCAAATTTATAAGTGCATATAAGCGATAATTACTGTAGTTGTTAAATGTGCGAACTATCGTTGCACGCCATATGGATAGTTCGCGAACTTGTTGAAGCTTCTTAGTTCATATCCCTGTTATGTTATTTTACTTTGGTGGGGTTTAGTGCTATGCGAACACCGACGGAGAGCGCTGTGATATGTATGAGGGATAGGAAACGCATACATATTATTTTGTTTAATGGCAACATCTCCATTGCTGTGGATCGAACCCGCAACAGTCGGATATCAAGTATGAACAAATTTGAATATAAGTAATTTTAATTGTATTCAAGAACCTCATGGAACGGATCGAGCTTCAGTGCTCTATGCTGCCAGATAGGTTATATATTCTAATTTCCGAATTAGTATATTGTGTATAAATAAACTGGACCTTTTCCGGGATAAAATCTTTAATTAATTTTTTTACTTTTCACAGTAAAAATCTCTTTCATAAACGTAAAGGTTATGCTGAATTTTTTTATAAGAAACACTGAAAAAATTAATTTAAACTTTAGTTGTTTTGAAATTGTATGAGATAGCCAAAAAATTGTTAACATAAACTTCCAAAAGCTGTTTATTGTGATAAGCTAACTAGGTACATATATTTTACTACATTTAATGAATCGCAGTAAAGAATCTGAACATTTTTTAAAAAAATATCTTTATATTTACAGCAAAATTTCTTTCAGAATATGCCTTATTGATATTAACCGTTTCACCTACCGACTTTTTGTTTGCGGATTTATCGTTATTTTGACTTCAGATTCTTGCTAAGAGTCCTCAAATAAGAAAAAAAATATGTAACATGTTTGTGCCCCCTCCCCCCCTTTTATATTAGGAACTAGAACAAAATTTCTTTAGAAACAACTAATGATGAAACATAGGGATGGTCTCCTTCTTTCCGATCTTAATGAAATTTGGATATGTGATAGAGCTCTTTGGTAAAAGTCTTCTTAAACTAAACTCCTAGCAAAACCTTCTATTAACCGGTAATGAGTTATGTAAGAAGAAGTAACCTCTTGCTATTCTGTTACAAATCCTATTATTTATATTTAAAATTTATGAAAATGCTAAAAGAGGTTGTGGGTTTTAGAAATAGGTTAGAGTCAGAGAAACTCCTAGCTCCCGATCCTATCTATAATCAAAAAGTACTATTTTTTACTAGCTTTACCATTTTTACTAGTTGTATTCAAAAATACGTTCGAGTACAAAAAAAAAAAAAAAAAAAAAAATAGTGAAAACTAGTAAAAAAAAAAATTAAAGGGAAATTTTACTAGTTTTTACTTGAAAAATTTCTTCCAGCTAAAACTACACCTTTTGCAACTGTAATTCAGAAAATATCAATTGAAATTCAGAATTTCCATTTGAAATTCAGAAAATATCAATTGAAATTCAGAATTTCCATTTGAAATTCAGAAAACATCAATTGAAATTCAGAATTTCAAATTCAGAAAACATCAATTGAAATTCAGATTTTCCATTTGATATTCAGAAAATATCAATTGAAATTCAGAAAATATCATTTGAAATTCAGAAAATATCAATTGAAATTCAGAAAATATCATTTGAAATTTAGAAAATATCATTTGAAATTCAGAAAATATCAATTATTATTCAGAAAACATCAATTGAAATTCAGAAAATATCAATTGAAATTCAGAAAATATCAATTGAAATTCAGAAATCGTCATTTGAAATTCAGAAAATATCAATTGAAATTCAGAAACCGTCATTTGAAATTCAGAAAATATCAATTGAAATTCAGAAAATATCATTTGAAATTCAGAATATGTCAATTGAAATTCAGAAAATATCATTTGAAATTCAGAAAATATCATTTGAAATTCAGAAAATGTCAATTGAAATTCAGAAAATATCAATTGATATTCAGAAAACATCAATTGAAATTCAGAAAATATCAATTGAAATTCTATTGATATTTTCTGAATTTCAAATGACGATTTCTGAATTTCAATTGATATTTTCTGAATTTCAATTGATGTTTTCTGAATTTCAATTGATATTTTCTGAATTTCAAATGATATTTTCTGAATTTCAAATGATATTTTCTGAATTTCAATTGACATTTTCTGAATTTCAAATGATATTTTCTGAATTTCAATTGATATTTTCTGAATTTCAAATGACGGTTTCTGAATTTCAATTGAAATTTTCTGAATTTCAATTGACATTTTCTGAATTTCAAATGATATTTTCCGAATTTCAATTGATATTTTCTGAATTTCAATTGACATTTTCTGAATTTCAAATGATATTTTCTGAATTTTAATTGATATTTTCTGAATTTCAAATGATATTTTCTGAATTTCAATTGATATTTTCTGAATTTCAAATGATATTTTCTGAATTTCAATTGATATTTTCTGAATTTCAAATGGAAAATCTGAATTTCAATTGATGTTTTCTGAATTTCAAATGGAAATTCTGAATTTCAATTGATGTTTTCTGAATTTCAAATGGAAATTCTGAATTTCAATTGATATTTTCTGAATTTCAATTGATATTTTCTGAATTACAATTGCAAAAGGTGTAGTAATGTGTTTTTTTGTTTAATATCCCTACGGGGAATGAGGAGTCAATTGCCCTCCAAGGACCTAGCCCGTGACCGGTCAACCGAAGGCATATTACTGAATTAGTACAAATATCAACAAAAGAAAATGAATTAATTTTCTAAGTATTTTCTGATCCGTTATTTTCACTGTTGCTTTTAAAAAAACTTGACCGATACCGAAATAAAAAACAAAATTCGCGGCATATTTTTAAAAATATTTTTTATTTATTTTACTCTTTTATTTATTTTGAACTTTATTTTGTCACGATTTGCTTATTTTAGCTCTTATTTTAAATTTCTATAATGTTTTGCTAAGAAATTTTAAGTTTTGTATTTTCAAGGTTTTTTTTTTAATGTTAAAGCTGTTTTAGTTTTAACAATTGGTATTTCATTTAACTTTTTTTTTAACTTAAGGGGAATTTTTTAAATTTTTATTTATATTATCAGAGTTTTTGAGGTAAATTTCTAATTTTTAATTGATTTTTTAATTTAATTATGGCCAACGCAAAAAACAAGTCAACTGCCATTAGGGGACCTATCCCGTGACTGGTCAATCGGGGGCATACTGAAGGCACTTCCACTATATGTGTGTGTGTGTTAATGTTGTTTTCTTTTCTATTTTTTTATTTTCCATGTTTTTTTATTTGGTGTGTGGTGTTTGTTTTTTCTTTCTCTTTTTTATTTGAACAGAAACGAAAAATAAATAACTTAACCATCAGCCAGCCATCACACATAAGCAACATTAGCTCAGACGGTAGAGCGTTTGCCTTACAAGCAAGAGGTTGTGTTATCGAGCCCTACTTCGACGCCAAGTAGATTATTTTTAATTCTTAATTTTTTATTAGTTTATTTGAAAAGCTATTTTTAGACACACCGCCTTACTGCCACAATGTGTCTAAACTGTGGCAATTTGTCATTTCCAATGACAACGCCATGTTAAAGTGATATGTCTCTTTCAAACAAAAATACCGATCAACGACCGGTCTCCACCCCCTTGGGACCTATCCTGCGTGTCATCTGGGACCGGTCCCTTTCCCCGTAGGGATATGATAAAATTCAACACATTTTTATGTGAATCGTTATTAAATTATTAACTCTTATGATTCGCATTAAAGTTTGCAATCCGCGGAAGTTTTTTTTTGCGATTTTCATAAATTTTTTTTGTTTGTTTACTATTTTAACAATTTTTTTGTTCGAATACTTTTGAATATTTTGACAACTTTTTCAATATTATTAGTTTTACTAGAAATTTTATTAGTTTTACTAGAAATGAATGTAATTGTACAAACCCAATATCTTCTTATTTGCGACCTCTAGCGTGCGAACAAATCTATTTTGGGGGGACCTTTAGTGGACACTAGGGCCAACCATTGACAGGTTTTAACCATACTCAATAGGCTTCACCCGAAATAATGGGCCGATATAAGTCGTTTTACCAAATTTCATCACAATAGCTTAATACTTGCGACCTGTAGCGTTCGAACATTCCCATTTTTTGGGGCTTTGTCGATTAATCAGTGTAGCAAATTTTATTAAAATATCTTCGTATTTGGCACCTGTATCTGCGAAAAAACCAATTTTGCGGGGATTTTTTTATGCGCACAAGTTCCAAAAATATGCACCGATTGCAATAGGATTTGTTTTTGGGCCGATGTAGTCGGTGTAGCAAATTTCATCAAGAGAGTCGATCGGTCCAATATTTTTCACTATCATCAAATACTTATTAACCCTGTCCACTAGAGCACCCATATGTGCGAAATACAGGGTCCGCCAAATAACTTTTTTTTTTTTGAAAATGCTATAAAAAAAAATTACTGAATATTTTCTCAAATTTCTTTTTTTATTTGAAAGTACAATCCTTCCGGTTAATAATGGAAACTAATTTCATTCATATGGCTGCCTCGACTGGCCATGCAGTAGCCTACATGATCGGCCCAATTTTTAAGCACATTATCGATTGTGTGCAACTGTATTTCACCAATGGCTTCACGAATAATGTCCTTTAAAGCGTCAATTGTCTCTGGCTTGTCGGCGTAACACTTATCTTTGACGGCACCCCACAAATAATAGTCCAACGGTGTCAAATCGCAGCTCCGAGGTGGCCAAACGACATCAGCTCTGCGGCTGATAATGCGATCTTCAAAAACAGGGCGCAAAACATCGAGTGTAGCTTCGGCTGTGTGGCACGTAGCGCCGTCCTGTTGAAACCAAATGTTTCCAATATCCTCCTCTTCAATTTTTGTGAACAAAAATTCGTTCAACATGGCCCGATAACAATCGCCATTGACTTCGCACACATTCTGCAACATTACCATGATTTTCAAAGTAATGTCGCAATATTTCCCAGCGTTGTTCAAGCGTATACACAACCATATTCGTCCAGCGGAAGGATAAAACTAATTATCTGTCAAATCAGACATGAGCTAAGTGTTACCATTCACGAAATAAGCACTAGTTGAAAAAAAACGTTAGATGGCGGACCCTGTAGTTATTTTTTCAGCTCCCCGCTCATTTTCGGATAGGTTGAGAGGTAAAAATAAGAAATGTGCAAAAATTGGGTTTCTGCGATGTAAACCGGCCAGGCCGTTTTCATTTACATATGTCCTCAAAATTACCCTAAAAAAGGTTCATGGATTTATCCATCTATAACTCTTAAATTAGAAGCTTCTGATAATTAATATACATAGATGTTGTTTACCCAATGAAAAGGCAAATATTTTTTTTATAGAAACTTTTTACCCTCCCATGACCGTTAGTGGCGTTTTAAACGGTAAACATCAAAATTTGTGTCAAAACTAAACTTTGAAGGTCTCTCATTTAATTTTGAAGATCTGTAAATACGTATACTCTACATCATATAATAGAAAGTTTAGCGTAGATTAAAAGCAAAATAAGCTTTTTCTAAAATATTTCGTCCACTTCATCACAGAAAGCCCAAAAACTGATTCTGGGTTACAAATTTATTACATATTTGCACTTGGAAATCATGTGAATCTTCCATTTTAGTTATAGGATGTGTTTAGCGAACTTATGTGAAACACTACGAGGTACAGTTTTGTGGAAATATTTAACCCTCTAACTCTTCAATTAAAGGGATTGTTTTGGCCCTTGTTTTTAAAAGGGACAAAAAGACCCGTAAGTTGAAGAGTTATAGAGTTAAAACAAAAAGTTTTCCATAGAAATATTCCTTTTACATGAAATGGAAGATTCAGATGGTTTCCTCCTAAAATCCAGGTTTGTGGGCATTTGAGATCCAATTCTGTACAAGTACGAAATTAACCCTTAAACACATTTTTAGTTTTGACTTATTTCTGGCATTGGACTTAAACTTTGATATCTTCAGGGACTTATAGTAGAATTTATGACAAATATTTTTGTGTAACAATTTAACCCTCAACCCTTCACGTAAAGGGACTTTTTGCTCCTTTTCAAAAAGGTTCATAAACGACCCGTTAGTACCTTAGAGGGTTAAAATGTTACGCAAAAATATTTGTCATGAAATTCTACTATAAGTCCCTGAAGACATCAAAGTTTAAAATTTAGATTCAATGCCAGAAATAAGTCATAACTTAAAATGAGTTTAAGAGTTAATTTCGTGCTTATTCAGATTGGCGCTCAAAGAGCACCCATATGTGCAAAAGTGTTATTTTTTTACCTCCCCACGCACTTTCTGGTAGATTGGGCGTAAAAAATAATGCCCCACGAAAATTTACCCTCTCGGATTAAAACACGCCAGTCACCCGCGGCTTTTAGCCCTAAAAATGGACTAAAATTAGTTCAAAGTTTATTAGCACATAACTCTTAAAGTAAAGGTTTTACTGAAAAATGCTATATAAGCATATCTACAGGGAATAATGTGGCTAGCATTTTTCTCATACATATTTTTGACGTATCGAAGACGCGTCATGGTGATTTATGTGGTTGAAGTCAAAGTGATTTATATGGTTAAACACATATTTTGATTTTAACCACTTAAATCACCATGACGCGCCATTGATACATCAAAAGTGTGTATGAGAAAAATGCTATCCACTTCATTGCCTGTAGTTATGCTCGTGTAGTATTTTTCTGTAAAACATTTATGGGGAGGTGAAAAAATAACACTTTTGCAAATTCTATATACTTCATTGGTGTTCTACTGTCCACGTAGTGATATACGGTCTAACAATAGTCTCTATTCAATAAAATAGCTTTATATTTACGACCTATAGCGCCATTAAGAGCCATTTTTTGGGGACCTTTATATGGTCACTAGGTCTAAACATGGACCAAATCTAATGAATTTAAAGGACCTGATGGGCTCCGAGTCATCCCGGAACATAGAAGCACTAGGATTCGACGGAATTTTCATGCTGATGATCACGCAACTACATGCTCCGGGAGTCGAGTGCCTGACAAAGTCCTGAGTTTATTTTTTTTTTTATTTTTTATTTATTTTTATTTTCATTAAACTGAACAAACCTAGCACAACAAGACTAACGTCTTATAAATGAATGTGCTAGTGACATACAGTAAACATAATATAAATATGTAAATGAGAAATAATAATTTCAACTACACCCAGCAAAATATTGGTAATGACACCTCATTACTATCTGCATTACCAAAAATGATATATCATTACCTTTTGCATTATTTTATAATATAAAATAATGACTTCCTAATAACGGCCTATTGTATTCATTGTTTCTAAATATAAAATAATGACTTACTCGTAATAGTTTAAATAAGTACTTTTTACGAAGTTAAATTTTTTTATAATATGTAAATATGTTTTATGTTTAAATTTTTATGACGAGTCCTAAAATTACACACTAGAGAAAACTTAAATTTTTCTGAATGTATTTCCTTAGGCTAATAGTATTTGCCTAACTCCTTATTTTTAAGGATCAAGTAAGCAATCGGATAACCACTTATAATTAAACTTTTTGTAAGCATGTGTGTAACCACTTATTATTCAAAATCTCATAACTACTTATTTCTCATTTTTTCGTAAGCGAGCGGGTAAGCGTGACTACTTATAAAAACGACCACGCCAAACAAAAATAATGAGTTTAGACGCCAAAAAATAAGTTGTGCGGAGCTATGAATTTCTATTATATAACCACTTATTTGGTAATGAAAGATTTTGCTGGGCAAGTACAAATAAAAAAAAATCAGAAATGGGAATAAGTTATCATTATCCACCTTAATTGCACCCGAGTTCTGGAAAATGGGCAGGGCGTTACCGCTTCAGACCCATCACCGGCCGTGAAGATACTTGATTTTGAAAATAACATAATACGACAACAGCTTTAACTGCCAGTGCCACACAGATAACCAATGGCTTAAATCAGGATCACCATAGCGAAAGGACGGTTCTAGAGACGCTCGACATATCTAAGGCATTCAACACTGTCAGCCACACGTCCCTCTTCAGAGATATTGCCGACTCCATTCGCCCTAAGGATACAAAGAGATGGATAGTAAATTATTTGTGTGGTTGCCAGTCGCTTATGAAGTTTCAAAACAGAAAGTCAAAGCTTCGTAAAATTAAACAAGGAGTCCATTAAGGTGAGGTTCTCTCCCCCATACTGTTTAGTTTCTACATTTCGAAGCTCCCGGCACCATCGGAAATGGTGGAATTGATATCACATGCCAACGACTGTACGATACTGGTAACTGGTAATGATATCGATGGCTTATGCGGTAGGTTGAACACTTTTCTCCAGAATTTTACGAATTTATTCACTGGAAGTAATATGCAGCTATCCCCTCCAAAATCCTCGGTGACTCTCTTCACAACTTGAACGAAAGAAGTTAGGCTGGAACCGAATGTAGTAGTCGATGGTGTGCAAAACCCGATACGCAATCACCACAAGATTCTTGGGGTCACAATCGACGGCCTGGTAATTTTCTCAGAGCACGCCACTGCAATTTGCAGTAAAATGCAAAGAAGGAACAAGTTCCCCAAGTCGCTAGCCGGTAGCTCTTGGGGTACAGATAATAAACCTTGTTAGCAACCTACAAGACGATTGGTCGCTCAATAGTTAACTATTCTGCGTCTGTGTGATCACCTAGATTTAGCAATGGGGAAAAATCCTAACCTGCCAAAACTCTGTCTCAGGACTATAACTGGATGCGTAAAGATATCCTCAATACAACGTCATCATTAGGAAACGAAGCACAATGCTTCATCCCATGGACAAAAATCAAGAAAAAAATGTTGTCTCAAATTAAGATTAAAGACACATTTTTTGAAAGATAATAAAGTTACTCAAATAAATATGAAAAAAAATATTTGGTGTGACTGCTTTTGCCGCCACGAAAGGGCGCTAAACTCAGAGAATTTTATACATAAATGACTGAACAGAAAAATGGGTTTTAATTGTTTCACGAAAATAATTCTCAAAAATACATTTTTTAAAATATTTTTTTTAATTACTTCAATATATTTGTAGTTAAATCAAAATATAGATTTTAGTATATCTTTGCAAAATAATTATTTTTTATTTCTCCTAAAAAGACATTTTTGACCACAAATTAAAAAAAAAATATTTTTTGAAATTCCTAAATGCATGAGTTTAACTCAAATTTCTTGCATTTAAGACTGTTTACTATTCAAACCATGTGAACCTTCCATTTTAGGTATACGATGTGTTGAGCGGACTTATGTACAATACTACGATGAACATTTTTTTGGAACATTCTAACCCTCTAACTCTTCAATGAAAGGGAATTTTTATGTCCATTATTAAAAAGGGACAAAGAAGACCCGTAAGTTGAAGAGTTAGAGAGTTAGAATTTTCCACAAAAATGTTCGTCGTAGTGTTTTACATAAGTTCGCTAGACACATCCTATACCTAAAATGAAAGATTCCCATGGTTTCTCCCTAAAAACCAGGTTTGTGGGACGTTTGAGCGTCAATTCTGAATAAGTACGAAATTCACCCTTAAACACATTTTAAGTTTTTACTTATTGCTATAAGTATACTATAAATTTATAAATTTCCAATGCTGATGTCTTCAAAGACTAATAGTAGAATTTCATGACAAATATTTTTGCGGAACATTTTAACCATCTAACTCTTCAACTTACGGGTCGTTTTTGTCCGTTTTAAAAAGGGGCCAAAAAGGTCCCTTTAATTGAAGAGTTAGAAGGTTAAAATGTTCCACAAAAATTTTCCTTGTAGTGTTTTACATAAATTCGCTGAACATAACCTATGCCTAAAATGGAGGATTCAGAGGGTTTCCTATTTTAATCCTATTTAATTTTTTGTTTTAGAAAAATCATTTTAAGCGTTTAAACCTTATTTTTTGTGAAAAGCATTTTTTTTATTATTAATGAATCGATTTTATCGAAATTTGGCACAAATATGGCTTGATCTTATATCAATTCACGTGCTAAATTTGATTGCAATCGGATAATTTTTTAGGTTTTATAAAGATTTTAAAATAAAGAATATATGGCAGTACTAAGAGTCCTTGCTTCGATTTTGACAAAAATTGACACAAATGTTTCCAGTTTTATGTGCATCTCAATGGATACCCTTTTGTAATTTTACGTCCATTTATGTAGCTAACATAATATTTTAAAATTTCAGGACCTATGGGAGGTGGGCGTGTCCTTGGCCCGATATTTCCAAAAATTAAGATTTTTCTTAACTAAGGGGTTCTATGTTAGTATACCAAATTTCAAAATTCTCTCTCCACTCCTTCTACTTTTGTCCAATCGTTATATGGGATCAAAGCACTGTGCTAGAGTCCCTACAATAAAGGAACACTACCAAATGCTCACGAAGTAGTTTCTGCTGAGATGTCATCGAAGGGGCCATCCGAATCACCATCTCATGGAGATAGATTGGTCACTTTGCTACAACAATAAAAATCTCACTTCTGCAAAAAGAAATTGAACTTTGACCTGAGGTAAAACGTGAACCACAACGAGTTTTGGAAATTAATTGCAGCAGAGATAATATGGGAACGTAAAGTGTCTGTGTGGTAATATTCACTGAATCCGAAGGACATCCATTCAATGCTCGAAAAGAAAGTCGACGAACTTATCTAAAAGTACTTCTGTTTTAAGACTATCCAGAGTCATGTAGGTAAGGTAGGTCTATAACCTTAACCCCGGGTAAAATTTTCATAAAAATAACTCTGAATACTGTTAAAATAGGCACACTTTTAGTCAAGTTAGCAGACCTTAGCATATTTTCTTTTTAAATGCTTATATAATGTATTGCTAACCACCTCTGCCGACTTAAGCTTCACTAAAACAACCACAATTTTCCGAATTTTATTTTATAATTCAATAATATTACTTATATAACACACTAAAAATAAATAAATTAACAATTTTAACGATTGTCCATTGTTAGCTTATAGTAATTTTCTACCAAGAAAACTAATTCTAAATAAAATAATTGTAAAATATCTTTCTAAGAATTTTTGCATAAATTTGCCAGAATTGAAGACATTTTTTTTTAAAACAAACGATTTATCGTTTAGTGTTCAGTGATGGTAGATAATTAAAATATCAATAAAATAAATTTCACACTCATTTATTTAAAAACTAATTAATAATAAAATTATAATAAAAACAATTTCAAATCAATAAAATCTAAAACAAAAGATGAAATTAAGATATTGCAAAGACGAGAATTAATATCAAATATGAAACTGTAAAAACTGCCTGTCATAAGAGTTTTATTTATTTCTTATGATAATATAAGAATTTATGAACATAATTTTAATAAGCAAATTAGTAAATATTTATGAACAGTTTTGTTTTTTAGTGCTAGCGTCTTTAAAATTCTATAAATTTGTTATTAAGAAAATATAAACTACCTTTCTAATACGAGTATCTCTCTCTATAAATAATCAACTAACAACTTTGTTAAGTCTAAGAGGTGTTTGATTGGATGTTTTTAAACTGGTAACTAATATTTTATACCATAATTTGACATCTGTTAACTTTTTACATTTGTTATTTTATATACACGTTATCGATTTAATTATCATAAGAATTAACATAATTTCAATATGATTTGTTAAGAAAAATAATTATTTGTTAACTTCACGCATAATTTAATACTATTTTTTTTTCATTTGGTCGGTCATTCGTTCGACCCAACTACTCATTTGGACTTAGCAGTCTTGTATACATATTATACAATATTTTGAATAAATTTACATGTTGTTTTCATGTAGAATCGAAAACCCCACCAACATTTTCCATATAGTATAACATTTTTACATAATTTGACAACATTTTACATATATAATCTCTAATTTTGTCAGGCATGTCATGTAAAGTTCACACTTTTGTTTATTAAGATATTTTACATTTATATTATTTAACACCTTTTGTTTGTTATAGGTATAGGTATCGGTAACGGTATTATTTATAGAAATTGTTTTTTGTTTTATTAAGGCGTATCCATGAGACAGCTCTCAAAATGGAGTCTTAGCTATGTTTTTAACTTTGATTTTCTGTTATAGATTTAGGTTCTACCGGCTACTTTTAAAAAGCTTTTTAAATAATTCTATCGGTTTTGTAATTAGCTTATTCAATATTTTTTTTTTTGTTTCAAATACAATAGAAATTTTAACATATTTCAAGTGAAACTCAAAATGAAAAATCAGTCACACTTTGTCGGAATGAATTTTAAACTAAAAGTGCGAATACCAGAAATATTTTTCTTGTTGTGCGACTTAAGTTGCAATTTGCAACCTTTTTGAGGGCCTTCGACTTTATATGCAACTTTTTCAAGCTAGTCTAATTTTTCCACTTTTCCTAACTTTGTGCGACTATATAATTATATAAGGTGCCAGATCAGATCAGAATATGTATTTGTATTACTGACTTTCCAAAAAAGGGGAAAACCCTTTTTTGGAAAGTCAGTAATACAAATACATATTCTGATCTGATCTGGCACCTTATATAATTATATAGAATAATATTTAATTAGCTCTAAACAGATCAGGTCAGATCTAACCTTTTTCACACGTGTAGACTAAATTTTAGCAAGCTGCTAAATATATGAACAATTTAAGTAAAAAATTTAGGCTAAAAGGGGAAAACCCTTTTTTGGAAAGTCAGTAATACAAATACATATTCTGATCTGATCTGGCACCTTATATAATTATATAGAATAATATTTAATTAGCTCTAAACAGATCAGGTCAGATCTAACCTTTTTCACACGTGTAGACTAAATTTTAGCAAGCTGCTAAATATATGAACAATTTAAGTAAAAAATTTAGGCTAAATTCAACAGAAGTTTAACTTGGTGTAAAAAATTTCTAGTAAAATATCGCTTAAAATTTGGATTTTTGGACACCCCGGATCCGACCCATATCACAATATTTATTATTGAGAGTATAGATATGTAGATTATAAAGACACATTTGCCCGCGAGAAAAAAATACTGGAGATATAGCAAAATACACTTCGAAATAGCTCTATTGTGAATGATTTAAGCACATTATGGGTTTTTTTTGCTCTATCTCAGCAGTTTTTTTCTCGTGTGTAAATGTAGTTTAAGGAGAAATTTATAGGTACGTAGGGACGAATTTTTGCCCACTGTGCTGTATTTCGCTTATCTTCCGAGAAATAATATTTTCTGAATATGAAATTAAAAATATGGGAAATAGCGGCACCCATATGTGACCCTGAAAGCAGAGACATAAAAATATAATGAAGGAATTCACAGTTTAAGTGCTAATGTGCTATCGTTGTAAAATAGCAAGACAGATGCTAATTTAAAACTTTATTTAGTGCACACTGTGAGTTCCATCAATGATTTAAAAACAAATGTGATTTAAATTAACTGGCAAAATTTTAAAATTAAGAAACACAAATTACTAAAAATTAGCTTTCAAAATTAGTTCAAATACGAATGAAATTAATAGTTATGCAAAATTGGAATTATAAAAAATATTAGTTTAGTCCTAAATTTTAAGACAAAATAACATAAAAATTAGTTCAATGGAATAAGACTTTGGTACTAATTTGTGTTAAGTGTAGGTAACCTCACAGCAGCGCGTGTGCGGAAAGAATTTTCTCTAAATTGGGATTAATGAAAATTAAATTAAACATAAAAAACAAGAAAACGTAACAATTAAAATTTAGTCTGCATATTTCATATATAAGATGCGTTCCCGTTCGTAGCCAAGGTTACCGAAATTTACCCAAACGTGTTCCCGTACTAGAAAATTGGGTAAATGAGAGCGCTCATAAGAATGTATTTGTATTTCTCTTTTTACCAAAACTTAACCAACTTATGAAACAGCTGTTGCAAAGATAAACAAAAAGCGATTGTGAAAATAAATTCAAAGTTTTAATTGAATAAATAAATACGCCAACGAAACTTATTTTGTTATAAGAATTATAACAATTTTTGAAAATATCAAAACGGGTCTATCCATACCATGTAGTGCATAAAAAAACAATAAGAATTGCATCTTTAGATTTTCGATATCGTTAAAAAAGGTTCCGCGTCAAATGCAATTAAGTTTGGAATCAGTAAGTTCTAAAAAAATTAAAATATTTTCTTTATAAATTCATTAAATGATAAATAAATTATAAGTTTTTCCATTAAATATTGAATAATATTCTGTATAAATTCAATTAATCGTGATAATATATTACGACTTACCTTCGCTGTCTTATGCAAATTTGCGAAATATTATAATTTATTGCTAAAAGTATAAAAATATATAAAAATTTTTTTTAAGTAACTTTTATTTATTTTTGAGACCTATTGATTTCAAAGTTTATTAAACATGGTGCGAAAACTTTTTTAACAATAGCAAAAATCTAGTGACGAAAAAATTTGGTCAAAATAATACTTGTAAAAGAAAAAAATTTTTATAAATAAAGCAGGCGCTGTCACTTTTGTTTGTTGTGCATTAATTTTATAATAATCGAATTTAAACGTTTGTTTTCGTTCAACTTTTTAAAATGTCTTTTAAACATAGCGAAATTGTTGCTCGGAAACACGCGGATAAGTGGACCCAAAATTTAAAAAATTCGGAAAATAAATGTAAAAATATTCCAAGTATCGATATTTCGTTATGTGAACTGAACGCGCCATCAAAGTCGTACAAGATATTTTCCCCCAATGCAAATCAATACGAACTCTTAATCTTAAGTTAATTTCACTTAACAAAGATAGTTTTTAGATTGTGATTTTGATTATAATCATATAATTACATTAACAAATGTAAATAGTTAAATAATTATAAAATATAAAATTTTTAAAAAATAAAAAATTTTGAAAAAATAAAAAAAAATCTAAAGGGCTTTCAGAAATCGGCTTCGACGCGGAACGTTTTTGTTCCGAAATGACCTGAGGAAACATTTTTCGGTTTCAGCACAACATCGGCTACAGCTTGGTGATAGGGCCTTATTTTGGTTGTACCCCTAATGTGCAATTTTGTAAACTGAAATTATACGCATTTTCACATTATTCTTTGAAATAAACTTTTGGGGCGAGGATTTTGTGCTTACTCTCATTTTAACGAACTTTACCCAAAAATTAAAGGAACACACTTATATTAGTAAAAATGTTCACTTGTTTCTAATCAGCTGTTTAATGTTGTTAAATTATTAGTTTTGTTCCCAACTAGACAATTGGCAAAAAATACTAGTGTTGATACTTTTTAAAGAGTTTTTGTCAGTGATGTGCAAGATGAAGGTACTAATCAGTGTAAGGAAACAAATAAAACTGATTGTACATTTGAAAGCAGAATTGTAAAAGCAGAGACTATTAATTATAGAGATAGGAAATCAAAACTTACACTACTCACCGATAGAGGGCGCTGGAATTTAGTATTTCCTGAGCAACAATTTAGTAACAGTTTAGTATCAGCTGAGCGTATATTTTAAAATACAAAAACCGCTGAAAACTGCTCAAAATAAGGAAAAACCAAGCTCGGAATATATTCAAATAATAAAATTTGAGATATCTGTTTGTTTTTTGCTTTGTATAAACAACAAATAAATTTAAATAAAAAAAAGAAAATTTTCAATTTTTTGAACAAAGTGCCAACTAGTGTCAACGAAATTTTTATAACTTATTTTTTTACTGATGCCATACCCCTGTGTATATTTTTTCTTTATATTTAGTATACAATTTTTTTCTGTACAAAATATTAATTTAATTAATAAAAAAATATAATTGGTAAAATAATTATTTTTCATAATTAAATAAATTTTTTTTCACTGGACAAATGGTATTTTATCCCAAACTAACTGGACAATCCAGGCCATTCCAGGCCGTCTGACAACTCTATTTACAATATACTAACTTCAGCTTTTAAATTAATGCTTAGTTTTATCCCTCTTTAACCCATTGTGCGATGATAACACGATAGTTGCCGCACAGTTTTACAAGTAACAAAAACCCTTAGCAAACAAACTTAACAATGGTCCTCAAAGGGTTTGAAATATAGAGTAGCAAAGGTTTCAACAGGTATAAGAATTGAATTGTTTACATATTCGATAGCAATCATTAAACGCAATAGAATTGCTAGTCTATCTAGATTCTTGAAAGATTGTATCTAAAATTCACATACACAAATTTATCAAATGAATAATTTAGAATTTTCTAGATGACGCAATATAAATTAGAAATGACAGAAACATGCGTGTCTTTGTTTTATGCATTGAACTTTTGGTATATATTCAATTGGGGATTAAGAAGAATTGTTTGTACAATTTTTATATACGGGAAGTGTGGATAACTTGGAACGCTTGTCAACGCTTGCCAAAATAAAAACTTAATATGTTTAGCTATTTTTGATTTATTATTCTGAACTGCTTTCATAGCGTGATTTAAGTCTGAGTTACCCAAACGTAAACGTAACGTATCTCTGCGTAGATGAATTAATGAGCTAAATAAGGACAGAATATATGTTGTGGTTTTTGTTTCATTCTTGTGTATTCAACATATAGCAAAAGTAAATACACAATGAAAATCTATTCAAAGCAGATTTTTGTTGTGTATCTACGTTTTCTACATTTTCAATGCATAAGAATGAAACAAAAAATGCAACACATCTTTAATTCTTATTTAACTGATTGATTCAGCTACGCAGAGATACGTTACGTTTACGTCTGTGGAACTCAGGCTTTAGTTTGCTTAGTGGTCATTTAAAGATATACATACAAGGTATCAGATATGGATAGGAGAAGTCCTAAAATTGAAGTTGTGTAATATGGATTAAGCAAAGTAAATTTTAAAAATAAATTTAAACTTATTTTTTAAAATTACGTCAGACATTATAAATTTTTGTCATTGTCTAAAAATAACAGGTAAAAAAATTTCGTTTGCAAAAATCATAATTCACCTACCTTGAAATTTCTTAATATTTCCTAGTAGGTATGTATCTCTAGGCAATTTTAAAACACGAATAATTGAAGCTTCATAACCTATTTCGTCGACATTATTTTCAAAACCTTTTTTATGTAAATGTTTATTCGTATTGCCTCATCTAAGTAGATATCAAGTCCTCTGCGCTGTGGTGTAATGGTTAGCGCGTTGGACTCTTACACGTGAGGTTATGGGTTCGAGCCCCAACCAAGGCAACATAAATTTGTGAAAAATAATAATATGTATGAGTTTTTTCTATCCCTCATACATATCGCAGCGTCCTCCTTCGGTGTTCCCATAGCACTTAACCCCACCGAAGTAAAATAATATAACAGGGCTATGAACAAAAAAGCTTCCACAAAGTTCGCCAACTCACCATCACATGGCGTGCAACAACTGTTCTAAAATTCAACATCTCGCGCAATTACAGTGTTGCCATATTTGAAGCCCTTCATCTTTCACCACCTTTCACTTCTTCTCTATCCCCTTTCCAAAGGAAGCAACACGTTAATTAATAGGAAGAATTTCCTGAGTGTTGCTTCTCTTTAAAAAAAAAAAAAGTCCTCTGCAAATAATTTCCGAGAAAAAGAAACTTGGAAGTCATGCTTTACAAAAAAACACTTCTATCATTGCTTCAAAAGCATCTGATAGTAAATTTTTACAGTCTTTTGAGAAGTAATCCTGGATAACATCCAAAAAATTACTTAAGAATTTCTTGTAAAGCATCATTGATCTATTTAAGTGTAGCTTGTATTAAATAAATTCAATAACACTGCATGACAAAATCTTGACTTTTAAAAATTAATAGAGCTCTGACCATCAATCTCTATATGTAAAAGAATAACGTGACTGACTGACTGATTCACTGACTCAAAATCGCCCAGCCCAAACCGCTGAAGCTAGGAAGTTGAAATTTGGTATATAGGTTCCTCCTACGGCGCAGACGTCTGCTAAGACGGGATTTTTGTAAATTCCTACCGGAACGGGCAAAAAGGGGAAAAGTCTCCACCTTGACGGCCTGCGAAAACCCCTTTGGCTAAAAAACGGAAATTCAATATATGTGTTCCTTGGAGTATGGGACGTTGAAAAACTGGGGGCTAAAAGGGGAAAAGTGACCTCCTAACGGCCTGCCCAAACCGCTGGGGCTAGGAAGTTAAAATTTGGTATGAAGGTTCCTCCCATTTGGTAGACATCCACTAAGGCGGGATTTTTGGAAATTCCTACAGGGAAGAGCAAAAAGGGGAGAAGTCTCCCCCTTCACGACCTGGCCAAACTACTGGAACTAGGAAGCTAAAATTCGGTACGTAAATTCCTCCTCCAGCGCAGACACCGCGAATACGGCATTTTTGGAAATTCTTACCGGGAAGGGCAAAAAGGGGACAAAAAAAGTACTTTTTGTTTAAAAGGACAGTTTTCCAAAAAAGTACCGTGTTCCTAAAAAGTACTTTTTTCCAAAAAGAACCTTTTTCCAAAAAAGTACCTTTCGCCAAAAAAGTACCTTTTCTAAAAAAGTACCTTTTTCAAAAAAGTACCTTTTTCCAAAAAAAAAGTACCTTTTTCCAAAAAGTACATTTTCTCCAAAAAAAAGTATCTTTTTCCAAAAATGTACCGGGAAGGTACGTTTTGGAATTTTATACAGGCACATTGCAAAAATGGAGGTTCAAAAAAGGAAAAGAGCACCCTTAAAGGCCTGCCCAAATCGCTGGAGGTAGGAGGTTGAAATTTGGGAGGGTTCCTCTTCTATTTTGGATTTCCAATAAGACGGGATTTTTGTATATTTTTACAGATAGGGTCAAAAACAGCAAAAGTCTTTCCCTTGGCGGCCTGGTCAAAGTGCTGGAACTAGGGAGTTGAAATTCGGTAGGCGTCCGCTAAGACGGCATTTTTGGAAATTCCTACCGGGAGGTGTAAAAAGTGAAAAGGTCTCCCCCTTGACGGCTAGGCCAAACTGCTAGAACTAGTAAGCTGAAATTCTATATGTAAGTTCCTCCTCTCATGCAGACGTACGCTAAGACGTCATTTCTGGAAACTCCTACCGGGAAGTGTAAAAAGGGAATAATTTTTTCCTTGATTGTCTGCCCGAATCCCTCTGGCTTAAAACCTGAAATTTATAAAATATGTTCCTTGGAGTATGGGCTAACTTATCGACAAGGTACTTTTTGGAACTTTGGACAGGGACGTGGTAAAAATGGGGTTTCAAAAGGGGAAAATTTCCCCCCTTAAGGTCTGAGTCTTTGGCTAGAAACCCAAAATTTAAAGAACGAGGTTATTTGGAACTCAAAAATAAGAATCGAAATGGGAAACCAGTGGAATTGAAACACAACACAAGTTGAATGTAATTTAAATGAACTTGGAACGGGTGAAATTGAAACAATAAACAATGGAAATGGAATGGAATATGGAACAAAATGGAATAGGGAGCGAGATGTCATGGAATGGGGAACGATTGGAATTGAAACACTACATTTGAAAAAAGGAATGAAATGGAGCAAGTGCAAAGAAATGGAATGGAAAGAGGAACGACTGATATTGAAACAGAAGAAAGTGGGAACGAAATGGAATGAAATAGTGTACGAAATGGAATCTGGGAATGAATTGCACTGGAACACTAAAATTGTTAAACGAAATGGAATGGAACTGGGAACGAGTGAAATTGGAACATTAGATAACTGGAGGGAAATGGAATGGAATTTCAATGAACTACTAGAGGTTGGCACTTGAAATTTCGTATTTGACTACCTTTAACTCAGACATTCATCCACTGAAGCAGAATTATATATATTTGGGTATTTTTGCGGGGGAGGGGGAACAAAAAGGGGTAAAGAACCCCTTTTAATTCCTGTGCAAACACTTTAAGCAATGAATATGATACTTGGCATTGAAACATGCTCTACAAAAAGGTTAAACAAATTTATTAAAAGAGAAAAAAATTAAAAAAAAAAAGATTATAATTTATATATTCGGATATTTAAACTGCCGGTGAAGAAGCATCGACGCAAAAAAATTTCCAACTAAATTTGTGAATTTACTTGAATTGCCAGGTATACTTTTAAAAAACCGGAATTAAATAAACTTTAAGGCACGATAACAACGTAGCGCGCTATGCCCGCTAGTTATATATATTTCGGACATGCCGATTACAATGGCGTACTTTATTTTTGTATCAATGGTACATATTTTTCGCTAAATGTCTTTAAAATTTGACGGTTTTCCATTTAGTTTTTTACATACAAAAATTTTGAAATGCAATCAAAATTAATTGTGGTGAAATGTAGGCACAGGACCTGTATTCATATTAGTCTTAAAATTTGATGCATAAAACTTGATATTAAAACCACTGTTCGCGTTTTAGATGGATTTTTACGGGTTTTTAAGGTTCTAGACAATTGAATCGTTGAAAGCAAAATCGGTCTTAATAAATATATTTCAACAACAAAAATGTATTCATCTATAGCGGCCTATAAGTTAAAATCGCGATTTTTAAAAAATTTTGGAAAGGGGTTAGTGAAGAAGTGGAAGGTGGTGAAAGATGAATGGCTTCAAATATGGCAACCCTGTAATTGCGCGAGATGTTAAATTTTAGAACAGTTGTTGCAAGCCATCTGATGGTGAGTTGGCAAAATTTTTTGAAGCATTTTAGTTCATAGCCCTATTATATTATTTTACTTCGGTGGGGTTAAGTGCTATGGGAACACCAAAGGAGAACGCTGCGATATGTATGAGGGATAAAAAAACTTATAAATTGAAGTTGGCTTAGTTGGGGATCGAACCCGCAACCTCATGTGTAACAGTCCAACGCGATAATCATTACACCACAGCGCCCACAATGTCAAAATAGTGCCGAAAAAAAGTACTGAATTGTAATGCACCTTTTCCACTTGTTTAACCCTCTAATGCCCGAGGCCGCCAAAAAGCAGTCGTCAGATCTTCAGTAGTTTTTAACTAAATAGCAGCTTTTATAAAAGCAACTGTATTACATCGATAGAAAACATAATTTACTACATTTCATGCCTTGAATCTTTTGTTGTATAACAAACAATGTTCCAGCGAGAAGAATGAAAAATCAAATATTCGTAAAATTGAAAGAATTAACTTTTTAAAACAAAAACAAATATACTGATAATAAAACAACTAGCTTAGAGCCTCTACTTGTAAGGTTAGTAATTATATTTACTTCAGGATTGACAGAATAAAGTCAAGACACTTTTTACGAATATCTCTCTAACTCAAAAGCTAGCTGACCGATATTTTCGGAATTAAGCATAAATAATATACTTATAGCTAAAAGAAAGTAGAACTAATTTGGTCAAAATTTATTCATGTTTACTGCCAATTCGCTAAATTTCGCAATTTTCAAAAAGTGAAAATCGCTTTAACTTCTGAAATATCAACACTAGATCAAAAATTTTCGGTATATAATTTTATTTTACTGAGAGTGTTATTCATAAGAAAACCCGAACTTATTTGATTATTGGATTTTTTGTTTCGTCTTTTAATTTAATAGTCCTATATCGCCTGAATGAAGCGATAAATCAAAATATTAATGTTTGTGCCATAGTTTGTTTCCAGTGCCAAATATATAAAATATTATCGCTATCAGAAGAAAGAACATTATAGAGTTAATAAGTACTTTTATTAAAGAGAATAAGTCACAATATTTCGCAATGACAAAGTGGTATTTTTATGTCAGTCAACTTTCGTATAAAAGAATAGCTCAGGGATAGAAAGCTAGACTAGAAATCTTGAGGTCGCAAGTTCGATACCCAATGGCGGCAGTAAAACAAATTATTTTTACATAAAGAAATATATTTCTTTGCGATTTTTTTTTTATATTTCAATTGATGAAAAAGATTTTCCTTTGCACTTGCTCAAAAAATACTGAAAAAATGTTGAAAAGGGAGTACTGCCCTCTTATGGCAACTTAATGCTAAAATCATTAGTGTTTCTGTTAAAAAAGAGTTACATCTAGATCACTAATTGTAGTGCGTTTTCTACTGCTGTGACATCTCTTGTTTTTGCTGGGGCATTAAATTATTATGGACCAGAGTATTTTTTAATAAAATTTCTTTAATACAAAAATTTTTTTTTTTTTACAAAATATCAATTTCTTAAAATGTTTAAAATGCCTGTTGTATTTAAAATTTTTTGGGCTAAATTGCAGTTTATGGGGTTTCGTCAAAAAATATAAAAAAAAAATATTACGCCCTCTGGAACTAAAAAAGAAAAAAAAAACGGGGGGACATAGTAACATGTAAGTATGGGTACTCAAATTAACCCTTTGACGACCATAGGCAAGTATGCTTGCCCAAGGGTTTTTCGCATTTATAATTGCCCAGACAAAAGATAGAGTAAATATTTCCAAAGGTGATTTGTAAAGGAGAAATGTGGGAACAAAAATGTAGTAGGCAGCAAATCCCTACCTAGTCCCGCTTTCCCCTTGCGAGCCCTCGAAGTTGATTATTTAGAATTCTTCATTTAAGGGGTAAAAAGCACAAACTTTGACCAGCGAAATGAAGGGCAACCAAGGGTTCTATGAGGTAAATTTTTTGTAACATATCCATAATAAAATAATAATAAAAATCGTTTCGTCCGGAACGGCAGAGTCGTAAAATGGCAAATATTTTTGGCAAGTGAAATGAGCGGTAAGGAGGGGTTCTACGGAGCCAATTTTTCTTGGCATAACTATTATTAGGTCAGAGATTATGAAAATCGGAAAATTTTCAAAATCGCTTCGGCAGAAAATGTATGGTCCTCAAAGGGTTAATGGAAATTGTTTCACAATTTCAAAAATGTAATTTTTTTTTAATCCATAAAACGTAGCCCTAGCTAGAGCCATTTTAGTCCCTTAAGATGGGGGACTGAAAATGATGAAATTTTTTTGTATGGTAAAATGGTACTCAAATGATAGAAAATGTCCCCACGACATCAAAAACAATTTTTTTTCCAATAATCGATAAACGCATCAAAAATTTAGACATTTACATAAAAAAATAAATTTTTTTTTGGAAAAATCGCGAGATTTTTCAAACAAAATTTTGCTTGCGGCGCAATAATAGTATATCACTTCTGAAATTGCATTTTCCATCAAAAAGTTTAATTTTTATATCATCTAGAAAGTTTGGGTGCACCTAACTTAAAAAAAAAAATTCCCTGCGGCGCAATTCAACTATATCAATTTTGAAATTGCATTTCTCTTCAATAAAAAGTTGACTCCTTTTGAAATTTCCACTTCCAACTGCCTTTTGTGTTCCAAATTTTCAAAATGAACAACAAAAAATGGACATTTACAGGGTTTTACCAAAACTAAAATAATGTGAATTTAGACTTTTTTAATTTTTCGAAGGTCTAAAATTTAACAAAATGCCTCTAATTCGATTCATGTCCAACGGATTAGTAAAAAACGCCTCATTTTTGAAAACGTCAGAAAATTTTCTTTAAGTTGAGTACCATTTTCGTTCATATTAATATTTTACTTTTTTCCACCCCCCCTATTGGTCGAAAAATGCCTCTAGTTAGGGCTAAGGTTTATGGATAAAAAAAAACAAAATTTTTGGAATCGTGAGACAATTTACTTTAATTTGAGTACCCACACTTACATGTTACTATGTTCCCCCGTTTTTTGCCCCCCACCGGCCTCCCGTGTCCGACCCCATCCCAAAAATAATTTCGATTTTTTTATTTTTTAATTCCAGAGGGGGTCATATTTTTGTTTTTTTTTTGCCGAAACCCCATAAACTGCAATTTTTTTTGCATCTGTCTTAATCTTAGAGATATTGATACCAATTGTTTCAAAAGTACCAAGATACACATCACTCCCGTACATTTATTTTCTAACCAGTCCTGCATACAACAAATTGTTACACTTTAACTGTCCGAAAACATTTCTCTTAAAGCATGTTTGTTTCTTTTAACATGAAGAAGACACATGTGTGACATCGACTAATGTTGCCATGGAGAAAAACATAAAAAAGGATATTTATTTAAATTATGGAAACACAACACGAAGTCTTAGTGGCATAAAATGTTACTCTAAATATTAATACTGCAGGCATTTCCAGTTTAAATAGATGGGCAGCACTTGATCTTGTAAATCAAACAAGTGTTTCGAATCGAGCGGTACACATTTGGAATGACTGCATCTGTTAATACACTAGCCTGCTGATATTTTGGAACTGGATTCATTTAAACACTTGAAATAATACGTTTGTAAAATAATATAATTATATATAATTTTCCGCTTGGAATATAATTTGTTAAAACTTACAACATTTTGCATGAAATCTTTTTTAGGCTACTAATTTTCAACACAAAACGTTGTTAATTTAAACAAATATTATTCTAAGCTTAAAACGTGGAGCATTTTTGTTAAATTACATACGTATTATTTCAAGTGTACTATACTACGGCTTAGCGACTCACATCTTCTGTATTTTTTTTCGAATGTTTTAATTAAGCGTTAATTTGTAACAGCTTCAAATTGCGATATGTGCTAGTTTAAGATACAATGTAAGTGATTATATGTAACGAAACATGAAAGAATTAATTCGCAACTGCTAATAAATCAAATCGTTGCAAATTGCTGGCAATCACAGTTGTAAACATTAATTCGAGCTTGAGGTTAAAACTAACTACGTTAATATACCCAGTGCAGAAAAAGTTTACTAATTAATGTTAATGGTAACCATTTCTTATTTAAAATGATATAATATAAATTTAATTGAGAAAACATAAATTAAAGTTAAGAGACTAAAATTTATATTGAGAAATTCGAATTATAATAAATATCAATATAAATTTTTCAATTCCTTAATAACATTTTCCGTTTTAATCTCAATAAGATATTTTCTAGAGACGAGCGCGTGACAAGAAATGTTCGTGAGTCAGGTGATTGACGCGTTAATCACACGTGACATTGAGTTATAAATAAGAATAAAAAACCCGTGCGTGATTTGTGTATGAGTTTAGATTTTTCATCAGAGATTTTTAGAAAGTTTTACTGTTTTTCGTGAGAATTTCGTGATTCTGAGTACTTTTTTTTACTATTTTTTTACTAGAAGTAAATACTCGTGCGTGATTATTTATTTTTTCTTTGCGAGCGTGAGTCAAAAATCATTCACGGGCTCATCTGTAATGTTTTTTTTTGTGCTGATATTTGCAACAAAAAACAATGAGTGATGACTTTTAATACTATACCGATCGACTTAGAATCGCTTTCTGAGTCGATTTATCGATGTTCGCCTGTCCTATGTATGTATGTAATTCTCTCACCCTCTTTAAAAATAAAGAGCATGCAACTCTCTCAGTTAGTGAGAAAAACATATAGAATATGGCTTCAAATAGGAAAATTTAATTTTTTCGCGCATTTTTTTATTAATAAAATGATATTCTTATACTCTACACCACTACGAAAACACTAAAAAAATAAGTTAGTACAAAAATTAGTAATAATAAGTAGTTGTATATCAAGTATACTAGTTTTCAGCAATTTTTTTTGCTGAAATTCCGGTTTCAGCAAAAGCTTTAGTTTATTTTTAATTAATAGTTTACTAATTTATTTTGCTAAAAACACTGCATTTATCAGCATTTATAACGTGGACGAAAACCAGATAGGCAAGATATAGATGTTGCAAAATTAGACAAAATCAAAATTTCTTATCGTTATTCTATTTTTGATTATTTTATACAGAAATTTTTACACAAATCCATTTTATTTCATTCCAAACATTAGTTGGCTTTTAACTAGATTGGTGTTGGGTATCATATAGACCAGGGCTGGCAAAACTATGATACGCGTGTCAGTAGTGGCACGCGAGTGGATTTTAGGTGGCACGCGAGCTTTTGTTAGATATTTTAAAAAAATTTAAACTATTAGGAGACTAGCAAAAAATTCAGTTAAATTTTAAATTTCGCTACAAAAATGTATGATTTAACTCTATAATGGTGAAATTTTTCATAGAGCTTGTAAATCGTCTTTCAAAATAATTAAAACTCTGCACTGAAACCATTTTTCGTTTACAGAAATATTCTTAATACAGAACTCGCAAATTCGATTATCAGAAAATTATGGGAAAATTTATAAAATTTTAGATTGAAAGAAGTTTAAATGTTTCGATGAGAAAGTGTCTCATAACACTATGGAACATTTTTGGGATTATTGTCTGGGGGGTGAGAAATTCCAAGTCAGGGTGATGGTACTAGGTCAGTATAGTAAAACGCTCAAAGGGTTTGGCGTTCGTATGTGTCATTTTTTTTTATGACCTTTTAAATTTTTTCCTTATCTTGATGTTTTTTCGCTTAGTTGTAACTCGAGAACCACTTGTCCGATTTTGATGAAACAAATTTAGAAAAATTTAGAATTACAATTTCTTTAATCCGTTCATATAACATTTTTCTTTATAATCAACAGTTTTGCCGGTAAAAATAAATTTGTGGAGAAAAAAAAATATTTTTTTGCCTAAAAATTAAAATTTTTTATGAATTTAAAAAAAAAAATTTTAATTTTTATTTCTCACCCCCCAGATTGGCTGTTGTACTGTGTAATCGGAGAGATAAAAAGTACTAAAAAATTGCACAAAAATTTAAAACAACTTGTAATAAAATTGGATCTAAAAAATTAACTTTTTTTAAAGCGAAATAGGTGCTACGAAGTACACTCTAATAAAATTCTGTTGAAATCTACTCTTTTAAATGTAGGTAACTTGATACCTACTATAAATTGGGCAAAAATAGGCATTGTGCTTAAAATTAAAATACATAGACACATTGTGTTTAAAAATAATAGACACAATGTGTGTAAAAGCACGTCTTTAACTGTATCAAAAAGGGTTCAGCAACTTTTGAAATTTGTTTAAATTTTAACTTTATGTGTCTAAAAAAGCTATATTAAGTGCTTCAATCTACAATTAGGATGTCTAACAACACGCTTATTAATGCGTATATATATACAATGAATAGATATTTTTTTTAAATACTACATATTATACTCCCTTAAAAAAATGCATTTAAAAGATGTATATACGATGTTTTTATTACACTCTAATAATTTTTTGTTGTAATATACTCTATTTAAAGGAGGTAACTTGATACCTACTATAAATTGGGCAAAAATAGACACAATGTTTAAAACTAAATTATGTAGACACATTGTGTTTAAAAATAAAAGACACAATGTGTTTAAAAGTACGTTTATAATTGTATTAAGAAAGTTCAGCAACATTTGAATTTTGTTTGAATTCATATTCTATGTATCTAAAAAAGCTTTTTTAAATGTTTAAACCTACATTTAAGCTGTTTAGAAACACGCTTAATAAATAGTACCTTAACCTCAAAATAAAACAAAATGCATTAAAAAACTAAATATTTTATTAAATTCATAAGCAAAAATGGAAAAAAACAATAACAGTTAACATTAAAATTCTTAATTAGCAAATACAATTAAAATTTACGCCATTGAACATGAGGAGTTTCTCATAGAAAGTCTTTAAATCTTGTGCGATTTTCTACAGAAAAACGTTTTCAGAATCAGATTTTTTCAAAAGGAAATATGCCTCACAACTTGGTGGATTTCCTAATTGAAAAAGCCCTCAGAATCTGAGAGATTTTCTATTTGAAAAAGTTATTAGAATCTCACTTTTTTTTTTATAGAAAAAAGTCCTCAGAATCGAAGAGTTTTTCTATAGGAAAAAGTACACAGGCTTTTTTAAAGAAAAAAACTTTGCAGATTCTGGGGGGTTTTCCATTGGAAAAAGTACTCACAAAATGAGAGTTTTTCACAATCTGAAGAGCTTTTCCACAAACAAAAAAATTTATTTTATAAAACAAAACAATTTTTAAATTAAAAAAATAAAATATTTTTTGCGTGCAACCGGATTTGAACTCGGAACCTTCTCATTATAAACCTTTTTTAACGAAGCGTCAGCATTTTTATAAAATCATTGCTCTACCAGTGAATTGACTTTTGTACCGCTGGCTAGGTAGCACTGGATAACCACAGGTTGCAAACCTTAGCATATCACTCTAAGCTGATCTTTGCCAGTGCTTTTTTTTTAAACCACCGAAATTTTTGTAAAACAAATACTGACAAAACCCTTTTTACAAACGCTGGCAAAGCATCCCAAATGAGTGTTGTGCCAGTTATTTATTTTTAACACCATGGTTACCCAGTGACATGTCAATGCTTGACTTTCTGTACCACTGGCGATTTCTAACTAGGTAGTTACGGTATCTTCATTTGAGAGTTTAATCAGTTTATGCGTGTGATATTATGAAAAAAAGTAATAACCAGAAATGGTTAAACGGTATATGGAATAGAACATAAAAAGTTATTATCTGCACATCCATTTCAAGACTTTTTGAAACATTACGTATCCTTGGTTTTAACGCAAAATGGGTCTTATTGAATCGCTTTAACTCCTCTATGTTTAACTGGTACTGAGAGCGAAATATTTTGAATACGAAGATGTTGGTTCAGGGAAAAATTTAAATAAAGAAGGCACAAGACCTTGCAGGAATTAGAATTAATTCCAAATCCATTAGGTTTCTTCTTTTAGGCATTTGCTTGCCTTTATATTCAGTAATATGACCTAGACGAAATAAATTAAGGCCTTTTTACAAATTTTATCTTTGGATGCATTATTTATAAACCATATTTACCATCAGAAGGAATTTGAAGGCATATCGGTAAATTAAAATGCCCTTTAGGATCACATTCTGGTTTGATTTTCCGTTGCACGTTCTTAATGTTGTTTTTGAAAATCAATTTTTTTTCCTTATTGACTGAAAGATTAAAATGATTTTGAATTGCTGCATTAAATGTGTAATTGTTCTAAAGTTATGTATAAAAGAATATACAAATGTTTCTCAACATACAAAGCACTACATTTATGTGTATTTTTTTTAACATAAATGTGTACGTAAATTTTTTAAACATTTTGTGTGTTAATTTAGGCATTGTGTTTTGTTTTAAATAAAAGTGTACTCACTTTATAGTAGTAGTTTAAATGTACTTTTTAGAGTGTACACTCTAACAAATATTTGTTGAAATCTACTCTATTAAAAGGAGGTAACTTGATACCTACTATAAACTGGGCAAAAATAGGCACAATGTTTAAAATCAAAATATATAGACACAATGTGTTTAAAGTAAATAGACACAGTGTGTTTAAAAGTACGTTCTGTATTGTATCGAAAAGCTTTAGCAACATTTAAATTTTGTTGGAATTTAAATTTTAAGTGCCTAAAAAAGCTATATTAAATGCGTGAACTAACATTAAAGGTGTTTAGACCTTTTTAGACCCTTATATGGGCACTAGTTCTAAACATGGACCGATGTTCACAAAAATCAATAGGCTTTGTCCTTGGGCCAACATAGGTCTATGTACCAAATTTCATCAAAATATCTTAATATTTGCGACCTGCAGCGTATAAACAGTATAATTTTGGTAGGACCCTTATATGGGCACTAGGTCTAAACATGGACCGATGTTCACCAAAATCAATAGGCTGCGTTATTGGGCCAATAGGTCTGTGTACCAAATTTCATCAAAATATCTTAATATTTACGACCTGTAGCGTATAAACAGTATAATTTTGGTAGGACCCTTATATGGGCACTAGGTCTAAACATGGACCGATATTCACCAAAATCAATAGGCTACGTTATTGGGCTAATATAGGTCTGTGTACCAAATTTCGTCAAAATATCTTAATATTTACGACCTGCAGCGTATAAACTATATAACTTTGGTAGGACCCTTATATGGGCACTAGGTCTAAACATGGACCGATGTTCACCAAAATCAAACTTGTTTGTCATTGGGCCAACATAGGTCTGCGTACCAAATTTCATCAAAATATCTTAATATTTGCGACCTGTAGAGTGCGCACAAGATTGCATGGACAGACAGACAGACGGACGGACGGACAAACGGACATCGTTAAATCGAAATAAAAAAAAATTCTGAGCCGATCGGTATACTAAAGAGTGGGTCTACGACCAATATTTTTTGGTGTTACAAACATCAGCACAAACTTATAATACCCTGACCACATAGTGGTGTAGGGTATAAAAATTCTAAGGACTTCATGCAAAAAAAAAAAAACTTTAGGTTTCTATAGGCCTTGATATACATTTTAACTATTTGTTTTAATTGAAATTTTTTTAAAGAACTTTTCTCTATATACTTGTTCCAAAAAATTTTTTTATCTATGAAAATTACTGAGAATTTTTATGTAGCAGAATCTGGGAGTTTTTCTATATTAAAAATTTTTAGAGTGTAAAGTAGGGACATCTATACACTCTAAAGATCTTTACTACTAAAGTAGAAAATTTTCTCCATCTAATCAAACAATCTCAGCGAGAAAATATGAAAGCAAATATGAGATGTATGAAAAAGTAATATAAACCTGAAGGTTTCTTTAGAAAAAGTCGCCAAAGTCAGAGAGTGTTCTTTAGAAAAAGAACTCAGAAACTAAGAGCCTTCTGTAGGGGAAAAAATGCCCTAATTTTGCTTTATAAAAAGGTTTTCAGAAACTACAGGAAAAGTTTTTTCAGATCTTAAGTACTGTTTTTTACGAAAAAAAAAAAACAAAAAATCCCCAATAAAAAACTCTCTAGATTCTGTGGGCCTTTTCCTATAGAAAAATTCTCAGGCTCAAAGGGCATTTTCTTAGAAAAATCTCAGTTCTCAGCACTTTTTTCTTTCTATAAAGAACACCTAGATTTTTTTCTAAAAGAAAATCTGTTACACTCAGAGAAATTTTTCCAAATTTTTCTGTTACTCAGATTTTCACACAAAATTCCTTGCAACGAAGTGATATTCATAATCCGAAGCTTTTTATATATAAAAATTGTACATAAACTGAATATCTTTCTGTAGAAAAGCCTCCAGAATCCAAGTTTTACCACAGAAAAAAGCCTACTGAATCTGGAAGTTCTTCTTCACATGTTGGCAATCCCAGAACTGAGGTATTACCCAATGTTGGCAAGCGATTGTTTCATCAAAATCTTTAAGGAAAAAGAGTTATTTCGTAAGCACTTTAAACGAAAAGGATAACTATTTTCGAAGGAAATCGCCATGCTTTAAGGGTTTAACAGTATTCTGTTAAAAGGGTTTTGAATTAGTTGTGGTATTTTAAGGATATCGCTTGCAGAAGATATTAAACAACTACCTTGTACCCACCGATTTCGATAAAAATCTAATATATAATATTTTTGAATATTATGTGAAATTGGTGAAAAAAAGGATTCGTAAAAAAATATGTGTTATTCGTAAGGTGCCTTTAATCCTTTAACGCGTGAATTTTGATGCCGTATTTATGTGAAGAAAATCCGATGGTATTGATGAAAGAAGCTTTGGCCCTTTTGGCTGCCATTGCAGTTGTTGGAATTGGAAAGAAAATTGAATCATCATCTAATTGCGTAAAAATTAATATTAATGATTATAAAATATGAATCTTAATATACTTAATTTCAATCCTTAATGTGCTCATTATATCCATTAAATATTGAAGTATCCTCGCTTAGTTATATGAATTATTTATTCTAGTTTGCATTTGAACTGCAATTAGCGTTTAAATGTGTTGATTTCTTGAATTTCTTTTACGAAATATAATTTTCCTTGATAATGTTTTGACATTTTGCTTAATACTATTCAAATTATTTACAATTAAACACTTTGTGCCTAATAAGAAAGTTTAGGCACAATGTGTTTAATTTTAAAAAGTAAATGCTTAGAAATTCTGAAACATGTTTATGAACATACCAAATACTATATTTTGTGTCTAGTTTTGTAGACAAAAGTGTTTAAACTAGTTTTGCAAACATTTTGTGCATAAATTTAAACACAGTGCTTTATTTTAAACGAAATTTTACACACCTTATAATAGTAATATTAAAAGTACTTTTTAGAGTGTAACAAAAGCAATTCTTCAGGAAAGAAAACAATAACAATTAACATTAACAATAACGAATAACATGAAAAATATTAAATACAATATATATAGTTAAAACGTACACCTATATTGAGAAAAAGTTTTTCTTATAGACAAGTAAGTTTTTTAAATAAATGCGTATAATATTAAAACATGTTTACCAACATACAAAATACTATATTTTGTGTGTACAATTCTAGCAAAAATGCTTAACTTAATTTATTACGCATTTTGTGTGCAAATTTATGCATTCTGCGTATTTTTAATTAAAAATTTACACACTTAAAGCAGCTTTTTTATATGGATTATTTAGAGTGTACTAAAAAGTCTTCAGATTTCGAGATTACAAGGATTCTTTTTTAGGAAACGTAATGGATTTTCTATACAAAAAAGTCCTCAGAATCTGAAAGTGTTTCTAAAACAAAAATTCTAAAGAAAATTTTATAGAAAAATATCCTTAGAACCAGGGGATTATTTTTTAAGAAAGAGTCATATGAATCTGGGGTTATTTTTTTTTCGAAAAATTTAGTATTTCAGGGCTTTTCCATACGAAATATTCTCAAGGATCTTGAAATGTTTTTCTTTACGAAAAGTGTTTTAAATTTGAGAGTCTAAGAGTTTTAGTAGAAAAACTTTACCAGAATATCCCAGGGTTTTTCTAAAGGAAAAATGTATAAAGTCTTTCTAAAGGAAAAATGTATAAAGTCTTCAGAAGCTCTCTGTTTTTCTACAGAAAAAATCCATCTATATCTGAAGGTTTTTCTAAATTTTAAGGTTCTTCGTCAGTGTCTAAAGGGTTTCCTATAAAAAAGTCTACACAATCTGAAGATTCTTGCATAGGAACAATTTCTGAGAATACGGTATATTTTATATTGGAAGAATCCTCCGAGTTTTGCTTTCGCAAAAAGTCCTCAGGATCTAAACGGTTTTTTGTAACAACAAATCTTCAAATATATACAGGTTTTTCAATAGAAAAATGCCCTCATAATGCGGAAGCTTTTCTATTGGACAAAGACGGCAGAGCTTTTAGCGGATCTCCACAAAAATGTCAGAAGAATTAAATAGTCTTAAGAGAAAAAGTTCTTTGAACCTGGGTGTTTTTATATAGAAAATATTATCTGAATTTAAGATCCCTTTTATAGAAAATCTTTTCAAAATCTGGCGATTTTTCTATAGAATTAAAGTGCTTTTGTTTAGAAGAAACTTTCGAAGCTGGGGATTTTTATATTGGAAACAGGTCTTCTAATGTTAGGGGTTTTCTCTTAGAAATAGTCTTCAGGATATTACCCCACAGAAAAATAACATCAGAAATTTAGGTATTTCTTGTTTTCAAAATAAAAAGTTACGTATAAGGACAGTCTGATTTCCTGCAGATTTGGAGAAATTTGGATATATCATAGACGTGACAAAACTACTAACTCTTGGTTCTAAATATAACTGCCAAAATTGATATTTCAGGGTTTCAAATAGGTAGCAAAATTGTTAGACACTTCTTTGTGTGAAAACTGTTTAATATTTTTAGTACACTATTTAATAGATCCTAAAAATAACTTTTATTTGATACCCAATTTGTATTAATTGCCCTGGAACCAACAAGAAAAAGTCAAAAAAACGGAAATAGAGGCAAAGGGCCGTTAAAAGGGTAAACATACTAATTTTTACCGTCTCTCTATCTATTATAATAAGCTATTTTTATATAAGTTACATCGAAATAGTTGGACGGCAAGTGAAATATCTTGCTTGTAAACTGCCACTATAATTTGCCACAGAAAAGTTGCGATCATTAAATTTTCTTTCAGATTCTTGACTCTGAAGTAATCTAGATTCAATTTCCTTTCAATTCTTCATTTAGATTTTGCCCAAAAACGGTGATTTTCTGTTTTTAAGGATACAAATTAACCTTATAAATATATTTATTAAGAGGACAAAAATACTTACCACCAAATCTGCAATGTTTTATATGTATATAATTAATGAAATATAGCTTCACATCATGTTACTTTAAGAAATGTTATTTTTTCTTCCATATTCATGAACACGTTACGTTTTTTTATTGTATGAAAAAATACTAATATTGATTGACAATTGTTAGTTACGCATTAAATTTAAAATCAAACACAAATGCTTATATACAAAAATTTACTATATTAAATGTGTAATTTAATTTTATATGTGTTTATAAAATTGGAAAAATGTTTATAAACATACCGTTTGATATATTTTGTGCCTAATTCTAAATGAAAAGTGCGTAAATCAAATAATTAAACATATTATGCCTAATAACAAGCATTCTGCCTATTTTTACATAACAATTTGCACACTCAATAGCAGTAAGTTTACATGCCTTTTTTAGAGTGTAACCCTCAGTGAAATTAAGGCTGAAAATAAGTTTCATAACGAAATAACTCCCTTTGTTGGAATTTGAAATTGGGGTTTGGTCGTGTTTCGCAGAGCCATTTCATCTAAAATAGAAATGTCTCTGTTCAAATCCATAATGTTCGCTTTAAATAAAAATCGCGCGATTTATTTTAACTAAATCAAATTTTTCCCTGAGGCACATTTTTCAACTAGTTTCTAACGTACACGCAAAAAATAAAAAGTGGATAATTGCCGAAGTACTTCGGTAAAATACAACTTGAAAAGTTTTCTGCTAAGTTACACAATTCTTTAATTAAATTATAATAATTTCTAAGACAATTCATAAAAGAAAAAACTTAGGTTACTTAACATATTTTGAAGTGCGTAAAAATGGAATAGGTCAAAAACTAAGGCAAGTTGACAAAAACCAAAAATTGATAAATCTACATGTATTTTTTTACTAACTTACAAAATATACTTTTGAAGTTGTATTTTACCTAAGTACTTCGATAATTATACACTTTTAATTTTTTCCGTGTACCTAAATAATTGGTGGCCCCCAAAAATTAAACTTTTCTTAATAAAATTAAATAACCACCAAAAATAGAATAACCCGCCAAAAAAACTAATAGGCAATAATATCCAAAATATTTTAAATTTATTTCACTGGGGATTTTTTCATAATGAAATAATCTCAATTAAACCCAAAAAAATTAAATAACCCTCAAACATTTTTACGTCATTTCTTGGATGTTGTTTAATTTTTGCCTTCGGAGTTATTTCATGGGGGTTATCCGTAGAAATTTTCCAAATTTTAATAATTTTCAAAAAATGGCTTTTAGAAGACAACTAAAATTAAGGTGGAACGCGGAAAACTTTTGCAAAAAAAATTTGTCCGTCTTTGGCACGCAGCGAAAAAAGTCTTGCCACCCCTGATATAGACTATAACTTTTTTACTCGCTGTCATATTTATTATATGCTACTAATGTCATATTTATTATAATTTAAGCATACAATTTATCAATTCATCTTTGGTCATACTGGGCCGTTTTCTGTTTGGGTGAGATAGATCTGCTGGGTGAGATAGATCTGCTGGGTGAGATAGATCTACATAGCCACTGATCGTAATACGAGTCGCAATTCTTAAGATAATTGGACGAAATTTGGTACATAAGTTTTTGTTGCCCCAAGAATGAATCATATTGAAAACAGTCAAAATCTATTTATGTTACGAGTCTCTGAGTCCCCTATCGCTTTTAAGGCCGAAAAGTTAAAAAAATTTCGAAAATGTGATGGCTTTTTCGTATTTTTTATTCTTTGATATAAAATTGTTAAAGGAATCAACCAAATAGGAAAGTAGAACACGATACCTAACTGACTAATTTTTGGGCGCATGTTCCAGTTAGAAAGCCAAAACTTTGACGTGCAAAGTTTCAAACCCCCACAAAACTGAAAAAGCTGAAAATTTCACTACCGTCATTTCGGATTTATCTCGAAAACTTGTCTTCAGCTAAAATCCAAAATTCTTACAAAAACTAAAAAAATACCTTTTGTAAAAATGGTCCAGCTCATGAGATCTCATTGCTAGACCTGAAATATTCTGGGAATCATCATAAAACAAACCAAGGTTTATTTTAAGGGGAGCAATTTTTTAACTTTTTTTCGTGAGTCGGTCTAATGTACATATTTAAAAAATGTGTGGAATTTAAATTGCTAATTACTCCCTGTTTTTATAAGGCGAACGGAATTGTTCCTCTAGCGGAATTGTGTGTATTATATTTTTGTTACAATAACAAAATACACACATTCCTTAGGCGGAATTATTCCGCTCGCTTTATAAAAACAGGGGGTTAGTTGAGCAGTTTTTTGCTTAGCTCGTGTTAATTGTCTTTTTAAACATTAATTATCAGCCTCAGAGTCCATTCATGGACATGTGTGAACTCACACATGCTGGTATATGAAGTCATACAAATTCAAACATGTCCATATACTTCCATATAGGATTCGTATGTTTTCATATGTATTCATATATGATCATACTTGAACATATTACCTCAATTTTCCTTAATGTACACATATGATCATGTATGGAAACATATGAAAATGTATGATCATGTTTGTAAATATTACCTCAAATTTCGTTAATGCACACATATGAACATATATGGAAATTCATATGAGTATATATGAAACATTCATGCACACATATGGATCATATATTGATGCATATGGGCATGCATGAATCATATGTGCTCATGTATAATCGCTTTTTAACAGGGTATTAAAGGAAAAATTTAAATTGTTAATGACCGAGCAAAACCTTGGTAATGGGTTGGATCTAAAAAAAATACATTTCTAATAATGTGATACATCAGTACTTTTGTGGGAGGTATGAAATAATAATATACCGATATAGGGATATATCACTACTTATTTCCAGGCTTTAAAATAATTCATTAGTAATATTGCGTTATGAATTATACGAGGGGTAGTATTTATATTTCGGGAATAGCAAATAATAACAAACATTTTCAAATAAAAATGGCTTTATTGTTTTTCAAAATATTCCGCTTGAAGATCAATATACTTTTGCATTCGTTCAAACCATTTGTCATAGCAGTTTTTCCATTCCTCTTGAGACACCTCCAAAACATGGTTTTTGAACGCTTCAACTGCTTCTTCGGCGCTCCTAAATCGTTGACCACGCAGTTTGCCTTTGATATTCGGGAACAAGAAGAAGTCATTGGGTGCCAAGCCAGAACTGTACGGATTATGAATCATCAATTCGATGTTTTGACTGCTCAAAAATTCACCTGTTCGACGAGATGTGTGAAAGCACGCATTGTCATGATGGAGAATCATTCGTCTTTGGGGGTTAGTTTTACGAATTTCTCCGAAGACTTCCGGCAAACAAATGGTCGGGCACCACTCAGAATTGACCGTCATACGTTGCTCAAGCGGAACAGTGGCCATATGACCCATTCGGCCGAAGAAACAGGGGACCATTTGCTTCTATGTGCTTCTCCCACGAACAATTTTTGTTGGATTTCACTCGTCTTGGAATACACACACGGTCGATTGCTGTTTTGTTTCCGGCTCATACGCATATATTCATGATTCGTTACCTGTCACGATTTTATACACGTCTTTTGAAGCACCACGGTCGAACTTTTTAATCATTACCTTACACAAATAGACGCGAGCCTTTTTTTGAGCGATTGACAAATTATGGGATATCCAACGATAGCAAATTTTTTTACAAGTAAGTGTTCATGCCAAATCGAATGTATTGAAGTGGAACTAATGTCCAAGGATGCCTCTACCTCACGATATGTCATATGACGATCTTGTGTTATCAGTTCACGCAGTGCTATGCTGTTTTGTGGCACAACGACCTATTTTGGACGACCTTCGCGGAATTCGTCGGCGACCGAACTATGACCACGATTGAATTCACTATATCAGCGATATACTTGGTTTTTGATGGTGCTTTATCGCCATACAAAGAACTGACTTCATCGACACATTCTTGTTGAGATAATCCACGTCGAAAGTTGTGAAAAATTATCAAATAGCACTTGTACATCAAAACTTTGTGAGTACGTTTATGCTAAAAAATGTCAAACTTTATTATGGTGTTGCCAAATTTTAGCTATTGACATTAGTGTTGCCAGTTCCCGAAATATAAATAGTACCCCTTGTACAGACATCACTAAACTCATGATACCCTTTCCAAGTAGTGATGTAGAGTAAGATACACTCAAAATAATAAGTCTGTTGGCTGAACAAAAAAATTTGTTACTTTAACTAAATTTATTCCTGTTTTTTGGCTTAAAATAAAATTTGTTGATTTTAAAAAATTCTTTTGTTAAATTTAACAAATCTAAATTTAAGTAAGAAATTAGTAAAACAGTTTTATTTGTAATTATACTAAGTCGTAAAATTTGATCAAATTAAGGTCTCGGGACCCTCCCCCGGGCCTAGTTCATACTATCTAAAGTCATGTAAGGGCACTCCAAAGGAGCAAACATTTTATCCGTTTTACTCTATCTCGCTTAATAGAAATTCTCGAGGGTCCAAGGCCCCGCCAAGCTCCATTTTTGGATAGGGATACCCCCTTTCGCTGGGATATTGTACGGTTAGGGGTAGTCGAAACTTTCAACAATTTTGCTCTATCTCTCTTAGTTTTCGAGATAAGGGCCATTTTAAAAAATCGGGAGGGAAAGAAAAAGCGCCATCTTGAAAACTTAGGATACACTGGTGGCGCCATCTACCGGGTAAACACAGAAACATGAAAATATTATTTTTTAACAATCAATTTTGTAAAATTAAACGAATGGGTTCTTAAAAATTAGTTATAAATAGTTTTACCATTACCAAGTATGTAACTACATACTTGGTAATGGTAACTAGTTACTTTTGTTATTACATTTCCTATTACCTTTATATGGTGATGTCGCGAAAAATAATGAGTTATGGTTACACACCAGCATACGAAAAATCAAAAAATATATCGTTACCTATGTGCTTACCAGTACTGACAAAAACAATGAGTCCAAAAATAGATTTTCAAAAAAATAAATTATATAAAAAAAAATATTTTTTATTGTATTTTTTTTTTAATTAAATTTTCTGGTGCGGGAATCGAAACTGGGTCTACTGATTGCCAGTCACTAGCTCTATCATCTGAGCTATATCGACATGTAATATTTAATAGATAAAAACATTATTGACCTGCTGCACACAACTAAGCTTACTCGCCAACATACAAAAAATCAAAAAATATGTGGTTTGAGTCTAAAAATAGATTTCAAAAAATTAAAAAAAAAATCTAGAAAATTATTTTCTATTTGAAATAATAGCCGTTTTTTCTAATCACTTGGATTTTATAAATCCAAAAAGTATTTCTAAAAGTGCTCAACAGATGGGGTTAGATTCTCCCTATTTGAAAAAGACTTTTCTCTCCGACACTTCTTTCACCCTAATTTTTAATACCGAATTCGATGATGAAGGATTTTACTTTAACTTTTAAGTTTTAATTATATTTAATATAAAACAGCGATAGCCAGTCTGCCTTTTCAGTTTTATCACTTCAATTTATATTTTTACACAATTGAAAAATTCCATTGCAATATTTAATACTCACTAATTGGATTTAATTAAATTACTTACTGTAGAGTAAAAAATTGCCATTTCTATTTCAGCTATTTCTCGATGTCCAAGATGAAAAATATGTATTTGGTGAGGTGTAGTTTTTTTTTCTAAACATATTTCATAAAAAAAAATTAATAAAATCCTTTTATTTGTTAGTTTTTCAATTTTTTTGTTTCTCTTTTAATTTTTATTCGTATTTTTTTCTGACATTAAATTAATAGGCTGTTTCATATATTTGTGCTTTTATTATGGATTTATTAAATCCAGCTTTTGTTTTGGATTTAATAAATCCACTTTTTGTATGAAAAATTCTAAATCCAGGTGATTAAAAAACACGGTAAATGATACAAAAAATAGCCCCTCAATTCATAAATGCTTTGTAAATTTATAGCAGGTTTACAAGACGTCATTTTCATACAAAATTTCTTCAATAAAACTCCTATAATTTTACAAAGCGTTTATGAATTTAGGGGTAAGTCATTATCAGTAACTCATTATTATATGTTTTAAAATAATGCAGAAGGCAAGTTGGTGTCATTACTGGTAGTCCAAAAAATAATGATATTATGTCATTACCGTTTCTACACTGGGACTAGTTAAAGTACTGAAGATTTTTAGTACCTATAGTGTTAAATGAAGATAACTAAAATCTTTGTTTAAATCAGTGTTTCAACTAAAAATTTGTTAAAAATTAGTCAAATCGATTTGAAACCCGTTTAACAGATTTTTCTACTGACGTATTATTTTAAGTGTATGTATGATATATTTGAAATTTATAATGTATTTTTCACGCGTATAGTCAAATATTGTTAGGCTTCTTTTAAGTCCTGCTCCTTAGCTTTGTTTGTTTTAACATTTACAATACCTCATGGGGTGTAAATAGATTCTGCTTCCACAAAATTATTGACATTTTATCCTCAAGCTAAATTTTTTGCATCTAGTTTTTAAGTATGGGCGTCTAAGTTACATCTTTTCAATCTATAATATTTGCATTTTATTTTCGCTTCTTCATTCCCTGTTGTTTTAACATAATATCCAGGCAGATTTTGTATTAGGAAGAAATAACTTTAATCAAATTTCTAGACGGTTTTATAAGAATTTTAAGCTTGACTACCCACCAAAACAGCCATCAAGTGCTACTACAACTACTACTTGTCTTGGTTAGTATTTTTTGTTTTTGCTACCTTGGCTTACACTAACAGTATTTGTGTGTCTCCATTATTCCAGTTTTGGTAGTCCGGCCTTCAATTTTCACTAACCCAATAAACCAAAGAACGATACGATAGCGAAATCGCTATCACCTGAAATATCTGAAAACGATATCATATTTCATTAAGATTCTTATATCGTTTTCGATAAGGTTTAATGATAAAGTATACTTCAAAATATTCGTTATTTACAAAATTTCAAACAGTTTTTAATAACAAACAGAATTTATAAAAACTTGAAATTTTTCTTCGTTTTGGCGATTTATACTCTTTTTTAATTGGGAAATTAGTTACAATATCTAGGTAAGTTCTACTTTTCTTCTTAATATAACGATTTTTTTTATAAATTTTTTATCATTGACTTCATTTCAGCTCATTTTAAAAGGATTCCGATTTTGCTATCATATATGATATCATTTTCGATATCGAAAGCGCCCGAAATAACGATAGTGTTTCGATGCTGGACCAGATTTTGGCGATTTTGCTATCGTTATTCCAGGGAATTTCGATAGCGAAAACGGTATCATAAATCTTTGGAAAAACGATATCGTTAGGAAAGGTACATTTTAGAACAAAAAACCTATCGTTTTCGTATCACAAGTGATTCTCATATATGATAATAAATATCACCTAAATGATATCTTTTCGATATCGTGACGATATCGTTTGGTTTATTGGGAACTACGAGTATTTACTTGTTACACTAAAGTAGTATTGTGTGTTAGTAGTGCTAGTCTTTGGTCGATTACATGTTGCTTTTAATTTTTTCCTTTATTTTTGCGATAATTTTTCTTAATTTACTTTTTATACTAAAAAAAACTTAATATTTCATTGCTTTCGGTAACCAGCTTTTTGTAACGGTGTATTGATTTGGAATTTTTTTGCTCATCTTGTTTTGTCGATTTCTAGAGTAAAAAACCAATAAATCTCAATTATGTAAATTATTGAATTTAGATAAATTTTGGTTCATAAATTTCAAAAACGAAATACTTGGATTAATTACTTCTAGTTCAGGAAGCTAAGAACAACATTTATTTGCTATAAATAAATATAATTGAGTTTGTAACGTAATCTCTAATACCATTAATTCATCGAAGAATGACTGACGACAGCAATTTTGTTAGAGTAGTACAAATTGGAAATGAAATTAGTATTATTTTTTTTTGGAGTGTTAAAAACTAAAACAGGTTCATTAGAGCTTAAAGTTTTCTTATACTACACTTAAAATAATACGTCAGTAGAAAAATTTATCAAAAGGGTTTCAAATCGAGTTGACTAATTTTTAACAAATTTTTAGTTGAAACACTAATTTAAGCGGAGATTTCAGTTATCTTTATACTAAAAATCTGTAGTACTTTAACTAATTTTGAGTGTTAATTTTCAAAATTATTTATAACTAATTTTTAAGAATTTATTCGTTAAATTTCAGAAAAATTATTGTTAAAATATAATATTTTCATGTTACTGTTATTACCCGGTAGATGGCGCCACCAATGTATCAGTAGTTTTAAAAACAACGCTATTTCTTTTCCTCCCGATTTTTTAAAATGGACCATATCTCGAAAACTAAGAGAGATAGAGCAAAATTGATGAAAATTTCGATTACCCCTAACCATGCAATACCCCAGCGAAAGGGGTTATCTCTATGCAGGAATGGACCTTGGCGAGGCCTTGAACCCTTGGAAATTTTTAATAAAAATTTTCCACTTCATAAAATGGCCCATATCTCAAAAACTAAGCGAGATAGAGCAAAACGGAGAAAATGTTTGCTCCATTGGAGTGTCCTTATATGCCCTCACATAATATGGACTAGGCCGGGGAAAGTCCCGGGGCCCCAACTTTAAATAATTTCTACGACTCAGTATAATTACAGATAAAACGGTAGTTTTACAAATGCTTTCCCTAAATTTAGATTTGTTAAATTTAACAAAAAAAAAGTGTTAAAATAAACGAATTTTTTATAGTAAAGTGTTGTTTTTTCAAACGCGTCATATAGACCAAATACAATTAATATTGTCATTAATATGTATTTTTATTAATTCTAATTTAGTAGGTTTGAGGTTAAGTAGAAGAATAAACCTTCCTCAAAAGTTATAAACACATTAAATTTGCAAATCAGACTAGATCTAGTTTCTGCCTTTTTATGGACAGGCTTCATCAGTTAATCAAGAAATTTGTGCCCAAACTATAAAAGAATTTTTAAACGCTGTTTTCAAATCTCCAATTTTGAAGTATCAAATTTTTTTTAAAGAAATTTAAATCTTTCTCATACCGTTTTTGTGAATTCAAACAAAAAACTTTTTAAAAAGGACTAACAATGGAATTATAAATAAAAAAAACATTTTTTTTTTGTATCTTTGAAATTTTATTTTTAAATAATTTCACTTATTTCATAATAAGAAAATGAGAATAATAACAATTTACAAATATTTCAAACAACAAACTTGTTACAAATCGTACTTCAATAAATAAAAGGTTTTCGTATTTTGGTACCTATTGTTGGTACCTACTTTTTTTTCTGTGTATACTTTGATATTTCGAAGTTCATCTGACGTGGTAAAGAAAAACAGGGCACAATTTTAATGTACATGGTCTCTACCCAGCAAAAATAGTGAGGAAAAAGGACAACAAATATTGCAAAACACATCAATTGTCAAATAGAAAGTTGTTATAATTTGGGTTTTTCATTGATGAATTTAACATTGGCTTATCATAGGAAGGCAGTTGTTCTTTTTAAAAACAAATGATATATATTTGAATCAAGAATAAGGAAGTTCTTTTTCACTTCTTTATATTTTAATTAACAAAAAACATGATAGCTGACTTTTAGCAGTCTTGTTCAGTAAAGTGTTGTTATGTTGTTATTCTTTAATTTTTTATTAAGAAAAATAAACAACATATTGGAAAAATATGTTGTTTATTAATTTATTAAAATAATAAATTATATTATTATAGAGCAATTCCATATGAAAACGATCAAAATTGGCAAATTTTTGGACGACCCCTCTCCGATTTTAAAATAAATAGTCTCAATCGATTGCCCAGCAAAAAATAATGTACCTACATATTTTTTTTTTTTATAGTGACTGGTTTAGTGGTGGTGTACACCACTGTCATGTGACAAAATTGAAGAATTCTTCATAAGGGACCTCATTGAAAAACTACTAAAGCGATCGCAACGAGTGATAGCTCGTTGGAAAGGTATTGAATCAGGCTTTAATTGAAAAATAAAATTTTCCTATGAAAATTAAATTTTCCGATTTTCCACAGAAGCTCCTAAATTTTCCGGCTATTTTTTTTTTTTTTTGGATTCCTCATAATTTTTGTTTTAAGAATCAGCAATAAAAAAATGGGCCCCGACTCCTTGTTTGGACAGGAGAGGAGCATTTAAGAGACCACCTTGTTCTCATTGTTTTTATATTTTTTATAATTGAATTATTTGTAATTATTTAACATTGTTTTATTTTATTATTAAAAATACATTTTAAAAATTATTTTACAGTTAAAAATACATTTATGAAGAAAAAATCTTTCTTATTTTGCTGCTTATACTTAATTACAATATTTATTAAAAATTTCAATTGTCTTGGCATCGTTATAAAATTAAAGTAACTTTAAATTTAGCACGTCGGCAGACGAAGAGTACCGCTTTACATTAATTGACATATCAGAAATATTTGGTATGAAGCAATGAAACTTTTGCGTTCCAGTTATAGTTTTGACATTATTATATCTGTTTTGAATTCGTCGCTCCATGGCATCGTGTTCTTTTTGAGTGCATAAAACTGTGTTAATGGCAATTTCCTTGCTTTGAATCCACGAAAACAAATGTTGTACATTTAAGATCTGGTCAGTATATGGCCTTTGCAAACTTGCCTTAGTCGCCATGCGTTTTAGGGTTCCCCCTAACGCATCGCATGGGCCCTTACCGTGGGACGTCGCAAAAAAGTGCCACTCGACCTTGCAGTTTTGTTCTTCTTCACTTATGCAAAGATTGTAAAAATTTTTTTTATTCTTGTACTGAGAAGCCGCGCCGTCTGAGAAAAACGTTACTTTGTCGATTGCATCGAATTTTGATCTTAAGAATTCAAACAGTTTCATTTGAAATAAATAAACGGACACATAATTATGAGCTAAACTCTCCGCGACAACAACGTGGCTTACGGTCTGTAGTTCGTTATCTTCGTTTTTGAAATAAATGCAAAAAGGATGCACCGTGCACTGGTCGTTTGCCCAGTGATAAGCCTGAATTTCATCCTGAACGAGAAAAGTGTAATTCTCGGCAAAGTCGCTTATCACAATGAATTCATTTTGGGCTAATTTCTCCTTACTTTCCTTTAGAAATTTCGATTGCATCTCGGATATGAAATGGTGCGCCTTCAGTTCATTCAACTTGAATCCGAATTCCTCGATGAATTCCGGAATCTGCTTTACCACGGTCTCAAGGGAACATCTGCCGCTGCTAATTATCCACTGTTTGAAATGCACCTCCTGAATTAACAGCTGTTCAAACTTTTCCGCCAAATATTGCTCTAGCTCGTCAATCTTCGGACAATTGTCGCATTTGGACAGATGACAATTTTCCGTGGGGTATGCGCACAACGACTTCGACAGGAGGTCCCTATATGTTTCAATTTCACCGTGAAATACTTTCAATTTCTTGCATGGAAAGAACATTAATTTGATGTTTTGATGAAACATGCAAACGCAGACTGAATGCGTTCCGTGCCTGTCTAATGCCAGCACGCATTCTTTTGGTCGTAGGATGGCAAACTTAGAAAATCCCACTTTTTCTGCTGGGTATTTCTCTTTGAACTGATGGTATGCTTCGGATAGATTACATAATAATAATCTGCGCTGCTTGTGTACTTTTTCTCCATCTTCACGTGTGATAACATAGTCACGTGTACCTGGGCAGGCGCGGCTGTTGTCATCATTGCAGTAAAAATCTTGAATCAATTTCACCGTTGCTTCGCTGAGGGTCCTTGAGCCAAATTTCTTGGTGGGAGTCGCCAATATGCCCTTCTGTCGAACTAATTCTTTGCTTCTTCTCGCGATGTAAAAAGATGTTTGAAACTATTCAGAAATCTTGCGTATAGACCATGATTGAGGCAGCACAGATAAAATGAGATATTTCTCCGGAAAAGTGGTCGCTAAATTGAATTTTCTTTTCAACTGCTCAATCATTTGTTTGCCGTCATCAACGTCATCTGCTTGACTGCATTCGTTATCAGAGCCTTCATCAAATATTGTCGCGATTGCACTCATAACCTTGCCTTTTTTCTCTTTCCTATATTTTTCACTTCGCAACTTTCTTTTTGTAATAGGCGATTCACCTAAAGTGGTAATAGCCTCATTCAAAGGACTCAAAGACATATTGACCATCGGAATGTCTGCCTCACTATCAGATGAAACATTTTGTTCAATTGTCATTTCACTCTCGGATTGTGGTTGCATTTGTTTCAATGCATTTGCTTGTTGATACAAATCGATTTTACACTTGGGGCAAATGAATTCTGCTTCTTCACCGTATTGTATATTTAATTCATTCATGTATCGCTTCGAAACACCAGTTAATTTTAATACTTTTATTGCAGCAAAATTTATTCATTTTACTTTAAATTGTCTTTACAGCTTCACTCTTTACTTTACAAAAAAAACACTTTAACACTTTCACGTTTAGTATTCAACTAAAATTTGACTCAGAGTGTGTGAAGTATTTATATTTATTTTTTGGTAAAAAATTGGGGAAAAAAATATAAGCGATATTTGCTTTTCTTTAATAGGAAATTTTGCGTGAACTACTGGTCATAAAATGTTTTTTAAAGAGGGACTTAATTGGTTACTGCCAATAAGCCGACCACAGGTCATAAAATGTTTTGTAAATTTTTAAATTACCAGGTAATAAATATTTCGCCATATTTATGGAAAATCCGTGTTTTATGACTTGTTTCTGCACGTGTCATTTTAGGCGAAATATTTATTACCTGGTAATTTAAAAAATTTACAAAACATTTTATGACCTGTAGCCTCAGTCGGGTTTGGTGTGCCATTACATGCCACTGCTGCTATTATCCATGGATTTATGGCCGATCTTGTGAAGGCAGGCAGACCATATTCACTACACACTCAACTTGGGGCTCTTAAAAAAAATTGATTTTTTCTTCATAAATGTATTTTTAACTGTAAAATAATTTTTAAAATGTATTTTTAATAATAAAATAAAATAATGTTAAATAATTACAAATAATTCAATTATAAAAAATATAAAAACAATGAGAACAAGGTGGTCTCTTAAATGCTCCTCTCCTGTCCAAACAAGGAGTCGGGGCCCATTTTTTTATTGCTGATTCTTAAAGCAAAAATTATGAGGAATCCAAAAAAAAAAAAATTAGCCGGAAAATTTAGGAGCTTCTGTGGAAAATCGGAAAATTTAATTTTCATGGGAAAATTTAATTTTCATGGGAAAAAAGGTAAATTTCTGAGAAAAATTAGGAAAATTTTATTTTTCAATTAAAGCCTGATTCAATACCTGATTTTTTAAAACAACTTTCAATGAGGTCCCTTTTGAAGAATTCTTCAATTTTGTCACATGACAGTGGTGTACACCACCACTAAACCAGTCACTATAAAAAAAAAAAATATCTAGGTACATTATTTTTTGCTGGGCAATCGATTGAGACTATTTATTTTAAAATCGGAGAGGGGTCGTCCAAAAATTTGCCAATTTTGATCGTTTTCATATGGAATTGCTCAAATATTGTAATTAAGTATAAGCAGCAAAATAAAAAAGATTTTTTCTTCATAAATGTATTTTTAACTGTAAAATAATTTTTAAAATGTATTTTTAATAATAAAATAAAACAATGTTAAATAATTACAAATAATTCAATTATAAAAAATATAAAAACAATGAACCCCGACTCCTGTCCAAACAAGGAGTCGGGGCCCATTTTTTTATTGCTGATTCTTAAAGCAAAAATTATGAGGAATCCAAAAAAAAAAAAATTAGCCGGAAAATTTAGGAGCTTCTGTGGAAAATCGGAAAATTTAATTTTCATGGGAAAATTTAATTTTCATGGGAAAAAAGGTAAATTTCTGAGAAAAATTAGGAAAATTTTATTTTTCAATTAAAGCCTGATTCAATACCTTTCCAACGAGCTATCACTCGTTGCGATCGCTTTAGTAGTTTTTTTAAACAACTTTCAATGAGGTCCCTTATGAAGAATTCTTCAATTTTGTCATATGACAGTGGTGTACACCACCACTAAACCAGTCACTATAAAAAAAAAAAAAAATATGTAGGTACATTATTTTTTGCTGGGCAATCGATTGAGACTATTTATTTTAGAATCGGAGAGGGGTCGTCCAAAAGGTGATCGCTTTCATATGGAATTGCTCTATAATTAATTAAAATAACACTATTTTAATTAATTATAAAAAAATATTAATACACTTATAGAAATAAAACTTTAAAAATGTCAGAAAAACTACTAAAAATTAGTTAAACATGACCCTGCAGAAAAAATTGCTTAAATTACATAGAAAAAACAGTAGGTATCAACAATGGGAATTTGTAAAAGCAATAACATTTTCTTTTAAATTGAAATTTAATTCCCAACAATTTTTTTGTTTGAAATATGGTAACTACATAGTTTGTAAATTGTTATCTTTCATATAAAAATTGTTTAAAAATAAAAAATTCAAAGTTACAAAAAATAAAATAATTTTTTTTTGGATTTACAAATTTCTTTGTTGGTGCCTTTTTAAAAAGTTTTTTTTTGTATTTACAAATTTGGTATAAGAAAGGTGTTTAAAAATTTAATTAGAATTTTGTAAATTCGTTCTGTGTAGCAGATTTTTTTTTGCTAGATAAATTTATAAAATTTTAGTTACATTGGAGTTAATTTTAGTTAATTAAAAATAGCACATTAACTTGTTAAATTTTTCAAAACGTTGCTTTTCAAAAAGCAAAACAATTGTGTTGTCTATCATGAAAATGGTCTACCTTTTAGAAACAACAAATAAAATCTAATATGAAAATATCATAAGTATTAGAATTTGCATTTCAGGTAGAACAATATTATAACTGAATATATGAAAATAAGAAAGTCGGAAAAACAGTTTTTGTATTTTTTAATTAGAAAATTAAAATAATTGTTCAAAAAAGTTAGTTATATATTACACAGTGCAGCACTAAAATCTTGAACCAATTTAAACCCCCAAAAACTAAAAGCTTATAATGGTAGAAGAAAAACCTTGCCTCAGAGTATGATGATATAGTCATTACTGGAGATTTTAATTCAAATGTCTTAATGGAGACGGCACTCCCTGATAATATGTTATCGTTTGGCCTTTTTCCAGTTAACATGACAAACCCAACACACCATACGTCCACAACAAGCACGCTGATTGACCTTTTCCTTGTGTCTAACACAGCTAACGTAATTTTGTATGATCAGATATCTGCGCCATGTTTTTCTAAGCATGACCTTATTTTTCTAACTTATAACTTTCAAGTTCAACAAGCTAAACAGTGTTTCAGTTATCGTGACTTTAAACACCTAGATTTTAATCGTTTATATGAATATTCCTCTTACATTGCCTGGAGTGACATCTATTTTATGTCCTCCGTTGATGAGCAATCTTTATTTTTGGAGCACAATATTCAACATCTTTTTGACTTAACTGTACCTCTGAAACATAAGAAAACAAAACCTAAACAAAAACCCTGGTTTTCAAATGCTGTTGAGAATGCTATACACCAAAGAGATTTTGCATATGCCAGGTGGAAAAGATTTAAAACTTCCGAGCTTAAAATACAATATTCCGCTGCCAGAAAACATGTTAATAAACGTATCAGATTTGCAAAAACCGAATATTATTCCAAACGATTTAGTACTGCAATCAATACTCAACAAACTTGGAACACTATTCGTGAAATAGGAATTGGCAATGCAAACAACAATATTGACTGCCAAGTGGATGCAAATATGCTTAACAGAACGTTTACTAACACCCCTGTAACCCAAGCAAATCCCACTTTTTTTAATTTTTCCTCAGACACGTTAGATACTGATAATGAGATAATCGGTGAACATTTTCAATTTTCTTGCGTTACTCAATATGACGTTATTACAACATGTTCTTTGATAAAATCAAACGCAGTGGGTAGTGATAACTTACACCCAAAATTCATAAGATTACTTTTGCCCTTGATTTTGCCGTATGTTACTCATCTGTTTAATACTATTATAATGTCAAGTATGTATCCGTTAAACTGGAAACATGCAAAAATTTTGCCATTACCTAAGTCGAATGGAGAATACAGACCTATAGCCATCTTGTGTTTCCTATCGAAAGTTTTAGAAAAACTTTTGTATAAACAAACGATTACATATGTCAATAATCATAATTTGCTTAACAGTATGCAATCTGGTTTTCGTCAGAATCATAGCTGCGTTACGGCTCTTGCGGAAGTAAGTGAGAATATACGGCAAGGACTGGAAAATGGGAACATTAATTTTTTAGTGCTTCTGGACCATTCTAAGGCTTTCGATACGGTAGACCATGATATACTCATTAAAAAACTGAAATACTTTTTTAGATTTAACGATACATCTACTAAACTTATATCATCATATCTTTCGAACCGCACACAATCGGTGTTTGTAAACAATGTATATTCAGATAGCTTATCCCTTATTAAGGGGGTGCCTCAAGGTTCTATTTTAGGTCCACTTTTATTTTCCTTATACGCAAATGATTTGCCAGAGCAACTGACTAAATGTAAAGTACATTTATACGCAGATGACGTGCAGCTAACTTTAAGTAGCCCAGTTCAAAATATTGCTTCAGGTATAGCTTATCTAAATGATGACTTAAACAGAATCTACCTTTGGGCTTCTGCAAATGGACTCTGTCTGAACCCGCGTAAATCTAAATGCATTGTAATACGAAAGAAAAGTTTAGTTCCCTCGATTTCTGAGGATATTGTTTTAAATGGTGAGAAGATTGAAATTGTAAACACAGCGAAGAATCTTGGTATAATTTTCAATAGCAATTTGACATGGACTGATCATGTCAATTCACTGGTTGGTCAAACCTATGTAAAGCTACGAGCTGTCTGGTCAACACAATATTTCACCCCGTTAAGAATTAGGGCATTACTTGCCAAGACGTACTTGATTCCCTCCCTGATGTATGGTTGTGAATTATTTGGAAGCTGTGATTCAGTTAGCTATAGAAAACTAAATGTCTTATTTAACAATATTATTAGATATGTGTATGGATTGAAAAGGTTTGATCATGTTTCCTCTGTTTCAAATAACCTTTACGGAGTCTCTTTCGAAAATCTGATAAAAATTCGCACCCTGATGTTCTTGCATAAATTAATAAACAGTCAAACCCCCAGGTATTTATTTGACAAAATACGTTTTTTCCAATCGCCACGAAACCGAAATATTGTAATACCTCGACATCAATTCCTAATGTCTGAATGGCAATTTTATGTACATGCCGCTCGTCTTTGGAATAATCTTCCACTAAGTCAACAAGTAAATAGCAATGCTAATAGTTTCAAAATATTTTTATTTAATTTTTTCAAATAATTTTTATTTTTTTCTCTTTATGATTATCAATATTGTTATATTTGTAATAAGTTTGTTATGTTAATAATTTATAATTAATTAATAATATGAAAATAATTTTTTTTGTAACGTAATACGCTCCTGTACTATAAATATAAGACTCAGTCTTGTTGTACAGGAAATGGAATCAATTAAATAAATAAATAAATAAATAAAAAAAAAAAAAAAAAAAAAAAAAAAAAAAAACCCTAGCTGGGTTTTGAATTATTAGCTAAGGTATTTTTTAATTCATTTTTGAAGTTTCCGACTGGGAGGAGGATTTTAGTACATTTTTCAAAGAACATGTACTGATTCTTAAGTCTATATCTCGTGAACTATTCGAAATATTACTTTTCTCTCTTCAGCACATTTTTACCTTTAATATTTTGTATGCAACCCGCATACAAAATATTAACTTCTTATCACTCATGAAAAAGAACTTCTGACTAGCATATCTTTATTGAAGCTTTCGATGTTGTTTAAAAATCCTTCCTAATGGAGAACTTCTTAGTCATGTAATGAAGGAAGTGATTCATTTAGAAGTTCCTCCTATTGTTTATGCTGGGTACTTTCTCTTGTTTATCAATTTTTCCATAGGTGAGAGCAAAATACAACTCTATATATCAAGCGTACTTTTACAGATACATTATAGGCCCCATATAAATATATTTTTCAATATATTTTACCTTTAACAATTCGCAAGAATTATTTTCATATCACATGATCATCAACTCAAATGGCCACACATTTGATTGGCATTCACTTACTTCATTTACTTCCGTTATCCGCTATTAATGTCATTGCAATAATCATACAACATATCAAAACATACAAACAGGGAAGGATGTTTAAATTTTATAAATGGAATAATTTAATTCATTAACTTTCTTGATATGCATTAAGGAACTCTTAAAGTTTTTAATAAAGTATTTTAAATTAAAAAAAAAAAAAACATTTTTTCATAATTATGAAATTATTTTGCAATTGTCCATAATGTGTAAAACATTTTTTATGTCACATTTAATTGCACATTTAAATGCAATTTAAACAAGAAAAATAAACATCGTAAGCCACCCATAAAATATGACACATTTATGACTTGTCTACCATCAGTATCTTTTTTACTAACTTATGTATGACTTCAACTTCAAACTACTGTTTGTGGCTTTTCATAATGTCTCGTATATACAAATTAATAAATATGTATATCCGTTTATTATGGCTTTAAAAAGAAATTACAAATGTCAATTAAAAATCATATTTAATAAAATGTGCGTTTGTTTTATTAATTGCTTAATGAGGTGGAGATTTTTTCAAGAAACATAACAAGTCAAATTACTTTATTGCAATTATAACCTCCACTGTAAAGATTCCAGGAAGCTTTATTTAAATTCGCGAGATTATAAAGTTAAACGTACCATTTTTAAATATATTGGTTTTGGAACAGTAATTTTTCATGGAAAGTCTCGTTAAGGATTCATCTCAATCTAATGCCAATAAAGCGTAAGGAAATGGAAAAATATAGGAGAACAGGATTTTCTAAGGCCGAGTTTTCGGGATGTTTGTTAAAACGAAAACGAATTATAGCAGCCGTTTTCTAATTTTATTAACAACAATTTACCGGAACAGTTTTTTCTCGTTTAGAATTTCGGTCTTCATCGAGAGAAAATACATTACATTTTAGAAGCAGTATTCCAGTTACAAACTGGGTTAAACTAAGTTTAAAGATAGTCTACATCCTAAAAGCTGGGTCTAAGGCAACTATAGGTTAATTGGGTATTAAATGCAAGGCATTTCAAAATTCTACACTCTAAAAACTGTAACTATACTGCTATAAAATGACTAAGTTTTCGCTTAACTCATGAATAGATGACAACACTTTAGTATCTTAAAATGTCTTTAGTACGATACTAACCTTAGTAAAAAATGTATTTATTGCCATAACTTTAGCTAGAAACTTTTTTGCTTGAAATTTTGTAACAAGAGTTTTAGAGGTGACTCCATATTATACAAAAACTTGTGGACGTCTTGGAAAGCTATGCTGCCATATAAAATTGTTGAAAAGTTGCAATTTTAACGTATAGGCCGCTATAGATGAATACATTTTTTTTAAATGAAATATTTTCCTTTTAATTGCTTCCTTACTAAGGCATTACATTTATTGAGGTCGATTGTACATTCTGCGACTAAAGTCGCTGAAATTACAAAAAACCATAAAAATGTAATAAAACGCTAAGTAGTGGTTTAAATATCAAGATTAGCACATCGCATTTATATCGTAAATATGGCCACAGGTCCTGTGTTTACATTTTAACACAAAAAAAATTCATATTAATTGAATTTGAAAAATTTTTTATATAAAAAACTGAATGGACAACTGCCAAACTTTAAAGACATTTAGCGAAAAATCTGTACCATTGATTGAAAAATAAAGTACGCCATATCCGAAATATATAAAACTGATGGTCAGATCTTCATTAATTTTTTGAATGTCATGCAGTGTTATCTTTCGAAAATAGGTTAAAAATTTTTAAGTAATTCCAGTTACCCCAGACCATTATTGGGTTAAATTGAGATAGATAAATTAAGACAATGGTAAAAAAATAAAATCTTATCGAAAAACTTACAATGTTATACTCTAGTTTCATTTCCAAGACCTACAAATATTCAGATATAAATTTTTGTCTCTCTTGAATTATGCCAACCTAGTCCCAGGTATGACCAAAAACGTTTTTTGTTTTTTATAAATTTGCAAAATTCTAATTTTGATTTTTTTTAAATTTTGTTGAACATAATATAAAAGAAAGTGTTCAACCGAAACAAGATTTATATTGTTATGACTTTTGCGGTAAAAGGCTTCTGATTCTGAGCACGATTTTTCGTAGAAAAATATTAGATTCCTGGATACTTTTTCATAGAAAATCGCTCTGACCATGAGAATCTTTCCGTATACAAAACGCCAAAAATCTTGAGGACTTCTTCCTAAAGAAAACTTTTCCTATAAGAAAAATCTCAGATTCTAAGTACCCTTCTTGAGGATTTCTTTCCACAGAATATCCTCCACCTTCTAAGAACTTTATGCTATAGAAATAATTTCGCTGTATTTGAAATCCTATGGAAATCGAGACGGCCCTTAAAGTCTAAGGTTTCTTCTATAGAGAAAATCGTATGAATCTGATGTTTTTCTGTAGGAAAAAGAACACACAATCTAAGGCTTTTCTTATAGGAAAGAGTTTTTTCCACAGAAAAAGTCTTCACTCTAAGGCTTTTCCTTTAGGAAAAAGTACTCAGAGTCTGAGGCTTATTTAACGGTAAATAGTGCTCAGAATCTAGTGTGTTTCCAGAAGGAAATATCCTCAGAATATAGGGCTTATATTAGTCTTAAATAATATTATAACACTCGTAGAAAAAATCTGTAAAAATAACAGAAAAAGCAACTAAAAATTAGTTAAAAAGTGATGTTGCATAAAAAACTGCTGGAATTAGCATATTTTTTTCTTCTAAATACTAATAAAATATGTACATCAAATATAAAATTGTTAAATTTACAGAATTTTAGTTATATTTAAGTTAACTTTTATTTAATGAAAAATGTCAACTTGTACTGCAAAATCTTCCGAAAATTTTGCTAAATATTAGTGGAATAAAAATAGCAAAAACAAACTGTTATAACAATTATTTTAATTTTTGCATTAAAAAATACAAAAATTGTTTTTTCGGACTTTCTATATTTTCATATATTTAGTTAGAATATTCTTCCACCTCAAGTCCAAATTCCAATATGATATTGTCATATTAGATTTTTATTTGTTGTTTCAAAAAGGGTTGATCATTTTCATGATAGACAATACAATTGTTTCGTAGACATCACTCTACTCTTCAGTTGTCCGCAATAAGAAAATGATAACTTTCTTACTCAAACCGAGACATTACATAAGGTACAAAAAACCAACGGGATGAGAATTTTGTACTTTCGTATATGGAATTTGGACTTGAGGTGGAAGAATATTCTAACTAAATATATGAAAATATAGAAAGTCCGAAAAACAATTTTTGTATTTTTTAATGCAAAAATTAAAATAATTGTTGAAAATAAGCACACCACGGCTAAAATCTCATTCAAATATTTATTTTGTTTTGAGTTTAAAATTAGTTGTTTTTACAAAATGTATTGAAAACAGACATACATATAAATAGTACCCAAAGGGTACTTTTATGTAATTGTTGCTTTCAAAAAGGAGTTGATTTATAACTGGTTTTACCAAATCAGACAGTTCATATACGAAAGTACAAAATTCTCATCCCGTTGGTTTTTTGTACCTTATGTAATGTCTCGGTTTGAGTAAGAAAGTTATCATTTTCTTATTGCGGACAACTGAAGAGTAGAGTGATGTCTACGAAACAATTGTATTGTCTATCATGAAAATGATCAACCCTTTTTGAAACAACAAATAAAAATCTAATATGACAATATCATATTGGAATTTGGACTTGAGGTGGAAGAATATTCTAACTAAATATATGACAAACTGTTATATCTTAAAAATTTTTGCTATTTTTAAGCTAAATTTAGTTGAATGCAAATAGCAGACTATTCTGCTGAAATCAGCAGAAATCTTTTCTAAAAAAATTGTAAATTGCTTTTTCCAGAAGGCTGGATTTTATTTGCATTTATAAAAAAAACGGAAAAAAAACTGAACATTTTTAATTTTTTGTGATTTTAGGCTACTAATTATTTTACTAAAATTTTTACTGCTTTTAGCAGGTTAATTTGGTATTTTCTATTAACGAATATTTAACTCAAATACAACTAAAATTCTGTATATTTAACAGTTTTATTTTTGCTGTTCTTATCTTACTAATATATGAATGCTTCACTAGCCAAATCGATTAACTCCACTTTTTGAATTTTTTTTTTTAATTTTAATGTCAAAGCACTCTATTAACTCCCAACTGTATAATATTCAAAACAAATTTCTCTGATAATAAGTATTAACACTACTAAATGACAAATTTTTTTGGCCATTGAATAATAAATAATTTATTTCAGAAGCCAATCTGATTAACTCCATACTCTAATATAAATCATAATAAAAATTTAGTTAAATCACTTTATACAATGCAATTTACTGCTTCTAATTCGAAATTTCGAAAAAAAATTATTTTTTATTCCATTTATTCATTTAATATAGTCAAAATTCATACGTGGAATTTTGACTTCATCGTATATCATTAACCCACTTTAGCCTGGAATCCAAAATGACCCACAAATTTGATAAAAATGCAGAAACGTGTTTTTTTTTTTTAATTAATTTTAAAGATTTTTTAAAATGCCTACTTTGGAGATGTCGATTGCTATTTGTACCACATAATAGTTGACATTAAAGAAGAAAAAAAAATAAATAAATTGGAAAAATGATAACTCGAGTTTGTATTTGGAGCGACTGCTTTTCAGGATATTTTACAAAAATTGCTCATTTTGTCAAAAATTTTAAAAATTTTAATGTTTTCATCAAATTTTACACGGTTTTCGGAAAAAGAGCAACCAGATTTGGTTAGATCTTTTCATTTCCTTAAAAAAAATTTAACCCTTAGTGGCCTGGGGTCAGAAAAGACCCATGGAACTTAATATTAATTATGACTGCGAGATTGTAAAGCCATTAAATTTAAAAAAAAAGTCTCAAATGGATAAAAATAATTATTTTGTGTAACGTGATCCATATGGGGTTAATTCTTATACTTTTGGTCAAAAACGCCCAACTTTTAAAAAGGGAAAAAAAGGCCCGTAGGTTGAAGAGTTAGATGGTTAAAATGTTTCGCGTAGTGTTTTACATAAGTTCGCTTAACATATCCTATAATTAAAATAGAAGATTCACATGCTTTCTTCCTAAAATCCATGTTTGTGGGACATTTGAACGCCAATTCTGAATAAGTACGAAATTACCCTTTAAATACATTTTAAGTTTTGACTTAGTTCTGGCATTGAAGTTAAATTTTCAACTTCGATATCTTCAGACTCTTAAACTAGAATTTCATGACAAATGTTTTTGCGAAATATTTTAAACCTCTAACTCTTCGACTTACGGGTCCTTTAGGGTACAAAAAAGTCCCTTTAATTGAAGAGCTAGAAGGTTAAAATGTTCCACAAAAATGTTCCCCATAGTGTTTTACATAAGTTCGCTAAACACGTCCTATTCCTAAATTTTTGGTCCCCTATGCCAGAATCAGTTTTCCGAAACTTGTTATTTTTTTGTGTTGTACAGTGTAATAATATTCCATCTTATACTTTCAATATGTCGTTAGATAAAAGAATCATCTGCGGTAATACAGACTACTTAATTTATTTAAATTTATAATTTAACATGAATTCTAATAAACAAAATATACTATTTTCTCATTTTTCTCAACTTTATGTTTTATGGAGTTAATTGTGATCACGAATCAATTGCAACACATAATATTCGATAAATTATGCATAATTCAAAAGAAAGTTGCCAACATACATAGTTGTGTTTTTAATTGGCAACATCTAGTGTTTCAAAATAATTAAAAAGAAACAAAGTTCTTAACAAACATTAATATTTTTCCAAAGTTCTATGAAAGATATTTTTCAAGTCAAGTTACATCTTGTTTTTAAATCTAGATAAACTTGTTGATACTTACAAGATGCATCTTTTTAATTTGTTGTGAAATAGAATGGAGTAAAATTCAAATAATACAAAATCCTTAAATACCAGGGAAATAAGTAATCGCGAGGAGAACTTACGAAAATTTCTCACTTATTATGGTAATTGATATATGTTGGAGCTGTCAGCAAGGTCGTCGTTGGTTCAGATACATATATGAAAAACATTTCTCATTGCTCAAAGGTTTGTTTTTATAAAAACCCTAGTTTTATTTACTTCATTTGTAATATGCACAAAATAAGCTTGCGCGTATTGAAAAGTCTAATGATTTTAAGATATTATTATGTTAATTACACTTGTGCACAAATCAGGAAAAAGTATCTCTCCTCTCTCTCTCTGTATATAGAATTCATAGACTTAAAATTATATGTCAGTCAAACGGGTTTCTAATCTATTTGACAAATTTTTAACAATCTTTTAGTAAAATATTATATTATATGAAAATAAAAGAGTTTGATTGGAAATGAAATTTCGATAGTTAAAATAGCGCCGCAGGGAAAAATTTTGTTGGAAAAATCGAGCGAATTTGCCAAAAAAAATTTTATTTTTTTTAAACAGGCAACCCTCTTAAAAATTAATTTTTTCTTTAATTTTGGAAGTAATTTAGAAGTCGTGCTAATATTTTCGATCAGTTGAGTACCATTTTGCCGTACAACGAAATCTCATCCCATCTTAAGGGACTAAAATGGCTCTAATTAGGGCTACGTTTTATGGGTAAAAAAATAACATTTTTCGAATCGTGAGACAATTTCCTTTAACTGGAGTTTCCACAGTTACATGTTACTATATCCCCCATTTTTTGCCCCCACGGGCCTACTGGGGCCGAGGCCCTCCCAAAATTAATTTCGGTTTTTTTCTTTTTTAATTCCAGAGGGGTTCATATTTTTTTGACGAAACCCCATTCACTGCACTTTAGCCTAATTATACATATGTGACCTTCTCCGAGAAAAGGGACCTAGTGTGTCAAAAACTTGGGAAAATCGATAAAAATGAGAAAATATCGATTTTCCCAAGTTTTTGAAACACTAGGTTTTTTGACACACTAGGTCCCTTTTCTCGGAGAAGGTCACATATATTAAACGCATAGAAAATATTATTGACGTTGGAACTGGCGAGGATCCAGGATTCGCTCAAGGGGGGAGGGGTAAATTTTTTTTTTGTATTTTATACGGTAGTCCAATCTATAGATTTTTTATGAACTAGATGCAAGAAGGGTATAAGACTAAGTAGGAGTCCCAACCTCTATCGGATCGCACATCGGACAGGACATTGGACAAAACAATTTCGTCAATTGCGGCATGATGCCACACGAATATAAGGGAATTTTCGCAGAAAAAAAAGCAAAAAATTCTCTAAATTATTTATGAGAAAAAATAAGACGCCAGTGTCGGTTAAGTAAACTTAAATTTTATTCTGAAATTTTTGATAAGAAACACTAACAAAATTAATTTGAGTTTTAGTTGTTTTGAAAATGTACGAGTTAACCAAAAAATTCTTAACATAAACTTAGAAGAATTTTCTGTTGTAATAACTTAACGATATATTTTTCTATATTCAATAAATTTGTTCGTTAACTATCAAATTTTGTCATAAATAAGTTAAGAGATCGCAGCACAGAATCTGAACACTTTATAAGAGAAAATATCTCCAAATTCGCTTAAATAATCACAAGATTTTAATGTTCTGTTTTGTAAAAAGCATTAAAAAATTAAATAATAATATTTTCATAGGAAACACAATGGAGATTCTGATATGAAAAAAATTCTCAAAATACAATAATAGGAATGTGCCTTAAATTGTAACATTTTTTGCAATGACTGTGATAGTTGTATAACAAAAATTACCCTAAATCCTACAACTTTCACATCAAACCTAGAATATAAAAAATATTTCAGTGTCAAAGAGCTTTTCGAACACAACAATGTTCCCCAATCTAATAGGTTTAATGTACAAGAAATGCTTAACGTACAGTTTTATAGTCAGAAGCTGCATCTTTGAAAATTTCTTATTTATTTAAGCTGGCCCTAATTATTACAACATTTAAGTAAAAAAATAGTTTGACAAGACGAATGTCTTAAAATTTGAAAGATTTTCAATACGAATATCTTAAAAAAATATTCTGTTTATAACGAGGAAACTATTACGATGGGTTCCTTCCTATCCTAATGCAATTCGGATATGTGGTAGAGCTCTGCGGTAAACGTCGCCATAAATATTTACAAATCCTAACAAAACCTTCTACTATTACACGGCTATGAGGTTATTATTCTGTCAATCGCGGTAACTCCCTTAAAAAAATAATCATTACCTCTACATTAGGGCGGGTCGATTTAATAAAATTCTAGGGATTAAAATAAGAAACTTTGCCGAAGGAACCATACCTCTAAAACGAATTCTACTACCCCTGTTGACTTTTGTCCCGTAGGGTCAAGTTTTGAAAAATCCCACTTTGACCCATTTAGAGTGCCCCAATCGATTCCAAATGTATTACCGACCCCCACTAACTTTGGAGGGCCGATCCACCCATGCCAGTGGCACACCCCCTGGAACTCCCCTGGGGGGTTCCCCATACAAACATTTTAAAAAATCACCATTTTTGGCACTTTATTTTATTATTTTTTATTTATTTTATTTATTTTTATTATTTTATTTATTTTTTCTCTTTAGAAATTTATTTAGTCATAACATATGTAAATGAAAAAATTAATTTAACTTAGTAATAGAAAAGAAAATAAAAAAAATTACTGTTTGAAGTCTTTTTTGCTTTCAAGTCTGGGCAATTTCGCACGGCTCTCTAATGTCGTCACCATAACAGCCTCTACATTTTCCGGTATAACTCGTTTGGAAACGCTAGCTAGCAATTGAACGTGTCGTTCTGTTGCAGGTCGTAAAATAGGTTGTGTGGGTTTTTTAAGCCACCACAAGACACAGCTGCATGTCGTAAACTTACTTAAGCTAAATCGGTTACAGGTAGAATTGAGCATAAAATTATCATAAAGGATTTTCCAGAAGTAATAAAAGGCGCACTTGCTTAACAGAATTTGTGGTCAGATTAACATTTAATTTACATGTAAGTACTTTATGGGCAGTTTTGACAACAAAATCGGTTACAGGTAGAATTGAAATTACCATTTCATTCTTATTACCTCGTCTCCTAGACCATATATAACGCAACAGTTTTTGTGAATGCATTAAGTCGTTGTGAAGAACTCGAAGTGTGAAGTGCTAATTTGAGATAAAAAATATTTAAAAAAAAATCATTCCAAATCAAGAAGTTTACAATGAATCCACCATCCTCTACACCGCAAGATGAAGCAATAACAACATCAACAACTATCGAAAACCCAATGAGTCATATACCCAGGCATGATGTTACTGTTTTTGGTGTGTCTACTGATTTGACTGATCTTAATTTACCAACCCATCTGGATATCCTGAGATATTATTTTTACTTGAGCGAACAAAAAAAGTTGTCCTATAAAGCATTCACTATTCAAGTACAAGATAAGTTCATTGGAATTTGGGAAAAACTTGGTATGGAAATAATGCTGAAAAAAAGTGTATGTAATAAATTGAATAGATTGCTTGACAAATATCAAGAGCAAATCAAGAGAAGAAACAAACCCCAACAATTTACAGAGTATGTAAAATCTCTGGAAACAATTTTTTTCATTGGAACATGTAAATGCGATTTGAAGGCAGCTCCATGTGCATGCGGTTTGGTTCCCGAACGCCTCAAAGAGTTTATGCACGATCAACATAATCAGAGAAGTCTAACAATGGATGGATTTGCGATGGAAATTGAAGAGCAAGGAGCAACGTCTATGTCATCACTGCCAACATTCCGATGATGATTCAACATACGCACCGCCACCGGTTCAAGAAGATTTGGATATAAGCACAAGTTCACAATACACACAGAGATACGATTGTTTTAACTTTGCCTTGGTATGTGACAGATTTGGCGTGCCTGATAGAGTAGCATCAGCAATGGGAACAGCTCTTTTCCAAGATTTTAAAATGAAAGATATCCATGGCAAACCTCTCATCATGGATAAATCGAAAGTTCGCCGAGAAAAAGAGAAATGCAGACAAGAAGTGCTTCGCAAACGGTTAGATGATACCAATTTGTTAGCATTTTCATTCGATGGCAGCAAAGATGATACTTTAACGAGAGATACAATTGATGAGAAGTATCATACTAGAATGGTAAAAGAACCTCATCTTGTTATTTTGAGAGAACCGAATTCTGAATTGATTGGTTACGTAAGACTGGAACATGAAACCGCTGAATACAAAACAACCAAATTAAATGATTTTTTTAACGATAAAAATATATCACTCGATGCATTAATTGGCATATGCACTGACGGTGAGCCAACAAACACTGGCCTAAACGGTGGAATTATACGACGATTCGAATTGCTGTTAAAAAGACCATTGCATTGGTTCGTTTGCCTTCTACACTTCAACGAACTTCCGTTTCGGCATTTGTTTGAAGCTTTGGTTAAATCAACCAGCACTGGACCAAATCGGCAACCGGAAAATTGAGCCGTCAAATCGAAACTTGTGAAACTCTTCCGGTAAGTTATTGCTATCACTCATTTTTTATTATTATTGTCAACCGTTTTTAATTGTTTTATTTTTATATATTTTCAGGTGGTGGACGGCTTTCAGAAAATTGAGTTGAAAAATATGCCCCCTGCTCCAGAAAAAATTGAATTTTCCACCGATTCCAAGTACTTATACGACATGGCCCATGCAATTTCTAGCGGCGTGGTTTCAGTGGATCTGGCAAACATCAAACCAGAGAAAATTGTACATTCTCGGTGGCTCACCAAGGCCGCTAGACTATTACGATTATATGTGACAACGGAAAATCCAGATGCAAATTTAAGAATACTGGTTGAATTTATAATTACATGTTATGTGCCAATGTACTTCAATATCAAGTATTACAGCTCTGTCGTGTACGGTAGTAGATTATTTTTCAAATTCATTAGTTGGTCAAGATTTCTAGAACCTCGTTTACGCAAAATTGTCAATAAAGTAATTACAGATAATTCATATTATGCGCATTCGGAAAATATCTTGTTATCAATGTTGTTTGATGATAGCAAAGAAAAGCGCGACTGTGCTATCAAGATAATTCTACGCTATCGAACCGATGTTGACGACCCAACGGGACTTAGAGCTTATAAAAAACCAGATATAAACTTTTATTGCACAAGTTACACGGAAATGATCAATATGAATGACATAAATGACGTATTTGAACCACCATTCACGCGAAGCATTCCATACGATACTTTGAACGAATATTTAAATCAAGATGATCCACCGTTTAATGATCCAAAAATTCCATCACACATACAAGAAACAGAACGACACGTTCAATTGCTAGCTAGCGTTTCCAAACGAGTTATACCGGAAAATGTAGAGGCTGTTATGGCGACGACATTAGAGAGCCGTGCGAAATTGCCCAGACTTGAAAGCAAAAAAGACTTCAAACAGTAATTTTTTATTTTTTCTTTTCTATTACTAAGTTAAATTAATTTTTTCATTTACATATGTTCTGACTAAATAAATTTCTAAGGAGAAAAAATAAATAAAATAATAAAAATAAATAAAATAAATAAAAAATAATAAAATAAAGTGCCAAAAATGGTGATTTTTTAAAATGTTTGTATGGGGAACCCCCCAGGGGAGTTCCAGGGGGTGTGCCACTGGCATGGGTGGATCGGCCCTCCAAAGTTAGTGGGGGTCGGTCATACATTTGGACTCGATTGGGGCACTCTAAATGGGTCAAAGTGTGATTTTTCAAAACTTGACCCTACGGGACAAAAGTCAACAGTTGTAGTAGTAGTAGTAGAATTCGTTTTAGAGATATGGTTCCTTCGGCAAAGTTTCTTATTTTGATCCCTAGAATACGATTTTCCCTGAGCCATGGGCGATTTTTTTGCCTCCCCACAAATCGACCCGGCCTACTCTACATGGAGAGAATTTTGCTCGACGAATCTTAATGAGGCGTTTCATTGAACTAATGAAGTTTTTTTTTTTTCTTCACAAACTTTTTCATTGAATGTATGATACTTTTAATATATAAAGTGATATTTTTCACAACATTTTATAAAAAAATTCCATTAATTCAATGAAAAGTTTTAATGGACAAGTTCCAGTGAAACTTCATTGGATTTCAGATTTTTTCAAATACAACACTAGACCTTTTGCAACTGTAATTCAGAAAATATCAATTGCAATTCAGAATTTCTATTTGAAATTCAGAAAAGATAAATTGAAATTCAGAAAATATCAATTGAAATTCAGAAAATATCATTTGAAATTTAGAAAATATCAATTGAAATTCAGAAAATATCATTTGAAATTCAGAAAATATCAATTGAAATTCAGAAACCGTCATTTGAAATTCAGAAAATATCAATTAAAATTCAGAAAATATCAATTGAAATTCAGAAAACATCAATTGAAATTCAGAAAAATGTAAACACATTTTTTGAAAGAATCTATCCAGTTAGATAATGTTATCCCCTATAAAAAAATTTATATATGAGTTTTATCAAAATACGTAAAATTCATTGTACTCACGCGAGTGAAAAATATTTAAAATTTGTGTTTCTCAATTATTTTATGTAGACTTATTTCTTTTTTGTAACGAATTATGGCTCCATTAGACATTAAAACGTAACGCTGGTATTAAAGACTATTATTTGGCTTTGAATTTCAGCATTGGCGTACCAAGACCATTTTTCTAGGGTGGGCAAGGGACCCATTTATAATCGGCTGTTTATATGCCCATTCTCAGACTCTTAATCTTAAAAAACACTTTCGACATTATGATTATAATTTTTCAAACAAAAAAAAATATTTTAAAAATAACTTTTGATAAAATTTTCGTAATTTTCGACCACTTAAATTACCGAGGTGATCAGAATTTTCTGTGCTGTTACTTAAGTGGATGTAGCGATTTTCGTTTTCTGGAAAATACGAAATTTAGTTCAAACTTAAGCGCTTTGCTACTAATACTAAATATATTCTTTCGGTCAAATTTCATAAAAATCCGTCTATTCGTTTCCAAGTTAAGATGATATCCTTTAGAGGTACCCTAATGGAGTCTTGTCTATCCTTGGATTAAAATAAGACTGTTTTGAAAAGCTAAAGCCTCAACCTTACTTTGTTGTTGTTATTAACAGTTTTGAGTTGATTTAAATATGTTTCTAAGATTTTTGAAAATTGTGTTTGTTTTAAAATATTTTTTTAAATTTGACGAAATTTTAAATTAGACTCTTTCTCGCTTCCAAACCGTGCAATGTACACGAAAAATTTTTTTACAAAAAATTTAGTAAATTTTATTTTTGATCGAAATAACTTAATTTGTTATTATAAAATATTCATTTGGCGCATTTGTTGTCAATTTAGTATACCCCTCCTGGAGGCGGTTAAAGGGTTAAACAGAACTAACATCGATTTGTTTCTTAAATAATTCTCAAGGAAGAATTTCTCAAACATTTCTTATTTAAGAAATATTTAAGACAAATATCGAAGTTTTCGTTTTTTTTTAAGTTTTCGATTTGAAATTTGTATGGGATTTGACAATCGAAAACTAAATAAATTTGAAAACTACTAGTTTTGGGTTTAGTATGAATGAGGTATTAGTTCTGGCTTTAAAACTGACCCTTAGCTTCCAACAAATTATAGTCCTAGGAAATGAGTAGACATTTTCCCAATCAAAAACACAGGATTAACTGATATTTAAAAAAAAATAATATTATGTTAATTTTTGATATAAAAATCAAAGATACAAGAATTATAGTAAGTTTTTTTTTAATTCTGGGGTGGGCAAAAAGCAGTCTACATAAAATCATTCAGGCACACAAATTTTAAATAATCCTCACCCGAGTTACATATATAGATAATGAAAAGAACAAAAGTACATACAAAGTCGACGAACTTGTTACTAGAATAAATGCTGATGCCACTCTAGACAAGTTCGACGACTTCTTAAATAAAATAAGTCAAACAAAATGAATTATGATTGCGAAATCAAATTTGTAAATTGGGGACATATTAATGCTGACAAACAGTTGTCAATTTGGCATTATTGATTTTAAAATAATAATGCTGACAAATGTTTGTCAATGTAGAAATGAAATTAATACAATAACGCTGATTTAGTTGAGGTTATAAGAATAAGACAAATTAAATTGTAAAACTAGTCTTAAGCTTGAAGTCAAACAATAAAGTTATTTTTTTAAAAATTTCCGAATTAAATAATTTAAGTCCCGCGTAAATAAAATGAATTTTACTCACACTTATTAATCAAACGTATTTTGATAAAATCCATATATGTATATATTTTTTATAGGGTATAACATTACCTACCTGGACGGATTCTTTAAAAAATTGTGTTTACATTTTTCTGAATTTCAATTGATGTTTTCTGAATTTCAATTGATATTTTATGAATTTTAAATGATATTTTCTGAATTTCAAATGATATTTTCTGAATTTCAAATGATATTTTCCGAATTTCAATTGATATTTTCTGAATTTCAAATGATATTTTCTGAATTTCAAATGACGGTTTCTGAATTTCTATCGATATTTTCTGAATTTCAAATGACGATTTCTGAATTTCAATTGATATTTTCTGAATTTCAATTGATATTTTCTGAATTTCAATTGAGGTTTTCTGAATATCAATTGAAATTTTCTGAATTTCAAATGATATTTTCTCAATTTCAAATAATATTTTCTGAAATTCAAATGATATTTTCTGAATTTCAATTGATAATTTCTGAATTTCAAATGACGGTTTCAGAATTTCAATTGATATTTTCTGAATTTCAAATGACGATTTCTGAATTTCAATTGATATTTTCTGAATTTCAATTGATGTTTTCTGAATAATAAATGATATTTTCTGAATTTCAAATGATAATTTCTGAATTTCAAATGACGGTTTCAGAATTTCAATTGATATTTTCTGAATTTCAAATGACGATTTCTGAATTTCAATTGATATTTTCTGAATTTCAATTGATATTTTCTGAATTTCAATTGATGTTTTCTGAATAATAAATGATATTTTCTGAATTTCAAATGATATTTTCTGAATCTCAAATGATATTTTCTGAATTTCAATTGATATTTTCTGAATTTCAAATGATATTTTCTGAATTTCAAATGATATTTTCAGAATTTCAATTGATATTTTCTGAATTTCAAATGGAAAATCTGAATTTCAATTGATGTTTTCTGAATTTCAAATGGAAATTCTGAATTTCAATTGATGTTTTCTGAATTTCAAATGGAAATTCTGAATTTCAATTGATATTTTCTGATATTTTCTAAATTACAATTGCAAAAGGTGTAGAAAATATGAAATGATATTCAATTTGTCTAAAATTTCTTTGAAATAATATGAAAAAGAAGTAGAATTATTTTAAATAGGGTAATTTTTGCTTAGATGTGTGATTTTTTTATAAAAATGTGACTGCAAATCTGATATTTTTTTAATGTCTTAGAATTAACAAATTTTGTTTGTTATGTAAAATTTTTTACGGTAAGAAGTCAAAAAATATGAGGAATTTTTTAGGAAAAACTTTAGAATTTGAGAATTTTCATGTCAAAAAATTTAAGGGCCCATATTATAAATAGTTAACACTTATATAAAACCAGATACTTAGGTGAAACTTTTTCCCGAGATTTTAAGGTGTTTCGGAGTATTACTTATGGTTGAAATGGTGATTCTAAGACCACGAAATTTAAAAATGAATTAAGAAGTTCACTTAAGAGATTTTAATAGTAGTGCACTTAAATTTCAAATCTGTTTTAATTTTAAATATAAGGGCCAGTTCTATATTCAGAACTAAGCACGATTGTTTTCTAAAATATTTCTTTAGTAAGTAATTTCGTTTGAGATCCATCAATGTTCTGAAAATAAAACTGACTCTAAATATTAATTTTTAAGTAAAATGCCTCAAAAAATTTGTTGAATTGCAGAAAAGTGATTAATACTTTTATAATAGTCTATTAAAACATGCTCATCTTAAAAAAATTTCGAGAATTATCTCTTGAAAAAATGTAGAATCAGTCAGGTTCCCTGAACAAAACTAATTTTCTTTGAATCCAAAAATCTACACAAAATTAAAAATATTTGTTGAATGTGAAATACTAAAATGTCTGTTTAAAAAATTAATCGTGTTGTCCGTTATAGCATTATTTGGAAAAAAAAATTTTTTTTGGTCGTCAAGGGGATCCCCTCGTATCCGCGACTGCTTGGATCATATATATTCATATCTCAAATTATATTGTTAATATTGCATAATATATGTAATCATATATAATTATTTATTATAGCATTTAATATAAAAAATTATCTTACATCATACAGCGAACAAATTTGTATAAGGGAGCATATATTATTATATCTCAATATATATTTTATATATTCAGCATATATTATGTTATATATGATCATTTATAATTACCCCACTAAAAAAAAGATTATATGTCTTTTGATATTATATATAATAATATCCGAAAAATTAAAACATCTAATTGTATCAAATTAGATCGTATTATGATCATATTATATCTAATTTGATGGAATAAGATATGGATACAATTTTATCCGGATTTTGTCCTCATCCAAATGCATCAAATATAATATAATCATATCCAACTAGATATAATGGTATTTAATTCGATACAATTATACATAATTATATAAGGCATATGTAACTATATATCGGTAATTGGATATTGTATTATGTTGCACTATATATTGTGCAATATATAACAAGATATAGTTATATATTTAGGATATAATTTCGTAAAATTTTATATAATTATATCTTTGTATATACGTTCCAATATATAATTATAAGAAATTTTATATGATAATATATGACTATATCAAAACTTTTTTACTTGGGTATGTACGCCAATAGTTCTGTCGTATCCCATTATGTATAGCATATATGGTTGATATCTAATTTTAAATGTTTATAAATCACATTTGACCTTTTCTGGCTACTCGTAGTACTTTTGCCAAAACTTTATTATTAATATTAGAATCCCCATATTCTTAATTTTCGACCCACTCTATTGCACATGCTCAGACAGATATAAAATTTAATAATGATTCTAAACACATACACGCGCCAAACACGGGGATAATTTACATGACCAGTTGCTAAGAAAGAAGCACATCTTAGAATTACATAAGCAAAAAGATGATATATTTTCTAAAACACTTGCAGGCGTCAATTTTAAATTGTTCTCAGCTTTAAAAACCGTTACTTTTCATCTTCTTTGTTTTTGTTTCCTTTTAAAGATGATGAATTTGTGGTTATGTTGTTTGACTTTAATGTTTTGTTTAAACATTAATTAATTTAATTAAATTGTGTTAGATTTGAAATTATAGAAATGCTGGAATACCTGATAGTTTTCCTAATGGCTGAAATTAAAAAACAAATTATGTAATAGTAAGGAATATTATTTTTGAAAAAGATGACCAGGAGAATCATAATATTTTTATTTTTATCACAGACAACTTTTAAGATCCCGAGTAAAAATAGTTATATAGGAAATTATATAATTTAATATGAATTAATATGTTTATATATAGTCAAGTGTAACACTATATCTTTGCGGATATAATTATGTATAGCTTTGAGTTTTTCAAAAATTTCTTATATGATGTCATATATAGATCAGTATAAATATACATGTCCCCATATATATTTATATGTGCCATATCTATTTACATATGCTATGACAATTTTAATACATCGTCATATATAATTAAAAATGGCTTTATCGGAAAATATATAAAGTTTTATATAGCTCAATGTTAATTTTTTTTCCTAAGTTGTTTTAGATATGTTTAAGTATAGCGCAATGTAAAAAAAATTCTATGTTTTTTTGAGATATATTTATGTATGATTTCAAAATATAAAAGGTGTACTCATTATAACTCCTAAATTCCTTGTAAACCTTGCATAAATACAAGCCATATTTTTATGTATGGAATTTGACATTAAACTCATAAACATACCAGGTTTACACAGTTTACGGGTAGAATACAAGTTTATATGAGAAGGCTTGGTTACAATTATGTACAACTTCTTCTAAATTTTTATTTAAATTTTTAATTCTTAACTTAAGGGTGTTATTTTTCAGTACTTTTTAATAGTTTTTCTTTTGATCTTGAAGTATTAAGCGTTATATAATTATGTCTTTCTACATCAAATTAGATATAATTATATCGGGTCAAAATCCGGATAAGATTCTATATGATTCAATATATTAAGATCTTATCCGATATAATTTTATCCACCATTTTTCGGATCATAGCATATCTCCAATTATATTAAATAAGATATCATTACATATAACATCATATTATTTTTTTTACCCGGGATTATTCAAACCTGAGTACTTCTTTGATAATGTTGCCAGATGAGTCAACTTTAGTTTGTACTTTAACAACTTATTAGCAATAATATATGAATCTAGTAGAAATTCCATTTTATTGAGTACACCCGGTTTATTCTAAAAACCTACCACAATTGTTATTTGTTTTAAATAAAATCTGGTCACCCTAATTATATATACTAAACTATAATTTTATAGCGTTTAAAAGCACTATAATTATTCTGTGATATAAAATACCATTATAAAAGCAACAAAACATTGATCAGAGTTATAAATTTGAAAGCTTAACTGAATTTACAGAAAAAAACAGAAACAGATAACAGCTAGCTATCCTATAATAACGATTAATGAATTTTTAGCAGAACTAAAATCTTCCTTTTATAATTTACTCATTCTTTAATGCTATCTTTGGACGTTTCTACAATACGAGTAGAGTAATTTCTATGTTTTATATAATTAAAGTTGAATTGAAATATTTTACTTAAATTATTTTATTTCTTTTGCAAACAGAAAGAATAAGAAATTTTCTTTGGAATTGTTCAATAAACATGGCCATACCATACAAATCAAAGAAGTCAGCTATGACAATGAATACGACGACATGTCACCAAAACATACCCATATGTCAATATCGCAAAACTTAACATAGTACGACATTTTTTAGCCCTCTGTCTCTCTTAATTCAATAGAGTAGTTAAAATATTGAAAAACATACGTATACCCTACACTGCTATGTAGAGTGTGTAAGTTTTAGATTGTTAGATCTTCAGAAATTAAATTTCAATAAAACTGATCTTTAAAAAAATGTAAACGATTTGACAGGAAACCAGTCCTTGAAAAGCACCTCCGTATCATATATCATATTATGGGAAATTGGTCCATTATGACTGGTCTGTCTAACAACTGACCCGGGTGATGCCACAGAATATTCAATGTATTAAAAAATACAGTTCACAAAAATTTATTTTACATTTCCTATTTATAAACAAAACATTAATCTTTTATTACTTTGTTTCGACAAAAAAAAATAAAAATTTGTTTGTTCGAACTTTATAACATATTTTTAAAAATTTTGGCTTTCCAATATCAATTACAATATTAATATCGTACAGTGTGTAATGGCTACTAAAAATTTTGTTGTTATTACGGGAAATTTAACTGTTTTCAGCCCAGCGGTATTTTTGCTAATTTTAGCAAAACATGTCTGTTGATCTGTTGTACAACAAAAATAATAGAAAAAATTAGTAGCCGCTACTAATTTTGAGCAAAATTGTTGTAAACTGCAATTCAAAATTGATTTGCTAAAATCAGCTACAACATTTATTAAGATCAATAATTCTTGTCGTTTATTTAACCTTCTTTTTCTATTTTTAACTTCACAATTTTCTTGAGCTTAAGGTTTTTTTTTATGTCTAAAAAGTTTTTTATTTTCAATATTTCGCTACTCCATTGTGTAGCATCTTCAGGAAATAACAATTAAATTAACAAATTAATTAATTAAGTTTTTTATTTTCAATATTTCGCTAATCCATTGTGTAGCATCTTTAGGAAATAACAATTAAATTAATTAATTTGTTAATTTAATTGTTATTGAAAATAAAAATCTTTTCATATATAAAATACAAACCTTAAGCTCAAGAAAATTGTGAAGTTAATTAATTTGTTAATTTAATTGTTATTTCCTGAAGATGTTACACCATGGAGTTGCGAAATATTGAAAACAAAAACTTTTTATATATAAAAAACAAACCTTAAGCTCAAGAAAATTGTGAAGTTCAATATCAATAATTTTAGTACAATGAAATTAGTAAAAATATTTAGTTGTGGCTACTAAATTTCAGTAAATTGTTTTAAACTACAATTTGAAATCATTCTGTAAAATCTAAAAAAAAATTAATAAAATTTTTTTTCCTTTCGATTGTAAAAAATGTACTTTTACTTAATCGTACTTGAAATTTGGAGTCAAATTGCAAATATATCAATAGTAACAAATATAAACTAAACTAGAATTGTAAAAAATCAACGAAAATTAGTAAAAAGAAACAGTAATTTGTAGGAAGAGTATAGCAAAAATGATTACTAAAAAAAATTTGTACTAAAAATCATTATAAAAATAGTAAAGTGCGAATGGAAATTGTTACAAATTTTTTACTAACTTTTTTATCTGAGTGTAATAAGAAAGATACTTAAATTGTCGGATACAAAGAACCGGTTGTAGAACAACTTGTACTTGCATGCAACCTATTCTACTTTAAGTTCTATCATCGGTGATTTTTGTTTGAGTTTGTCCCAAAAGCAACAGGTTCTTTTCCTCCAAACTGGAACAGGTTGCTTTGGAACCGGTTCTAGAAGCAGTTATAGAACTGGTTCTGCGACAGTCAAACCTTACATTTTGACTTCCTGGAATCAGTTGCAGAGCCGGTGGTAAAAAGATCTGTTCTAGAACAGATTCAGAGGTAACCAGTTCAAAAAAATTTTCCTGGGTAATAACAGGAAAGATAATAACAAAAAATAAATTATATTTTTCAAAAACCTTCCCAGAAAAAAAAAGATGTCGAAGCAGTAGAAAAAGCACTACAATTGATGACCTAGATGCACTTCTTTTTTAACATAAGCACTAATGATTTTAACATTGAGTTGTCATAAGAGTGGAGTACTCCCACTTCAACATTTTTTCGGTACTTTTTGAACGAGTGCAAAGGAATCTCTTTTTCACCAATTAAAAGTTTAAAAAAAATTATTCAAAAAAAAAAATTATATTTTTTTTTATTTTACAAATTTTTTTTATTGCCGCCACCGAGTATTGAACTTGCGACCTCTAGCAATCTAATCTAGCGCTCTACCGCTGAGCTATTCGTTGATATGAAAGTTAACTTAAAAACACCACTTTGTTACTGCGGGATATTGTTTCTTATCCTCTTCAATAAAAGTATTTATTACACAAGTGTAAAGGGTGCACTCCAATTCAATATTGCTTTCAGTACTATTTGTACAGGTGCATAAAAAGCAATTTCTCGCAATATTGAATTTAAAAAAATTAATTAAAATATTAAAAAAAATTAATAGAATAAAAAAAAAACTAAAAAAAATTAAAAAATTATTGGTCCCGCCGGGCACTTTTTACGATCACTTTTAGAGCAATTACTCTTTAGAAGTAATACTTTAGTAATTTTTTGGATGTTGTTCAGAAGTAATTCTAAAAAAGTTGTAAAAATATACTAACGGATACATCCGAAGCAATGAAAGAAGTAGTTTGTAAAGCATTATTTGCAGTTTTTTTGCTGGCTTCAAAGATTTTTTGTATAAGAAACGATTTTTAAGCGAGAAGGATATAAGTGAAAATTTCGTAAGTTTGAAAAAAGTAACTTTTTGAAACAGAAAACAAAATTTGAGAAATCGTCAAAAATACATTTACGATCTGCCATACATTATTGATAATAACAAAGCTAGCTTAGAGTCTCTATTTGTAAAATGAATTGTAATTTTTTCTCCAGGACTCACAGGATAACATCAGGATTCGTCTTGCGAATATCCCTCTAACTTAAAAACTACAATCACAATTTATTTTCCATAACCGATTAAGGTTTATTTGAAAAGTAATAGGTAAAGTTTGTTTTAAATTGAAGAATCAATTAAAATATATGGAAACATATTGTTTAACTTTTTGCATAAGTCAATAAAAAAAAAAAAAAAATACGCATCGTCTATAGGAATTGATATTTTCAGTCAAATGTGCTATTTTTAGTTTTCTATTTTTATAAAAAATAATTTAAATAATTTCGTTGTTTTCTAATTGTATAGGTTTGAGGTTAAGAAGAAGAATAAACATTTTTTCAAAGTTATAAACACATTATTAATCTGCAAATCAGACTAGATCTAGGTTTGAAGCAAAAAGTTCAAATATTTTCGGTTTTCTTTTTTGTTAAAATAGTTTGTTTATATACAAAATTATTTCAATTAAAATTACAAGAAATTCTTTACTCATACACACAAACAGCCAATAAAAATATGAACGTGTGTGTTGTGTGTGTAGTGTTTTGAAAATTTTAGAAAAAAAAACTTTCAAATATTAAAAAACAAACCTTAAAATCATTTTTTTCTAACATTTTTTTCAGTTAAAAATTGAAGACTTTTTAACATACTTTTGAATTATTTTTATTTCCTTTATGGATTGTTTAAACAATGTTTGAAAATAAATAGCAAAATAGTTTAAATATAATGAAAAATCAGTAGTACTTTTTTTAATTGTGTTTTCATATTGTGTTTAATATGTATTTTAGGTTGTTTTTAACGATAAAATATTGTGAGTGTAGCTGACAGATGTTTTTAAAATTAAACAAGGATCAGAGCTATTAGTAAGGAAAACTAATTTCGTAAAAATTTATTGATGTTTAGTGACAAATTCGATAGATTTCGTTATTTTCAAAAAGCGAAAATCGCCATAACTTCTAAAAGAACAACACTAGATCAACAATTTTCGGTATGTGATTTTATTTAGCTGACAGTGTTATTCCCTATTCGATTCCTTTATTCGTCTTCAACCTTTATTTTCCACTAAATAAAGCAAAAAATTTAAATTTTAATATTTGTCGCCTAGTAGATTTTCAATACTTTCCAATTTTAATATTATCGCAATCAGAAGAAAGAGCATAAGAGTGTTAATTTATTGCATTTCTCTAATGTCAACTACTATGAAAATACATGAGCTTTTTAATTTATGGCTTAAGGTGAAGAACATTTCTGAGCTACTTGTTAAACAAAAATTAAAAGAAATTATAAAAATTATAGAAATTTCTTTAAAAGTTATATTAGGGGAGGAAACAAAATTCATCGAACAGTGCCACAATTTGAGAAATGCAACAACTATTGACTTGAAACCGAATTAATTTCCTATGGAAAAAAATATTGTTCAATATATTTTTGTTATTATTTTATTTTTATGTTATTTTTAATATTATAACAAAACAAAAAACTAACCCTCCAATTCATAAACGCTTTACAAAGTTATACGAGGGTTACTGAACAAATTTTTTACGAAAAATTTGTTTTTTAAACCTTCTATACCTTTACACTGTTTATGAATTGGGGGTGAGAGTTTGCAAGCAAAACAACAAAAAAATTGTCTAAGAATAATGAAAAAGGAATTTTAACACCCAAATCACATCAGTGTTATAACTGAATTGGTAAGCATCTAAATATTTATTTGATTTTTTCGTTTTTTTTAGTAGATCATTCTGTATTCAAATCCCATTCAACACAAATTTTTTGAAATTATTATAAATATTATCATGACTATAGGGAGATTCGTTTATCGAAGATATTTCAGAGCTTAACAAAAATGAAAGCTAAAGACAGCATATAATTTTATTATTATCAAATCGTTATTAATATTGGAAATTTTGCAGCTAGTCGTATCCTTGCTTTGAGATCGACAAAATTTAGCATACATATTTCTAGTTACATACTTAACTTATATGGTAATTTTTGTTAGATTCCAATAATTTTTGTAAATTTTATTGCATTTTTCACTTTTAAGATATATGACAGATAGGCGTATCCTTATTGTGATTTCACCAGAATTTTATAGTTTATTCAAACCACTTTTTCAAAGGTTTTTGGTTGGAAGCCTACCTTAAATTGACGAAGTAATTTTTTTCAATGGCCGTGAAGTACTCTAAAAAATATGAAGTTTGATACCCATTTGCCTATATTCGAGTCATAGGATTGCCAACAAACTACAAAACGTACCAAAGAAGGATACCAAAAAACGGCCCTATCCTAAATCCCTATTCGAAGATATAGTGAATATAGTTTCCTTGGATCAAATAACTCGAAAAAACAAAAACCCGAATTTTAACCCTATATATGCCTGAAATGGCCGATAATCTCAGGCACCTCAACCTTAGAATTTTTTTCTCTACAAAATATCGGAATTTCATTAAGATCGGAAATTATCACTTAAGATACTTTCCTTGTAAGCCACATACGTGTATGTAAATTAAGAATATTAGCATTGATTTATTTACCAGAAAACAAAAGACTTAGGAAACGAACTTGACATTAAACTGTTTTATTTTAACCAAGGTTGGTTACCGAAACGAATAACGGTATACCGTTACCGAAACAGCAATACCTGTACGTACCGGTATTACAAATTATGTTAAAAACATATAGAAACAAGTAAAAACACGGCATATTTTTAATTTTAAGTACTGAAAATACAGATTTTAAGCTATAAATTCAATACTGGTAGTTTTAATAAGTAATATTATTATCTATAAATTTTTTTTTGTAAAAAAACACTTAAGATTATAAAATAAAAAATAAAAAAATTATAATTTTTATATAAAATAATAAATACCGGTAAAATACCGGTAACTACCCATAAAAATAACGGTATCGGTAACGATAACGGTATTTTGAATTTTTTTAGAGGTATCGATAACGGTAACGGTATTCAATTTGAAACGGTATTTTAGCGATAACGGTATTATAACGATAACGGTAACCAACCTTGATTTTAACACTTTGCTGTATAGAACCCTACATCTTTATGAAAGTTGCTTATTCTGATGGTATATCGAAAATAAGTAGGCACATATGTCGGCCTTTTTTGAAATTTTAACTTTTTATGATTTATTAGCGAATAGCAATAATGGTAAAAATTTCCGATCAGCCAAGAACCGGAAATATAGCGAAAATATAAAGACCTTCGGATATAAACCTCAATGAAAAGTATGTAATTTAAACAGTAAAAATAATGCAACGTAAATAAGCACGATAAGTTCCGGTTTCACGTAACTGTTATACTCCATCAGTTTTGCCATTTTAGCATATTTTCTGCTAGATTTAGCAGATTGAGTTCGAAAATTGCATATTATTTTTAGAAAAATATGCTAAATGCTTTTAATCATATTTTATTTGACAAAATCCGATTTTTAGCATTCTTTTGTCCACTACTTAATACACTCTACTATGCAAACTTAACTCCTTTACTACCCTTGTACACTAGAGTGTACACATCTTTAAAAGTATATGGGTCACTCATCTCAAATCGATCAATGGTTGGGCTCGACCCCTTCGATTTGGATGAATTTTGGTCAGAACTTTTTTTTCATCATATAATAAAGTTTTGCCAAAGGAAAAAAATTACAATTTTTTTTTTCAAAAGTTATGCAATATTTAAAATTTCAAAAAATGTCATAATTTTTTGCTTTGTTACGAGGTTATTTTTTGAATATCTCGAAAATAATAATTAAAAAAATTCATATCTTTAAAAAAAAGACGCCCTCTTGAAAATTGCAGGATTTTTTGAGATCAGTTAGAGGTTTTATTTAAACAAAAATTGAGCAAAAAAAAAAGGGTTTTCAGTTTTTCGATTTTAAAATGGAAAAATTTTTAATTTTTTTATTTTTCGATATTTTTTTTTTAATATTTTTTTTAATACGGCTCCTCTTTAAAACGAGCTAAGAACCATTTTTGTAGCTATTTTAGTTTTCAAGATATTCAAAAAATAACCTCTCAACAAAGCAAAAAATTGGAAAAATTATGACATTTTTTGAAATTTTAAATATTCTTCTGAAAAAAAAATTTGTAATTTTTTTCCTTTGGCAAAACTTCATTATATCTGACCAAAATTCATCCAAGTCGAAGGGGTCGAGTCCAACCATTGGGGGATTTGAGATGGAATGACCCATATATAAAATTGCATAATGCATATAAACCTTGTTTTGTTTATTAGACTCTTGGCCTTCAAAGAAATATCAATTTATGTATAAGCAGAGCAACATGGCAATATGGTCGCGGTATCTGTTAATGAATATCATAATCTCCGAGAAAAGGGGGGTTTGGTGTTTCTCATAAACTAATGAAGATAAATAATTGAAATTTGGCATACAGCTTCGTTTTATAATTAGCAGAAAACCAACAAAAGGATTTTTGGCTCCTCGAACGTTTAAGGGGTAAAACGGGGATGAGAAATGGCAAAAAATCGATTTTTAAACACCATTTTTGGAGCATAGGAGGGGGAGGGGTGGCAAACGTGTTACATATTTTTTCTAATTTCGGACTTGGCGTTGATTTGTCTGGTTGGCCGGGCTTCACATACGATTTCTTGAGCTTAAAGTTGTCGTTATTTTTCGTCACTAGTAATTCAATGCAAAAATGAGTTATTTTTATGGCGCTCACGCTGCATTTCGGACATGCAAAATCGTCCTTCAACGTCTCTCAGCTTCAACTCGTGCGGTATCCAATTTCCTTGCTTTTGGGTGAATCCCGCAACTTTCAAACGTTTTGAAAATGCTGCTCAAGTGACTCCGAATGATTTTCCAAATTCGGTTTGAGTTTCACAACAATCTTCATCGAGTAATGCCTCCAATTCATCATCTTTGAACTTTTTGGCTGACCTAGTCGGTATTTGTCTTCTTCACCACTTCTAAACCGCACATTGAATGGAACATCGTCAGGATAAGCTTCGGTGAGCAATCGATGTGCTTCAGCTGCAGTGTTTTTCAAATTGAAGAAGTAAAGCAAAACTTCCCGCAAATGATGCTTTGTTGGCACAAAATTCGACATTTTCGAATAAAAAAAACTTAGCCCCTGTTTACGAAAATTGTCTAAACGAAAGCAAAGTAACGAAAATTTGTTTTTGTTTCCCATATACTTTTGAGGAAAGTAATTGTCAATTGCTATCGTTTTGAGTATTTTCGTAATAGATAAACAGGCCCTTAGTTGTTTACAGTATTTTGTTCAATGACAAAGTGAAAACAAATGACATATGTTTCCTCCAACATGCCATATAAGTTATTAAAGACACTAAGTATATGCCAAAGATACGCCATCTATTGTTAATCCCGTATTTTAAAGTTATACACCCAATAATTTTCTTCGGTTTGTTAGATCTTAGCTTTTTAAAAATTTGGTATACGTACTCGCACAAGGGGATGCTAGTACTATCTTTTTTTTGCCTTTTAAATTGAAATCAACACATAAGGTCAAATTAAAAATATACATAATATTGATCGTTTTTGAGAGTAGTGTAAACTGTATTTTAAGAAGATATTGATGCAATTATTTCGTCAATAATCTTATAATTATTTTTTTTTGTAACAAATTATTAGAATATTTTACTCCCTTTATGAAATTGATGAACAAATGAAGTTTTTTGTAGCATACTTTTTTGGGTGATGCGCCTTTAATGTTATTTGTGTTACATGTCTTATTTTTGTACATTTTGATAAATATATGCAGCATTTCAAATAGAAAAAATAAAAAAATTATTTTGTAATAATTAATGAAAAATAAATGTTTGTCTCTCTATAAAAAATACTAATGGAAATGAGAAAAATAACTTCAATTCCAAAAAATCTGGAGCTTAATGTACACGTTTTATGTTTACACTGGTCCATTAATAGAAGAATATGAAATAGATCCAAATACTCTTGTATCATGCGTTATCTATATGCGGCATATTTCAATATTGACTATTATCCACGCATATTTCCACACTAAGAAAACATCAGAAACTAAAATGATTTCTTTGGGCTTTTAAAAGAGAAGAAAGCTTTAAAGAAGTTGTAAAAGAGAATCTTATTAGTTTTTTACAATATGTCTCTTAAATCCCAGTTATTTTGTGAAAAAGTCGTTAGGATTCTTTTAAGGAAATGTACTTCAGATTCTAAAGGCCCAAATATGACGAGCGAAGTCGAATTAAGGGAAAAATCAATTTTACATAAATGTACTAAACTACCCATATTTAACTGAAGTCAAATTTTCAAAAGTTCAATCTCTGTTAATTTGATTAATTTCTTATCGAACCCCATCGTAACTTAAGGCCAATCTTATTAAGTGAAGTTAAATTAAGGAAAAGAAAGGTATATACAAAAGGAAACTCAAAGGTAAAATTTTATTTATTTTTAAATATATTTGCATACTTTTTACATACAAATATTTTAAGTGTAGTGTTTAAAAAATTTTATTTTTTCTTACCACAAGCTAATATAGAGTAACCCAAAGTCTATATAGATCTACTGCAATTTAATTTCGTGTGGTATTTTACCAATTTTTTTTGTAGTTGTTTTTGAATCCAACGCAAAAAAATCATAAAACAATAGCTTGTCACTAATTAGTATTCAACAGATGAGGGCCGGTTGGCTACTTCACATTAAACTCTCTTTTGATTGCCTGTTTTGCGTGGCTTACAATCCCCAGGAATGTTGACAATCAGTTTGTGTGTCTGTATTTTTCTTAAACATTTTGGATTTAGTAGTGACCTACTTAAAATATACTGAATAATTTTTGCTTAGCCTTTTGTTTTCTTGGCTACAACTTTTTAGTCATGTGTTTTGTAAAACAAAAAAGTTTTTCTTAGTGTTTTTCTTTTTGGTGATCATCCGTTTAGTAGGTTGTTTTGTATTTGGATTGCCTTATAGGCTTTCGAAGATGACAAATTAAAATGTGTTTAAAAATTGAATTTCCTTTAAAATTGTAAAAAATTCACAAAGCCCTTTTTTGCTTACATAGGATTGTGTTTAAACGAAAAAAGTTATCAATGTCTTTAAATTTTGGGAATAAACAATGAAAAAAAGCAAAAAAAAAAGTATTGATTTATTGCTTTATTGTTGTCAAGTTTATAAATTTAAAAATTTTGCTGATCGATTTTTAAAGTAACTCTACTATATGGTGGTACTATATGAATCTTTAAATCTGTGGAAAACAATATAAATATTTCTGTTGTCAAAAAATCTT